>VDFB02271358.1:41895390-42017555 GCA_007258455.2 Sequoia sempervirens
AAGAAATCTATAAAAAAAACCAACTTTCTCATAACGCGAGCACGTTTTGAAGAAGTAGAGATATGATCATTTTTAGCAAGAAATAACGTGAGTGTATTTTGGCTTTCTCTTAAAACTGTAAAAAACTCAATATACCCGTGATCTCAAGGCCCACATTCTACATATTCTCCTGGTTTTGTGCGTGCTCCAAAAAAAAGTAGCTTTTTGATGATGTTGTGAAGTGTGCATGCATGTTTTTCACATTATACCACCTTTTTCATGATCTTTACACCACCTTTGCATGAAATAGTAGAGTTTTCACATTGAAAGGCATATAATATCAATTCAAGTCTAAATTCCAAATAAAAGTGATTTACAATTGAAGTTTGGAGGGAACAAGCTTTTGAAAAAGTCAAATTGTTGAGGATTTTGAAGAAAGAAGAAGCAAAGGCTACATAATTGGGTAGAACTCCATTTGAAACTCTGGTTTTTTAGGTATGTGAAGTCTTTACACATTTTCTTTCATTCTATTATGGATTACTTTCATTTTTGTTATTTTTCATATTCCATGTTGATCATTGTTTGTTTTTCATTATAACCTTAGGTTTTCAATGCACATTTTAAATTACAAAATTATATACACTTGCCACTTACATTTTTAAACCACATCTCTTTGAGGCATTTTGTTATTTAACAATTGACTTACCTTGTGTGTGCTTCCACATTTTGTATACACATATATATGACATAAGTTTTAAGGAAGTAAAATAAAACATCATTTCTCAATCCTTTATTATGGATGTGCATACCACTTTCCAAAGCTTTCATTGAGGTATTTTGTCAAATAATTATACCAAGCAGCTAATTGCCTTGTCTATGCCACCAAATTTTCCATACGTGTCTTTAAAAAATTAGAATATAATCCTCCCACATTGATAGATCTTTGAAACTATTTTGGTTTTCATCTCTATTTCTAAATTTACCTCATCACTAAACCTACCTCATCACTTATGTTGTGATATATTTTAAATTTTTCCTTGATTATTCTACCTACAAGGGATTCTAACCCTTCTCTCCACTATTTCAAGACTTTATTCAAGGCTAAGTTAGCAACATGGGGAAAAGTGCAACCTATCTTGCAATCATGTTTCAAAATGGAAACATGGAAAAAGCATTTGAATTGTTCAACAATAATGTTTTCATGTAAATGTATGCAAAATGTGGTAGCATTGACAAGCTAGTGAGCTTGGAAAGATAGTGAGCTCACTCACTAGCTTGTCAATGTAGTAGGTTTGAGAAGGTAGGGGTAGTGTATGCCTCATAGAAATGGGGTCTCATGGTGATGAGTATATCACCATGAGACTCCAATTCTAAGGCATACGCTACCCCTACCTAGTTAACCCTACTGCATTGGCAAGCTAGTGAGTGAGCTAGCTTGCCAATGCTCCACTAGCTTTCCAATGCAGGGGGGGAGGTGAATCAGAGTGATGCCCATGTATGGGTCAGGCAGGGGTACATCTGGAACGCTATACACGGGCAGTGAGTGAGAACCAGTGCAATAGGGTTGAGATGGTGGGCAGATGCCCATAGAAATGGGGTCTCACGTGAGAGACCCCCATTTCTATGAGGCATACACTGCCCCTACCATCTCAACCCTACCGCATTGGAGGGCTAGTGAGTGAGACCCCAATGCAATAGGGTTGAGAAGGTAGGGGCAGTGTATGCCTCATACAAATGGGGTCTCGTAGTGATATATCACTATGAGACCCCATTTCTATGAGGCATACGCTGCCACTATGAGACCTTATTTCTATGAGGCATATGCTGCCCCTACCTTCTCAACCCTACCGCATTGGCAAGCTAGTGAGTGAGCTAGCTTGCCAATGTTCCACTAGCTTGCCAATGTGGTAGGGTTGAGAAGGTAGGGGCAACGTATGCCTCATAGAAATGGGGTCTCATGGTGATGAGTATATCACCGTGAGACCCCATTTCTATGAGGCATACACTACCCCTACCATCTCAACCCTACCACATTGGTAGGCTAGTGAGTGAGACCCCAATGCATGAGACCCCATTTCTATGAGGCATACATTGCCCCTACCTTCTCAACCCTACCACATTGGCAGGCTAGTGAGTGAGATAGCTTTCCAATGCGATAGGGTTGTGATGTAGAGCAAGGAGGAAAACCTCAAAACAACACAATTCAAACCAAATCCAACAATTCTTTTATTCATAAAACCCCAACTTGACCTTATTTCATCATACCTTCAAGTTTCTCTTATGACATTGCAAACAAAGAATTTTCTTCACAAATTCCAAAAGAAATTCCAAACCCACAAAAGAATGGGCATTTTAGATACCCATTAAGGCATATTTTATCATATCTTAAAATCTCCTAGGGTCACTTTGGACCATCAACCCCAAATCACTACTGCTATGCTGCTCCAAGGCTAAATTAGGCCACTTTTGCAAAACAACTACTATGTAACCTCCACCCCAATCACAAAACTTCATATGTAGACCTCAACCAGACCCCAAATACATTGAATCAACAAATTTTAATTAGAGAAATTCCTACAAAGTCCACACCCTTGTTTTAGGCCTATTTAGGCTTACACAATGAGGGTTTATAGAAACTCTATTCTCCAAACCTCCAACCACTTTTCCAACACTTCAAAAACATCATTTAAGGTCTTCCTATGCTATTGAAACCATCTCCCATCCTTTAACAATACAATTTCATCAAACTTCTATTCTTGGCCACCATTTTGGCTCAAAACTTTACTATAAACACTTAGGGCATCATTCCAAATTCTACAAAACTTCCCTCCATTCTCGTAGAAACCACTTAAAAATATCATCCTACATCTAACCATGCCATTCCACCAAGTTACTTCAAATTCCAGTAGGTGTAATGGCCTAAAAACCCATTTTGTTTCACCAAACCCTAAAAATAGGGTTTATAGACCCATTCCCAAAAAGATTGCAATAAAAATCTTCTAACTTGATGAATTTAACCCAAAAAAAAACCATAACTCTCTTAATTCATGCCCCCACAAGATTCAAAACATTTTAGAGCAAAAAAACTTAGTACGAACCCATACAAAGGTTTGCAACAACAAATTACCAGTAAAAGGCAAGGAAAAACAATGTTTCATTATTGTTTCAACTTCAAATACAATCATTCCAACCTTGCTTCAAGCCTTTCAAGGCTTTTTTAAACTTGACACACCAAAAAATAACCCATCCAACTGACTCCAACCAACATTTGAACACCATGACTATTGGTCTCCCACACTTTGCATGTTTTTTGTACTTTTACAATTTTGCATTTGACAACATTTTACAAGTAGTTTTTATGAAGCCTTGAATGACATATATTTCATCTATTTGAATGGATACATTTTTTAGGAACTAATATTCATCTCATTACCATACTACAGGTAAAATTATCTACCATGCCAAAGAAATGAACAAGGAATAAACTAACAGATGAAGAGTATGAAACCAAAAAAGCAAAGGAGAGAGAACGGGTGGCGACATACCATGAAAGGAAGAAATTGGATACAATTGATGAAAACAGGCCAACTGAAGAGGAACCTCAACCATCAAAAAGAGAACAGGAATTGGCAGCACAAAGGGCATGAATGTGAAAGCATCATGGTAAGACAGATTTAGATATCGTAATTAGAGACACTCTGTCTACCACAAGTGAATACGAAGGGACACCATTAAGCACAAGAAAATATGGAGGGACACCATCTACCCCAAGTGAATATGGAGGGACACCATTTACCACAAGTGAATATGGTTGGACAACATCCACTGTATCTCAAGTTGAGAGTACATCATCACTCAAATTTGACGAAGAAGGTATGCCATCATCCCCACGTGAGCCTCAAGGTATGTCTTCTACTCCACCCTCGATCAAAGGTACACAATCTAGCCCACCTCAATTAAATATTTATGAAATTCCTAATGTTGAGATGTATGTACCTAGGAGAACACCACCTAGAATTTTTTGTAGAGAGCCAAAGTATTTGATTAATATTGATGAGGATATTTTGTAGCACATGGAAGGTAAGATTCCAGCACACACTTGTAGAAGATATGATGATAACATTTGGAAATCATTTTTTGAAAGGATAAATGAGACCGAAAGATGTCAACTATTTGTTGAAATGATGTGGGGTATAAAGTATAGAAACATCATGAAGACTCTTGGGTTGAGAACATTGAATGCATCAAGTGAAAAAACTATTGTAAAGAATCTAATGGATGCTTATGAGAGTGTGGGTAAGACCTCACTCTCAAAGGATAGTAATGTCACCCGACGTGTCATTACATCAACTTTGGTAAGTATTTAAACAAAGAGAGCTTGTCTCATTAGAAAGACAAGTGAACAAATGAGAATTAGTAGAAAAACTTTATCAAGAGTCGTTCAAAGGCAGAAAATAATTGAGGGCACCGATTCAAATGAATTATGGGAATTCTCGGGGAGACTGCCACGAAAAGATAAAAAGTTGTTGAAGCATTGAGAATACTAATTGAAGAGTATTAGAATAATAACACAAGACCATCTCTGAATCAAAGGGATGTGTTAAGAAGGAGAATTGGTAGTTGAAACCGTGAGCCACATCCAAAGCATTTTTGGATACGACTCAAACCCAATTTTTTCATAAATTTCAACAGGATTATCCTCAAGTTAGTATTTTTCAAAGATATTTTGAAATGCTTAAACCTTTTTATGTCAAGATAAATCACACATGCACTACTTGTTGTTGTAGACTACATATTGAATTATCTAACCATTATGATGTTTATCATTCTATATGTTTAGATTTGCATACTAACGATGTTTTGCAGGATTGTGGCATAGAAGCCCCACCAACATTTCAATAGAGTTCTTATCAAAAACTCTATGTGAAATAGAGGATGGCCAAATATTCTACACGACAACATGCTTGTATGGTTCATGTGAGTGTTGAGGTGGCTTGCAACGTATGTCAGTATGTCAACATATGGAAATCACAGATGAGGTGGGATAGAAACTAGTAGAGTTTAGGAAGTATAAAATAGTGGCATATGTTACAAAAGATGGGTCTCAAAAAAAAGGTGTGATTTGGTTATTCAGAAGATTCCAATGTATCAGTTTATGTCCATGTTTCATGACAATATAGTGTATGAGTATGCAAGGCATACCCATAAATCCTGATGGCTGGACATGTAATTCAAACTATGCAAGGACACCTTTCCAATTGGAAGCATAGTATTAGTGGTTGAATTTTTAAAGAACTACACTCTACATCCATAGCGTGAGGTGTAGTCACAGTATTACAACTCCACACAGGTTTTGATATTTGTGCACATAGCATTCATTCATGCACCTGATAGTACAGAGGACCAAAGGAAGGTGTTGAGGGAGTATCACTTTTATATTAGTGATTATCACACATATTCTCTAGAGTTCGTGTAAGGTTGCTTCTAGATGTTCTACTATGATTTGGCTCAGAGGGGCATAGCATACAGTTGACATATAATATGGTTAGATAATTGTGCAACACAGTTCAAGAACTCATGCATGTTCTAATGGTTGAGCAAAATGCATGTCATTATAGGTGTTCAACATATGTGGAACTTTTGTGAGGTCGGGCATGGAAAGGGGGAGCATGATGGTGTAGGAATATGTGTGAAAAGAACATTAGAATGAGAAGAGTTAAAGTATAAAGATAGTGCAAAGTTGACAGATGCAAAATCAATCATTGAGTGGTGTAATGCTTCAATGATGCCAAGTAATGAAGGTATGTATTCAATTCATATATTTTTTTGGTTGATGGATGATACTAACATTGCACTATATGAGGATTGTTGTACACTAATAGGATCAAGTGAGCTACCCTCTTTCCTTAGCTCAGATGCGAGTTCATGGAGTTTCAATACATGGAAGATTGCATGCTTTTGTTCTTCATGTACATTGCAAGCCTAGAATGATTGTGAGTCAGGGGAGTGGGTTGACAAGTTATCTTAGCCCACTTCAAACGTATCGCCTTCCAATGGCATTGAAATTAACACAGATGGAATCATCAGTCAACTTTGACCACGTATCAGATCTAGTTCAACCAAGTAATATATCTACTTGCTTAGTTTTTGAAATTCTTATTGTTATCTTACTTTGTATTGTATTCATAATGTTGACTAATTTCAAGAGATTTGTTGCACATATCAATGCATGGCATGTTTATGCAGTTATTGTAGATAAAGACAACGAAGAGGGAACAAAATATTACTTGTGTCATTGTGTTGAGGCCAAAAATAAATTGGACGCCCCAGTTATAGATGGAGAAAACATTGAATACCCTATAGGCTCAGTTGTTACTGGAACATGGCTTAGAAGGTACCCACATAAGAGTGTTATACATTGGTTGTTTTAGGAATTTTACATGCATTGTAAGATCATTCATTACTCGAACCTTGTTGTGGCATCCAATGTTTGTTTGACCAAATATGGGGGTAGACCTTTGAACAAGACCTTGTGGAAGGTCCGTGAGTCTAACCATGAGGCAATACTTGACACAATAAAGAGTAGAGAAGACTCAGATGGTTTGTTGGATTAATTTGTAAGTATGCACATTGGTTCTTATTAATTTACACTTGTATGCACATTAATTTTTTTGTTTCCAATGCTATCATCTTCTTTTAGTTTTCCTATTTGTAAGAAACCTACTAAAAATTGATTGGTGTCCCCTTGCAGAAAATGTAGATTTATAAGCCATCCAAGAGAATCTCATCCAAAAAAGTAATGCAACATCCTTATTTTGATGATCTTGACAAATCTCAATTATGATTTTAAGCCATTATAAAAGTGTGTGTGAATCTTGGTGATGGAATCTCAAGTTATTCATTTAAAGTTAACCTTATCATGAGCACCTATGATGTAGACATTATAAGAGCATCTCGAATTTCAAATTATTCTATTCATCAGACGTGTTGTGTGCAATAGGTATCTTGGAACTCCTAGTGAAGATGTATGACCAGGAGTGACTAAGTTGAGAGACGGACATGCCTATCCTCAATGAAAGCATCAAGATTGATGCCTTGTTGTTCCTGAGTTGGAACCAAATGGTGTGGATTTGTTTTCTATAAGTGCCTTCCATCTATTTTCATTTCATTTCCATTTTGGATGCTCTTTCTTTTTCTTCTTTTACTTTGCATATTTGTAAGTAAACTACTAAAAATTGATTGGTCTCTCCTTGTAGAATTTTTTTATTTATGAGCCAACAAATAAAATCTTAGCCAAAAAAGCAATGCAACATCCTTATTTTCATGATCTTGACAAATCTCAATTCTGATTTGAAGCCATTATAAAAGAGTGTGTGAAGCTTAGAGAGGGAATCTTAAGTTACTCATTTGAAGTTAACCTCATCATGAGCACCTATGATTTAAACATTATAAGAGAATCTTGAATCTATGAGTGACATTGTAATAGATCTATGAGAATGGAGTACCTAAGGCATTGTGCCTATGGTGCAGGGCACCTGGGCCTTCATTTTTAAAAGGGTTTTAGTATATAGTGTCTTTATGTTTAATGACATGTTTTTGTTTTGAAATAAGGTCTTTAAGACCATGTTGCAATGTTTTGGATTGGTTTTGGTTAGGAGGATTCATTTTGATTCAATTTGGTAAAGTTGCAAAAATTGTCTATTTGGAGGATTGAATAACAAAGATTCACTATTTTCTACATTTTCCTACATTGAATTTTGCTACTATAGCAACTTGTACATTTTGGTACGGCCTGGAAGTGCTCATTTTTTAATTGGAATTGTTGGAGGAGTGAACTACCTTTCATTTGCATCTTGTCTCATTTGATTTCATCAAGATTTGAGTGAGTTATAGTGTTTTGATAGTCTGCTTTGCATCAATATAACTAGCATATGTAGACAGATAAAAATGGCCTCAACTTGCAAACCATATTTTTTCTATGACGACCACGTTTCTCTCTCACATAATTCAAGTATCTAATCATGTCCATTATGTCACTAATCAAACCTTATTTCCTCCATAACATTATCATTTATCCTTAAATCAAATAAACTTATTTATTTAGCCCACTTTCCATCCCACCAAATAAATAATTAAAATAATTATAAATATCAAGTCTTTTGTCTCATTCCCATTTATGAATTAAACCATTAATTATTTAATTCATAAGTCAACATTCCTCATAAATTAAATAATTTCTATTATTCCAACTACCTATTTTTCTCCACCATTGATTTGATTATCTCCAATTAAATCTCAACCCTTCATTTCAAGGCTTGCCCTAACTTTGACCTAATGTTGCCCTAACCCTAATCCTCCTTATGACATTGACTCTTGGCCTTTGATCTTAGGGCTTCACTAAATTTTAATCTTTTCCATCCATTCTCAATTTGGAATTCTTTAAAAGGCCCTCTTTCAAGTCATTTTACACACAAGAGTTATACATAACATGCTTGAGAGCTTTTGAGTACTTGAGCATACATATTACTTCAATATTTTGCTTGTCTTTGGCATAGGTTATAGTTGCACTTCAATTATGAGGGCAAGTATACCATTTTTAGCAAGATGGAGAAGGCCAATGGAGGTCAACCAATGGAGGCTTGAAGACTAGGTTCGAATGTCCACGATTCAAGATTTACAATGTCAATTGTCGCTTGTCAAAGATTGGAGACTCAAAACTACTAATCATGTTTTGTAGAGCACTTGCTTCAATTTTTCTTTATCTAGAGTGTCTTTTTCACATAGGACTAGTGGGCCTAAAAATAACTTGCATGCTTGAGTTGACATCATAAGCTTGGATTAAAATACACAGTGTTTGATGTGTTTGTTTCACACTTCAATTTGGATATTAAAATGAACAAATGCTTTCAACTTGTGTAGCCTTTGACTCAATAATAGGAGTATCCTCTCCCCTTGTGCACTTGTGTGATCCTGGGTGCAAGAGAAACTATTGTTGACTCTAGGAAATTGGGCCTTCGTTGGTGGGAAAAAGTACTCACCCCAAGGTGACTCAGACCGGCAACGAAGCTCTTTGGCCGAGCTACCCCTGACCGGTATATAAATGTGAATCCTAATGGAAAGCCTAGGATTACAAGTGTGGATGTGTCATATGGACAAAGTAGTACTCCCATAAACCCTGTTGAGCGTAACCTCTTTAGACTAGAGTGCCACTTAATTGGTGATTAATCTCTTTCCCCATGTATGGCCACTCGAACGGGGGTCCCGAACTAAATACTCTTATGTAGTAGCCAAAAACCTTCTATCCGCTAGCGTAGCAACAGTCGTTGTAAAGGAATCCACATCTTCACAATATTTAGTAGAGGTGATCAGTGTGCCATGGGAGTTTTATGGGCACTGGAAGCTTGGTTGGCATGAGAAGAGAGTGCACTGTAAGGGGGAGCCCATGCAACCAAGCTTCTAGATTCACACGCTAAGGATATGTGCCTAGGGAAACCCAAGTGGAATCTAGCAGATATTGTCCTGGCCTAACCATAGGATTGTGCTTGTCTTCTTTGTGATTGATTACACATTCAAAACATCATGTTTTCCAAGTGTTTTCTGGATTCTCAAATAGTATACACAATAATCACAAATCTGGGAATGAAACAATCAACTTCAGACAATTCAGACTTTTCATCAAAACATTACAAAACTGAATTCAAGTCCAACAATTTGGCCTGCCGTCAAACATCCTTTCTTGAAGTCTTTGTTAGAAACCAGAACTGAAATTGCTCAAAATTTTCATCATTCAACCATTAGCTTGCATTTTTACCTTAGGTTCGACCTTGTTAATTTTAGTTGCATTCCCTAGGCTTCCTAATCATCCTTTCCTACATAGATTTTCCCTTAGGTTTTCATCTTTGCAGACTTTGGATTAGGCCACCTCATCACACTTTGCAAAATCATTGCCTTCAAGAGTAGGTTATCTTGGGACTTAGTCAACAATCTCCTTTTCATTCATTGTCCTTTTTGTGAGAATTTCCAACTCAACAGTCTAGTTAGGAAAACTCACTAGTCATTTTGACCTTGTCACTTAGTCCCTTTAACAAGTCCTTTGATAACCAAAATTAAGACATAGATTAAGCTTAGAGTGGTTAGGAAAACCTTTCTCCACATTGCATTCATCTTAGTCCATACTTTGCATATTTTATGCCTAAAAATCCAAAACAAAATCCAAAAATAGTGTTCACCCTAGTCCTCATTTTGCACCTTGACATTGCATTAGTCACCTTTTTAGTCAACATTATCATCTTAGTCTTCATTTTGCACCGATTCAATTTTATCACCTTGCATTAATTAACATTTTCATCCTAGCCATCATTGTCGCCTTAACATTTGACATCTTTCTTTGGAAACTTTGTCATCTTGCATCAATCATTTCCTTAGGAAAACATCATAATCACCTTGCATTGTCATCCTTTATCACAAAAACACCAAAAAAAAAAAAACATAGACTAGTTGTCATAATCATCATCCTCATTTGAGAAATTCTCTTTTATGGTCAAAACTAGGCTTCAAAGAAAGAAAAGACAAATGGAAAACTTTGGACAAGACTTCAACACCAACATCCACACCAACACTTATGAAATGAACCAAGACATGACTTTTAACGATCCATTTACCAACATGAACATACCATCTTCCATGAACCTACCAACATCCTCTCAAAATCCATTCGAACAATTCATACAGAGAGACCACAATGGACAAGTATTAGCTGAGGATCTAGAGGCTACAAGTCAAAATCTTGACGTAGCTTCATTTGTAGAGGACTTGGTCTTGAACGATACTGACAGATACCTTGCTATGCTTTTAGACCAAGGGGAAAAACTACCAAGAGGCTTTGACATCAATACCATAAGACCTTCGTCTCCAGACAACACGACACAAAACTCGACACCTCAACAAAACAGGAACAATGCCTCCAACAATAACACCATTGTCACCACACAAATTGCTACAAGCACCATCAATATTACATCTAGTGGCCCCATAAGTCAAAACACCTCCAACTCAATCAATGCAACATCTATTGGAGGAACACCCACCATGCCACAAGCAATATCACAATCCATGCCCGTAATGTCAATGACATCTTCACAAACAGTTGGAACTACCCTTGGATCTACATTAATGGGGGCAAGTTCCTCAAACCCCATATTTGGAACTTCATCTATGACCATAGGGACATCATCATCAAATCCTTATGTTGGAATCTCATTCAAACCCTTTGGAGGAACTAAACAACGTATTCTTATTAGAGGTCCCCAACCAAACGGTAATACATCGTCACAATTAAATATCAATGCCTCACAAGGACAAAATACCCACATCCCGCATGGACAATTCCAAGGACAAAATATCAACATCCCGCATGGACAATTCCAAGGACAAAATACCAACATCCCACATGGACAATTCTTCCAATATGGACAAGGCACTCAAATGAAACAACAAATGAATACCTTTGGGCACCAAAATATTCAAGGTTACCAGATCCCCCAAATATCGACAAATATGGTTGGATCGCACATCCCCACATATTCATCACAAATCCACACGCAACAACACATTCCTCATCAAAATTGGAAATACCAACAATTGCCAAACCAAAACATATCATACATTTCACAACAACACATGTCACATTCAAACTCGAACATGCTATCACAATCAATGGGCACTCAAGGGATACCCATCACTCCCATGTGTGATGCAACCAATAATCCCATAATAGATTCCTTGACAGCGAGAGTGGCAGACCTCCAAAACAGATGGAAAACATGCAAACATCCAACAAAATGCCACCAATGTCATATGACCTATGTCCATATCCTTTTGACACAAATTTATACATGCCACCATTTCCTCCTGGATATGTGGCCCCAAACTTCACCAAATACAAGGGCAAGACAAATCCTATTGAACACATTCGAGAATTCATGACCAACTGTATGGACATTGCATATGAACACACTTACTTGATGAGACTCTTCTCCAAGAGTCTAATAGGACCCACACTTGAATGGTTCTCTACTTTGAAGGGGATAAAAACATGGAATGAACTTGTAGACAAATTTGTGAAAAATTATGCCTATAACATTGACACAGACACCTCCATCACTAGCTTATGCACACTTACACAAGAATGCATTGGTGAAACTTTTATCCCATTTTTCCAATGATGGAGAGGCCTAGCAAGTCGCTGCCACGTAGACATACCTGAAAAAGAGAAGGTTGAAATGTTTGTACAAACACTCCTAGGCCCATTGAAAAATGGCTTGCGAGTTCATTGTTGTACAACCTTTGCGAACCTTGTCGAACAAGGCATCCAACTTGAGAAAGCGCTTCTTGTTGAGGGAAGATTAAAATACGGTCCTAAAAACATAAATGCAAGTCCACACACTAACAAGAAAAAATACTGGGTTAAGAATAAACATGCCACCAATGATGGCGTTGTAAATGCTAAGGCTATCAATGAAATGGGTCCTGTACTTACCCTTAAAGGGGCTCAACCGCAAAATACACAGATGACCACACAAACCCATGCTACCAATGTTGTCCAAACAAATCAAAATAACCAAGGTAATCAGAATAACCAAAATCAAAGGCAGCCCTGACAACCCAGACAGTTCCCCAGGAGTCGCACATACACCCCCTTTGGTGAGCCCATCGAAGAAGTCCTCAAGAAATTCCTTCAAAATGGTGTCATAAAACTTGAGGAACCAAAACCATATGACCCAGGGCAGTTTAAACCATTTTGGTGGGATGACAACGCGTTTTGTGATTATCATCAAGCAAAAGGACATAAAACCTCCTCCTGTCAACAACTAAAAAATTTGGTACAAGACCTTATAGAGACTCGTACCATTGAGATAGGTGGACCACAATTTGCATCTAATTCGGACCATACCATACACAAGAACCCACTATAGGACCATGGTTCTAGTAACCCTACCACGTCAAAAACCAATAACAATAATCGAGCCAACCATGCTCGTATTGCATATGACTATTCTGGTGGACCTATCATAAATCATATTAGAACAACTGTTGAACATGTCAACATAGTTACTATCAAAAAGGCCCCTGAATGCAATGTCACTACCCATGGGGGAAAAGTCACCATAGCCAGCCCTCCTCCTCCCAGACAACCAAAGATAGCAATAGCTTGCTCATCTACCCAACAATCGTAGTCTCATCCATTAACCAAACAGTCCCAACCTAAAGGACATTTTAACCTCATTGAAAAACTTGGGAAGACACTTGCACAAATTTCTATACTTTAGTTGCTATGCATTTCCCCAACACATAAGGCTATACTCGACAAAACATTACAAGAGTCTTTCATTCCCCAAGACATTGATGTCAATCAATTTGAGGCCATGGTGGGATATCTTACTGCTCCCCACCATATAAATTTTTCAAACCAAGACTACTCATTGTCCAAATCCAATCATAATGATTCCCTTCACATTGAAGTCTTTATCCATAAGCATAAGGTCAGATGAGTGTTACTAGATGGCAGAGCAGGACTGAACATATGCCCCTTAAAATTGGTTAAGGCCCTAGGATTTTTTGATGCTTGCATAGATGCTACAAAGAGCATTCTTATCAAGGCCTATGATGATGAAGAATGTTCCTCTCGGGGCTTAATTACAATTCCAATTTGTATCAGACCAGTCATTGTGGACACCACTTGTCAAGTCTTAGATCTAGAACTTCCATACAATATTCTACTTGGTCGAACTTGGATCCATGCCCTAAAATCATTCCCTTCCACATATCACCAGTGTTTGAAGTTTCCCTTTAATGACACTGAGATTACCATATATGGAGACCCTAACCCATTCCAATATTGTACCAATTTAAGAGGTGTCTCAGAGCGCCAAGTGCCTATTAACCATGAAGCTTCGACATCATCATCCTCTAAATTCCTTGACCCATCAACACTTGCAAATCCTCCCACATCCACATCCACTGCCACAACATCCACTTCTGCTTCTTCGGCAACCATGACCACCTCCATGACATCTACCACTTCATCCATCACCCCAAGCATCGACGCAACTATTAAGATCCAGGACCAAGGGTGTGGAGAGTATAAGCTGAATACGGCCTATTGCATAATGAGGATTCCCAAGTCTCCCCAGGTCTGCGGAAAGCCTTGCTTCATGTTAGAGTCAAAAGAAATTTTCAGAGTCCCTCCAAAAACAATATTCATAAAGTGGGGTGAAATGAGTCAAGAGGACACTGACAATGTGCTATCTTGGATTTATAGAGAACCAGAGGATCCAACTCCCTTGCTAGTAAAAATGTATGGTAAAGGATATGACATGATAAAGGAAAAAGGCTATGATGGAATTAGTGGCCTCGGCAAGCACAAGATAGGAAGGCGAGAACCTTTAGCACCTAAAGGAAGACCTAAACATCTTGGGTTAGGGTTAGGACCACGAGAATCTAGCGATCATAGTACTAATGTGCATTCTAGCAAGAGAGTAACTGCTTCAGATTGTGTCGAGACAATTGAAGATCCCCTTTCTGAAATTGACTCCCATGAATGAGAATTTGGCTCCCAACAATCCCTAAGTGACTATTGCCTTGATGACTTGTTCCTTGAACCAGGAGAGCCTACATTTGAAGAGAGATTCTAGAAAATGTTCAAAATTGACACGACACCAAACAACACCAAGTACGGATCCTCTTCTACTCCCATTGACCATAATCTTGACATACTTGTCTACCTTATTGAACCTAATGACCATCATTCAGATTCATTTGAATTGCCACATGACACTACTAACCCTGACTCCACTCCCTTTGCTCCTTACTTTGCTAATGAGTGTGAATCAAGCAAGGAAAAGTACTGGATAGAATCTGATATAGAGTCTGACAATGACAATTTTATCTTTAGCCTTTCTGAATCTATCGGCATTCTTTCCGCATCCTACCCATCATTCACCAATACTGATGATGGTATTTCCTTAGCCTACCCACAACTAATCGATTGGGATCAACAAGGCCTGCCAGTTATGGACATATTTCAAAATGATGAGGCGATTGCAGAATTCATGGGACTACGTGAGGGTATACCAAGTGGAGACCACATGATTGGATTTTCCATTGACCTAGATTGTGCCGCTTACTTTGGGGAGACTGCTCCATCTTCTAGTCGCAAAATGAAAAATAAAAATAAAGCCAAAAATGACACATCTTTAGGTGAAAACCGCAAGGCACCTTCTGACGATAAATAAGAAAAATAAAGGACGCGCCTAAAATTGGAATTTCTCCCCGTAACTCAAGAAAAATCTGCCATTCTCATAGAGGACACTATGGAAGTAAACATATCTACAACAGAAGATCCTAAGATGGTCCTCTTCGCGGCATCTTTGACAGAGGAAGAGAAACCTAAGTTCCACAAATTCTTTTCAGAGCATAAGGTCAACTTTGAGTGGTCTTATGCCGATATGCCTGGGTTGGATCCAAAACTTGTCTTGCACCATTTGCCATTATTTCCAGATGTCAAGCCAGTGAAATAGAAGCTGCAAAAGATGCACCCACAAATTGCCTTGTTAGTCAAAATAGAACTTAAGAAATTGTTAGACGTGTGATTCATACGGTCCATAGACTATGCCGAATGGATATCAAATCTTGTACCAGTCATAAAGCCAAATGGTCAAATCCGCATCTGCACAGATTTTTGGGACCTGAATAAAGCTTGTCCAAAGGATGACTTTCCCTTGCCAAACATTGATATCATAGTGGGCCTTATGGCAAGATATGAGATGTTGTCCCTCATGGATGGTTTTTCCAGTTATAATCAGATTCGTATTGCCCCTGAAGATCAACACAAAACAACCTTCATATGTCCTTGGGGCACATACTATTGGAACATCATGCCTTTTGGTCTAAAGAATGCAGGTGCTACGTATCAGAGAGCCATGAAAACCATACTCCATGACATGATGCACAAGATAATGGAAGATTATGTAGATGAACTTTTGGAAAAATCTTTGACACGAAAAGACCACTTGAGGGTGTTAGACAAAATTTTCAAGAGAATGGAAGAATACAAGGTCCGCTTGAATCCAAAGAAATGTGTCTTTGGCATAACATCAGGAAATTTTTTGGGATACATTGTTTCTTGTAGAGGAATTGAAGTCGATCCTGCCAAGGTGAAAGCCATATTAGACATGCCTCCTCCAAAAGGGATAAGTGAACTCAGGACATTGCAAGGCAAGTTACAATCTATCTGACATTTCATAGCACAATTGACAAACAAGTGTCATCCATTTCAGTATCTTTTGTGCAAAAGTATCCCATTTGTGTGGACAGATAAATGTCAGGAGGCCTTCCAACAAATAAAATATTATCTATTGTCACCACCTGTTTTAATGCCACCAATCAAAGGGAAACCTTTGATTTTGTACATTTCTGCAACAACTTCAGCACTGGGGGAATTACTATCACAAAATGACCATGAAGAAAAGGAAAGGGCCATATACTACATCAGTAGGACATTGGTGGAATATGAGCTAAATTACATAGCCATCGAACGTGCCTACCTAGCAGTTGTCTTTGCGGCTCAAAAATTAAGACACTACATGTTGAATCACCAGACACACTTAGTGGCTAAGATTGATCTCCTGAAATATCTCCTAAGTCGCACAGCATTGACAGGTCACTTGGAAAAATGGGTAATGATCTTGAGTGAGTATGATATTCAATATGTTGAAAGAAAGGTGATAAAGGGAAAAGTGATAGTAGACCACCTAGCAGACGTACCTATACAAGGAAATCATCCACTAGTAGCAGACTTTCCAGATGAGTCAATATTTCATATAGAACCTATGTCACCTTGGAGGCTATATTTTGATGGATCTCATACTAATCATGGCTCGGGGGCAGGAATACTGTTTATCACCCCTCAAGGAGACTCCATCCCTAAGTCCTTCTGCATTGATTTTCCATGTACAAATAATGTGGCAGAATATAAGGCACTTGTCACAAGACTCAGAATGGCCATCAAATGGAAAATTAGAATGCTTCATGTCTATGGAGATTCTTGGTTAGTCATTAACCAAGTCAACGATGACTATGAGACTAAGGACGGGAAATTAATGCCTTACAAACGAATGGTTGACAACTTTCAAACATATTTTCACATGGTGACTTTTGAGCAAGTTCCGAGAACACAAAATAAGGTAGCAGACGCAATGGCCACAATTGGCTCTCTCCTGGACATTCCTAGTAATGTGCCTCAATTTGAATTCTTGGTAGAACAACTTTTGGTTCCTGCATATGACATACCAGAATCAAAGATGGTTTGCGAGCTTGTTGGTCCCAATTCTCCATGGTATCAAGACATTTATGACTACCTCAAGTCCCAAACCCTTCCCCCCAACCTATCCAATAACCAACAAAAGTCCTTTATCCGAAAATCTGCCAGATACACCATCCTCAATGATACCCTTTACCACCGTAGCTTTGATAACTCCCTTCTTCGATGTCTTGACACTGACGAAGCACGAACGACCTTGTGAGAGGTACATGAGGGTATATGTGGATCCCATTCAAGTGGTCCTACTTTAGCCAAAAAGATAACGAGACTTGGGTATTACTAGCCAACCATTGAGAAAGATTCACTTGAATTTGTCAGAATGTGTCGCCAATGTCAGATACACAGTGACTTGATTCATGCACCAGCACAGGAACTTTGGCCAATTACTTCTCCTTGGCCCTTCGCACAATGGGGAATCGACCTCATGGGAAAGATCCATCCTACCTCATCCAATGGCCACAAATTCATCATTACCCCCACTGAGTACTTTACTAAGTGGATCGAAGCCATCCCGCTCACTTACATTACCGGAAAACAAATTTCCAAGTTTATCCTCAACTATATCATCTGTCGGTATGGTATTCCACAATCCATCATCATAGATAATGGTCGTCCCTTCAAAAATCAGGATGTTCGTGAACTTTAACACTTCCATATTCAACACCACTTCTCCATCCCTTACTACCCATAAGGAAATGGTCAAGTTGAGGCATCTAATAAAATGATCGTAAAACTTCTTAAGAAGACCGTCAATGATGCTAGTCGTGACTAGCACATACAACTCAATCCTGCTTTGTGGACATATCGCACTAGCATCCGTACTCCCATTGGAGCCACTCCATTCGCCCTCATCTTTGGAGCCGAAGCCATCTTGCCTATAGAGGTCAAAATTCCATCCCTATGAGTCTCTATGAACGGTCTCATCACTGATGAAGAATATCAATAGTCACGACTGCATGAATTAGAAATGTTAGATGAATGCAGACATAATGCCTTGAACCACTTATAGGATATCAAAATCATCTTTGCAAAAGCTACAACAAAAGAGTGATGACTCAAAAATTTGACATTGGTGACCTGGTTCTCATGCAAAATCCTAAAAATCAATCTGATAGAGAAAAACCAGGCAAGTTTGAGCCCAATTGGCTGGGTCCATACATCATCACCACGTCATTTAGTTCTGGCGCATATCATTTGGCTACTCTAGATGGTGAAAATTTGACAGAGCCAATCAATAGTCTACATTTACGCAAGTTCTATACATAGCATCGAAAAGTATGGCCGACAACCATTAATAATACAAAAAAATTGAAAAATATAAAAATATCGTCACTTGGATGAAAACCTAGCAAATAGGCATCCTGGTGACACCAAAAAATGATTTTTTTTGACAAAATAAATAGAAATAATTCATCCAATAGTGAAAATCTAATAACTAGGCGCTTTGGATAAGTACCATGGTGAAAACCTAGCAAACAAGTGCCATGTATAGTTAGTCATTGCTTTGACATCTACCGTCACTCTATCTACCTTAGTCCATAATAAACATCCATTTTTTTGACATTCGTCACAACGTTTCACCCTGACATCATGACGTTTCTTTCCATGGCCGATAGTGATTGACATTGAAGTCTTACACACCCCCTATCGTCCATACAGGCCATGTCCTTTCCATCAACTTGACCATGGGCAATATTTTATCATGAGACTGCAGTGGGTATCGCACACGGTTTGGACAATTGAAAAAGTCCTAAAAAAATCATAAAAATCATAAAAAGTCCTGAAAAAATCCTAAAAATCATTAAAAGTCTTGAAAAAATTCCTAAAAATCATAAAAAGTCCTAAAAATTTCTAAAAATCATAAAAATGCCCTGAAAAAATACCTAAAAATAAAAATAAAAATGTCCTAAAGAATACACAAAAACATCCAAATAACATCAAAAATTCCAAAAACGGAGTCAATGATGGTCAAGTCAGTCAAGTTAGTAATACCGGTCAATCTTTTGTCTGTCGAACTACGAGGTCTCTGTGCATTTTCTACGTAGGCAAGGCCGTCAGTCGATGTGCCCCCGAGGCCACCTAGGTCATTCCTTTAGGGTTTTTCATTTTGGTCAAATAAGTCAGACATAGTCACACTCAGAACCAAGACAGTCATTTGAACGTCAACGTTCAAATCGCGAACCAACAGACAACATAGCCCAGTCAATCATCAAGAAAAACATCCATCAAATTTCCAACACAATTTCAACCTAGTCACTTGATGGTCGCCTTCAAGATGTGTCCTTGGAATTGGACCCCATCAAAACGTCATTTTCCTTTTCAGGATGTGTCCTTCCTGACGACAGGCTTCGTCACATAGTCATTGGCCTTTTTAGGATGTGTCCTTCCTGACGATAGGCTTCATCACATAGTCATTGGCATTTTTAGGATGTGTCCTTCCTGATGATAGGCATCATCAAATCATCAATATTTTTAGACTATCAAATTTTCAAACTGTCAAACTGTCACGCAATCAACCTTCGACACACAAATCTTCGCAAACATATTGAATGGCTATTGATTTTGCTGGTCTATTTTGTTTTATCTTTTTATTGTTTTGTCTCTTGGTCATTTTACTAGCTACCTCGAGGATGTCCCATGAAGGATTTAGAGGTGCAATGATGTCTCATGGCCTAATTTTCCTTGATTGTTGTCTTTGGTGTGTCTTGACAAAAAGACTGGGGCAACTTGCCCTTTAGTATGAGTTAGGACATTCCTTATATGTGGCTATCTATTTTTCGCAAGTGGATGACCTTGCACACCTTGGTCTATTTCATATCATGGTGTTTTTTGTCCATTTGTCACATTTTATTGCCCAATGATGATTATGCAACACCTATGATGTTATTTGGAAAAATATTGAAGTATTCCTTTTTCATCCTCACATCCATGATTTCCATGCCAACATTTCTTCTATTCCTTCATCCTCTAGTCCTCTCATTCATTTTGAGAGCACACTCACATTCTTTCAACCCGCTTGTCCTCTCGAGGGGGTATACCACTACCTCCTCATCATCCTTCCTCTCCTCACTTACAAACTAGGGCATATTTTTTACTTGTTATTTGACACAATGTGATAAACTGCATCATGTCAAAGAGGGGCATAATGTAGACACATAAAAATGGCCTCAACTTGCAAACCATATTTTTTCTATGACAACCATGTTTCTCTCTCACATAATTCAATTATCTAATCATGTCCATTTTGTCACTGATCAATCCTTATTTCCTCCATAACATTATCATTTATCCTTAAATCAAATAAACTTATTTATTTAGCCCACTTTCCATCCCACCAAATAAATAATTAAAATAATTATAAATATCAAGTCTTTTGTCTCATTCCCATTTATGAATTAAACCATTATTTAATTCATAAGTCAACATTCCTCCATATATTAAATAATTTCTATTATTCCAACTACCTATTTTTCTCCACCATTGATTTGATTATCTCCAATTAAATCTCAACCCTTCATTTCAAGGCTTGCCCTAACCCTAATCCTCCTTATGACATTGACTCTTGGCCTTTGATCTTAGGGCTTCACCAAATTTTAATCTTTTCCATCCATTCTCAATTTGGAATTCTTTAAAAGGCCCTCTTTCAAGTCATTTTACACACAAGTTATTTTTAGCATGCTTGAGAGCTTTTGAGTACTTGAGCATACATATTACTTCAATATTTTGCTTGTCTTTGGCATAGGTTATAGTTGCACTTCAATTCTGAGGGAAATTATACAAGTTTTCAGCAAGATGGAGAAGGCCAATAGAGGTCAACCAATGGAGGCTTGAAGACTAGGTGATGTTGTTTCATCTTATTTTGCTTCTTGCTTTCTATTGTTCTCCATTGTTGTTAGGGATAAAAATTATCATGTTATTTGATATTAATCAGAAATTTTCTCTCTAGTATAGCATATAGTCTAACTTATTATAAAAACATCATTTATTAAAAAAATAAACCTAATGATTTTATTAATATCAATATAGCATATAGTCTATTGAAATAAACACTTGTAATTAGATTTACTCAAATATTGAAATTTATTGCTGCCCTCAAACATTTGTAATTCAAGCAACATAATCCCTTAATAGTCCAAATTGCAAAAGGGCAACAATCTTTGATGGTCTGTTACTTGGATACCATGTTAGTTACGAGTATTCCGTCTAAGGAATTGGGATCACATAGGGCAACTCTACAATAACCTCTCTCGGTTTTTGTTATCTTAGAGTCATTTTTCCATGGTGTCCAATTTTGACTTGATGGAAAAAGTGTCAATTGCAAGCAAAGTAAAGTTACAAAGTGGTGCAACTTTTGTTCTGCAACTCATGTGACCAAACAAATTGTTCCAACACATCTAAATGGGTATTTTAACACTAGGCATGGTCCTTTTTTACACCCAAACACGTGGAATCACTTTGAGCTACGTTCAACCAAATCAATCCCTTAAGAGTCCAAAGTGCAAAAGGGAAGCAATCTTTGACGGGCTATTACTCAAAAATCATGACTCTTAAGAACTATTCATCTGAGCCTATGGGATCATGTTGGGGCCCCTCTACAATGACCTCTCTCAATTTTTATTATCTCAAAGTCCTTTTCTTGTAGTGTCCAATTTTCACTAGATGGAAAAAGTGTCAAATGCAAGTATTGTAAAGTTGCAAAGTGTTGCAACTTTCGTTTTGCAACTCGTGTGACCAAAAAAATTGTCCCAACATTTCCGAATGGGTACATTTATGCTAGGCATGGTTCTCTTTCACACCCAAACACGCAAAATCGCTCTGAGCTACATTCAACTAGCTTAATCTCTTAAGGGTCCAAAGTGCAAAAGGGCAGCAATCTTTGACATACTATTACTCAAAAACCATGGTGCTAAAAAAATCTCCATATGAGCCTATAAGATCACGTTGGCCCCTCTACAATAACCTCTCTCACTTTTTGTTATCTTGGAGTGGTTTTCGTGTTAAATGCAAGTAGTGCAAGGTTACAAAGTGGTGAAACTTTCATTCTGTAACTCATGTGACCAAATGGATTGTTCCAACATGTCTGGATGGGTGGGTTTACGCTAGGCATGTTCCTCTTTCATACCCAAACATGCGGAATCACTCTGAGCTACATTCAACCGACAGAATCCCTTAAGAGTCTAAAGTCCAAAATAGTTGCAAACTTCAGCATGTTGTTACTCAGATACCGTGATGTTTAGAAACTTCTCTTCTAAGCCTATGGGATCATGTTGGGCCCCTCTCCAATAACCTCTCATTTTTCACTATCTTGGAGGCATTTTCCCATAGTGGCGAATTTTCACGTGGGGAAAAAGTTGTCAAATACAAGTAGTTGAAAGTTGCAAAGTGGTGCAACTTTCATTCTACAACTCATGTGACCAAATAGACTATTCCAACGCATTCAAATAGGTATGTTTACACTTGCATGGTCCTCTTTCACACCCAAGCACGCAAAATCGCTCTGAGTTATGTTCAACGAGATCAATCTCTTAAAGTCCAAAGTGCAAAATGACTGCAAACTTCAGCATATTGTTACTTGAATACCCTAATGCTTAGAAAATTTTTGTCTGAGCCTATGAGATCATGTTGAGCCCCTCTACAATAAATTTTCTTAGTTTTTTCTATCTTGGAGGCATTTTCTTGTGGTGGCGAATTTTCACTTGGCAAAAAAGTTGTCAAATGCAAGTAGTTGAAAGTTGCAAAGTAGTACAAATTTTGTTTTGCAATTCGTGTGACCAAATGAACTATTCCAATGCATCTAAATAGGTATTTTTACGCTAGGAATGGTCCTCTTTCACACCCAAACATGTGGAATCTCTCTGAGCTATGTTCAACTAGATTGATCCCTTAAGAGTTCCAAGTGCAAAATGGCTGCAAACTTCAGCATGTTGTTACTAGGATACCGTGATGCTTAGAAACTTCTCATCTAAGTCTATAGCATCATGTTTTCCCCCTCTACAATAACCTCTCTTAATTTTCACTATCTTAGAGGTATTTTCCCATGGTAGTGAATTTTCACTTGGGGAAAAAGTTGTCAAATGCAAGTAGTTGAAAGTTGCAAAGTGGTGCAACTTTCGTTCTACAACTTGTGTGACCAAATAGACTATTCCAATGCATCCGAATAGGTATTTTTATACTAGGAATGGTCCTCTTTTGCACCCAAACACGTAGAATCACTTCGAGCTACGTTCAACCTAATCAATCCCTTAAGAGTCCAAAGTACAAAATTGTTGCAAACTTTAGCATGTTGTTACCCAGATCCTATGATGCTTAGAAAATTTTCATTTGATCCTATGGGATTGAGTTGGGCCCCTCTAAAATAACCTCTCTTAGTTTTCGCTATCTCAGAGGTATTTTCCTATGGTGGAGAATTTTTATTTGGAGAAAAAGTTGTCAAATGTAAGTAGTTGAAAGTTGCAAAGTCTTGCAACTTTTATTCTACAACTCATGTGACCAAATGGATTATTCCAACACATCCGTATGGGTACATTTACACTAGGAATTATCTTCTTTTGCACCCAAACACATAGAATCACTCTGAGCTACGTTCAATTGGATCGATCCCTTAAGGGTCCAAAGTGCAAAAGGGCAGCAATATTTGATGGGCTATTACTTAGAAACCGTGATGCTTACGAACTCTTTGTCTAAGCCTACGAGATCGCATTGGGCCCCTCTACAATAACCTCTCCCAATTTTTGTTATTTCGGAGTCATTTTCCCATGGTGTCTAGTTTTAACTTGATGGAAAAAGTGTTAAATGCAAGCAATGTAAAGTTGCAAAGTGGTGCAACTTCCGTTTTTCAATTTGTGTGACCAAACAAACTGCTCCAACATGTCCTGATAGGTACGTTTACACTAGGAATGGTCCTCTTTTGCACCCAAACATGCAGAATTTCTCTGAGCTGCATTCAACCAGCTTGATCCCTTATGATGGCATGCAAAACAATTGAAAAGAGAAACATACACATGACGGTTGAGAAGTTTGAGTTTTCCACACAAAAATCATATGATCATCCCCAAGTCTAGCAAGCACAAAAAAAAATTCAATTATCCTCCTTGCCCTTACAACAATATACAACCAATTGTAAATGCATACAATAGTGGAACTTTCAAACATTTTATTTTTCCTCAATTAACAACTTTGGTTGTGAAGCATTTTGTCATTTTCATTTGAAATTATTTGCTATGCTTGAAAATTGGAGTTTAAGAGAAACAAGTGATGCTCTCACATACATTTATTATTTGGTGTGATAAATAAATTTTCCACTATTGAGTCCATTTCTTATTTGTATTATAAATTATAACTTGCTTTCTCCCAAGCCCATTTCCTATACAAGAAATAATATTGCAAAAAATTGACATATAAATCTTTCGACGTGTTTATATGGTGATGGATCAAGAACATAACAATTCATTATGCACTATGAGGATTATGCTATGAAAATATTTTAAAGACTATTCAAGATAAGTGTTTGTATGATAATGTATCAAGAAGTTAATTACTTCATCTACTATGAATATTATGTTTTGCAAGTGTTGTGAAGATCATGTATCATTTTCTTAATTGAGTTGTTCCAATTAAATGATTAAATATATTAGAATATTTTTATGAAACATTTCATGGAATACCAATTGAAAACGTGTTTTTTGCTTTTAGATAAAGCATTTCATGGAACTCTTTGGATTAAACTAAATTGAGATATGTAAGAACAAGGGAGCATTAGGAAATACATTGCTCAAGAATCTTAAATAAGCCTTCTCTCCCATTGCAATTTTGGGTGGATTATTACTTTCAAAATATTGGAAATGCTTTGCCTATTTTCTAGTTGGCAGTTGCCATTCTAGAAGGCTCATCTCTTGATATATTTTATACTCATTCTTAATCAATTATCAAGTTAATAATCAATGCATTTATTTATAGTTAATCTTTTCTTTTCAATTTGTACAATTTTGGAATTTGTAAATCTACTAGTATTCCTAGAAATATTGAAGTTGTTTAGTATCAACTAATAAAGTTGTCTAGCATCAATCAATTAATATTCAAGACAAACCATGAAGGAAAAAAATGATCAATGTCAGGGATAACCAATTAATAAGTATACATGCGAATAAGTCAATCATGTACATGTGAATAAGGGAAGCACAAGTACTCAAAAACACGTAAGCCTTGAAGTAGACACATGAATACATAGTATACACAAATTAATACAAATTATATGCATGAATACAAGGTATATGCATAAAAACACATAAGTTGCAAAGTATACATTGGAATACACGTAAGTCGCAAAGTATACACGTAAGTTGTAAAGTATACACTTGAATACACGTAACTCATATCTATTGAACCATTGATTTATAATGCAAATATGGACACCATCAATAAAAAAGATTTGTATTAACCAAATAGGCATGTGGGCATACATCAATATATGTCGATATAAGTATAAAATCTAGATACAAAATAGCCATATAGGCTTACGAGAATTCCATATAAGCATACAATGTCAAATATATCCAACACAAAATATATACAAAAATTCCATATAGGTATACAACAAAGGGCTCTGGAATCAAAAGTCATTTCTCTCTCCATGCTCTCGAAATAAAAATTTTCCCTTCGCTTGTCGATCACATGGCGATACATTTTCCACTCGTTTATGCAGTGCTCCTCCTAGGGTTTAGTTCTTGCTCAAGTGTTATTTGTTACAATAAGAAGTAAAGACATTAATATATAGAAATATATTAAAAAAATGATATATTTAACAAAATAATCACTTACCGCCATCTAATAATCACTCTCCATAAGGGAAATATTCAAATTTCTATGTTGAGGCATGTTGAAGCCCTGTATAAACCATCCAAATAGAAATTAAACTACGAATCAATAATGGTTTGATTTTTCACTAAATAACATCTATAACAATGAATGTAAATTGAAATTTAGTAATTTTCTTTATACCTCCCCTTTCAGAGCCATCAAGGATTCTATAGTAGATGAAACACCGATCTCCATTTCCCTCTGAATATTTGGAGGTGTTTCCACTTACAACATCTAAAAATAAAACAACAAATTATTCAATCACGAAAACTGCAATAGTGATCCTCATCATGACTTATAATGTATGAGATAATGAACAAAATTTTGAGTACTTATTAAACTATATATTTCTAAGTATCATGCTTACTATTTTTCCTATCCATATCTTGTTTGAAAGCAAGTTTTTTTAGGCTTTTACCCATGGTAGCAAGCCGGTGAACCATTTGATAAAATGCTTTCATAGACATGTACGATAATTGTGGTGGCATAGAGAAGGCAGTGAACTATTTGAAAAAATGCCTCAAAGAAATGGGGTCTCATGGTGATGGAATTCCATTACAAACAAATGCACATCATGGCATTCCATCACAATAAGACCGCATTTCTTTCAGGAATTTTTTCAAACAATTCATTGCCTTCTCTATGGTATTATGATGGGATGGGGTGGATGGTATAGTGTGGCCTTGGCTATGAGATGGAGGGCGATCATGAAATGAAGAGGGAGGAGTGGGGACATGAATAAGTGGAATAAAGGGTGGAAGGTTCCATGGATTGGTAAATTGAGGATGAGGACCTTGAAAAGAATTTGGAGGGGAATTTTGGCTAATGGGTTGGTTTCTATTCTTCAAGCAATGAGTTGTTTGAAAAAATTCCTCTGAGAAATGTGGTTTCGTGGTGATGGAATAGCATTCCATCACCATAAGACCACATTTCTTCAAGGCATTTTTTCATACTACTCACTACCTTGACTATGATATTGCTTACTATTATGCTTTGATAGAAATTTTTCCAAGCATCCATAGTTTGTTGGAAAGCACCTATTTTAGGCTTTTAGCCATAACAACAAGGAAGTGAGTAGTTTGGTAAAATGATTTGGTACACATGTATGGAAAATTTGGTATCATAAAAAAATGTGGTGAGCTATTTGAAGAAATTCCTCGAAGAAATGTGGTCTCATGGTGATGGAATGTCATTTCGTCATCATGAAACCACATTTCTTCAAGGTATTTTTTAGAACTACTCACTGCCTTGTCTATGCTATTGCTTACTATTATGCTTTGATAGATTTTTTCCAAGCATGAATAGTTTGTTGGAAAGCACCTTTTTTAAGCTTTTAGCCATAGCAGCAAGGAAATTAACTGTTTGATAAAATGCTTTGGTAGACATGTATGGAAAATGTGGTAGCATAGAAAAGGTGGTGAGCTATTTGAAAAAGTGCCTCAAAGAAATTGGGTCTCATGGTGATGGAAATCACCATGAGACCTCATTTCTTTGAGGAATTTTTTCAAACAACTCATTTCCTTGTTTATGCAATTGCTTACTATTATTATTTTATATATTCCTTCCAAGCATCCATAGCATAGACAAGGTAGTGAATTGTTTGAAAAGATGCCTCAGTAAAAAGTTGTCTCATGGAATTCCATGACAAGCAAATGCAATTGGAAGTTGCTCTTACTTATTACTTATGCTATGTGAAGTAATTGCATCACTGCTTATGTTGACTTTCTAAACAACTATATTGTAGTTGAAATTTCATCATCTATCAACATCTAGTTATTATTTGTGGAATATGAAGTAATGTTTTGAGTTTGAAATATTTTCAATGCAACATAATCAACGATATGAATATAAACTACACAAATCTATTAAGTACAATTCACTATTTAATCTCTTTATTATATTACATGCATGTAGGTTTGAGTAAATCCACGGGCACTAAGAGGTGTTCCCTCGAAACCTCCAATATTAACCTATTCAACATGCAAAATCACATATTAAAATACCATTCATAAAACAATGCTATTAACATGTAATAAATTTATAATTGTTTACTAGTTACATACCTCAATAGTAGATGTAGTGGAGAAATAAGCAGGTGTAGGGCCAGTATATCTAGTATCAACACTGTGACCCTACAATTTTATTAAAATAATTAAACTAAATTAGTTAATCTTGCATTTCAAAATTGAAATTTAATAAATTAAATTCAATGAACATGTTAACTTTTACCTAAATATCAATGCCATAGGCCTCATTCAAAATGTTAGTTTCCCTCGCCATCTCCATAGCTAAAGATGGATCCTATGTAGTAGCCTCCTGAGTGTCAGTGGGGTCATGAACAAGTCGCCCCACAAGAGTGACACAAATGGGATCCAATCCCACCACTTGAAGACTCCCTTGGATGGCATTGTAGAATAGGGTTGGCATGTTGGATAACACTCTAGGTTAAAGATTTGATCGCCTACAAAGTCTCTACATCGGCACTCTCGTTCGTGATGGAAGGGATAATGATGTGCTCATGAGGCAACCTAGCGAGAGGTCATCTCCCTTGCCACGTAGGATCCTACTATGCATCAGGTCTATCTTGAGCCAACCGCCCACCTGTCCCCTGGAAGTCCCTCATATCAAAATAATTTGGGATTTTGTTCAAGATGAACGCATAGTATAGTTTCCTAAGGAAATACTGTGGGACTTCACAATTTTTGTATGGTGGGTAATCCAAAACCATGTACCACCTATCCCAAAACAGGTTCCTAATGTGTTGTTGGTGGCACCAGTGAATAGGAAACCTCTTCGTCTTTGCATTGAGGGCAGGATTTAAATTTGTGCGTGGGTCATTGAATAATGAGCACAAATCAAATTTTGTAATTTTTAGATCTTTTACATCTTTATATGATAATTTGTCCTTGTAATAAGCCCTAGTCACCTGCATCCTATCTTGCCAACCAGTTAATTGTTTGTTGATTGAATCTATATGTTTTAACATTTCTTTGAGTGAAGTTGCCAGGGTCATTCTTTCCATGGTTGAACCATTTGGATCGTTCAACCTCCTGATTAAATCCTCAAGTTGTTTTTTATTGTTCTCAATTTCACTCATTAATTTTTGCTAAGTGTCAGGAGGATGTTGAGGGATTGGTGGAGGAGATTGTTGTTGTGGTTGATTAACTTGAGGATTTTTTTGTTGTTGTTCTTGTTGTGTTTTTTGAGGATTTTGAGGAGGGTTTGCAGGTTGATTAACATCTCTTACAAATTCAAAAAATAAATATAAACAACAACCTAAAACTAATAAATTCAAAACAAAAAAACAAACAATCCTTACCTCTCACACCTCCTCATTGACGTGGCAACATCCTGGTGATGAAACAACAACAATTTCATGAAGAATCTTACAAAATGGCTCCTCCTAGAATGCGAGCATGGAAATGAGGGGTTTTGGCCACGGGTAGAAAAAAAATACAGTCACAAATGAGAATGATTTTGATTTCTTTTTCTTTCTTTTAATAGCTCAAACGCGAGCGCGTTATAACACGCTCGCGTTATGGGCTCATTGTGGTCGAGCCTCAAGCTCAACACACCAAGCCATAACACGCTCACATTATGAGCTTTCAAAACTTTTTTAAAAATTTGGCCACAAATTGGCTACCCATCTTTTTGCACCCGCCCATATTTTTGATATGAATTTGAACAATGAAGCTTAATTTGATTATTAGTTCAATAAAGGAAAATTGACAAGAAACTATAACTTTTGTTTCTAATTTATTGCTTTAAGATCATGCATTGAATGTATAAGAGGCTTAGACCTCTATTTGATCGATGTCTTGAATTAATCTTTATACTCATGTAAATTTTTCTTAGTGATGTGTCTAAATGTTGAATGAGTGCTCATGCTGTTGGAATTGTGTGCCTCAATCTCACAGGCTAAAACCTCTGAGTAAGCATGGTCGTTGTGACTGTTGATATTTCTGGATGATCTTCTAGTTGATCCTGAACTATCACTATGACCTCTAGAATGTCTTGGCGATCGGTATACTCGTGTGAAATGTTTAGTTCGCCGACACCTTGATGATGTCTTACCAACTAGAGCTATTGTTGTAACCCTCTGCCAAGTGGTTTGGTCTTGCCGATGGGTTGGTGTCTAATGGTTGTCGGGGAGACTCATGGCGACTGATGTTATCAGGGAGACTCTTGGCCGAAACGTTTGCTTCGGTATGAAGTCTTAGCGATGTGGTATGTCTCGCCAATAGTTATACACTTGGAGTCATCGAGGTAACATAAGGGTTCGGTAAGAACTCTTGGCAACAGATGTTTTTCTCGCTGATGCTTTGGCTGTTTTCGGTATGACTCCTGGTGAAAGGTGTTCTCAGGGTAACATGGAGGCTTCGATATGAAGTCTTAGCGACGAACGAAGTCTCACCGATGGTGGAACATTGCGGTGTAACTTGAAGGCATTGGTATGATGTCTCACCGAATAGCGATAGTCTCGCCGAAGGGAAAGCTGATATCTATGTGACCTTTGAACATTGGCATGATGTCTCATCGAATAATGATGGTCTTTCCAAATAGCAATACATGTGATGGATATCGGTATAATGTCTTGGTGACAAGGGGAAGTCTGAGCAATAGCTTGTGAACTCGGTGTAACCTCTTGCTGATAGTGATGAGTCTGGTCGATATCGACAGTTAGATCTTGTGGCATCGGGGAGACACAGTTAGTGTCTCACGGACATGCGAATAAGGTTTGAACGCCTTTGATCGAGTGATGACTATCCTACGTGGTGAGTCTACGACCAATCAGAGAATCCAAATGGGAACCGTTGGAAGTTAGTCTGTTGTGGTCTTTCTGTGAGGAAGTTCAATAGATAGATACAGCATGGATATACTCTGGAATTGCAAATGATGTTCGGTTCGATGAACAGGTGTTCGAAATAGGAGAGCAATAGAGTGAGGGCTGAGAGGCTGGCTGAAAGGCCAAGGCCATGAGGCCAAAGCTGACAGAGAAAGAGAAGTGAGAGGTAGAGCTATGCTGCTGGAATCTCTCCTGATCATGGATCATGGTTGATCTCTCTCATGTTGATCTACATTGTATATTGTATGAGGATATTGCAACAGTGCGAAGATTGTATGGTCTGATGGATTGATCAAGAAATGTAAAGCAAAGAGTTTTCTACCAGGTTGTATCCAGAATGAACAAGATGTAATCTCTGTAAAGGCTATGAGCCTAAAATTGTATTGTAACCGTTTGTTGTTGAATAATACAATGGCTCGATCTTTGGAGTGTGGGGTTTTTTATCCGAAAGGATTTTCCCCACGTAAATCTATTTGTTCTAGTTTTTGTCTCATCTTTCATGTCTGTTGGTTCTTGTAGTAGAATTTGTTAATGCATGATGTTGAATTTACATGTGCTTCTCTTAGAAGGATTAATGTGGGAAATGAACTGTGTCTATTTCTGCTTTAGGACATAGTTGTACATGTCTTTGAGGTAATCTAATCGAAATTAAAGTTACCGAAGGCACTACTGTCCTTATAGGTTTCTCTGAGATGCCCTAAATTTCCCTTACAAGTGGTATCAGAGCCTTCTTTTGGTTGTTGGTTCTAGGTATTTCTCCTATGAATATTTCTCAGTTTTTTAGGTTGGAGGAAATCTGGAGGAATCATCTCATTTATTGATCCTTTGGTTAGTGGAAGTCTTGTGATATTCAGAGGCAGCACGTAGCTTGAAGGATGGTGAAGATGGAGAAAAGGGAGTTGATCATGTTGTGATTTGTGTCTCCTAGTTGGTAGCGATATAACCTTGGTGTATGAGGTGGATTTTCTTGCTCCATGGCTATGTAGCAGTAAAGCTTTCGTATTGGGTGTCTGTCTGAGAGGCTCCTGGGTGATATGGAGAAGCCCGGGTTGTTTCTTAGCCAAGGAAGAGAGTGCTTATGCTAGGTGGTGTTTCCTGGTGTTGGAAGGCATTGTTTCCTATTAACCTCTAATACATAAAGGCTGTGGAGTTAATCATTAGATGATTTGCAAGCCTCTGAAATAGCCTTTCACTCCTTCTCGAATGCATGTACATGTTGGTGGTTTTAGAGTTGGCCTGAAAGGGGCTTGGATTTTCCTGAACCATTTTTTTCCTTCTAAGGATGATTTTTACTTGCGTGGCTCTGTGGTTTTGAATTTTTTACATGGTTAAGAAAAACTTGTGGTTATGTGGAGTTGTTGTTAAGCTATTTTCTAGACCCTGGATTTTGGGGTGTTGCTGGATGAGATAGTTGTAGTTCTGCATGCATGCTTTGTGCATGGTTTGAGGAGGTGTGATTTCTTTTATGCATGGGTGTGTTGGTACGTGATTTTTCACTCAGCATTCTTGTGGTGGTGCTTGTGGGTTCCTTGACTATGGTGCTCATTGTGGACATGTTTGGAAAATTAGGTTTGGTGTGATCTGGTGTTTACGTCATGTTGCCTATGTGGTTATTCTCTTTGAAATCTCAGTGTTGTAGTTTCCAATGTGATGATGGGTTTGCATGTTCGATGTTTGTGATCTACGAGTTATGTGGTTGGTGGATTAGCTACCCATTGGATGTAGTGAGATAACTTGGATGTGGACTGTCTTTATCCACGAGGTTGATTCATTGTTGGTGCAGACTTGTTAGCTGGCCTTGTCTGTGGTCACTTGTGCATTGGTGTGATTGTTTTGAGATGAGAGGATGGATATTGTTGAGTACCTGAATAGTCAATTATGGGAACCTGAAGCAAGTGGTCATGATGCTTGGAGAGCTCGGATGTCACATTTTAGTGGGAGCTTTAGCAGTAACTATGGGTTCATCACATGGTGGTGAATGGTCTTCTTTAGTGTTGTAGATGTTTCTAGGGGGAGCTTTTAGATCCTATTGTTGCAGAAGGGTTATTTCACATCTGCATGGACATTATTTGAAGATGTGCAACATCTTGGAACCATGGAGGATGCTTGGAGTCTTTGGCTAAGGTGTTGGTGGTGCTTGACAGGTGATGTTCGTTTTGAGTCTGTTTGCTTTATGCCATGGTATACTCTTGTTTGTGCACTGGATTTTTGGCATTGTGCATTGTACTTGAGACCATGGTGAAGTCACTTGAAGTATGGTATCTCCTAAGGGGATATGTAGATCATGGTGTCATGATAAGTTCCTAATTCAGATGATTGGAGCTTTGACAGTGGTTTAGTAATTCTTTGTGTATTGGGTGCTTTGATTATTTGCTTGATACTTTGTGATAGTGCAGTAATGCAGTTGAAATTTAGCATGAGATGATCGGTTGCTAGTACTCATGGATACATGAAGAATAAGGTGAGGTTGTTTTTCTCTTTTGAGAGAAGTGTTGTTGATTGCTACTCTTCTTGAATTTTTTAGCAGAAATTCTGAGAAGCCTACACCTTGGTTGAACGTGAGTTCAATAAGAGATCTATGAGGAGATTGCTCTTGGATTAGTCATGATGGCTTGCATATCTTGAAGGAGTATTCTCGTTCCCACTCTTGGTCTGCTTGGTAGTTTATCTAAGAGGTATTTTGGCCCATTATATTTTTCAAATGTGTTTTATGTTCACTTTCATGATATGGATCTTGAATTGTTGTTTAATGGTTCTGGAGGATTCATGGTGGAAGATGTACAACTTGTTTTATCTCCTTGAGCTTTTGTGTTATGTTATTTACTGATGAGAATTGGTAGGAGATGATGTATGGGCTAATTTCCTGAAATGGGTAATGAAGTAGCTTGATCTTCTTTGAGAGGTTTACATCCATGTTGATTACATGATTTTAAAGTTGTTTTGATCTTGGTGATTGAACAGTTGGATGTTGTTAAGGATTTTCTTTTGGGATGAGAAGGAGATCATTCTTGACACAGCTGGCTATTAGAAGTGTATATAGGAGGATGTTCTATAGGAATATGATGTGCAGAGTTTCTCTCTTTGATCTTGGTTTACTTCATGGATGTTTGGTTTCACATTTCATTGGTTTGAGGTTTGGTTGGAGCTATAGTGATCACTTGCTTGTGGTCATGTGTTTTCACTCATGTTCATGGGTGATGACATGGAGGTTCTAAATCCTTTTTCCTTTGATTGCGTGTGGAGAACTTGGGAGAACTGTGATGACTTGTGGTGAGAGAAATGTTTCTTGTAACTGTTTATTGCAGGTTGTGTGTATCATTATGGATATTTTTGGTACTACATGGTAACACTTTCTATGTTCTATTATTGGTAGACTTGGTATGTCTTTGATCTTTCAGATTTGGAATTACTCGGGCAGTGGGAGTTCCTGTTGTGTTTTTTCTTCTTCGACTGGTTGGAACTTGGAGCTTGTATTTGTTGTTATTGAGTTGGTTATGGTTTTGCATGAGTTTACTAATGTTGATACCTTTTAGGTATGTGGGATTGGATGGAATAGCACGAGCTGTGGGTGCTACTTTCAGTCGCGTGGGTTTATCAGTTGGATGGATGCAGTCAGTCTGAATGTTGTTCTAGCTGGTGTCTTCTATCTTATTTCTGGAGAATGACTTCACTGTTGTGCTCTGCTTGAGGCTTTGAATTTGATACTACTTATGTATAGTGTTTGAGCACAGTGAAGTGGTAGCAGTATCTTGTTGATGATATCACTGGTATCTTTTTCTTGTGTTTGTTGGACCGGTGCTTATTCATTGTGGCTTGTATCTTTCTTCCACAGGTGGCATGTTGGAAGATGACAGGGTTTGTTTCCTGAATGGTGGACATCTTGGATGTTGGTGTAAAATTCTTGATGGAGCATGAGAGCATTTTTGAGGTCTATGTGGTTTCTTGGAAGGCTGTGATCGGTTGCATTTCAGTTGCTTTGTTGGACAGTGAGTTACAGTTGGATGCTGGTCTTTATTGCAGATTGTATGGTGGATTGTTATCTGTGGAATCTTGTTGATTGGGTGTCTTGAGTATTGAGGGGTCTAAACTGGTGGAGCTAGTGTGATCTTTGTTTCTAAGTGCTTTGGAGGTGCCTGTGTGATCTTCGTCAAGTGGGAGATTGTTGGAATTGTGTGCCTCAATCTCACAGGTTGAAACCTCTGAGTAAGCATGGTCGTTGTGACTGTTGAGATGTTTGGATGATCTGCTAGTTGATCCTGAACTATCGTTGTGACCTCTGAAATGTCTTGGCGATTGATATACCCATGTGAAATGTTCAGGTCGTCGAGACCTTGATGATGTCTTACCGACTAGAGCTATCACTATGACTCATTGTGTTCGTTGTAACCCTCTTCTGAGTGGTTTGGTCTTGCCGACGGGTTGGTGTCTAATGGTTGTCAGGGAGACTCATGGTGACTAATGTTATCAGGGAGACTCTTGGCCGAAAGGTTTGCTTCGGTATGAAGTCTTAGCGATGTGGTATGTCTCCCTAATAGTTATACACTTGGAGTCATTAGGGTAACATAAGGGTTTGGTAAGAACTCTTGGCGACAGATGTTTGTCTCACTGATGCTTTGATTGTTGTCGGTATGACTCCTGGCAAAAGGTGGTCTCAGGGTAACATGGAGGCTTTGGTATGAAGTCTTAGTGACGAATGAAGTCTCGTCGATGGTGGAACATTGCGGTTTAACTTGAAGGCATTGGTATGATGTCTCACCAAATAGTGATAGTCTCGCCGAAGGGAAAGCTGATATCTATGTGACCTTTGAACATCGACATGATGTCTCGTCGAATAAGGATGGTCTTGCCAAATATCGATACATGTGATGGATATCGGTATGATGTCTTGGTGACAAGGGGAAGTCTGAGCGACAGCTTGTGAACTCGGTGTAACCTCTTGCCGATAGTGATGAGTCTGGCCGATATTGATAGTCAGATCTTGTGGCATCGGGGAGACACGGTTAGTGTCTCACCAACATGCGAATAAGGTTTGAACGCCTTTGACCAAGTGATGACTATCCTACGTGGTGAGTGTATGACCAATTAGAGAAGCCCAATGGGAACCGTTGGAAGTTAGTCTGTTGTGGCCGTTCTGTGAGGAAGTTCAACAGACAGAGATGGCATGGATATACTCTGGAATTGCAGATGATGTTTGGTTCGATGAATAGGTGTTCAGAATAGGAGAGCGATAGAGTGAGGGATGAGAGGCTGGCTGAAAGGCCGAGGCCATGGGGCCAAAGTTGACAGAGAAAGAGAAGTGAGAGGCAGAGCTATGCTGCTGGAATCTCTCCTGATCATGGATCATGGTTGATCTCTCATGTTGATCTGCACTGTATATTGTATGAGGATATTGCAACAGTGCAAAGATTGTATGGTCTGATGGATTGATCAGGAAATGTAAAGGGAAGAGTTTGCTACTAGGTTGTATCTAGAATGAACAAGATGTAATCTCTGTAAAGGCTATGAGCCTAAAATTGTATTGTAACTGTTTGTTGCTGAATAATACAATGGATCAATCTTTGGAGTGTGGGGTTTTTTATCCGAAAGGATTTTCCCCACGTAAATTTGTTTGTTCTGGTTTCTATCTCATCTTTCATGTCTGTTGGTTCTTGTAGTAGAATCTGTTAATGCATGATGTTGAATTTACATGTGCTTCGCTTAAAAGGATTAATGCGGGAAATGAACTATGTTTGTTTCCGCTTTAGGACATAGTTGTACGTGTCTTTGAAGTAATCTAATCGAAATTAAAGTTACCGAAGGCACTACTATCCTTGGAGGTTTCTCTGAGATGCCCTAAATTTCCCTTACACATGCATCCATCATCTTTGTAATAGGTTGAGTAGAAGCCACCCTTGCCTAATCATGGGCTCTAAAGAGCACTACAAATCTTAGTTTGAGGATATGAATTGAAAAATGATTGATGCTCCTTGAATGGTCTATGAACCTCCTCAAATAGAATTTAAATGGGCATGATGTAAGGAGTTGTGTCTTCTAAAAACATGTCCCTTGCACATAATTTAATTAATCACACTTTTAATACCATTAACTAATTAATTAGTGCTTGATTGACCCAATTTCCCTTCCTTTAAATAGCAATGACTTTATGATTCTCACGTCAAGGCCAATGCTTGATCGAACAAATTTTCCTTTGAATAGTTATGACATAATTAAGGTTCCTCACGTCAAGGTATACCGTTTTGTGATTTTGTTATCAATCAAATGGGGTTATTACAGTCTCCCCTCCTTGGAATTGCTTTCCCACAAGCACTCTTAGGTTAGGATGTTGGAGGACTTTCTCATTCTCCCACATAGAATCTTCCATAGGTAAATCCTTCTATTTGATGAGGTATTCTTTGATGACCCAATTCCTCAACCTTTTCTCCCTTATGTTTATAAATTCATCGAGAACCAAGACCAACTTGCCTTCTTCGTTCAAGGGTGGAAGTTTAGTGGAGGCGGTAACCTTTTTCCCTAAATCCCTTTTGAGGCATGACACATGGAATACATTATGTATTTTTCTACTTTCTAGAAGCTCTAGTTCATCCACACCAATTTTCAAAAGGTACATTTGTGGCATCATGGTAAGAATTTATGGAATGCAATTTTATGACAATAATCTAGGGGAGATGACCATAATTTTGGGAATGCCATGGTCACATTACAAGGACAAGGAGGTAATGCTTTATGAAATCTTTCATCTAAAGGAAATTGTTGATATAATACAAGGGAAATTCTAGAATACTAGTGATTTTGAGGGATGAAGCTACAACTTAGATCTATTCTCACAAGAATGCAAACTAGGAGAAGAGGAAGAAGTGATTCTCATATTTTTCTACTATATTGCACAAATAACAATACAAAGACTATTATATATATATATATATATATATATATATATATATATATATATATATATATATATATATATATATATTGTCCAACTTTGGAGATGCTACTATCATCATTACCAACTACTACATTACATCAATTGTAGCTAGAAGGTTACTTTCAATTATAGGATTGAGTAAAGGATTCCCTCCAAAATTAAGTAAAAATGGTTTTAAACTCATCCACCCTATTGAGGAAATTATGAGATCAACAATAATATCTTAAGGAGGAATACAAATGAATACCAAATTAGTGTAACATAATCATGGTGAAGTAACGCCCAAAGTAGTTTCTTATATGAGGAATCACTAGAAAAATTGTGAAGGTGAGCACATGTGACATCCTTGGGTCTTATCATAGTTTTTGAATATTTTCATGCATCACCATGTCATATTAAGGCATATGAAGGATTGAACATTGCTTCCACTATTCAACCCAAGTCAAAAGTGGGGAAATTTGGAACATGGATCCATAATAAATTATATAGTTCATTGGAAGAACCTACTTACAAAGGAAGTTGCTTGGGAAGAATTGGGAAATAATGATATTTAAAGAGAATTTTATATAGGAGGAAATGGAGACTTAAACTTACAATTGCTTGAGAGAAAGAAAATTTGAGCTAGACTTGTCATGTCCATTTTTTCTATAATCTATGGTATGATCCAAAATGTCCATTTCCTATCACCAACATTCCCTGTAATCCAATATTTTTTATGTGTTACCCCCCTTCATTCCCCATGCATTTACTTATGATCCCCAAAATTTATAAGTATGGATACATGGCCAATTTTCTAAGTCAATGTAAACCATCTGAGTAGTGGATTTTTCCTTCCCAACTTGACTTTCCCCCAAGTTTACTTTATTCTATACTATCATTCAATTTTTAAATTTCCCCATTCATAAATACCTCATGACCATCTCCTACCTTCATTCTCTTCTCCTATCAGGCTACAAGTATTTGTTCACATAATGTTGTCATTGATGTCAAAAGATGTCATCGATGTTTATGGATCAAAAATAGGTTGGATGGAGAGAAGAGCATGTTTTATGATGAAGAGAAGAGCATGTTTTATGATGGAGAGAATAGCATGTTTTTCAAATGTTGCAAAGTTGCTTAAATGTTGCAAATGTTGTCATAAAATGTTGACATGTTTCTATAGAGATCATTCCTAGAGGTTTGAGGAAAAAATAGATGGCATATTTTATATGGGTTTTCTGAGTACATTCTAGACATGTAATTTGCAAATCTAGAGGACAAAGGTTGAGAACAAAAATGAATTAATTCTTCTCTCAGAAAGAGTTAGGGTTTAGTAGATAAAACCTAAGTGTTTTAGGTCATGGTGCTTCACAGAGTTCAAATTCATCATTGACCTGATGTTGTCGATAATTGTTCACATAAGTTATGACTTATGTCTTCAAAGTTATTTATTAATTGGCCCCTTCACCTAAGAAATTTTTGGCTTGGAATATATAAAAGACTTTAATATTTCCTATCTGAAAGTTGTTGGCATTTTATTTTGGTATAAAAACCTTTGTGGATCATCAAAAAATTTATCAAAGCTTCATTCCTTCCTGCCAATCGTGATGTGGCAAGTTTTGATTGCATCACAATGTCTCTTCACTTTGCATTTTTGAAATTACTTTATTTTGATTAATTTGTGATGTGTGATTTTCTCTTTAGAAGATCAATGGTGTGCATCAGAGCTTATAAACCAAACAACTATCGCATATTCTCTTCACATCCCAGTTTTATGTTTAACTATGCAAAGAAAACTTGTGATATGCAATGATAGTGGATGGTGACATCACAAAGACAAATGACAATATCTTATTGCATCACACAATTGATTCACATTGTGGTTGTTAAGCAAGAAGAAAAGGGTCATATTTGTGATATGTGAAATAATGACACGTGTGCATGGTGACGTCAACTTAGACAAGTGACGACTCCTTAGTACAGCGTATGAGTTCTTTGTATCATTTTTTCAATCCCTCATGCACATAGAAAATTTGTGATGTGTGATAGGAATTGGAATGTAACATCAAGTGAACAGGTGGAAAGTTTCTATTACATCACACATATTCAATACATCACAAAAATGATTTCTTAATCGCAAACAAAGTTGCGACAAGCATAACGCTTGCAATAGAAGATCAATGGCATATATTCAAAGTGGAGTTGATCGAATGACTATGTTTTAAAGTTGAAGACTTTAAATATAGATCATTGGATGATGGTGTGAAGATAGAGATCAATGTCCCATATTCAAAGTTGAGCATCACTACGGTCAAGCAATGGTTTGGATGGTCAAGCAGTGGATCTTGACGCAGATGAAGAATTTTGATAAGCCACAATAGAAAATTATTGAAATTCCATTGGACGAGCATCATCATAGACTTTCAAGTGATTGGAAGATCAGATATAGTTCAATTATGAATAATGTGTGCAGAACAAGCATTCATTATGCTTCAAACCTGCATATCAAAGCTAGGGTTAGGGTTTTGATACAAAATAGACAAGCGGTGGAATAGGGTATATAAAATGATGTCCTAACATTCAAAATGTTCATTTTTTTTAAAGATTCTTGATAACACAAAGAGTGACACACACTCAAAATAGAGTATCAAGTGTATGGTGTGAGGGTGTTGCAGAATAAAGGAAGAGACTCTAGAGTAATGAATTGACAAGGTGCATTCTCAGGTTGAAGAAGAACCAATACTTTGCATATATGAACTTGTAATATTGTGAGAGGTTGGTGCCTCAGAAAGATTGGTTTGGTGCTCAATCAGTTATGCATTGTACTAGGAGGTTAGTTCCTCAAAATATTGTCTTTGGTGTGTAGTGTACCAGGAGGTTGGAGCCTTAAAACATTGTCTTGGATGTTAATGTACCTGTAAGTGGGTGCTTACAAAACATATGTAATATCTTTGATTGTGGGGTTGGATTTGACTAGTAGATTCAAGCAAATTTTCTCACTGTGGTTTTTCCCATATTGGGTTTTCCACATATATCTGGTTTCTTCTTATGTGTGTTTTGTTTTTCTTGATCTTTAATCTTGTCTACTATTTTAATATGTTAAAAAATTATATACACTAATTTTCCCCCCCTCTCAGTGTATTGGTGTTCTTGCAACAGTCTTGTCCATCCCATCATACCTCTTCACTAGACCTCACTCCTTCACAAGTGTTTGTCAAGGATCCAAAATTCTTCTCAATAACATGCCTCCCTTTTGAACATAGATCCTTAACTTGTGGTATGATTCAAAGGGTGTCCTTAAACCCCAACTCTAACCACTCTTACCATTTCTCACTTTTGATCCCACCTACCACCTAACATGTCAATTTGTCATGATGTGTATTATTGAAATGTCAATCCATGTATGGTACCATACTTCCAGTTAAATTATTTACTTGGAGTACATTGGATCCATGTGTATTGTAACATACCAACCCTTCAATGTAGTAAAAAATTATAAATTTACGCTTTGCGAGTAAATAAATTAAGTAACAAGCCATTGCAATAATTTTCTTTCTTTCTTTATTCAAGATGCCATATCAAATTACAACAAATATTCCATTTCATTACAATAACTTCTCAAGTTACAAAAATACAAGAATACAAACATTTACATACATAGCTCTACGAGCTTTAGAACAAATAGTTGTAAGATGGTCTAGGATCCTTCCTTTCAAATCTTGGTTTTGTTGTCACCTGTTGTGGAGGAGAAGCATCACTTAAGTGCTTTTCCACCAACTACAGATTCCTAATGTGGTCCCCCGCACATCTATCACTTGATAGATGGCCTTTCCCTTCGACAAAGAGATTGATAGAGTAATCAATAACGACAACCAACTGAGCATCTAGTGTTGTGTCCTACATAACTAGAACTTGTAATCCTAAAATCTTGAACTAACATGTAATATTTCATCACGGTGAACTGACAGTGTAGTCTCAATAGCCACACAATCCATAGTGGAGTCTCAGACATTATACTACTTTGATCAAAGAGTTACATTTAGTATTCATATTGAGAGTCATCTATCACATACACTACTCAGGGCCGATTTGATTTAGGGATATCTTAAACTAGGAATAGGTATTGTCCTTCAATGGGTATTCTGACACTCCAAATTAACCTATCATCATTTTAATCTACTTGGAATAAACCTACTTAACAAGTACACAAGCTCCCTCCCATACTGGATTAACTATCCTAGGAGTAACACAAGCTTTCCTAGTTAAATCAGTAACTTTAGCTTAGTGTACCTCAAGTGCCTCTTGTATTCATTCATGCCTATTATATAATATCTATGATATACACCAAACTCCTATTATAGAGTACTTAGAAGAACAACATAATAACAACATAAAAGCTTCAATTTCCTTTTCAAAGAAACTCTCTAATACCTCTATTGCACACACTAAAAAATACATTTCAAGAAATCATGGAAAACATATCATTTCAAAGTAGATGACAATGAAGAATAGATCCTCATGCATGTTATCACTTATCCAAATTAATGACAGCAATGCAACTCTCTCCAACAACAGTTAGCTTGATAGTCAGCTTCTCAAGAATGTCACAAATAACTCTACCTCACAAGTTGATAGCTTACTCCTCTCAAACAATAATGTTTCCTCACAACACAATAGAAAACTCACTATTTCTCACTCACAATGTAAGGTAAGTTTGGCTAGAATAACAAAAAAAATAATGAACTGCAATAGATGTGTAATCTCTTGGGAAAGAATGTGTCCTCGCTAATGAAATGGCTCAGCTATTTATAGAGTAGCCTAGCAACCCCATGGCCTAAAATTTAGGCATGCAAATGGACAACAAGCTCCATACAAAGCAACACATGGAACTCAGCAAAAAGGTGGTGACTCCCTAAGCTCATACTCAACATAAACACCTTCAGATTGGCTTGTAGCATTGAGAGCTAATTCATGACTTATTCAATCTATATATGCTAAATTTGAATTTCCATAAATAAAAGAAATCTACAAAAAAATTATTCAAAGGTGGTGCCAATTCCTTACCTCTATATCCTTCTTGTTTTGCGCGATTTAATAGCTATAGGAAACAGTCAACTTTCATTTCTTAATAGCAAACACATATTGATTTGCATATTGGATGAGTCGACTTAAGCATTTATTTTGATTGACAAAGTCAAGGTTGATCTTATCAAGGGTGTCGACCAAGTCTGTGCATTTATATTGACACAAGCCAGCAAATATCAAACACAATACAATGTATTATATCACGTGTCACTTGAGTGATAATCGATTCACAAAAATAGTAATAAGCAACTTCATACTACTTCAAAGAACATAGTCATATCGACTATTATCAACCTTATATATTGGCCTTAAAATCTCTTCAAACGCCACTTCAAAATACAGTCATAAGCAATTCTATAGGCTTCCATCATGTAGTTAGCATGTCTCACTTAATGCACTATGATCACATATATATAAGGCGCCTTTACTAAACATAACCAACATTTTAAGGCTCATCAAATCTCCCTTTAAAAATTTTTGACTAAGACTTCACTTATTCTGCATTGGCATTGAATTCATGCACTTTATTAGCAACATTCTAACGCCTTGTAACTTAGCCAAATGTATTCAGGTACTTGCCAGTTTAGTCTATAAAGACTTTCCAAAGGTATCGACTCAGTTTTAATCTCTGAACCAACTTTAATGATAGCACTATATATTGTATATAGTTTTCCCTTTAATATTGGCCACTATACTTTATATTCATCCTTTAAATGCTTGCATACATTGCATGCAATCGGCCTCTAACATTTCCTATATGTATAAATATATATATATATAGCTTTATATAAATACATATGCATATATATATATATATATATATATATATATATATATATATATATATATATATATATATACTGGTGAAATAGCTTTAATGCTATGCATATATATATTCTAATATATATCTTTATATTATTCCATGTGTTAATTATAAAAGTATACATTTGATATTCACATGAATAAGTCAAGGTTAATATCTCACATATAAAATCATTTATATATATATATATATAAACTTCAACTCAAGATTTTATAAATACTCTTCCCGTTATTCTAATACAATAACTACCTATACGTACATATACATATTTAGTATGTTTACTCATATATATTAGGTTACCCATTCATATCATATCCTCACTGATACATACATTTGTTTAAGTATGCATATATATTCTCATATATATATAATTGATCCTCGAGTGAGTATGTTTGTAAGTACATACATGCATATGAATATGCTCTCACATGGATCAATTATGTATGTATATACTCATATACATGCATACTTCTGGCGTAGAAACGTATTGACAAAAAGCTCAAGATACATAAACCTCAAACATATAATAGCATCATATGGTTATAAATATATACATTGATATATGCACCTACATATATATGCATGTTAATAAATAGCTTTATTGCTATCCCACATGTATATATGTATATGTGTATATATGTACTAATATATATATTTATATCCCAAGTCAATCAAGTATGTACTTATTTGGTATACAAATGAATACTAACGGTTAAACATTCACACACAATAGTAATATATTATATATATAAATATATATATGTATATACACACTGCTCTATTAAGCTTTTACGCTTATGTGTGTATTTGTACATATATATAAATATATATTATATATCAATATGTTAGTCAAATGATCCATTCTAAATCCGAATGATCACGACCACGTGAATATACTCTCACAAACATCATAACAAACATTTATATACTTATATGCATATCTTATACATATGTCATCATACTATTATGGACATCTCATTATATCCATCATATGCATATGTTGACATATGCATATATATGCATATTTGCATATATCCCAATACTCATTCACCCATTCAATCAAGCATGGTAAAATAAGGAAGGTCTCAAAAGCTCAAATAGATACTCACTAGTAAACAAAACCTTTACTAATGCAAATACTTCAAACTAGGGATGACTTACCAACTTCCCACTTCTATGGCATAGGTTGCCTTTGAATTTATCTTTACTGTCACATGGAAACCAAATGACATAGGTTGCATTACTGCCACTCATTTCATATTTTGATTCTATGGCAAGTGAAAAATTGTAAGGATAGTGATCAAGACAATATAAAAACATATCCTTATCACATTTACCGATTCCCTCACAATGATCAGGGTCAGAGAAGACATCATCCTTAAGAAATAGTGTGCAATCCTTTTGTGCATTAAGCAAAGAATGTCCATACATTTGTAACTCCTTCAACTAAATTGCATCACTGTCAAGTTTATCAGCATCCCAACAACACAGCTTAATCACATTATTACATGCCTCAATGTTCTAAAAATAGGACTCACCAACACTCATAATACCTTCATCCACATTCAAATCATGGAATTCAGAAGAAATGTTAGCATCCCAAACTATGTTTCCTACTTCAATCTCATAGACAATACTGCTAGCATTAGTAATATTATCATACACAAAAGTTTCAAGAGCAGACTCAGATGACTCATAATTTACTTCTGCAAAAAATTCCTAACAATGATTGTTTAAAATGTATTAATTGTTAAAAGAAGTATCATATTCAACACCACCTCTTGCTACACCAACATGATAATCTGAAGCATACTGCTTATGAGGAAAACTGTGAGTTGTAGATCTAGAAAAGAGGTCTGCATATGCATCCATGTGATTTACACAATCACGTTCCGCAAACACAAACTCACCATAAAGAGCTTCATTAGTTGTACCAATTTTTATCTCTACACTTTCACTTTTATGTACAACTTCTTCCATGCTATCATTATGCAAGCATTCAGTGATAGCTTCAAAATCAACAAAAGAAGTAGAAGAAAGTAACTTAGAATGAAACAAAATAGAAGTTCCTTGTTTATCATTATCAACATATGCATACTCCTCATAACTAGCCACTTGAACTAATCCATTCAATGAACTACTTGCATACATATCTCCTTCTTGGTTGATATTACTGCAACAATCAACAAGGCTACATTCTTCACTATCAAACAACAAACCATCATTTATTTCTTCATTGCAACTTCTCACACATGATTGCTCTGACTGAAAATCATTGCATGCTCTATTATTTTCATCTGATACACTGACATTCGCATAAGCACTCTTCAAATCAGTATGCTCCTTTGTTTCATCATGAAAGCTTTCATCAATGTTACACTCTCTTAGAGAATTTGCATAACCAAGTGTACCATGACATTGTTGATTACACATTTCTTCTTCAAAAAGAATGCTCAACTCATATACCTCATCATGCATTTGTGAGCTTTCAGAAATATTGTCATCACCTTCATTGGAATACTCTTTACTTAAGGAGATCAATTCTACCTCCTCCTTGTGAGAGGAATCACCATCATAAGGGTTGCAAACAGACTCACAATCATCTTGATCATCTAGATAAGAATACTCCTTAGCTTATTGCATACTCACATCAGCAATACTATTGTTATCATTATAGAGAGATGAAACTTCAGAATCATCATACCCTTCAACTGTACTTCCACAATCCATAGATGAGAAAATACTTTCAGTATCATCCACATCATTGCATCCTTCATTTGATTCAGGAAATTCACTCTCCACTTTTGTGTCTTCAAAATCAATGGAAGGCATGACTTCACATGTTCCATTCAGCTCATCATGTCTTATACCATTATGGCTACAATTTTCTCTTGCATGCATTTTCTCCATGGTTTGTTCATAAACAAAGATCTCATTACTAAATGATATGGATTGAACTTTGTGTTCAGATTTCTCTTCAAATTCTTCTTGGTTATGCATAATTCTTTCCTTAAATAGGTATTCATTGTCTGTTGATTCTTCTTCAAAATAATCAATGAAATGCATTCTGAGCTCATTCCATGAATCTATGGAATGCATTGGCAAACTAGAAAACCAAATTTCAGTAGTATCTTCTAAAGTTCTTACAAAAAACTCCATGATAGCATCTTCCTCTACTATTTGACAGTCTTCCATTACATCAAGAAAACCTTGTACATGTTGTGATGTTGATTCTTCAAAACCTCCTCTAAAATTAGGAAAATACTCATTAATTCTTCTTGGGATAGAATGTGGGTAACCCTGGATTTTATTGAAATCCAAAGGGTCATATCTCTCACTAGTGAACACTTTCCTTTGAGGACATGGTTGTGTTCTAGGCATGGTATTACAACTTGTAGAGGGAGAACTAGGACAACAATAATTTTTTGCAAATAAAATTGTGTTCCCTCTACAAATAATTTCTTCTCAATATCCTTTTCAAAATATCCTACTTTCTCATTTCCGTTTCTACTAGTATCTTACAATACTAAATAAGGGACAATATTAACTAGAATTTTTGTTGAAAACCTTCATACATAAATATTACAATAAGAAGAATACCTAAGAACTTTTACAACCAACTCTTCTAATGATGTATAAATTTATGTAGATTCGCCACCTCTTTGAAAGAGGAAAAGATCTTCAAGCAGCAGAAAGCTTCTTCCAAGATCTATGTATTTCTGAGTTCTCTCCACTAGTAGAGCACCAGACTTCAAGAATACATCAAAAAAATTGCAGCAATCTCCTTTAAGTATGAAGGTCCTTGGATCCTTCTAACCCAAAACTAAAGATCAGCAAACCGAATGACTCTTTTCAAATGGATAAAATTGGAGCTATCCCCAACAGAGTCGCCAATCTGTTGGTTATTTTTCTTGCAACCTTCAACCCTAAGGAGGAACACAATGCCTAAACTAGGGGATTACAGATTTAGGACAAGGAATCTACACTATCAATAAGTTGAAGACAAGAAAAGACAACGAATAAGGCTATGAAAGCCTTCTGCACTTTGAGCTCCACAGGACTCAGGAGGGTGCTCGTAATTATAGGCCTGCATGTATGATAAACTTGTTAAACAATAAACTACAGACCTATGAAAGTGGATAGCTCTCAAGTATATGAATGATGGGTATTTTTTATATCCTACCAGGTTCAAGCATAATCCCATTTGCATTGAACATTGCTGAGAACAAATAATTTAGCTATCTTCATCTCAAACACATAGAGGGTTAAAAGATGAAACTATCTCAAACTCAACCTTTATACTCTTTCAAACATCATGAAGATATGTAGAAAAAAGATAACTTAAACAACAAGCAAATGAACATTAAAGTAAAAGGGTTTTTAATGATTTAGATTGTTTCTAAAAATGGTATGGGTAATGTCACAAATCAGTGCTTAATCCTAAGGCATGGAGTCAAATCTAAGCTCATGAATGCAAATTTAAACAACTTGTTTCAAATTAGTGTTCCTTTACAATTAATTCTTTACATTAATGTGACCTCTCATATTACTGCATGATCATACTTAAAAATCCATTTCATTCCCTCAAACCCACAAATATTTGCACACATAATTTAATTCTTAACTTGAAGAAACCCATACACAAATCACACAACTGCAAAGAGGTTGCAATGAAAAATCAATATATCATTGATATATTTAATCCATATGCTATCTGAGAACACAAAATGGAGATAACTTCTGCAATATTTTATTGATCTTCTCAAACTAATTGACACTGTTATGAAAGTCTGTACATTCATTTACTGTAAGTAAAACCCCAATTCCCAACTAAGGATTCTCTATTTCCTTCCCCTAAACCAAAAGTTCTAGAACCTGTACAAATGAGAAGAAGAAAGAAGATATAGAAAAAGGAGAAACCCTAAAACTACATCTTCAATTGACATTTGGCATCTTCAACTCCCATTGATCTATAACTGCCTTTGCTTATTGAAGAAGTTCCAATCTGCTCCCAATTCATGCATCTTGCATTTGCTGCCCTCTAACATAAAAATATTCCCTTCATGATTATTTTATTCGTTATGCCCCTTCTGTAGAAAATATTTGTTGACCACCGACAAAGTGCCTCACTCCATTTTACCCGGGCTGCAAACTTGTCATTTCATTGTGAAAATTCTTCACCTCTCCCACATTTTACCCTGCAATCAAAATTAACTTGTTGCAAATTTTTTTGTTCCTCCATGAAATCCTTTTAACCTGCTCTTTGTTTTTCCCATGAAAACTCTTGTATCCTCTTTATTTGGCTGCACTTTATAATTATCTTTACCTAGTAAAGAAAAAATATTTTGCTGGTGAAAGCTCCTTATTCTTTTTTTTATTTTTCCCAGCATTTTAAAATTTTACTTTATTTCCCAGCCAAAAAGTTTTTTACTCTTATTTCACCCAGTCATGGAAATATTTTTGTTAATGGCCCAAATTTGCACCCCTTTTCCAAGTTGTGAAAGAACTCAACAAATTTGGACTAACATGGGACTACTTTCAAGCTATGAATATCCTATTGTGAAAGAAGACCTCCAGATTATGGGTTGGCTCCCCTTTTGATGTCACCTAAACTAATGATTTATGAGGAAAGAGTAGAAAGATACTTGAAAATGAAGATTAACTGAAACTACTAAGGGTGATACACCAAAACTAACTAAGACCTGCAAATAGCCTACACACATTCAAAATAGTGACAAATACTGGTTCACACAACTCATTTTCACATACATTTTCACATAAGTAATTTATAAGGAGGTTTTTAGCAGAACACTTAGAAGGAAAAATTTCACAACTAACAGCACTTGCATTCACTAACACAACTTATAACCTACAACAATGCATTTTTTTGCTAAACAAGTGCTTAACAATGAGACAAAACTACAAGGAAAGATAGATTTCACAAGTAACTTGATCAACCATTAACTGCACACAGTAAAACATGAAATGAGAAGGAAACTATTTAATGTCATTGATTCAAGGTACTCAACTGGTATATAAGCCCATCTCTGAGTTACAATACTGCTCCTACTAAAAAGATAATCCCAAAATCAAGCTATCACTCTGCTGGAAAGAAAGAACTCCCTCCAATCACCAAAATTGAAGTTACTTAAGCAAAACTCAAACAAATTCCACACACTAGTCCATCTAGAAGGTTTTGGTCAGATGCAATAGAAAAGGCCAAAAAGAACCTTCTAAAATCACTCCAAACTATCCTCCACATAAAGCAAGGTCAAGTCAAGACCATAGTCACACTAAAAATGTGACAAAAATACCTCCAAATGGTCACTTTCCTCCAAAAACAGTCAAATACAACCCTCCACACATTTCTCATGTCTGCCAATTATCATGTTTTCCCACACATGTATTCAACCCATTTGACCCACACCTTTAGTGCTTTTGCTAAAGCACAAGACTCCATTTTGCATTAAAAATAATAATCTGATTAAGTTATTCATAATAACATCACATAATCAAACCATTTTACATTACAAAATAATGCAAAATATGAGGCCCCACCACCTCCTTGGATTACATCAATATTTGCATTATAATAACATTGAATAAAGTGATTTGTAAATCACCTCAATAATGTTTTCCAATTGAATAAATGAAAAAAATGATAATAAATCACTAAATGCTTGTAAAATCATTTAAGCTAACTCAAAACCCCAAAGCATTGATAAAATTTAATTCACACCATTTCTGCATTTCAAAACCACACCTGGTCAAATTTTCATAATCTCAAATATATTTAAAAATGGACAAGGTGAAAGAACTCTATGTGAGAGATTATAAGGAAGCTCCAAAGTCCTTGGAAGGTATTACATTTTTCAAAATATAATGAAAAAGCACAAAGGCATAGGGTTGGTCTTCAAAATGAAATTCAAGGCAAAAGTTTATGAAGTCTTTGTAAATGCATCATAGGGAAAACATACCTAAGGCATATACCCCCTTTTGACCATGGCACATATTAAAGTGTGTTTGCATTTTTTAAAACACAAAGAAAAAATGCCTTGGTCGGCCTCCATAGGGTTTCTAACATTAAACAAAACTATGGGAAAAAGAAAAAAAACATTAATTTCTCCATCGAACTTCTGGAGAGTTCATTCTGGCTGCCATGGGGTTTCTGAGGGCATTTGTAGGTGGCTTTTATGGTAGATTTTTGACTGGTTTCAAGTGATTTCCACAAGAAACAAAATGGTAAGTGCTTTTCTTAACAGAAACCTAGCCTTTTTTCTTCATTTTGAAAGCCATTCGAGCTTGAAGGTCACGGCTGTGAACACTTTTTGATGCAATTTTTTCTGATTTATTTTATCTCTATGAAAATTTCTTACCTTTAGGCTGCCATTCAAGTGATCTTTTGTAGCTAAAAAGGCAAAAAACAACTTACATTTTGATGAGAATGAGCAACTCTAGCTTAGATAAGCTTCAATTAGCTTCATATCCTTCCATTTTTCTGCAAATAAAGCTCATTTCAAGCTTCATCTAGTGATAACAAGTGAAATTTTAACATTTTCTTTCTGTAATTGCAATTTATAAACAAACCCTAGATGGGTTTTTTGACTTTTGAAGAAGAATAATATTTTCAGGCTACGACCATGAAAGAATGCATTGGGTTTTATGGCATTTTATGTAGAATGATTTTAAAATCCATTCATTTGGAAAAAAAAAATTAGATAATGTTTAAGGGCTTTGCAAACCCTTCACTCCAGGTCACAGGCTTCACATTTTGCATTCATTTTGTTGGCATAAAATGAACTCTTTTCTGAAAACCTCCATGGCTCTTGTTCTCTATCATGCCCTCTCTATTATTTAAAACCATGCAAACTTATAATATGAATGAGATTTGATGGTAGAGTGAACAGTTGAACCTAGGGCTATCTCAGTCAACTTCTCCACAAAAAAATGCTACCGTGCATGAAAAAAAATGGTCTACACAAAAAATGATTCAATGCCATTGCATAGTATGCGTATAAATCAAAGACTTACACCTCTTTTCCATTCTGCAATTTTTGAGAATTATGAAGGCTCTATTTTTTTTATCTTCTCTATTCCTGTTGTTATTAGCACATTGATAACTCCATATTATTGAACTTTATGGTCACTTGTCCTTTATCATTGTAAAGTTCCTTGAAAGTTGGTAGGCAAATATTTGATGAAGTTTCTTTCACTGTCACACAATTCATTGCTCTTCAATTTAATGTATATCTTTGAAAACACTTCCACTATCCTCGTTGATATTCATTGGCCCACACTTTTTCATGCCCTTTTCTTATGTTATTTGGCATGGAACCTTTATGGTGTCAAGTTCTTTCCACAAAAACCCCTCATGCTTTAAGGTCTGTCACTAACTCTAAAGCACTATATGAGGTTCATGATCACCTTCTCATGATGTAAATTACCTTCTAAAGAGGTATGTCATAAATTTTCTTGACAAACTCTTTCTTCATGGCTTGTATCTTAGACACAGTGATCTCAAAACCCCCTTAACCTATCTATACACAAACCCTTAAAAAGAATCATGATCATCTTTCTTCATGGCTTGTGGATAGAGCTATGAGTTTCAAGCCTATCATATGTATGAGGTGACTGACTTGTCATCTTATTAATAACATAAAGTTTCCACAGTCAATGATCATGAATTTTTTAGTTTTTTGGTTTGAAACTATATGCATTTTTGTGAATCAATGTTTTGGATCAAACTCCACGATCCATCATCAGGATAATGCATGCAACTAGAGAGAAGAAAAATAGAATGATATAGAAAACTTGGGAGGTTAAATAGGTGAGAGGGATGAGAGGGATAGAGGACACTAAACAAACCAATGACCCAAAACCTAAAGAAAGAAATAATAAAAAGAGTTAAACCATATTATAAAGGAAGAAAAAAGGCCTATAAAAACTAAATGAGGAAATCATAATGTAAGACCAAAAAAGGAAAGCAAATTAAGAAGTAAAAGAGCCCAAAATTATAAATGGAAAAAACTAATGAAGAGAAGAACACAAAAAGAGAATAAGAAATCAATCAAAATAATTTGAAACAAAGAAAAAAACTAATAAATAAAGAAGGGAGAAAAGAAACATAAAAAATAGAGACAACAAAAAAACCATAGAAACAAAAAAATATGGCAATTAAGAGAAAAAAAATTAAGGCAATTAAGAACATTAAAGAACCAAACAATATAAGAAAGACACAACGAACAATAACTAAACACCAAGACAATATGAAATAAGACCAAAAAATAATATAATAGAAAAATAACAAAAAAACAAGAAAAGCTAAAGCACAATAAAAAAGATAATGAAAAAAAAGATAAAAAGAAAAGCCAAAGCACAATAAAAACGATAATAAGAAAAAAGAGGCCAAAAGAAAAACAAAAGATAAAGAATAACAAATAAAAATAATAAAATAAAAACATTGAAACAAAAGAATTCAATTTTAATTCTAAAACAAAAGTAACATAAAAAACATAAAGAAAGAAATTAAGGGGAGAAGCAAAAAAACCAATAGATACAAAGGGACAAAACCAAGGAAGTAAGGGCAAAAAACAAGACCAAAGAAAACCAAAGGGATAAAAAATATCTTAAGGCCAAAACGAAATTACGAATATCAAAGAACTAAATAGTGAATAAACCAATACCATAATTAACATCAAAAAATAACAAAAAATAAAAGACAAAAGAAGAAATTAAAAATAGAGAACTAGGAACAAAAAACCAAGGAACTAGAAAAAAGAATAACCACAAAGGAAAAAAAAAGCAATTGGAAAACCCAAATAGGGACAAAGAAGTCTCAAAAATTAAAAAAAGGAACCAAGAGCAAGAGACCCAAAATGAAGACAATAAAAGAGCCCAAAAAAAACTAAGCCTAATGAAAAAATAAAATAAACGACCCCAAACGAATTTGAGGAGAGCGGGAAAAAAACAGAGATGGGAAAGAAGAAAGGAGAGGAGAGACAAAAGAGAAGGGAAGAGAGGAGAACCAAGACTAAGAAAAGAGAGAGGACCACTAGGGAGGGGAACGGGGAGGGGACAAAAGAGGGGAGGAAATACTGGAGCTTCCTTGAGGGGGGGCTAACAAGTTATTCAAAAGGGGTTTCCAAGAGAAGGGGTGGTTATTGATTTCAAGAGAAAGCTCAAAGAGGCCATCTCAGTTGAGGTTGGAGGGGTGGTTATTGATTTCAATGGCCTCTTTGAGCTTTCTCTTGAAATCAATAACCACCCCTTATCTTGGAAACCCCTTTTGGATAACCTGTTAGACCCCCCTCAAGGAAGCTCCAGTATTTCCTCCCCTCTTTTGTCTCCTCCTTGTTCCTCTCCCTACTGGTCCTCTCTCTTTTCTCAATCTTGGTTCTCCTCTATTCCCTTATATTTTTTCCCTCCTCTCCTTTCTTCTTTCCCATCTCTATTTTTTTCCCGCTCTCCTTGAATTCATTTGGGGTCGTTTATTTTATTTTTCATTAGGCTTTGTTTTTGGGGCTCTTTTATTGTATTCATTTTGGGTCTCTTGCTCCTGGTTCCATTTTTCATTATTTTCGTTTGAGACTTCTTTTGTCCCTATTTGAGTTTTTCTTCCAATTGCATATTTTTGTTCCTTTGTGGTTATTCTTTTTTCTAGTTCCTTGGTTTTTCCTTCCTAGTTCTCTATTTTTAATTTATTCTTTTGTCTTTTGATTTTTGTTATTTTTTTATGTTAATTATGGTTTTGGTTTATTCGCTATTTATTTCTTTGATATTCGTAATTTCGTTTTACCCTTAGGATATTTTTTATCCCTTTGGTTTTCTTTGGTCTTGTTTTTTTCCCTTACTTCCTTGGTTTTGTCCATTTGTATCTATTGGTTTTTTTGCTTCTCCCCTTAATTTATTTCTTTATGTTTTTTATGTTTCTTTTGTTTTAGAATTAAAATTGAATTCTTTTGCTATATCATGCTATTTTTCTTCTCTCTACTTGCATGCATTATCCTAATGATGGATCATGGAGTTTGATCTGAAACGTTGATTCACAAAAATGCACATAGTTTCAATCCACAAAACTAAACAATTCATCATCATCTTATGTCAAGGTGATTGTTTCTTGTGATAGTGACCCTAAAACAAAATTCATTCTACAATCCTTTCCTGTTCTTGCATTTATATAACTCAAACATGGATTTGTATTGCATTGCCTACCTTCACTGTCAATAGCACCAGGTAAATTACCATTCAAAGGCACAAAAAAATACAGTTATGTTTCGAATTACTAGATTGCACATAGTGCAATCTGCCAAGAAATTTATAGTGAAATGGCATAATAGCTCCCCAGATATAAAATTGATTGTTCTCTTATAATGGCACTGTTCCAAATATTTTCAAACCATTCTCCATATCTAGATAGTAAGATATCCTTCCAAAATGTTGTGAAAAGCATTGTCATGGCTCCTAGATAGGTCTTCTACACTCTTACTGGTCATTCCTGCCATGGCTTCAATTTTTTCACTTTTCCCCTCTTAGACCTTATGCCTAGTATTATAATCTCCACCACTTTAATACCACTGTCCTTCATGTCTTATAACTGTACAAACTTCTCCTTGTATTCTTGATGTGTATTGTGATCCCTATTTAAATTGCTCTATACCTAAAATCTCCCCACCATTTTGTTGGTCTCATCTGTTACTTGGGTACCCATGCGAACGATTAAAACAAGATAGTTGCAATTCTTCATGTTAAGACTTCTAGAGACTACCACAAGATACCAGTATTTCATGCATATTTTTTGTTATCCATATAAACCAAGAGACAACACTTCTGCTTCAATGCAATTGAAACCATGATAACTTTTGGAAGAGATTTAAAATCTTGTAGGTGATGAAATTTGACATATTCATCACTTGCATATTCTTTTCATTTCACTGTTCCTATCCATGGTTGTTATGCTGAAGAAAAGTTTTTATTGTCAACTTCTGAATTATATGCATTCTTTTTATCTTGTTTTCTCAATCAGTCCTCTGCACTACAATGACCTCATTTACCTTCTTTGTTGTTGATTTCTAAATATCACATGTGATGGTGTTATATGTTAATAGAAATGATTATATCTTTCATTCAACATTCCAGCTTCATTTCATAGCTTCTTAAAGCAACTAGTATGACAACCACACTTTTCATATTCATGATGTCAAACTTGCCATATTTTACTTGTTCATTTTGAATTCTAAATCTTCTAATGAAGAGCTACAAGTGGAACTCATTCTGTGATTAGGAACATTGAGTTCACTTAAAACATAAAATTCCATCATCCATTTGTCATTCTTATGCTACCATGGGGACTGTCCATGTTTTCCTTTTTGTAGGATTGTCATCATGTACTCATCCACCGTTCAATGTCAATTATAATGCTTTGAGAACCTACACTAGGTGAATGATGTCTTCCATACATGGCTTGTCATCAATGATCCCATTGAGCAAATGTTCTCTCATCCATGACACCAATGCACTATCATCCTCTTATGCTTCATATCATAGTTCTTTGTATAGAATGGGATATAAACTATATTTTTTACAATCTTTTACTATCACTCTCATTAACATTCAAGGCATTTATAATTTTAGTTAGCATTTTCAAAGCTATTTACCTCTGTCTCTTCCATCTTTTATAATTATGATCTTGATATTGGTTGCCCTTGTTGTCCTGTAGCATGAATTCATGGTTGTTGTCCATATGCATGAGATTGTAACTGTATTCATTGTTGTTGTCATGTTCATTCACTTAGGACTGCCCCTTGTAGACTCATAAAAGTTACTATCATATTCACTTGGAATTATGACCTTGGATTCAAAAGTGAGTTTCATCTCTATGTTTCATAATTTCTTAATGAATATCAGTACTCTACCATTCCTTTTGCTTTAATCCTACTGGGAAGACATGTGTCATTTATGGTAGTGACCTGAAAGCTCACCATCCTAGGTGATGTGTGCTTACTCAATAGGGTTGAAGTGAGATGAATTGGACTACGTCTTTCATGCAACAATGCATGATTATCTTTGTTCCTTCTTGTTGCTCCAAATGATTGTTGCTCCAAATGACTCATGATGGTTTCAGAAATGACTTGACAGCTCCTTCATTATTTAATGGATGCATAATTGAACTTGATGCATCACAAAAATCATTTACTTCTTTAATAAAATGGATCTTGGATCTACTTAAGAAGATTGAAAGACATATCCAACAAAATACACCTTCATTTTGACATGATGGAAGCCTATTGATTGATTAATTATGAAAACATGAAGGGTAACTCTCTCGACAGTTCAAATTAATTATTGCATATTTTGAATCTGATAATGAAAGTTGATCAACTGGTGTGATTCCATATTGATTTAATGCATCAATAATTGAACTTGATTATCAATTTGATTGAGTTACTCAATTTCCTATTCCTCCTGAAACACAAGAGAGCAGCATGCTAGGCTCAACCCTCATGGGAGACACATGTTACTCCACATGTTGTAATTAGTTGAATCAAAACAGTAACAAGACTTGTCCTAAATCTACACAAGGAACAAACCAGTTAGATAAACAAAGCATATCATAGGTGTGTTTGATCACTCTTTTCTTGTTTTCCTATACACTTATGGTATATTGTCTATTTTAATGCTTATGGACATCTGATTGCATTTTTATAGATGTTTTGCACATATTTTGATCAGTGACCTTTCATTTCTCTCACAACACTCTTTTTTTCAGATGCAGGAAACCTAGGAGCAACGAGGAGAGTGTCAAGTGGAAGCAGGGCAGTGGGGAAGACCGAGATGATGCGGGACCAAGCCAATGGGATTCATTATTCCACTAGGAAATGATGGGTCCCTTTTCATTTATGTGCAATTTCCTTTCTATTTATCTATAGGTGTATAGTCTTTCTTTATAAGCATTAGAATAGCCAATCCCTTGGCTTGTGAGGGACATTATACGCTTATGATCATCAATAAAGATTACATTTGCAATACATGTTCGTTCTCCTTCTTATTTGTATGTAATTGCAACATTGGAATAATGCAATCTGTTTTGACAATCTCCTTTATGCACATTAATGAAATTTAGCAGAAAATGATTTATCTTTTTATTTTTAAATGCAAACACAATAGTAAGTTACCTAATTTAGCTGAAAGAAAAAATTAGGTAACATTTTTGGCGACATCTACTATATTTTTTCCTGCTAAACATCTTGACTAGTTTTTTGAAGCTTATCCATTAGGTACTGAGTCATCTAAAAGCTGACACAACTTAAAAACAACATTGTATGTTGTTGTAACTCACTAGACCAACATGAGACACTTTCGAAACTTATTCAAAACACACCAAAAAACCAAAGAAAACTACTTAACTGTGTAAAATAGCACTTAAAGGAACTGAAAATTAAAATTGAACTGAAACTTATTCTAACCTACTCCAACCAATAGCAAGGCTAAGTCAAACAAAACCATTGATTGGCTTTGCAAAATAACTACCCCTCCTGACCAACAATCGATGCATTACATGATTATGTAATGTTGAAAGAACATGAAACACATGCAAATATTCAATAGACTGTTGCAATGTTTCATAAAGAATGCAAATAAACTCACTTGCACCTTGATAACAATCATTCCTATTGTTGTCTGGGACAGGACAAGTGAGTTGAATCCAATCACTTTCAGCTGCAACTCCAAAATCAGCTTCTTCTCCAATTGCATCCTCGTACTTGGTGCAAGCATGACCTTTGGTACTTCAGTGGCCTCCGAAGTGGCTAAGTATATGATTGGATAGCCCCTAGAATAAATGAATCCTTGAAGAGTAGTATCCAGCTTTTTCTCTTGTTCAACTTGAACAATACTTGCATGTAGCTCAACCTCCTAGATACCCAAATCAGAATTTTCTTTTTCAAAGGAGGAAGGAAAATGTCCAAACAATGAGATAGCCTCTTCCAGCACACTTTCAATCAATGCAACAACCTAAAGCTCCTCTGTATGCCATAAAGGAGGCTGCTCACTAATATTATGCAAATCAACTCCATGGGAAGTTTTTTGACTTGAGAGAATAGGCTTATCCCCACCAAGACCATATTATTCCTTTGGATCCATGTCTGATTCTACTAATTTATTGATATAAAAGGGGTTGAACATGGTTACTTCCACTTCTTTTTCTTTTTGTTCTTGATAATATTCCTCCAAATATGTTGGCATAACATCTAGACATGAGCAAAAAAAATCAATTTCAACTTGAAACAGATCCTCTTCACACCTTTCATTTCATTTTTGTGTAGGAGGACTAATATTGAGTTCATGGAAACTCTCTTAAGGAAATAAAACCTCAAGGCCTTCAACCTCATGTTGCTAACTTATGACCAAATTTATGCTCTCCTCATCATGCTCAATAAAACATGGAAGATCATCAAATGAAGCTATGAAATTGTGGCCTACATCACCTTTTTCAACCTCTATAGGTTGTTGTCTTGATTCTTGAACCTGCAACTCACCACACTACTTGATGTCCTCTTTTTGCTTTGAATCTTCATCCTTGTTGATAAAAGAAGGTAATTCATCAATCCAAGTTGAAGGTTGGTCCTCTGCAATAGCCTTTTTCACTTCATCACCCTGCTGTCATGTTGGAACATTTTAACCATCTTTGACAATAGCAAGAGGATCATTAGCTAAGACATTGTAAGATATATATTTAGAAACCTTCTCCTGTTCAGCCTTTTGTTGTTGTAACCTATATTCCTCCATACCTAAATGTGGCAAGTTCACATTTGTGGCCCCCTCCTTTGCTTGTATAGCATATGTTGGAACCTCACAAGGTAGAGTAGATGGCTCTTTCCAACTTGGAAACTTACAAGTAGAAGGCTCATTGGTAGGCTCACTAAAGGGCTCAAAAGGTTTTTCTTGTTTAAAACTAGGGAACTTGTAATTGGGAACCTCTTCATTCATAGGATGACTCAACATTACAAGAGGAGTTGAGCTAAAACTAAGAATGGAGGGGGCTTCCTGGGTTTCATACCTTAGTTGGCATTGATAATCTGAGTAAGCTTGATTACTTTGTACATGAGCAGATAAAAACTTCATTTGCTCCTCTTTAGCAGCTATCTCTCTTGCAAGGTGTTTTCCATGTCGTCTTCTTTGAACATCTAGCTCCTATTCTTGAATGTATATTTGGTAAGCCAACTCCTCCTGATGCATGTCAACCTCCTGTTGTCTTTCAATCTCTAACATCTATCTTTCAAAATCATAAATTATATCTTTGATACTCATGTTGTTAACCCTCTGAGATTGGGTATGTGAATAAGCATGTTGGTTGACATTATGATGATTTTGTTGAGACTGTTATTGGACATATGAAGGCTGATGTGCAAACTAGGCAGGGGTGGGTGTGTGGCAAACATGTGGAGAATATTGGTAATCTCCTGTAGCAAAGGTACTTGGACTAAAAATAGTTGCATGCTCATTTTGATATGGCTAATAATTGGGTATATGAGCAGCATTTTCATGAAATGAAGGGTGATAGAACATGTCTCCATGAAATGTAGACATATTGGAGCATTCATAGAACCTGGAAATTCATTGAAATTTCTTGTAAAGCAAGAAAACTAGGTTTGATTTTTAAAAAAAATAAGTACACACTAGCACTTTGTCTACTTGAAACTAGTTGTTATCCTTTTGGAGTCGCCAAGTGTGTTGAAAAATTGCCTCCAAAAGATTGAAACTACTGTTGTACACACCAAACAACAGTAATAAAATGCATAAAAATGAACTGAGAAGCAATTCACGGTCCCACTGGGTATGCCAAAACTGTTATTGGCCCAAATTTGTACCCCTTTGCCAAGTTGTTAAAGAACTTAGAAAATTTGGACTAACATGGGACTACTTTTAGGCTGTGGGTATCCTATTGTGAAAGTAGACCTCCAAATTATGGGTTGGCTCCCCTTTTGATGTCACCTACACTAATTATTTCTGAGGAAAGAGTAGAAAGATACTTGAAAATGAAGATTAACTGAAACTACTAAGGGTGATATACCAAAACTAACTAATACCTTTAAAAAACCTACACACATTCAAATAAGTGACAAATCTTGGTTCACACAACTCATTTTCACATGCATTTTCACATGCATTTTCACATAAGTAATTTATAAGGAGGATTTTAGTAGAAATCTTAGAAGAAAAAATTTCACAACTAACAACACTTACATTCACTAGCACAACTTATAACTCGCAACAATGCAGTTTTCTGCTAAACAAGTGCTTAACAATGAGACAAAACTACAAGGAAAGATAGATTTCACAAGTAACTTGATCAACCATTAACTGCACATAGTAAAATATGAAATGAGAAGGAAACTATTTAATGTCATTGATTCAAGGTACTCAACTAGTATACAAGTCCATCTCTGAGTTACAATACTACTCCTGCTGAAAAGATAACTCCCAAAATCAAGCTATCACTCTGTTGGAAAGAAAGAACTCCCTCCAATCACCAAGATTGAAGTTACTTAATCAAAACTCAAACAAATCCCACACACAATTCCATCTAGAAGGATCTGGTCGAATGCAGCAAAAAAGGCCAAAAACAACCTTCTAAAATCACTACAAACTATCCTCCACATCAAGCAAGGTTAATTCAAGACCATAGTCACACTAAAAATATGACAAAAATTCCTCCAAATGCTCACTTTCCTCCAAAAATAGTCAAATACAACCCTCCACACATTTCTCATGTCTATCAGCCATCATGTTTTCCCACACATGTATTCAACCCATTTGGCCCACACCTTTAGTGCTTTTGCAAAAGCACAAGACTCCATTTTGCATTAAAAATAATAATCTGATTAAGTTATTCATAATATCACATAATCAAACCATTTTACATTACAAAATAATGCAAAATATGAGGCCCCACCACCTCCTTGGATTACATCAATATTTGCATTATAAATAACATTGAATAAAGTGATTTGCAAATCACCTCAATAATGTTTTCCAATTGAATAAATGCAAAAAATGATAATAAATCACTAAATGCTTGTAAAATAATTTAAGCTAACTCAAAACCCCAAGGCATTGATAAAATTTAATTCACCTCATTTCTGCATTTCAAAACCATATCACCTGGTCAACTTTTCATAATCTCAAATATATGCAAAAATGGTCAAGGTGAAAGAACTCTATGTGAGAGATTATAAGGCAGCTCCAAAGTCCTTGGAAGGTATTGCATTTTTCAAAAGATAATGAAAAAGCACCAAGGCATAGGGTTGGTCTTCAAAATGAAATTCAAGGAAATATTTTCCTAAATCTTTGTAAATGCATCATAGGTCAAACATACCTAAGGCATACGCCCCCTTTTGACCATGGCACATATTAAAGTGTGTTTGCATTTTTTAAACACAAGGAAAAAATGCCTTGGTCATCCTCCATAGGGTTTCTAACCCTAAACAAAACTATGGGAAAAAGAAAAAAAACATTCATTTCTCCATTGAACTTCTGGAGAGTTCATTCTGGCTGCCATGGGGTTTCTGAGGGCATTTGTAGGTGGCTTTTATGGCAGATTTCTGACTGGTTTCAAGTGATTTCCATTGGAAACAAAATGGTAAGTGCTTTTCTTAACAGAAACCTGGCCTTTTTTCTTCATTTTGAAAGCCATTCAAGCTTGAAGGCCAGCTATGAACACTTTCTGATGCAATTTTTTGTGATTTTTTATCTCTGTGAAAATTTCTTGCCTTTAGGGCACCATTCAAGTGATCTTCTGAAGCTAAAATGGCGAAAAACAACTTACATTTTGATGAGAATGAGCAACTCTAGCTCAGGTAAGCTCCAATCAGCTTCATATCCTTCCATTTTTCTGCAAATAAATGCTCATTTCAAGCTTCAGCTAGTGATAACAAGTGAAATTTTAACATTTTCCTTATGTATTTGCAATTTATAAACAAACCCCAGATGGGTTTTTTGACTTTTGAAGAAGAACAATATTTTCAGGCCGCGGCCATGAAAGAATGCATTGGGTTTTATGGCATTTTCTGTAGAATGATTTTAAACTCCATTCATTTGGCAAACAAAAATTAGAGAATGTTTAAGGGCTTTGCAAACCCTTCACTCTAGGTCATGGGCTTGACATTTTGCATTCATTTTGTTGGCATAAAATGAACTCTTTTATGAAAACCTCCATGGCTCTTGTTCTCTATCATGCCTCTCTGTTATTTAAAACCATGCAAACTTATAATATGAATGAGATTTCATGGTAGAGTGAATAGTTGAAACTAGGGCTATCTCAGTCAACTGCTCCACAAACAAATGATTGCCCTATGTGAAAAAAAAATGGTCTGCACAAAAAATGATTCAATGCCATTGCATAGTATGTGTATAAATCAAAGACTTACACATCTTTTCCATTCTGCAATTTTTGAGAATTATGAAGGCTTTTTTTTTTTATCTTTTGCATTCTTGTTATTATTAGCACATTGATAACTCCATATTCTTGAACTTTATGGTCACTTGTCCTTTATCATTGTAAAGTTCCTTGAAAGTTGGTAGCAGATGCAAATCTTTGATTAAGTTCCTTTCACTGTCACACAATTCATTGCTCTTCAATTTAATGTATATCTTTGAAAACACTGCCACTATCCTTGTTGATATTCACTGGCCCACACTTTGTCATGCCCTGTTCTCATGTTATTTGGCATGAAACCTTTATGGTGTCAAGTTTTTTCCACAAAAAACCCTCATGCTTTAAGGTCTGTCACCAACTCTCAAGAACTATGTGAGGGTCATGATCACCATCTCATGATGTAAATTACCTTCTAAAGAGGTATGTCCTAAGTTTTCTTGACAAAATCTCTCTTCATGGCTTGTATCTTAGACACAGTGATTTCAAAACCCCCTTAACCTATCTATACACAAACCCTTAAAAAGAATCATGATCATCTTTCTTCATGGCTTGTGGATAGAGCTATGAGTTTCAAGCCTGTCATCTATATGAGGTGACTGACTCATCATATTATGTCAAGGTCAGTGTGTCTTTTGATAGTGACCCTAAAGTAGCATTCATTCTACAATCCTTTCTTGTTCCTGCATTTATATAACTCACACATAGATTTTTATTGCACTACCTACCTTCACTGTCAATAGCACCATGTAAATTACCATTCAAAGGTGCAAACAAATACAGTTATGCTGTCAATTACTAGATTTCACATAGTGCAATCTACTAAGAAATTTATAGTGAAATGGCATAATAGCGCTCCAGATATAAAATTGACTGTTCTCTTATAATGGCACTATTCCAAATATTTTCAAACCCTTACCCATATCTAGATGGTAAGCCGTCCTTCCAAAATACTGTGAAAAGAACTGTCATGGCTCCTAGATAGGTCTTCTACACTCTTACAGGTCCTTCCTGTCATGGCTTCAAGTTTGTCACTTTTCCCCTCTCCAACCTTATGTCCAGTATTATAATCTCCACCATTTTTATACCACTTCCCTTCATGTCTTATGACTATGCAAAATTCCCCTTCTATTCTTGATGTATATTGTGATCCCTCTTTATATTGCTCTGTACCTAAAATTCCCACACCATTTTTCCGATCTCATTTGTTACTTGGGTACCTAGCAGTTAAAAAAAGTTGGCTACAATTCTTCATGTTAAGATTGCTAGAGACTACCACAAGATATCATTATTTCTTGCATATTTGTTGTTATCCATATATACCAAGAAACAACACTTCTGCTTCAATGCAATTGAAACCATGACAACTTCTGGAATAGATTTAAAATCCTATAGGTGATGAAATCCGACATCTTCATCACTTGCATATTCTTTTCATTTCACCGTTCCTATCCATGGTTGTTATGTTGAAGAAAAGTTGTTATTGTCAACTTCTGAATTATATGCATTCTTTGTATCTTGTTTTCTCAAGCAGTCCTCTACACTACAAAGACCTCATTTACCTTCTTTGTTTTTGATTTATGAATATCACATGTGACAATGTTATCTGTTAATAGAAATGATTCTTTCATTCAACAATCCAACTCCTTCATTTCATAGCATCTTTAAGCAACTAGTATGACAACCACACTTTTCATATTCATGATGTCAAAATTTCCATATTGTACTTGTTCATTTTGAATGCTAAATCTTCTAATGAAGAGCTACCAGTGGAACTCATTCTCTGATCAAGAACATTGAGCTCACTTAAAACCTAAAAGTCTAGCATCCATTTGTCATTCTTATGCTACCATGGGGACTGTCCATGCTTTCCTTTTTGTAGGACTATCATCATGTACCCATCCACCATTCAATGTCAACTACAATGCTTTGAGAACCTACACTAGGTGAATGGTGTCTTCCATACATGGCTTGTCATCAATGATCCCATTGAGTAAATTTTCTCTTATCCATGATAGTTACATACTATCATCCACTTATGCTTCATACCACAGTTCTTTGTATAGAATGGGATATAAACTTTGTTTTTTACAATATTTGACTATCACTCTCATTAACATTTAGGGCATTTAGCATTTTAGTTAGCATTTTCAAAGATATTTACCTCTATCTATGCCATCTTTTATAACTATGATCTTGATATTTGTTGCCCATGCTATCATGTAGCATGCATTCATGGTTGTTATCCATATGCATGAGATCATGACTATATTCATTGTTGTTGTCTTGTTCATTCCCTTAGGACTGCCCCTTGTAGACTCATAAATGTTATTATCATATTCACTTGGCATTATGACCCTAGCTTCAAAAGTGAGTTTCATCTCTATGTTTCATGATTTCTTAATGAATATCAGTACTCTATCATTCCTTTTGCTTTAATCCTACTAGGAAGACATGTGTCATTTATGGTGGTGACCTAAAAGCTCACCATCCTAGGTGATGTATGCTTGTTCAATAGGGTTGTTGTGAGATGAATTGGACTATGTCTTTCGTGCAACAATGTATGATTATCTTTGTTCCTTCTTGTTGTTCCAAATGACTCATGATGGTTTCAGACATGACTTAATACTTCCTTCATTATTTAATGGATGCATAATTCAACTTGATGCATCTATTATTGAACTTGATGCATCATAGAAATCATTTACTTCTTTAATAAAATGGATCTTGGATCTACTTAAGAAGATTGAAAGACATATCCAACAAAATACACCTTCATTTTGACATGATGGCAGCCTATTGATTGATTCATTATGAAAAGATGAAGGGTAACTCTCTTAACAGTTCACATTACTTGTTGCATCTTTTGAATTTGATAATGAAAGTTGATCAACTGGTGTGATTCCATATTGATTTAATGCATCAATAATTGAACTTGATTATCAATTTGATCGAGTTGTTCAATTTCCTATTCCTCTTTAAACACAAGAGAGAAGCATGTTGGACTCAACCCTTGTGGGAGCCACATTTTACTCCACATGTTCTAATTAGTTGAATTAAAATAGTAACAAGACTTGTCTTAAATCTATACAAGGAACAAACCAGCTAGATAAACAAAGCATATCATAAGTGTGTTTGATCACTCTTTTCTTATTTTCCTATACACTTATGGCATGTTGTCTATTTTAATGCTTATGGACATTTGATTTTATGTTTATGGATGTTTTGCACATATTTTGATCAGTGACCTTTCATTGCTCTCATGACACTCTTTTTCAGATGTAGGAAACCTAGGAGCAGTGAGGAGAGCATCAAGTGGAAGCAGTGTAGCGGGGAAGACCAAGATGATGCGGGACCAAGCCAACGGGATTCATCATTCCACCAGGAAATAACGGGTCCATTTTCATTTATGTGCAATTTCCTTTCTATTTATCTATAGGCATAAAGTCTTTTCTTTATAAGCATTAGAATAGCCAGTCCCTTGGTTTGTGAGGGACATTATACGCTTATGATCATCAATAAAGATTACTTTTGCAATACATGTTGGTTCTCTTTCTTATTTGTATGTAATTGCAACACTGGAATAATGCAATCTATTTTGACAATCTCCTTTATGCACATTAATGAAATTTAGCAGAAAATGATTTATCTTTTTATTTTTAAATGCAAACACAACAGTAAGTTACCTAATTTAGCTTAAAGCAAAAATTAGGTAACAATTTCATTAAAATATTTTCCCATTGACCACTCACTTTTTACATCATTTAAATGGTGAAAAAGTCACTTTATAAATATTACCTTACTCGTGTTTTATACTTTTTAAATTCACATTTAAAAACTTGCTTTCAAATAGTTAAATGAAAGCTTTTTAAATATTAAAACATGGGCAATAGTCAAAAGTTTAAAAACTTTTAAAATATATATTTTGGGCCCACCTTGGCCACTCCCCACCTCCCCGCTGCTTGCTTGTCACGATACGATGGAGACCCACGGGCTGGAGGGCAAACCTTCTCCTCCCCGCTTCCCCATGCCTTTGTGTTGACATCATCTCTTCCTCTCGTGGGCTAGCGGGCTAGACCTGTTCTTAGCTTTACATTGGCATTGAAAATAAATGTTTCCAACAGCAGTCATTTATACTTGTGTAAAGTCTCTTTTGCAACATCAAATGGACCTCCTTCAGCTTGAACAGTGGGCCATCCTTTAGTGTGTATGTTTCTTCAAGCTCCAAATTTGAGTGATCTTTGCATGATGAAAGTTGTTGCAGATCATGAAATCAAATGCTGGGTCATTTTTATGGTGAATGGCACTTTGAAAATGTTTCAAATATCATTTAAATCATTCCCAAGGTGTGAGAAATTGTTGCAAATCGATTTACAATTGTGCAAGTTGTTTTTTTATTGCAGTTGGGCGTGTAAAACAATTTCTGAGCATTTTAGAGCATCATATCAACCAATTTCTTCAATTTGAATGCTCAAAAACCTTCCCTAAGTGTTCAAATAGGGATAGGACACTTATTCAGCCCTCAAACAATCTTCTAGCAGCCTCAAAAATGCCATAAAATGGTCTCCCCGTCAGCCCGCGCCTCTCTCAAGACCTATTGGGCTAGCGAGCAAAGGCAATTGGTGAAAATTTTCAACTTCAATTTCACCTTAAAACCTTTATAAATGCATTTCAAGTCCCCCCCCCAACATTTAAAACATTGAAAATGCCTTAAATTTTGCAAAATTTGGAAATTGCAAAGAGGAAAAATCAATTTTCTTGTTGGCAAAATGATGAAAATTTTCTGCTCATAGATGGGAACACTTGAAACCATTATTTTTTGTGAGCAATCCTAATCAATTATTTAGAGAAAACCCATTTCTTCAAAACTTGCATTGTCGCAAGATTTTTAGGATCTCCTTTGTAAACTGGCCTGTCAGATGCATTTGCCACGACTAAAATGCATTAAAATAATGCATCAGATGACCTTTGTTTTTATGAAAATGGAGCTGGAGATGTTTTGGAGTAAAATGAGAAATGGGTTGCTCTTCAAATTGCAAAATTTGAAACTTTTTGAAATACCAATTTTGACCCAGTCGCAGTCAAGAAGCAATTAAATGACCTATCAAAACTCATCCTGGGAGCCTGAAATTTAACATACATGTTCACATATGTCAAATGAATATTCTCACAAAAGGATTTGACATGAAAATCAACTAGCTTCGAATTATTACCCTCCAAAGTAGGTCACCGAGGCAGATTTTTTAAGGGGCACTTTTGAGTTTCTAGATCAAATTTTCAACATGGGCACTCAAAATTTGAAAATTTTGAAGGTGCCAACGTAACCTTGTCCTTCCTAGACCTAGCATCAATTTCCCTCACTATCGCATAGGGAAAACTTGTATGCCTCACACATACTTACTCTCCCAAAGAGCTTCATTATATTATCCTATTACCTCGTATGTATATCCTAGGTACAATAGTAACTATACATAACCCTAAGACATAGTGATCAAAAATCATTGGCCCATGAATTTATCCTTGGTATAATCCCAATACAAAAGGAATGTCGGTGCATTTTACACTATACCATGGGTCCCATCCTTCCCCTTTGGTATTTACACTTTTAGACAACTCGGAAATTGAGTTCATTCGTCACTTACACATCATTTTCCATAAAGTATTGTTCTTGATTACTTGTCCATTTTGAGCATATCATTGCTCTTGGACACCTGTCAAATTCTGATACTGCTTCATACTTAAGCTTTGTATTGACAAAGTTTCATCGATCTCTTCGATCTATTACTCTTTTTTGACAATCTATCAAGTTTATGGTTAACACTATTTCTAAGCCTATTTCATCCTAAAAAAGTTTCCAACCTTCCTTTCCATGCAATGGTTCAAACCTCAATGTTAGAAGTTTATAAATTATTCAAGATTTGATTTACCATTTTTTCCTATTGGCTATAATAATATATTGCACATTCATTCAATTGAATGTTTCATAGTATGATCATGGTTTACACAACCCTATCATTATTTGCTCGTTCATAAATAAGATAACCTTCTCAGGAATACTAAGCAACTACTTCTCACAATATATTATTTAGGACCAAAATCCCATACGTCAAGTTTCCTAATAGTGTTGGTTACTTTGGTGAGTCTTTCCACTAAAACATTATGTCAGTTTCGCCGACATAGATAGGTTGATTTGTCTTGTGTTCTTTCACTCTCCCTCTGGAATCTCAAGAGAGAATACATGTCCTACCGATGATGACATCTAGTCTTCATTTCCTAGCATACTAGAAATTATCTTGCCACATTCTATGTAGCCTCTTACTCTATCTTTTCCTAGGTCATAGTGGTTTCTCATTTGACAATTCACTTTGTTGATCCAATATTCTAACTTTGACATTAATTCCCTCATTTCATTCCTAAATCTTCCAAAATTTTGGGTAGATAGGTTCTTTTATATCCAATATTAGTCTATTCTTTGACTAAGTGAAAACCCATTTTATGATCTCACACCATCTTTAATTCCAAGTATTAATGGTTAGCAGTTTTGTGAAAATAAATCTCCTTTTATCTTAGGACATCCACAATTCAGATTTCTCTTGTCCTTGGATTATTTCCAAAGATGCAATTCATCTTTTAACTCAATCAATTTTTTCCAATAAGATTTGGTACTAATTTCGAGTATTAATCCTTGTTTAATCATGTTGGTGCCTAGAAGATATCAAATTTAATTGGATACCTAATTACCAATCACGAACATTTCTCATTGGTTCCATTGATTCACTTAATCAGATATAGGTGAGTCCCAACTTTGATATACCCTAATTCTAGGATAGACTCATCATTCAATGACTAGTTCGATGTTATAGGTTACTCTAACCCTAAATGTTCCAAGCAAGACCAAATGTACAACCCAACCAAGTAAGTTATTCCCAAACTATTGGTGTTAATGAGTAGTCTAGTACATAACTCAACTCAATAGGTTAAATTTAACCTAATGTTCCTTTCTTAAATCAAATGAACTTCTCGTTCCAAATAGGTTATTCCAATCCTAAGGTTTCATTCAAGAGTAAGGTATGATCAAATAATCATTCTCATATAGATATTTTTGATGCGGTTCACATAACATCACATCCCACCTTATCTTTCACTCCATCTCTACGGCTTAACCTTATCATCCCAGGTCTCTTAGCATAGTAAGCTATAGTGTCAAGTCACTTCACGACATGGATATATTTCATAATATATAGTATTACTATCTATGAATAGAAATAACTTCGTTATCCAATCTCCCCATATAAGGTATATAGGAGTGTAGAGACACTTTCTTCCAATTCATGTGTAATCTAGATAATCCCTTGTGAATCCCATAGGCAATGATCTTCCCTTCCATAATCAAGTAATCTACCTATCCTTTCCTTAATTCATTAATGATAATATCATTTGATCTTCTAATCAACATATATAAAGTATTGAGTGATAATATTCCTTTCCCATTGGTCACAATTCTTGACCTTTTTACTATCTTCCAATAACTCTAATACTTCATTCTTGTGGCCATAAAATGTATGACTTAATAGACATCATGAATTATGAAGAAGTCATTAGTTCTTCCAAATTGAAAACATATCTACATTTTTTGTTAGGTGGGGTACTTAATCTGAGTCATTCCACGCTCTTCCTTCCCCCCTTAGTGTTTTCACAACTTTTGATCTGCTCAAAGTTGAACTCCTAGCAAACACTTCTTTGAAAGGATTTTTCATTCCTTGTTGTTGGCTTTCTATTGCCTTTTTCTTGTGTCAATGGCATACCTCAAATATACTTTTTTCCCAGAGCTAGATTCATCATTTTTTTCTAGTCCCATAGATTCAATATTTTGGATCGTCAAATAGGAGATCTAATGAATAATCAGCAACTTAGAAGTTTAAGAGGCACACTAATATTCCAATTCTCTTTCCAATATCCTTTTTTTGGAGGAATATTCGTACATTGGTTGATGTACCTGTTATGCCTTGCATAACCACCCCATTTTGTTTTGGATCAAAATGGGTCCCCCTTGTTTTTGTTTTGTCCTTGGTGTTTTGTTTGGGTCTTAGGAGTTGTTCATTTTTCTCCTAAGTCCTTGTTTCTTTTGGTCTAGTGGAATCAGAGTCGGAATGGAAACTGGACTTAGAACTTTTACAAAGTTCCAAGTTTGGATTCGGTCCTGATTCAGTCCCGTCCTTGTTTTGTGTTCTTTTCATTATTTGTTGATTGGTCTTGTGCTCTTGGGTCCATTTCTCCCTTGAGTTGTTTCTTGTTTCCTTGTGTTTTGTTTTTTGCTCTAGTGGAAGCGGAATAGGAGGTGGAACCGAACTTGGAAATTTGTAAAAGTTCTAAATTATGTTTTGTTCTTGCTTCACTCCCACTCGCTTGCTTTTTGTTGTTTGTTTTCATTGGTGTCTCAGTCGATCCTGGTTTTCGTTCCGGTCCTGCTTCTTGTCATTCTTGTGTCTTTGTCTCGGTGTTTTGTTCCTTTGTCGAGATCGGAACCAGAATCAAAACTAAACTTGAAACTTTGTAAAATTTTCAGGTTCAGTTTTGGTTCTAACTTTGCCCCCATTTCCCTTTGTTTTTTGTCCTTTTTGTGGGGCCGGAACCGGAACCGGAGTTGGATAAGAGACTTGGTACAAGTTTCTTGTTCTTTTCTAGATCTAGGTCCGCATCCACCCTGCCTTTGATTTCCACACTGGCTGATTACACTTTTATGTTGTTTGCTCCTCGCCCAACTGACCACATTTATGGCATTAATTGCAGCCTCCTCACATGTGCAAAATGATTTTTAAACCTTAATCAAGGTTAACTGGCTCATTATCTTTATTTTCAAATTTTTTTTAGCGAACCAGAGCTAGGATAACTTTGAGAGGAGCATGATTTGATTGCGGAGGCATGTTGGTGAGTAGATTATTATCAAGTTTTAACCTTTCCTTGTTGACGTTTCGAGGTAGGGTCCTTTCCTGTTCTTTTTTTGTTTGTGTTTGTCATTCTATTTTCATGTTCTTGTCTGTCATGTTCTTGCATGTTCACGGGACCTTTTCCTATGAATCTTCACTCATTCCCTGGTGTGTTTCTAGTTTTGTTTTGTCCTTTTATGTTTTATGTTTTGCTTTTTCCATTTGTTTCTTTTGTCGTTGTTGTCATTTTTGTGGCAAGTCCATTATGTCATGCCCTAGTTTCTAACTAGGGTTATGTTTGATTGGGTCCTTTGTGCTTTAAATGCATTGAAATTTTTTTGGAGACCCCTTTGATCTTATTCCTGTGTTGGTTTAGTGATTTTCATGTTGGGTTTTTGATGCCCTAATTATTTGAGTCGATGTGTCGTGCAAACTAGGGTTTGTTCGATGACCTTTACAATATTTAGCCCCTTGAGTTATATCTAGTATTTATTCTATTAAAGGGTGAGGTTAAGCCCCTTTGTTTGAAGTTCCCTTATGATCCCATGTGACCCAGGTCCAAAAGCTCATGTGACTGTGCTATTAAGAAATTGCTTCATTTTGGATGATAAACTGGCGGAAGTGGACTCGAGAACGAACTCATCCCGTGAGTGTTTGCATTAGGGTTCATTCCCAAAATGATCCCACTTTTGATGACTATTGACTCTGATTTTAACCCTTGCCCCTTGGCAGAAGCGAAACTAGAGTGGAGGTCGAACTTGGAACTATTGATTGGTTCCAGGTTCGGTTTCCGTTCTGATCCCAATTCTGGTCTTGTTCAAGTCTCGATCCCGCCTTGTGTTAAATAGTTTCTCATTCCTAATTCTTCTTTGACTTTGATTTTGGTGAATATGAAATTTGACTAAGTATGGAAAGTTGTCTTGAGGGAGTAGAGAATGGTATTGGATAATGTAATGATTTTCATGCTTTTGTTCCTCTAATCCTGGGTTTTATTGCAGAAATAGGAGATGTCGGGAGTATTAGAAGAGGCTTCTCAAAGGATCCAACCTATAGAAATTTCAAGGAAAGGTCCAAGCCTAAGAAGATCAAGGTGGAACAGCTCCCCTATACTTTGAGGTATAAGCATAAAATTCCTACCATTATAGCTAGCAAGGTGGACTCGGATTGGCTAGATATCACAGACACAAACTTGGGCCCATTAAACTATGAAGAGTTGTATGAAGATACATTCAGTGAAGATGTAACGAGGAGAATGGAGAGAATAGTTCAATCTAGATTGGCACACATTGCCCTCTTTCCTTTATTTGTCCAGTGTCCAGAGTTAATACTTATTGCAATTGGAGCTTATAACCCTACAACCAAACAATGTGTGGACTTTCAGGGAAACATTATTATTGACTTTACACCACAAATGATAAGGTTCATGTTCAATGCACCTACCCCACAGAGCCCCAGGCAACTCAATGAGGCAGAAGCTTTGTAGCTATAAAACAATAAGAAGGAGGCTAGCAGGACTCATATGAACAAGAACTGGATGAGGGTTGAAAAGAAGTCCCTAGCCAAGCTTCCCAATTAACCTAAAAGATCATATTTCTACAAGGAGATCGAAGATATAATAATGATGCTCTCTAGGGAATTTGGGAAAAGAGATGCCTCCCAGTTCAAAGAATGGACGTTTCCATTCATTCAGACTATCCTAGATGGAAGGCAGCAGTTTGATTGGCCTATGATTGTATCAGAGTGCATACATAACCATATGCTCAGAGTGAGAGAGACTAAGAGTTTCTTTATGACCTCTTATGTGATATATGCAGCTACAAGAAGGGGGATCTTTCCTAGATTGAATGTAGTTGGAATATTGGGAGAAGCCCAAGGATAGAAAAGAGTGTGGTATCACTATGATTAGCTCACCTTGTAGACTTCTGAGTCACACTATTGAAGGGTTAATGATGCATTTTTGTATGTTATCATTAACCAGCTCAAAGGAGATGCAGGCTATAGATTGAGCAGGGATGCTATGGCATTTATTGCAGAATGGGGACATTGGTACATCCAATACCCCAGGTTTACTTATTTTAGGATGGTTGGTTTTGATGGCCACCCTCTTCTACTACCTAGGTGCTACAACAATAGAATTGTCTTAATGGAATTCATTTACCAAGCCATAGGGGTTAACACCAAGTTTTCCAATAAGCATAAGTCAGGTTGTCATAAATTCAGTGCCATGAAGTTGGGTGAGTATAGTTGTGCACACAATGTGGCAGCCAAGGTAATATGTGATTATCTAATTCATTTGAAGTTGGGCTTGTACACGTCTAGGAAGTATTTTTATCCCAAGAACAAGATGCAGGGTTTGCTTCCTATTGTTTCTGATAAACATTTCAATCTGCTGGAATATTTTTGGATAGATCTACAGGATGAGTATGATCTGAGAAGAAGAAATTATGAAAGATTGTCCATTCCACTCATGTTTGAATATGGGGTGAAGGAGGATATTCCTAATACTTTGTCAGATGATGGGGTAACCTTGGGTCCCCAATATGATGCAGGGAAAATAGGTACTAAAGACTTAGATCCAGTAGATTAGGATGCAGAGGAGTCCATTGATATAAAACAGAGTGTGAGGCCGATCTTGGATAGAAGCATCCAATGGGTAGTTATGAGAATCAAAGAGCCAGAAGCTCAGATTTCCAAAAAGAGAAAGGCATCAGGCACCACCCAAGGATATAGGAGAACAAAAAGAAGAATGGCTCCTAAGGAGCCCTTGGGGTTTTTCCCTCCCAATTCTGGAGAGGAGATTGAACCTGGGATTCCTGCTTAGGATCCTCTTGAAGGACATGGAGAAGAGACCACAATAGAACCTAGTGCCTCAACAACTATTGAAGGAGAAACATCAACTCAACCTCCTATCATAGAGCAGCCAAGTGGGGAAATTCCTATCGGAGCCCTTCACAAGGAAGTTGAATCCTTGAAGGAGAAGAATCCTGAAATTGAGATTCATGACATTGAAATAGATTCTGAAGCTACCCCATCTGATAAGGAGATTCATGTGGTTGCATCCCTTGATGAAACTAAGGATGTAGGAACTAGGAATGTTTTGACAGAGGAAGATCAATAGAAGTTGTTCGAGGATGCTAAGAGAGAAGCAGATTCCAAGGACCAAGTTGAGGCACTAGCCAAATAGAAGGAGATTGATTCTAAGGCACAAGTTGATGCATTGATTAAATAATAAGAATTGGAGGCTAAAGCCAAGGTTGATGAATTGGCTAAGCAACAACAACAAAAAGAGCAGGAACTCAAAACCAAAGAAGAGAGGGATAAATCGGCCATGTTATAGAACATCCATGATCTAGAGGAGGAGAAAGATAGAAAAAGGAGGGAAAGAGAAGCCCTTGAGGCTAAGTTTAAGGTTGTTGAGGAAGCCCACAGAAGGAAGGAAGAGGAAGAACATGCTCTGCATGAACAAAGATCTAAAGAGGCATGGGACAAGGTTAAAGATCTTGAGAAGTAGAGGGATCAGATGTATGAGGAGAAGAGATTAGAAGAAGAGCGTTTGAAAAAGGAGTTAGAAGCTAAAAGGTTGCAAGAGCAAAAAGATAAAGAAGAAGTTGAAAGGTTGGCACAAGAAGTTGCACAAAGGGAACAACAAAATGTACAAGAGGTTGATTCTCAACCTAGGACCACCATATTGTAACATCTTTCTTCTGCCATTGCGGCATCTTCTTCTACACAAGTAGTCACCACTCCTACTGCTCCAACTTGGCTAAAACTTGACCTTGAGAGAAAACAAATAGTTCAACCTCAGCCTCTAAATTGGGATGAAATGATGAAAGAAATAGAGAAGGAAAGACCCAAGAAAAAGGCTAGGGTTCTTCATTCCACTAAGCTCATAGATGGAGGAGAGATTGTTGTTGAATGTGCAATCCCAATGGTGGATAAAGACAGACAATACATGCAATTGACTAATTACCAATTGGGCACTATCAATTTGGGGAGACCTACAAGGAATCAATAGATGAACCTCATTGATATTGTAGCTTCCTCCACCAAATCCAGAATGATCAAATATAAGTAGAAGAAGGATGAACTTAAAGCTCAATTGGATCAATTGTACAAATTCTTGAAGGATGTTTCCACTCCAGTTGCTCAACAAGTTGTTGCTCTAGAGACCCCAATCTTACTAAGCAAGAAAGAAGTTGATGACTTGGTGCAAATGAGAAGTAAGGTGGGGATGCTTGATAGGTGGATCGATAGACTCAATCAAGAAATTGGTGAAGTGTTGGCTAATGGTTTTAAAGTTCATGAAGGTGCACCTGAGTTGGTTGAAGAGATGAATCAACATGCTGAGGTCCTGGAAAATAAAGATGAAGAGTATAGAGAGCATGTTAAGAAATTAAAGGACATCAACAAGGTGCCTAAGTCAACTCTTTTGGAGCAATCAATCTTTGAGGAAGATAATGCATATTTTATTGAGAAGACATTGAGCATAATTCGGTTTAGATCCAAACTCATCTATGAGCATAAAAATGAAATTTAGGAGGCCAGTAAGCACTTGAATGAACAAATTGATGAATTGGAGGCGATGGTTGCTATTTTGCTCAATGTGGATATCTCGGTCAAAGAAGGTCTTTCTCTAGATAAGTTGAAGGAGAAATGGAGTAGCAGATTTGAGGAAGTGATGCAAAAAGAAGATGATGGAGAAGACTTGTTGTTGGATAGACTCATGGACATCAAAGATGAGGTAAAAGGTACTAGGAGGGAATTGACCAAATTGAAAGATATGCAAGAATTCGCCTCAGCAAAATTGAAGAGAATTAAATTTGAGGATAATTGGGTAGATGGGCCTAATGAGGACATTATTCAACAAGTATTTTCCAGTTATGATGAATATCTCCTTGACCAAGCAATGTGGGAATGAGTTGGCAACAGAACATTCTCTTCTTGGTGGGAAACTTCCTCTCCTCTCCTATTTTGTAGGGTTTTGACATGAGTTGAACTTAAGCTCTCATCCACTGGTCCTACCTACTTCCTTGGGCATTATATTTTGCACAATAGGGCCATTAGTTATTGAACTAAAGATCAGCTAGTATAGTTCCTTCATGCAGTTCCAACTCCTTGATTCTCAGTTTCTGATTGGGAGAAATTTATGCATGGTGTGCCTATATGTAATTTTAGGCTCCATTTTGTAAAGGTTGGCTGATTGAAGAAGGATTAGCCACCTAATAAGATAGCAAATAGTGATTATAGTCTTAGGATTTCATAATTTTTAGCAAGATACTTTGAAAGTTCTATTAAACTTGGATACTTTTTTTACAATTTTTGTACAATTTCATGTTATTGTTAAGTTTGAACCTCAATGATAATGTTAATGAATCATAATCATTTGTATGCCAGTGAATGTTGCGCCTAATTTTTTTCTATTTGATGCAAAATCAATAGAGGAAACTGGATTTAAGATTATTTCATTGAATTATCTATGAATGGAATTACTTTTATGTCTATGGATCTGATTTTAGCAATGAGTGAGTGATCTATTTCAATCTTGAAGTGAAGTTTTAGTGAATGATTGTGATTGTTGAATTAGCATTGTGAATGTATGTAATGGTGTAGGTTATGCTATGGATTGCATCATGTTATGGTTTTGGTTAATTGAAGAAACACTCATTGTTAAGGTACATGTCTAGATGTGAAGAAGTTTTATTCATGTTTTGCTATTCTGAAGCCCTGATCTATATTTTTTCTATTTATTTATACCCCCCAAATGTAGGTTAATTGATATGATGTAGTTTGTATTCCTTTATACCAGCAGGCCCCTTGAATATTACAGTTGCATTGGTCATTGAGTAACATCAACACAATTGAGAACCAACTACCAGGACCTTGGAAAATAGATTGCTTTATGTTATCTTTCTTTTTCAAGAGAAATAGGATAGAGATATTTTGTTTAATGTTGTTGTGCTATTTTGACCATCAATAGTACCTTTCTAATTAGAGTGTTGTTTCCCTTGCAACTTCCATTGCTTTGACACATAGTGCCATATTTCATTCCATTTTCTTATGGAACCTCTAAACATGTGTTGATTTTCACAGACATGTTGGTGAGTTTTTCTTATACTCCAACCTATCTATGTACTATCAAAACCTTTATCAGACTAACCTAATTTACCTTTTTCAGGTTTCTTTCTCATAGTGACATTTCCAAATGACTTTCCCCACTTCTAAGTAATCTTCATAACCTTTTTAGAGATAACAAAATTGTTTGGTCTATTTTTCTCATTTAATCAAAACTCCAAATTGATCTCATTGATTTTGGTTGGTGGAACCATGTACACTACAGTGATCACTTCATTCTTGACCATTCTAGTCTTTTCCCTTTTCCTAGGTACTAACTCTTTTCTTGCAATATCTTATCCTTATACAAGACTTAGATTTATGTCAAGAGTTATCTAGCCTTGTGGATACCTCTTTCGTTGAGTCTCTACTTCGATCTAATTTATGCCAACATTACATACACATAGATTCATAGTATTTTTACTAATTCTAAGAATTCTTGACTCTTTACAAATATAGGTTTCCATAAAGAAAAGACATTTACATAAACTTTGATTCAAAGGTGGTGCCAATTCCTTACCTCTATCTTTCTTGTTTGGCGCATTTTAACAGCTATAGGAAACAGTCAACTTTCATTTCTTAACAACAAACACATTCTATTTGCATATTAGATGAGTCAACTTAAGCATTTATTTTGATTGAAAAAGTCAAGGTTGATCATGTCAAGGGCGTCAACCAAGTCTATGCATTTATATCGACACAAGCCAACAAATATCAAATGCAATATAATGTCTTATATTGTGTGTCACTTGAGTGATAATCGGTTCACAAAAATAGTAATAAGAAACTTCATATGGCTTCAAAGAACATAGTCATATTGACTATTATCAGCCTTGTATATTGGCCTCAAAATCTCTTTAAATGCCACTTCAAAATACAGTCATAAGCAATTCTATCAGCCTCCATCATACAGTCAGCATGTCTCACTTAATGTGCTATGATCACAGATATATATGGCACCTTTACTAAACATAAATAGCATTTTACTTAAGGCTCATCAAATCTCCCTTTAAAATTGTTTGACTGAGTCTTCACTTATTCTACATTGGCATTCAATTCATGTGCTTTATTAGCATCATTCTAACGCCTTGTCACTCAGCCAAATGTATTCGGGTACTCATTGGTTTAGTTTATAAAGACTTTCCAAAGGTATTGACTCAATTTCAATCTCCAAATCGACTTTAATGATAACATTATATATTAGTTCCTGCTGGGAACTATAGCGGAGGCTTAAACATTAAATGGTGATTAAACTTTCTCTATTCAGCCAATCAAATCGTGCGGATTTTCTTGCATAGGTTTATTTTGAACCATGGCTATGAAAAGTTGCAAATTTTTTAAATAAAATTTTTATGCAACATATTTTGGCAGTCTCTGATTTGCGTTGCAGATAGGCTCGCAGGTGCATTTGCAGTTTCCAATGCAAGAGACCGCATGAATTTTGAGAAGGCTCTGGCAGATTGTCAGGTAGTTGAAATAGCTGGCGATTAGGGTATGTTAACGATTTGCAATGTTTGCATGCAAGGGGAGACGTGGCTGGCCTGCAGGACATTCATCGTAAGCACTCCATTTGGGCTGATTTTACACTTGAATCATAAATATAGAGCAAAGACAATAACATTTTTGGTATTGGTTAGGGTAATTCCACTGGGGCATACTGGCTTGCTTCATTCCATTCATCCTTTACAGTGTTAGGGTTAGTTCTGGGTTTCTAGATATGGCATTCCACCTATTTGTAGTCCTTAAAGTGCCATAAGTGCAAGTAACAAGTGAGAGATCAGAAGGAACTTGGGACGCCGGTTTTGAAGATTCAGGGTTCGATCCTGACACTTCACATTGGCATTTATGTGACAGAGACAGGCTTGGAAGTCTTCATTTTAAGTGCTTTGAGCGATCAACGCCTTATGCAAGAGTGCCTCTAATTGACAAGGTAACCGTTAAATTCTTGTTACTGTTGCATTCTAGCTTGAAACAATTGTGTTCTATCCTTTTTCCTCTCCAAACAGAGAAACTTTAGCCAAATTCATTCCTTCGATTTTTCCTAGGTAGGGAAAGGAGAAAACATTATGCATTGTTCTAATGAGAGCCCTTTGTAAGGGTTACCCTCGATTTTAATCAAACTTTGTGTACTATTTCTTTAAACCATAATCTCAGAAAGTTCAAAATCTCAATGTTTAATAACCATTGCATTTCCAATCAGACTATTCAAGATTGCTCAGCGCTATTGTATTTTTCATTTATTTTAAATTGATTTTATCATTTGAAGACAGTTTTAGCATTCAATTGACCAGTTATGAAATTTGGTAGTACATTTTACTGGTTTTAGGGTGCTCTCAATTACATCTGTAATGTTGTTTTTATTTTTTCTTGATTTTTAGTCAATGCTCATTGTTTTAACGTATTTGGTATATTTTCTTGTGTTATGGTTGAGAATGATTCACGCCCTATCTAATGCTTTCTTATTTATTTGATTGATATTGATCAATGAAATGTCTGAGTATTTTTTCCAGAGTCACTATAAACTCTCAGGCTCCCTCTTTCATGCTTGGACAAATTTAGCTTATCCTTGAGCTTATGAATGTGAAAGGACTTACAATCTACAATGTTGAGACTTGAGAGTCATTTTCAGGTTAATTAACATTTAGAGAACACAAATCTTTCTGTCATTTTTATGAATCACATTACTCTCATTTTGTTTGGGTTATGTAACATTTGATCCAGAAATGTTAGTCTACCAACAATGAAGAAAAAAATTATGGTAATTGATTACTACTAGAGTCTCTTCATAATGCAACCTGGTTAGTTAATTTATAACATCTATAATGCTTTCTTTGTGAATAATGATATCTATCAATCAAACTAGGAGTACACAAAACTGTTTTTGGTGCTAGTGTAATGCAGAATAAGGAGTTGCAAAGAACAATATTTTTACAGAGAACCATAATTATGAACATTATGTGCAAAGGTAAAGTATAGACTTGTTTACTAAGGGTTTTGGTTTGATTTTCAACAAAGAAGGCATTTTTTAATGAAATCAAGGAAGAATTATATGGTTTTCCTTGGATTATAATTTAATACTAGCATGTTAAATACACAATGTATATCCCCCTAATACATTAGGATATTTCTCATATGTTTTTGTCCATCGTCTCAGAAATGTTCATCAATTAACCTGGACATTTCATTGTAAATCAGTGAGCATTTGTGTAACAGTTACAAGAGGAACATGGAGGCAATTAAGTGACATCTTTCTTTCAATTTACTGTAGAAAACTGCACTAAGCATTGTGTTGATTACTTATAATGCAATCTTACCTAATATCTTCTAATGCAAAGATGAGGGAAGATGCTAAGAATAGAGTAAATGTTGAAAATCTTTTAGAAATTGAGGTAAAATGTGTCAACGATGTTATAAAGTTGCTCCTTCAGGTCATATATTGCAATAGCTTCCTATTTCTGATTTTCTGCATGATGAGAATTGTTGATTGTTAAGGAAGACATATTTTGCAAAGTTGATTTTATTTTTTCACTTCAAGATGCTGCAAACAAAAAAGTTACAGCAACAAATATGAACCGTGCTATCAGTCGCTTTCATAGTGTATATACTTGTATCATTGAAAACAAGGCAAAGCAGATTTCTATTTTCCCAATATTTTGTCAGTCATGCCACTCTTTGGCTGCAGTCTACCCTTGAAACTAAAATTTTTAAAGGTTTGCAAATCATGTTTAACTTCAAATTGATCAGAATTAAAATTTAAAATCCTATCTATTCTTGAGAAAAATAAAATTCCTCTTGTTGAAAGTTCTATTCGTAATGGTAAATATAAGGCTGGCAAGGCATTCCTGTTTTAGTTGAATATCTTTGTTATGTTTAAATTATGGTAATTGATTACTACTAGAGTCTCTTCAGAATGCAACCTGGTTAGTTAATTCAAAACAACTATAATGCTTTCTTTGTGAATAATGATATCTATCAATCAAACTAGGAGTACACAAAACTATTTTTGGTACTAGGGTAATGCAGAACAAGGAGTTGCCAAGAACAATATTTTTAAAGAGAACCATAATTATGAACATTCTGTGCAAAGGTAATGTATAGACTTGTTTACTAAGGATTTTGGTTTGATTTTCAACAAAGAAGGCATTTTTTAATGAAAGCATGGAAGAATTATATGGTTTCCTTTGGATTATAACTTATAGTAACATGTTAAATACTACAATGTATATCCCCCTAATACATTAGGATATTTCTCATATATTTTTGTCCATCGACGCAGAAATGTTCATCAATTAACTTGGGCATTTCATTGTAAATTAGTGAGCATTTATGTAACAGTTACAAGAGGAACATGGAGGCAATTCAGTGACATCTTTCTTTCAATTTATTGTAGACAGCTACTATAAGCATTGTGTTGATTACTTATAATGCAATCTTACCTGATATCTTCTGATGCAAAGATGAGGGAAGATGCTACGAAGGGGGGATATGTTGAAAATCTTTCAGAAATTGAGGTGAAATGTGTCAACGATGTTATTAAGCTGCTCCTTCAGCTCATATATTGCAATAGCTTCCTATTTCTGGCTTTTTGCATGATGAGAATTATTGATTGTTAAGAAAGACATATTTTGCAAATCTAATTTTATCTTTTCACTTCAGGGTGCTGCAAACAGAAAAATTGTAGGAACAAATATGAACCATGCTAGCAGTCGCTCTCATAGTGTATTTACTTGTATCATTGAAAACAAGGTAAAGCAGATTTCTATTTTCCCAATATTTTGTGTTAGTCATGCCACTTTTAGGCTGCAGTCCACCCTTGAAACCAAAATTTTTAAAGGTTTACAAATCATGTTTAACTTCAAATTGATCAGAATTAAAATTTAAAATCCTATCTCTTCTTGAGAAAAATAAAATTCCTCTTGTTGAAAGTTCTGTTTATAATGGTAAATATTAGGCTTGTAGGGAATTCCTGTTTCAGTTGGATATCTTTGTTACGTACATTGAAAAAAATGGTCTATATGCTTTAATTTACCATTTTGATGAATATATTTGTTATTATTTTCTAGTGGGAATGTCAATATGTGACTCATCATAGATTTGGACACTTGAATTTGGTTGACTTGGCAGGTTCAGAAAGGTACTGTGTCTATTGTAGAAAATTATAAAGTATTTTTTGTGATTGTTCTTTTGCAAGTATAAATAAATGTAGGATAATTTGGCAGTTGAACAACTTATAATAATAATTGATTTAATAGGCATAAGAGTTCGGGTGCTGAGGGGGAATGCCTGAAAGATGCCACGAATATCAATAAGTCCTTTCAACTCTTGGGTACTGAAATCAAGTATATTTTTATATTTCCTTTGGATGCTTAGACTATTTACATTATCATTAAATGAACTCTTGTATTTATGTTTTTGTCGAGATCCATCTGATTTGAATCAATTAAGGGAAAAATGCGCAGGCTTGTGATAATGAACCTTGTAAATATTGCCAATGGGAAGGCACAACATGTACCATATCATGACTCAAAACTTTCATTTCTCCTCCAGGTTAGTTAAAAGCAATGCACACTAGAAATTTCAATGCAAAATCATTATTTTGACAGTAGCAAGGTAAAAATAGGTTTGTCATTTTTGTTTCTGCTTCTGGCTTATTGAATGTTTTCCCAGGCATATTGGGAAATCAAGTGAAGAGGGCAGTTATGTTAAATCAGGTTTTATGTAGTTATATATCACTTTGTCATTACCTTTAAAATCGAAGGTGTCTACTACCAGCAAATAAACTTGTATCTATAATTGTTAAAGTGATGATGTCTAGGAAATATATAACAATTTACTTCAACATGGCTTGATTATGATAGATATACAACATTTCCATTGGAGTACATGTACACACAGGTTAACATTTCTTTTCTCAAGGCTTTCTTTGGTCAAAGATGTCAACAATTAAAATTTATAACTTTTAGATTTAGATATTCATTTATCACTAGTATGCTTAGTGAGCTTCTATCTTATTGTCGATGATTATTCTCTTGGATGTTACTTTGCAGAATATATACAATCCATATCTGGGCAGAATATCCACAGTTATATGGATCACATGGGACCATAAATCTGGATGTATATCCTTATGTACACATTGGGCAACCTTTCCAGACTGGACCTATCTATCCTACTCTACAAGGTCATGGAGTACCAGGGCCTCACATTCTATAATTTTCATTTCCAGGAGCTAGTCCTGTGATCACCCATTCACAACGATATGGAGCAGCTATGGCAGCAATTCAGGGACTATTTCCTTCAACAGGTAGAATTAGCAATACATATTGCGCTTCTTACTGTGTGAATTTCCTCGAGTTATTTCCACAACAAATCCACATTGGCTGTGAACAACTGTATTGTTCAAATTGTTAAGGGCTAGCCACTTCGTAATGCAGAACCTTGCATCATTTATTTCACATAGCACTTTCAGAAAGCTCAATGGCTTTCATGACTGTTTAAATAATATAATTTCTGTTCTAATTGATCTTCATGAGGAATCTGACATGCGTAAATATGTGAATTAATTTGGAACTTTAGTTAAGAAGGAATTACCACAAACCGTTTTTGCATTACTGTATTTGTATTTTGAAAAAGTAATATGATAGCTATATTCTGTATGGTGTGTAATTACCTCTGTAATAACCTCCTTGACATTAAATGCTTACTATTTTTGTTCAGTTCGTTATGCCTCTGGTCATAGACAAAAAAATGCTCTCCTCTGAAATGTTATTGTTCTTGCTATTCATTTATTGTTGATAAATTATAAACCTCTAGTACTTGCATATTAAGAATATATATATGATGCTTTAAATAGTTTATATGCTCACCAGGTTCATGCTTGTTAAAACTAAGTTAATTGGTCTTTCCTGAATAGCTAGAGAATAGTTGATTGCATACTCAAATTAGTAATACTTAATGGTGAAGAATATCAACAGATGCCCATCTATACAGATAGATTGATAATGGTCATCCTTTGAGCTAAGTCCTTCTTTTACATGTGTCTTTGTATTTTATGTCCATAGATGCAAGTGTTTTTGTATTCGTTCTTGTGTGCAGGTATCAAGGATGCCTTAACACCTGGAGTCAAAAAATTGAGTTTGCATCAGGCATACAATTCAAATTCATACTCCTCCACAAACCATGAAATTATTTCCTTGGGGCATCTTACAGTGAGACAATGACACCATGTAATAGTGGACTCTAGATGTACCGAACAGCTACTTCCACTACAACACAAAATTTTGTTTTATAATGTTTCAACATTGGAGGTCTTTGACACTGGTAAATCCAAGTGTTTTTTATAGGTAAAGTGTTACTGAGAACTGAAATGAGGTGGTTGTTAAGCAGGAGAAAATTATTGACTAAAGGATTGAAATGAAGCAGCTGTATTGAGCAGACTAATTGATTAAAATAGGTGGTAGATAATTCTATAAACTAGTAGCAAATCATTGACAACTGATGAAGAACTAATTAACAACTTATTAAAAACAGATTAACAACTGGAAGATTAAGAATGCTGAAAATAACCTGAAAAAGCAAACAAAACAAAACCAGACCAAAAACAAAACCAGAATAAAACGTTCTTCAAAACCAGACCAAAACCATTCTTGCACACTTTGGCAGGAACTTCGCTGCTCTGCAGGTCTTGTTGTATATATTTTTCCCTTTAATCTTGGCCACTATACTTTATATTCATCCTTTAAATGCTTGCATATGTTGCATGTAATCGGCCTCTAACATTTCCCATATGTATAAATATATATAGCTTTATATAAATACATATGTGTATATATATACTGGTGAAATAGCATTAATCTCACACACACATATATATGTATGTATGTATGTATATATTCTAATATATATCTATATATTATTCCATGCTAATTATAAAAGTATACATTTGATATTCAAATGAATAAGTCAAGGTTAATATCTCACATATAATATCGTTTATATATATATATATAAACTTCAACTCAAGAGTTCATAAATACTCTTCCCGTTATTCTAATACAATAACTACCTATATGTACATATACATATTTAATATGTTTACTCATATATATCAGGTTACCCATTCATATCATATCCTTGTCAATACATACATTCGTTTAAGTGCACATATATATTTTCTCATATATATATATATATAATTGATCCACATGCGAGTATGTTTGTAAATACATACATGCATATGAATATGCTCTCACACGGAACAATGTATGTATATACTTATATACATGCATAGTTTTGACATAGACACGTATTGACGGAAGCTCAAGATACATAAATTTCAAACACATAATAGCATCATATGGTTATAAATATATACATTTATATATACACCTACATATATATGCATGTCAATAAATAACATTAACGCTATCCCGCATGTATATATGTATATGTATATATATGTACTAATATATATATTTATATCCCAAGTCAATCATGTAATTATTTGGTATACAAATGAATACTAACAGTTAAACATTCACACACAATAGTAATATTTATTATATATATAAATATATATGTATATACACACTCCTCTATTAATTTCTTGCCCTTATGTGTGTATTTGTACATATATATAAATATATATATTATATAGCAATATGTTAGTCGAATGATCCATTCTAAATTTGAATGATCATGACCATGTGAATATACTCTCACAAACATCATAACAAACATTTATATACTTATATGCATATCTTATACATATGTCATCATACTCATATGGACATCACATTATGTCCATCATACGCATATGCTGACATATGCATATATATCCCAATACTCATTCACCCATTTAGTCAAGCACAGTAAAATAAGGAAGGTCTCAAAAGCTCAAATAGATAAACACCACCCAATAATGCACTCGCTAGTAAACAAAACCTTTACTAATGTAGATACTTCAAACTAGGGATGACTTACCAACTTCCCACTTCTATGTATAGACTCAACCAATCTACAGTGGTGTGTGTATGCTCAGATAGTTTACATTACCAGTTATTCGACCAATATCTTCTCCTAAGTGATACTTCCCCTCCACCTAGAGGAATGAACATTTACCTGCAACCACTAACACATGCCTACGGTAGTCAGCTGTTCACAAAATATGTAGTATACATAAAAAATCTTCATAGTTAGAATATCAATTCAATACCCTTACATTCACATTTATGCAATACTTTTTCCATAAGATAACATCATATGTGATAACATGCATTCATAATGAATTGATAACCAAGTACAATCACAATTAATTCATCCACAAAATTCAAATTACATTCACCTTTTACCCTACATAGCAATAGTAAATAGTAATCGCACAATCGGGTTGTAACATGTATTTTATGCCATGAGAGTTGAGTATACTACCCTAGCCACCATTAATGTGATAGTTAAAGTTTATGGTATTAGATCTTCATGTCATTAATATTAATATTTTTTGCAATTTTTGAGTATCTTCGTCAATTCCTCCCTAGTACCTTTATGTGCACATGGACATAAATTTGGGCATGATTCAAAGGGAAAATGATGTCAGTAGATATGGGCACCCCCATCTATGTACTTCTCCAGTACCAAACAATCTTCATTTCAATTTCAACATATTTGTGGATGATATTTTTGGTTGGAAACCCAAGAGTGAAAGGAATCTTTAAATATGCACCAAAAATTGACTAGAACTATCTCAATCACTTATGTTGAGATGAATAGATTCGAGCAAAAAAACTTACAAATATATGATGACTAGTGGATAAATACCTTGGTGGATGAAGAATTGATTCTCACCTAGAGGTTGCAATTGAGTTTTAATGGTAGTCAACATTGTTGATGTCAAGATCATGTGACACTTGCAATTGGTGTAGTAGAAGTGGTTACTCTAGAGGCTTCCATGGTGGTGGTTAACCATAGGAATGAACCAAACCAAAGTGTAAAAGGTTGTGAATGTTGACCAAAGCCTCCTTAGTCCATAAAATTTTTTGTCTTGAGAATGTGTAATGTATTACCTGCTTTGTATAAATATAAATATGGCCCCATAATGTTCATGCATGTCACAAATAAAGCTCAATCAAGTATCAATGAATAAAAATATATGCTTCTAAATTGGGTTCACTAGATTAGTCATTGTATGGGTTATCTTTTGGTTTACTACTTATTTTCATTTGTATTGTTTAGGGTTAGGGTCATGGTAGAAGGGAATAAGGATATCTAAGGTATAATCTTGTAATATATTTGAAACCCTAATGTATTTGCATTAATTTATAAATCTATATAAAAGGATCTTATATTTAATATAGGCTATAATATATCAAACTCAGTTCATGATATATGTTTATCCAAGGATTGTCATATTATTATTATGTGAATACATAAAATTAACAATAAGAATAAAATTAACAAACCATATGAACATAGGATTTGCATGAAGAAACCCTTTTAGGAATAAATCCAAAAGAGAAAGAGGAAAATTATGTATTAATCTTCAACAAAGAGATACATCTGACATGGTAACACTTTCTTCACTCTAACAAAAATTCAACAACACTTGTGTACTTGTAAAATAAACCTCTAAAATTATTCTCATATATCCAATTTATAGACAAATGGGAGAGGAATACCAAAAATTATTTTTTTAAATAATTTACCATAAAACCATGTTAAAATACAAAAATATCACATTCAAAATCAAGAGGATCTTCCAAAAATAGTAAATGTAACTTCCAATGAACCATGAATAGAAAAAAATATACATACTAATAATAAATGACATCTTTAATTTATAATTCCTTCACAATGGCCCATATCCCAAGTTAGGCATCTAAAACCATCACCCAACTCATACTTGACCCACCAACAACACGCAAGATGATCAACCACTCAATTTTCATGCTAAAGATGAGAAATTTGTTTAAAATGGCTCGATAATTACCACTCTCAACTCAACATTCTTCATGAATGCACATAACAACTAATGCTAAGATTCCAAGGGAATATTAATTTTCCATTTACAACCTACTCATTCAAGGACACTTTTCACGAATGTCAAAGTTACTTAAAATATACATGGGATTTCAAGATAAATGACACCTTAATCCTAACAATTTAAATATTTATGATTTTATATATTTTAAAATTTATTGGATATGTTTTTAATAAAATTAGTGCTATAATTTAATTGTCAAAAAAAGTTCAAAAATGAGGTCAATGTGCCTCCATTTTTAATATAATAATTGATTTTCCTTAATTATTTTCCCACTTCATTAACTTGAATATTTATACATGAAAAAACATTTTTAATTAATATATTTGTAATAATTATTGAAAGTTAGGTATACTAAAATATATTAGTTTCAATGAGCCTCCACTGCATGTCTTAACTATTAATCATTAAAAAAACACAAATTATACCCTTTTAGAGGGAATTGTCCCATATTTTTCTTAAATTTCTTAAATAAATTTTAATATACATTTTCGAATTTTGAATTATTTGTGTTAAACTATAATGATCTACATGTAGTGGGTTTTTAAAAAATTACAAAAAGGTCATTAAAATATAAAAATTATATATTAAAATCTACACTCTTGGATCTATAAAAGGTATTTTTATATTTTTAGAAAGTGCATTTAATGCCAAAAATTATTGTGGGAAGATAGGGTTTTCAAAAAAATAAAAATCACAAGAAAATCCAAGCCACACATTTTTAAGAAAATTTATTTTAGGGTGAAAATATTTTGGGAAAAAATATTTCTATAAAATTTGTTCTCTCCAATTTGCTTGAAATTTTTCAAGAAAAAAAAATCATCTAAAATTATTCATTTCATCTAAAGTGCAACACAACTCCAAAATTTTACCTAGGTCAATTTCTTACAACCAACCAACAACAACTAACCCTCTTTTCCATATTTCAAACTTGTATATATCCTTGAACATTTCCAAGGCATGGGCACATGTGCAAAGTGTAGTTTGCAATTAGCTCATATTGTCATATCACTACCATCAACAAGTAAGGAAGGGTACTTCTAAGTGGATAATGGAAAAAAAATTAATCATGCAAGATCAATGTGGTTGCAAGCTTGCAAGGAGTTATTTTTTATGTGAAATGTTTAAGTTACCCATACCTCATTACATCATCAACCATATGACAATGTACATGAGTCTATGATGCAAAGCAGGGTGGAGGTTATCAACACAATCTCAATTAAACCAAACTTGCAATTCTAGAACCCTAACTTGATGGTTTTCTCTCAAATCCTCTCATTCCCCTAGTAGTACTTCAAACAAGGGTTTTTCCACATAATTTCCTAAGTAGACTCAAAAACCAAATTTTTATCACCATTCCAAATACCCTTTTTTCCATTTGAAAATATATTAAATTTTTAGGTAGGGTTACTTTGAAACAAAGCCCTCAAATTTAGACTACTACAGTGCAAATAGGCCTAATTAGGCTTGTTTTACAAAGCAACAATGTGATGCTCTATCTCCAAATTACCAACCTTCACTCCAAGGATTCCATCATGTCACTTGGGGTATATATATGCAAATTTTATCAACTAGAACATTCACCAAATCACCTCTCTATAAAACCCTAAGTCTACCTATCACCTAAGCCTAATACATGATAATATTGGGCTAGGGTTGCATCAAACTTGCCTCTAACTCCATCCCCTGCTCCTACAAACACTAAAAACATAAAAAAAAATCTTGTCTACCTCCATTCCACTGATTATCAAACTTTTTCACTGGTGGAATGGGTCAAAAACTCAGTTTCTTCAATCAAACCCTCTTTAACTAGGGTTTTTGGCTGTTTGTAACAAAATTTCTCTAACTCACTCCTAACTCAATGAAAATGAATGAAATTAATTGAAAATGAGAGTTAATTCAGTCCATCATCAATTTCAATGCAACTTAGCATATTTCCAGGCCATACAAAATCATAAAAACCTCTGTAGTAGCAAGAAATCAATTAAAATGCATAAAACAGAGTTTATCTTATTGCTTGAACACCAAAATCATCCCCAGAAGGTTGTCTCGAACATCACAAAGAATATTTAAACATTTACAACCAAAAACAACCATTGTCTAACTACCATTTGAATCTCCAATGGTTCAACTTCCACAAAAGACCATAAATGTAAAAGTTGCTTGAGCAACTTTACAACTTTTTGCAACAAATGACATCCTCCTACAAACCTAACCCCACATGACTCAAAACATGAAACATGGTCTCAATAGACCTTATTACAAACAAAAACATGACTCAAGCAGAAAAACCTAACATTTACTTCCCTTTTACATTATGAAGACTAGGTTCCCTTGCACCAGTCTAATCATTTGAGGAGCCAACTTATGCCTTCTGAACAATTGGACACCTCTCAAGCCTAGTTGATTCCACAAAAAGGGGAATTAATTATTTGTTAATATGTACACAAAAAAAGGTTTTAAATTTTGTTTTATTGATGAACTTGTGAGCTGTGGGTGTAATTTGCACTTGTAAGTTGTGTAGTGTACAAAAATGCATACCTTTGCATTTTCACGTTTAACTTGGACCTATTTTAGCACCCCTTGCATTAATTTCCCTGTAGGTCACTTATTATGGGCCCCTAAGACCCCTTTTTGTGCATCCCGAGGCATATTACAACTTTAAACCTAACCAAATCCCATAAACAACCATCAATCTTGGTAACCCACATTTTCAATTGGAAAATTAAGCCTTATGGGACCAAGATGCCACCTAGGGCATCTTAGTCCTAGGGGATTTATTTTCAGGAATTAAGAGTTGGAAATAAAAATATTTGAATTTATTTAACCTTTTATCGGCCTTTGGGATCCAATCATCGAGTTATTAGGTAGGAGTGCCTATTAAAGTAAGATTCACACCCATTTTTCATAGTAAATGAATAAGTTTGAACAAGAGACATAAGTTGAGCAAATTGAAGGAGAGTTTCAAAGTCTTGGAGCAGCCTTCTATTGTTTTTTTGTAGGTTTTTCAAGTATATTTTCAAGCCAAGATCTAGCATTGCCAAGGATTAGTAATGGATGCCTATTGTGGATCATGAGAGATTCTAGGTTGGAGATGCAACTAGTCATTTATCCAAGCCTAAAGACTTGTTTCTTGATTGATTTCATCTTCCATTATTGCTCTATTTTCTACCTAAGGAAGGTGCATTTCATATTTGTGACTTGTTAGGGTGATTAGAGATCTCCTTTATAGGTTTTTTACATTTTCATCTTAGGAATCTTATTCTAACACATTTGAATAGGGTTTCTTCATGTTCTAGCTTGCATAATCTTAGACACACTTAAGATTAGGGCACACACACATTTCCATTTTCAGATCCATGCTTTTCATCAAGGTTTAATTATCAAACAAGGGGTTTGACCAAGGCAAACTCCCATCAACAATCAATCCAAATTCCTTTGTTTTGCAGGTCCTTTTACAAGTTCAGATTTGAAGACTTGGTGAAGAAGGAAATGCATATCTTAAACTTTGGAACCACACTCAGAAATTCTAGAAATTCAGAATGGGACTGATACACCACCCTAGGCATCTTAGTCCTCTCGGGAATATTTTGTAGAGATTCCTTTAGATCCTAATCTGGCATCCAAAGATGCTACATCTTCCTCAAAAAATAGTAGTGGGACTAAGACAATAGTAAAGGCATCTTTGTCCTCCATGGCATATCTGGACAACTTCTTTGCATTTCTGGAATCCTCACAACATATTCAAACTTCCTAGGTATATACATCCTAACCCCCTATTGCATATTTTCATTATTTGCATCTCTCATTTAGCGTGCATAACTAGGTTTTGTAGGTTGAATGCTTATTTGTCTTTTCCAAGAATTTTCTTGGTGGTGAACCCCTAAAAGCTTATAGAGCCCCCTCTTAGATCCTCCTTATTGAGAATTGACTCACCTTGTGAGGCTGATAGTCAATCCAATTAGGACTCCTAGGAAATTTTTGAGTGGTTTGTGGAAAGTAGGGTGACATTATCTCACCCCCATTTTTCATATAAATCAAGTTGTGAAGGTAGGTTTCAATTCTACAGAGTGTAATTTAGAACTATTGGATTAGCGTGCATAACTATTGGGACAAGAAGTGTAACATAGATCATAATTTTTAATGAGGCCCCTTAAAAGGGATTTCAATTTAATAATTAGTGAGAGGCCAAACAAATAACAAGGGCTGCAATGAAGGCATAACAATTATAATTTTGGGTGATAAGCCAACATTGACTCAAGTTGGGAATGTGTATCTATTCTAGGTGCAATAAGAATCTAGGTATTTGTAAGGTGTAGACCAAGTGTACAACAAAACACAAAACATTAAAATAAAAGAGACATCACAAAGTAGAGACAAAAGTAAAAATAACAAAAACACTTCATCATGAGCTAACAATGATCATGATTCTACAAGAGAACATAGAGGGTAGGAGAGTATGTACAATACTTTTGAGCTCATATTACACTAAATCAATTAATGATTCAAGTGTTTTCTATAGATAGGCAATTTCAAGAGATTATCACCCATTACTTGAGGAAAAAAGTGTTTGGTCTACATTGGTCATCAATAACAAAAGGGCCCAGCCATAGGTAATTCACATATCCACACATAGGACATACACATTAAATGTGATTTTTTTTTATAACCCTTAAATACTTAGATAGCATCATTCAACTTTGTGTGTCACACACCCAATCAACATTGCACATGCAACCTCACTTGATATTAATATACATGCAATGGATATGTGATGGTAAATCACATTGTTTTTTATTGATTAAGGAAAGGGCCCTAAACCTTATAGAAAAAGAACAACAGTCCAAAGACCAGTAGCAAGGCAAAAAAATAAAATAGAGGAAGCAAGATAGAAATAGAACCACTTCCTCAAACCCCAACCAAATAAAAATAATTAGCCTATACCAACCGCATCAAACATTATAAACCTATCAAGAATCCCATAAAGATATAACCAGTCCATCTTAACATCCATCCACAAAAAAAGGTTATTGTGAACCCCAATCCTAGACATGCACAAACACAAAGAACAAACACAATGTTAGTCACATATGCAAGTTAGAACTAAGATTTCCCATGCAATTCATTAGAAACATCAAAATAAGAAATAAATGAAGAACACAATGAAAGAAGCTATTAAATCCTATTTAGATGATCCAACTCTCAATCCCATGGGGGAATTGGTGCCATTTTGATATGGAAAATGACCCTTTCCCAATCCCTTGTAAGCTTTGTGATGGCTTTGATGAAGATTGATGCTTCCTTGGAGAAAATCTTACATAACCTAGATATAAAACTTGAAAATGGATAATGGATGGATGAGAAAAAATTCAAAATCTAAAGATTATGACTTTGCACGAAATTGAGTCCCCTAAATACAAAGGAAAGCTTCCTATTTATAGAGAGAATGTTGGAGAATGAGGAAAAATGGATGAATGTGGGACAAAAGACCAACCAATAACATTAAGCCACTTGTCAACATGTGAGTGGACAAAGGTGGAGCACATTTTGATGAATGTGCCAATAAATGATATTAGGTGGAATTTCAAATTTATGAAATGACATGTTGGAGGGAGAAAGAAATTACTTAAATGCCACTTGGCTCAATGCACTAGCACATGTAAGAGATATTGAATGCCTTGTTGGAAGGACAAAATCCACTTGGAGGGATTTTCAAACTTGGAGGAATATTCCCTTTTTGATGTCATGTTGAGAGAAACTAGAAGATTTATTAAATCAAAAAAATGATTTATTGAGCAAGTGGCAAAATCTAGAGAATTGGGTATTTAAGATAATTTAAGCAAAGATTTGAAGTTAAATTAAAGGAGATAGTTGATGTGACAATTTGATTTATATTTTGGTTGATTTAAAAAGTTGAGAGGAATATGAATTTAGACTTAATTAAATAAAGATTTTGATTTATTTAATTAAAGAGGGATGATGTTAGATTAAATTAAATACAGATTGATTTAATTTAATAGAATGACTTTAGAAATTTAATTAAAAAAATAGATTATTTAATTAAATAGAGACTAGAGGGTTAATCAAATAACATTAATTAACAAGAGATGATGACTTAATTAGATAAATTTGATTTATTTAATTAAGGGATGAAATATGATGAATTTAATCAAATAAGGGTTATTTGATTGAACAATTATAAAGGGATGATTTGAGACGAAGCGACCTGTTAGTAATCAGGATCAAGTGTGATCGGTACATTTTCCATGTCTACAGTTATATAAGCATAACCTTAATAAAGTATCCAACAAGTAACCAGAGTTCTTAACAAAGATAGAACTAGAAATATAACAGTCCACGCAACTACGGCCTATACCACCAAAACAACTTAGAGAGGAGCAAAAAAATTCATGACAACAAGTAAAAAAAAGCAGAAGAAACAAGAGTCAAGGATTAAGCATCCTCGATAAGGCTCCATGCCTTCACCAGGTTCTGAACAAAATCTTCAAAGTTATCTTTGGTCTGCATCTTTCCAAACAAATTATCCTTGTCACTATTCGCCTTTTTCCTCTATTGTTTCTTGATTTTTCCTTGTCCTAAGATGGTAGGCATAACATATTTTTTCATTACTGCATCCACAACCTTGCACATATTTTGCACAACACTCTCAAGTGCCTAGAACCTATTGGAATTGTCATCCTTTTGCATCATTTTTTCCAACAACTCCATCCTTTCTTCCAACCTTTGCACTCTAGCAATATCTAAACCCGACATGTTATCTTTCAATTCATCATTACCAAGGTTAGTAATATCCATATCCTCTGGGTCATTAGTAGCAGTTCCTTTCTCCTCATCCATATCAGTGTCATCAATATCCTGCACATCCTCCTATTGCATATCCCCTTCCTCCTCTTGGCTAGAATCTTCCACGTACTTCGACCCTCACACCTCCTCAAGAAACCCACCATTGCCCAGACTGTCTAGCACATAATCCTTAGAGGAGGAAGCCTTTTCCTCCCTAACCACCTTCTTCCCCTTATTATCCAAAGACCCTTCCACATTCTTTTCTTCCAAACTTTTTGATATTTTACTATTATCAAACCCTTTTGACACAGCCAAAGCGAGGCGAGTTGATCTTTGACCCATCAAGGTGGAACATTCAAGGTTGTTATCATTATCATTCAGTATAGTTATAGTGTTAGGTCATCCCCCAACTCATGAATCAACATTTTTCTCTTCTTCTTCATAGCGGGAGCAATGGGAGTCGCACTACATTTTTCCAGAGTAATTTTAAGGAGAGCCGACTAAGAGGGGTCCACAGAATTAGGGGAGGCCTTAGCAAAATCTTTGGTCAAGGAGTGGGGATGGATTTCTATAAGCTCAAATTTAACAGAACTCTTGGGAGTAGGATTTTCAATCAAATTTTGGAAAACATTTATTTGTGGGGTGGTAGCTAAGACATATTTGCATATGGCATGAATCAAACCCTAGTGTAAAGGAGGGTTAGCGCCATTAGTAAGGCTTTGGCTCAGGGAGGAAAAGAGGAAAAAGGGTAAATTTATTTTCTCAAGGTGCCAGATATGGTTCAGAATAGAGAAGTGATAACTGTGGACAAACTAAAAAATGGCCTTCTAACGTAAAGTATTTCATGACAAAGAAGCAAACATTATGGTAAGGTGGAGGAAGCAAAACCCTAGAGTAACCATTTTGAAATCTCTGAGCTTTTTCTTTAGCTTCAAAAAACTTATCAATATAAGTTTGATATTTTTTGGTGCTTACCTTAGAAATCTTCTTCCCTTCATACACAAGCCCTATCACTTTGGCTATGAGCTTAGTATCAATAGTAAAATGGAGACCACCCAACTCAACTTCCCCATCTTTTTAGGCATTCACAAACTTGTAGTTGAGTTGTTCATTGTAACCCTCCATGGCCGCAAAGTATGGAGTAAACCCATCTCGCTCAAACAAACCCCAAAGCTCTGCATTCTTTTTCAAGGAGTTGTACTTACTCGACTCTGTCCTCTTTCTAGGGCCTCCCATGGTATTTTCCTTGGTAGAATAATCCTTAGGAAGGAGTAAATACTCCACTCTTCGGCCTTCCTCTTTCACAACAGTAGCAACAAGTAATTCAAAAACTTCATTTTGGATAGAGACTTGGTGACTTTTCATTTGTAAGAATAACGACTCGAACCTTTTGGCAGTTTGTTTAAAATAATCAATCTAAATACAAGGTCAATTCTCATATTTTTGAATCCTTCCATTAAAAGAAATGACAGCTCTGCCACCTTTTTGAGTCATGATTAGTCTTTTTTTATTACCCGCCTTCACATCGGCCATAAAACATGTCAAAATATCTTTTTCTCAAATCAATCACAATATTTTTAGAGGTGTGAGTAATAATCACCATACACACTTTCACATCTTTTTTATTAACACACAAGGTTTCCAAATCGGTCTGTCCTTTCCTCCCCTTTCTTTTTAAATCTTGAAGATTTAACGTACAATTTCCTTTAATTAAGTACCTCCCAATCCATTTTATCAACTTTCCCAAATGCCACATAAGAAAGATGGTAGCCAACGTGACAGCTAGACAACACTACGAGCCTCTTTTTTTAATTATTATCATTTTGTCCATGATAAATTAAATCCCCCCAATCTATCCTTAGAAATTATTTCCTTAATTTGGTTTGATAAATTGTTAAAGTCCCAATATTTCAACACCTCCTCCCTAAAACCAAAATTCGCCATAGCATTGGCAACCATGTTGCCTTCCCTGTAAATATGGCTTATCTTGCAACTTTGGAAAGATTGTAACATATTTTTGCAGTCATCCAATAAATCTTTTAGCTCCCAAGGAGCCTCAAAATTATTATTTAACTAATCAATTATTAGCTTGGAGTCACCTTCCAAAATCACTTTAGTGTAGCCATTATCTTTTAGATAACATATTCCTATCCACACTGCATAAGCCTCAGCCAAATTATTTTTTTTGTCCCCAAACCCTTGTTGTATCTAGCCACATAGATTCCTTGATGATTTCTTACAATTCCACCTTCCTCCTCCAGTCCTAGATTCCCTTTCAAACACCCATCAAAGTTGCATTTAATCCACCTTGGGTCTAGGGGAATCCAAATGATGTGTTTCCTAATTAGTTGTTTGGCCCAATTAACATTTATTAAGATCATGAGATATTCCCCATTGTTGTTTGATTCACATCTCTTGATATGAAGGCCCTTTCTTTGATGGAGCATACTTACAGCTTTCTATTGTCTCTTGAATCCATTTCCCAATAGACATACATAGCTTTTTACTACTTTTAGCTGCATCTCTAAAAACTCTATTATTCCTCTCTTTCCACAAACCCCAAGTGAGGAACAGGGGGACTTGTCTCTAGAGGTCAATAATTATATTGTGAGAATAGGGGCACATACTCCAACAATCAAAAACCATTTTTACCGAAGGAGGGAAGACCCAATCAATCATCGGATTCTTTAAGAAAAAATCCCAAACTTCTTGAGCATAAGGACATTGAAATAACAAATGCATAATGGTTTCTTCCTCTTGACTACAAAGGTAACACTTATTTACAAAATACCATCCCCTTTTCTTAAGATTGTCAATTGTGCTTGTATCTTTCCATGCATCACTGTCCACTAGAAACAATTAATCTTGAGAATTAGGTTCTTGCTCCACAGCATATTCTAGTTAAAGACCCCTATTTGGAGTGGTTTTGTATCCATAGTCTCATAAGAAAACTTAATTGAAAATCTCTTAGAAGCATTTTTGTCCAAATCCACTCATCATTCTTGTTCATTGAGAAAAAATAAAGATCCCCAATCTGTCACAGGAGGGAGTCCAAATCAGCATCCTAATTTAGCTGTCTACCATCTCTAAGAACAAAATTATTCAAATAGTTCCTAAACTCAATCCATTTTGGTCTCAAACCTTCCCAATTTAAATAATTAGAGACCTTCTTTCCAATACTTCTCTTCAATCTGATTTTTATTTGTTGGAGGTTATCACTAGCAGACAAGGAAGCACAAGTAGACCAAGCATCCTCCCAAAAGTTAGTCCTGGGCCCATTTCCAATTCATAATTTTTCTCCTTTTGTTAGAGTGCCTCTAACCTTTAATAGGTTATTCCAGAAGACAAAACCATAGGGAAGATCCTTTTTGCCTCTGGAAACAACACACATCCTTATTACCCAAGTACTTAGCCTATAGAATTTGTACCCAATCCTTTTCTCCTTCCAGAAGAAACCAACCCATTTTTTCCACAAGAGCTTTATTGAACATCTTTATTCTTCTTATACCCAATCCTCCTCTCTTCGGAGTGAAAATAGTTTCCCATCTAATAAGCATCATTCTTTTCCTCTCTTCCACACCTGACTATAAGAACCTCCTTTGAATCATTTCAATTTTCTTGGCAATATAGGCAGGAATTTGGAAAGAGAGGTAATAGGCAAGTATGTTTTGTAAGGAAGCTTTTAAGAGCTAAACTTTCCTAGCAAAACTTAGCAATTTACCCTTCCACCTACCTAGCTTCTTTTGAATCTTTTCCACAATACAATTCCTGTAATTACTATTAGGATTTCTTGAGATTCACAGTAAGCCAAGGTAGGTAGTAGGAAAATTATCCTCCTGGCAACCTAAAATATTTATAACTTTCTCTTTTACAATTTGGCAGGTATTGAAAAAATAGATTTTACTTTTCTAGTAATTGAAAAATTGGCTAGAAACTTTAGCATACTTATCAAGGACTACTTTCCATTGTTTTGCTTCTAGGATAGAGGCCTCCCCCAAGAGGATAGTGTCATCAACAAACTGTTGATGTGAAGCAGGGGGAAGGGATGAAGCAACACAAAAACCTTTCAGTGCTTTGTTTGCAAGTTGTTTATGGATATTGCAGCCCAAAGCTTTAGCAACAATGACAAACAAGTAAGGAGACAAATGGTCACCTTGTCTCAAGCCACGGCCAGAAGAGAAAAATCCTTTTAGTACCCCATTAATCAAGACAAAATACTTTGCAGTAATGACACAAGATCTGATTAAGTTGAGAAGTTTACCTTTGAATCCATTTTTTTCAAGAATAGTAAACAAGAAATTCCAAGAGACCCAATCATATGCTTTAGAAATATCCAGTTTCAAAGCCATACCTTATTTTTTATTGAGATCCATAGAGTGTAACACCTCATGAGTGTAAATAACTACATCCAATATTATTCTTCCCTGAACAAACCCCTTCTGGTTAACAACAATCATTTTATTCAAGACTAATTTCAATCTATCAACTATAATCTTAGAGCAAATCTTATAGGTGGTGTTACACAAATTGATAGGTTTATAGTCATTCATAGAAGCAGCCTCATTATTCTTAGGAATAAGCACAATAAAGGTGGTGTTCATCTGATTTAAAAGCCTTCCTGAACTGAAGAAATCCCTGACTGCATTGAATGGGTCAGATGAGACAATGTCCCAATAAACCTGGAAAAAACATGGAGGAAAGCCACCAGCCTTGGCACTTTAAAAGCACCAAAGGAGAAAACTACCTCCTTAACTTCACTCATAGAAACACCTTTAGATATTTCTTTTAAATCCTATTTCATGATAACATTAGGAATCACTTGTAGAAAGTCATCCAACTCAGAATTATCAACCATTGGCAATTCAGGAAAATTTGAGAAAAAGGAAACAACCTCCTTAGCAATGTCCTCCTCCCTATCAAGTCTAGTCCCATTAGGGATAACTAAAAATCTAATCATGTTTCTACCTCTATGTTTTAAGGTAGACTGATGAAAAAACTTTGTATTTTTGTCCCCTTCCCTTAACCATGGATCCTTGATTTTTGTTTCAAAAGAATTTCTTCCTTTTTTATTTATTTTATACCATTGAGATCTAACATCCCTTTCTTGATTATAGGTCTCATCATTCATAATTCCCAACTCCATCAGATCTTAAATCTCCTTTAGCTTTAAGCTAAAATCTTTTGTGGTGGTAAAACTATTCTCAAACAAAACTTATTCCAACCGTTAACATTCTCTTTGACCTTTGTCAGCTCATAAGCTAATCTATACATGGGAGTACCATCACAAGGAGCCTGCCACCATTCTTCAACCAGGGATTTGAAGTCCAGATGAAGAGACCACGTAATTTCATATCTAAAAGGAAAGGGTCCTTTGACATTTTTATCTTCCCACCCATGGAGGAGAGCACTATGATTAAAGCCTATTCTACGGAAAGCAGTAAGAGTGAGATTCTGCAAAATGTTCTAGTTGGAGGAAACAAGAAATTTGTCCAACTTAACCTAGATTAGATGACTACCATGTCTCCTATTAGTCCATGTAAAAAGAGAACCATTCAAAGGAATTTACATTAAACCCACAGAGTTAAGAAAACGCGATAATTCCATCATGCTATCTGAGAAGTCAATAAGACCTCCACTCTTTTTTGAAGGATACAAAGGGGAATTAAAATCCCCACCAAGCATCCAGAACTCTTCCTTTCTATTGATAATAATACCCTCCAACAGGTTCCATAGGTCAAGCCTATCTAGTCTTGAGTTAGGACCTTAAATATTAGCCATATTCCACTTGACCACTAACTCATTTGACTACAAAATCCGACGAAATATGTATAATTTGATGTATTGTTAGCTGCTTGTGATATTTGATGTGTAATTTTCAATTTTTTTAAATTTTATCCCTGACATTCGTCAAAATTTTGACGAACCTAGGTTTCGTCGAAATTTCGATGAACAGTTTCGTCAAAATTTTGACAAACATGGAAAATCAGAAAAAAATAAAAAAAATAAAAAAATTATGGTTGACATAAATAATAGTGATGTTTCCTATTTATTGCGATAGTGTTTTGTTATACTTACGAATTTTCTCTACTTGCGACAGTTTGTGGAGAACTAAGGACGATTTTCTTGGGAAAAATCAGAAAAAATTCAAGATATCGCCAAGTTGAGGGTAGTCATTGTCTTTTTCCAGAATTAATTTGTGAAGTCAGATTTGTACTTCCAAGTTTGAAAATCATATTCTAAAGCAACATCTCATCGGATTTCATTTTTAGACTTGTGCATTTTGAGAATTTCATTTCCAGATTTTGTTGTGCAAGTTCAATATTCTGATTTTAGGAGTCTAATGGTTGGAAATCATAGTAAAATCAGAATTTAATAAGTTCTGGAATTAACAATTTAAAGTGTTTTTTGGGTTCATTAACTTTAGACTATCTTCTCTTTTGTAGGGGTGGTTGCATGCCAAATTTTTTTGGTGCAAAATATCAGAATTATTAGATTTTGTTACCTATCTATGATTAAAAATTATTAGAGTTTGAGTTTGATATTTTTTTAAGTTCTAAATATTCAAGCTTGGTAAAGAAAAATCATGTCAAATAATATTAGTGTAGAACAAAATGAACAGACAATTGCTAGAATGTGGGCTAGATTGAAAAGAAAGGGTGATGGGAAATGTTATTGCCCTTGCAATAATTGTAAGGGCTTAAAGAAGAGAAGACTTTTAATCACAAATGTTGAGAAACATTGTAGGAAGCATGGTCACGTTGAAGGGGCCATGATTATTGTCCATTGGTAAGTTGTTCATGATATGTCTTTATATTTATTGAATTTGTAAATGTTTATATCATTTTAACATTTATATATATATATATATAAAATCACTTGATCATGATCATGGTTTATTTGTGTCGATCATTATTATAAAGGTGGGGCACCCTAGGGCATAAGATATGGATTATCATGCCATGGAGAATGTAGTTTGCAAATGAGGAGGAACATGGGTTTTGTGAATGCTCGAAGATGAAGTTAATGATCCTATGGAAGAAGATGATAATGTGTCGGAGAAATCACAGGTTGAAGATGATGGTACAAATACATTGATCCATGACACATTTAGTGGCCTGGTGATCATGATGATCGAGATGACTTTGATGAGTGTTCATGATTTTGCATTAAAACGAGAAGGCACACGAAGGCCTTTATGAAGGCTGAGTAGCTCTTCTCTCTGTTGTATTGTTTTTGAGTGAACTTTAAAGGTTATGAATGGTTTATCCAACATAGCAATATCTGAGATGTTAAGGTATATGTCATATATCATTTTTTCATCTATTTTAATTGTTGTAAGAAGTTCATCATTAGTAAATAAAGGATGAAAATGTACCATTAATATTATTTATATTAACAAATTAATAAATTCTTTATACGCCATTATATGAAGATATTGGAATGGAGTATCAAGCAATAGATGCATGTCCTAATGATCATATTATATATCATAAACAACATGAATTTGCAACAGAATGTCTGGAATGTCATATCAGTAGATATCAAATAGATAAACTAAAAAAAAGGTGCCTTGCAAGGTTCTTTGTTACATTCTCATTATTCCACGTATGCAACGATTATTTAGGTGTGAAAGCTTAGCGCAATTTATGGATTACCATGCATGGAATAGAAGTGGAGATGACATTCTTTGAATTCCTACAGATGGTTCTACATTTAAGGACATGGAGGAAAAATGGCCACACTTTAAGAAAGAACCTCATAATCTCGGGCTTTTCATTGGCGTGAGGGCGGTGTTAATCCATTTGGAGAGCTGAGATCTATTTACTTAGTGTGGCCTGTTTTTGTTATCAAGAATAACATTCCTCCATGGATGTCAATAAAGAGGAAGCACATAATGTTGTAAATGATTTTTCCAAGTATTTGTTTACATCAATTTTGTTTAATGTAGTAGCATCTCCACATTTTATGCTATTTGTTTTGCATAATGACTTATATTTTTTTCATTTAATAGTCATATGCATTAATTTATATATTGCAATAAAATGGTTATAATAATTATGTAATATTTATGTTCATTCAACTAGGTAAAGTACAGTTAAAGATATGAATGTATATGTCGATCCTCTTATGTGATGAGTTACTAAAGGATTATGGAATGGTGTCACTATGTATGACATCTCTAGACCAATAAAGACAAAGACAATTTTCAATTCCATGCAATGCTTGTATGGACAATTCATGATGCCCGGGGGCTAACATTTTGTGAATGTTATAATGTAAATTTGCTAATGATATTTAATTTTATGAAGTGAATCTCATGTATTTTAAATAATCTATTAGTATATATAGAACCTTAAAATTGACATATTTAATCAATTATATATGATCTTTTGCGATTCTTCAAACAAAGGGAAAATTTGCATGTCAATATGTGGTCAAAGATGAAATCTCATCGTTCAAAAAGTTTAGGAAAGCAGGTGTTTGATGAGTATAGGCACTTCCTACATAGAAATCATAAGTATCAAACTACTGAAAAACATCTTTTCAATGGGAAAGATGAGACTACATCGAAACCACGAAGAATGTCACCTGCTTTATGGAAGTTGGAATATAATAGAATTAATCATTAGGTTATACATTGGATCAAATTGTTTATCTATCATATATGATACCTTTTGAATTTATATTTTTATATTGTGTTGTGTTTACTCATGTTGTAATTGACAATGATTGTCCTTGTTAATTTGTTTAACTTATATGCTTAATGAAGGTCATTAAGGCATTAATAGCGAGTTTCCGCAGGGAATGAAAAGTTATCCCGGACAATTTAGTAGGTTTCTATATGACTGACTACAAATTATTGCATTTGTTGTCCTACGATACATGTCGGAAGAATATGAAACGTTATGGAAAATATTGGATGGAAGGCATGACAAAGAAAAAATTATCAAAATTTGTAGTGACATTCAGGAAGCCAATCATGCAATGAAAAATTTCATTCAATTAAATAGCGATGGAGAGAAAATTAATATAAGCACCATTCCTTGGTTATTAACGGAGCAGCAAAGCAATGCTATAAAAGAAGTCATACGAAAAATTCAATTTCCAATAGGATTTTTTGTGAACATAAACAATATCATAACAAAGAAAGGTGAATTTGGGTTAGGGATGAAAACGCATGATTGGCATACCTTCATTAAGGTAATTATTCTAGTATATTATAAATGTATTTGTATACTGCATGTACTTTTCAGTGTATTATGTTTACTACTTTTGGAAAAATAATGAAAAGATCATTTTATAATTGTTGCAGTACGTTCTACCTCTATCTCTCCCAGACAACTTCAACAACAATGTCAAGCAAGTATGATCTTGAAAAATACATGAGGTAAGTAGTGATATTTGTTCAATTCGTTGTATAGATCTTATAATTGTCATTTGTTTTACTTGTTATGTGATATATTGTATATTTTTGTTAAATCTCATTAATATATGTGTGCCTTGAATCACTTGTAGATGGTTTTCATCTAAAGAAATCCATAAAAAAATATAAATTATTGGAAGAGAAAAATTCCTCGTCTAATATGTGAAATGAAAAAGTGTCTACCTTCGACATTTTTCAATGCACAAGAACACTACCTCAGACACCAAGTTGAGGAGATTGAATTGTGTGGACCTGTACACACAAGGTCAATGTGGATGGTTGAGAGACACTTGAAATTTTTGAAGGCTTTGGTTAGACAAAGAACACATCCTGAGGGTTCTATGGTGGAGGAATATATGGTATACTAGACCATGGTGTACATTTGTGAATATTTTCCTAAGTTTGCAGCAAAGATCCATGTAGATCACATTGGGGATCCCAACTCTATTAGAAAATTTGAAGGCGAGTACCTAATGGGGAAAGGTAAATTCAGGAAAGTTAGAGGTAATTATAATACATTTTTTATTTGGTTTTTATGTATATTGTACTTATTTAATTATTAATCTTCAATATACATCAATTATAAATTAAGGTTGTATATTGTGGTAATTAACTAATTGATGTAGACCTAGGAGGCTCAACTCAACCAACCTATCAAGCTGCATTTAATAGGCTTCCAAAAAAATTAGAATGACCACTTTAAATAATCCAAACAACTCTCAAAGCCTGACGAAGAACAAAAGTCATTTTTCACACTGACTCCTTGAATCCTCGTAGTAGTGCAAACCTACTAGTTTTTCCCAATAATTGAAAACTTTCCCAAAACACTAGACAAACCATTGATATTTTTAGACACCCATTTTGGCATTATTAAACATACTTCAAGGGAAATTACAAGTCCTTTGGACCAAATCACCAAAATCACCCTTTCTAGGTTGTGTTGATTAGGTTGATTAGGCCTATTTTACAAAGCAACTAGTCTTTAAACTTGTCATATGGCCATGAAATATTGAGGCAGCATTTTTTATGCCTCCAAACCCCAAAATCCACAAAAACATTCCACTTGTATGGAAAAATTCTTGCCAAACCCAAAAACCCTTGTTTTAGGCCAAAATCATGAGGGTTTATTCAATCTCGTACTTCCACAACCTCCCAGACCTCAAAACTAACTTGGAAACAACCCATTAGGTCTGCACATGGGTAAAAATTCATAAAATCAGATCTCCCATACATATTTTGTTGAAACCTAGGCTTGAACCTCTCATTTCACATGCTTTTCGTCACAAAACTCTTGAGGACAGCAATTATACCTTCTTTATTTCTCATCCTATGAGGGTTTACAATGATCACTTTATGCCTTTTAAAGGCCTTTACACCTCAACTACCGAAAAACCACCTCTACAACTGAATTTTTAATCTTTTATGATTACATGAAACATAAAAATCACTAATTTCAAGGTTGTTAACATCACTATTGAAATGTTTTTAATTTTTTGAACTTTCAAATGTATTGAAACTCCTAGGACACCTCTAAGACCATGCTAGTGGCTTGATAATAGCCTTATTATTGACATGACACTAACCTTGCACCATTTTACATGTAAATTCTCCAATTTTCCTTAAAAAGGCTACAAAACTCTTTAGTGCAAGACTCAAACTCATAACTCAAAACTTCACCTAGAACATGTCTAATGGTCTTAATTGACCTTACTCAAGACAAAAACATCCAAAAGACTCACTCTACCTATTTACCATCTATCCACCTTCAAATAATAACAAGTTGAGAATGAGGTATAGGTGCTCCTGCACCACTAATTATACGTCGTTTGTGAATTTCTTTTTTTATATAGTTGGTCGAGAGTGGGATGCACTACATTTGTATGTCACGAAAAATCTTGATTGGATGATAGTATGGATTGAACGATGTCAACAATCTAGTCGTGCATTAACATGGGAAGGTGTGGCTTCATTGGTTAAAGAAGCTCATCATAATGGAGATTCCAATGTTACACAAAGGGTTTAGCATATGGTTTAAGAGATAAACAGGTACATATAAATATATTAATCACCCATATTATTTAATTATTTTAAATTATATTGATGTATATATATGTTGATAATTTTTTCTTTGCATACATTCGGCCAAGAATAAATATGTTTATCAACTGATGATATTGCAATATTTTTTACATGTTTGACATATTGCAGGTGAAACACCACAAGGCTATGTGGTGCAATGGTCATAAATTTTGAATCAAAAATTTGGATGACATAAAGAAAACTTGTGATTCTGGTATAGTTGCAGTCTTTCAGGTGACTAATGTTTCATCTACAAGAAACATACATCCAGAAGTCTCAGAAAATTGATACTATGGGATTTTGGATGATATACTTGAGTGTGACTTTAAGTCCTTCAAATTAGTTATGTTTGTCATCCTATGGTACAGGCTACGATTGAATGAAAATGATCTCGAGAGAACTTTTATTGAACATGATAATGGATTTACCATGGTTAATACAAGGTCAATTGAGCGAGCTGGAAATGAGCCCTATGTTCTTCCAAGCCAATGTGAGCAGGTATTTTACTTAGAGGTTCCAAGTAAACTGGGTTGGTCATTTGTTGTTAGACATGATCCAAGAGGAAGGCTAGTAAAGTATAATGTGGTGGAAGAAGACAATATTGAAGAACTAGAAGATGATGTAGATGATGATCAAGATCAACAGTTAGTTGATGATGTGCCTGACGAAGATGTCGAAGAGGAGGAACTAGATCATGATGATGTAGGAGTTAATGTTCATGAAGATGATATATGTATGGATGATGACATTATCTAAACTTATATCAATGACGATGATGATGATATGACCAATCCTTACAATGTTGAATCTGGATCAGATGATACAGACAAGGAGTTGGATGAAGAAGAAGATCAATGACATTCAAATGGATGAGTTATGCAATTGTATTATCTATTTTATATTCATTTCTTGATAGAATTATATTTGACTTATGTGGTTACATAATTAATTCATGATGTACTTTTTAATGTTTAATTTTAATTCATGATGTTACAACTATTATAGTTCTTTGAGAAATTTCCATATGATCATAATGAATAGTGTTTTGGGAAATTTCATGAAAGATGACACATTGATCGTAGTAGTGAAATAATTGCAAAGTCATTTAGATTTTTTAGACCAATCACCCTTCACAATGTCATTTTTAGGATCATCTCCAATTTGATTACTAGGACACATAAGGTTGGATTTGATTGGCTTATCTTGGAGGAACATTGTGGCTTTGTGTAATGTGAGCAAATTTTGGATGGGGTAGTTGTTATTGCTAAGGTGGATCACTCCTTTCTACGAAGGCCATACACTTATGATTGGTTCAAGTGTTCTTTTCTTTCAAAAATTTCTATTGCCTTTTTGATAGGTTATGATTTGATTAGATGGGTTATGAAGCACTTATTTCAAGTAATTTATTTCTATTTTAATTTGTAATTTATTAAATTCAAACACATCCAAAATTATGTCCCTTGCTTTAATTGATTATTACGTTATTTAATTATTAACTCAAATGACACCTCCAATTTAACTATATATATCTAATTGAATATATCTAAAGTGTTGAACATTTTTAGATCAAATTTAGTAATTAACTCAAACAACTTTTCCAATTTTTCTAACATCTTTTAAGATATTAAACAAATATGATTTATGAAAGAAGTATATTGGCATGAAATTAAATATGGTTTGTATTCCAATGTAAAAACTACAAAGAATGGAAACAATTCTTTCAACACATAAAGTATTATGTAGTAGTCAATTAAAATGAAAAAGCTTACTCTATATTAGTTAGGATACACAACTAAGAAAATGATCTAAATAGTCTAATAATTTGACCATTAGCATATAGAAATTTCTATAGAGTTGTAGATCTCTTCCATTTCAAAAACAAAAAATAATATTAGGTAGATAATCAAACATCTTTCATTTCTACAGTGACTTATTTATCCTAGAGAAACTAAGTATATAGTATACAAAGAAAACGAACAAACCCACAACTACCCCTATTTTGAAGGAGTTTAGTTTTCTCCCCTTCCTGATCTCCCTAATATTGTCTAATTATTTTAAAGAGACCAAGGGTCATAACACAGCTTTATTCAACCCACTAAATATCTTGGTTAATGAAACTTGACAAAAGCAACAAAAAAATTGCTACATTTGGCATTTCATGTGGAATGAAGATTGGTGACAATAATCTACTTATAGTTTAATAAAACACTATTTTTAGAAGGCTTAACATTAGAGAGATAGAGAATAGGGGGAGAGGGAGAGATAGGTTGAAGAGGAAGAGAGAGAAGAGATGGAGATAGATAGGTAGAAAAGGGAGAGAAAGAAGAGGGTGAGAGGGAGAGCGATATGTAGAAAGGGAGAGAGAGAGAGAGAGAAGATAGGGGAGAGAGGGAGAGATAGCTCAATATATATAGAGAGGGAGAGGTAGAGACATAGAAAGGGGGTGATATAGAGAGATAGAGTGGGATGGTGAGAGAGAGAGAGATAGAGATATATGGGAAGATAAAGAGAGATGGAGATATATGGGAAGAGAAAGGAAGAGAGGTGGAGATAGAGAGTTGATGGATAGGGGGGATAGGGAGGGAGAGATTGTGAGAGATAGAGAGGGGGAGATAGCTGAGAGGGGGGGGAGAGAAAGGGATATTGATAGGTAGAGGAGGAGAGATAGAGAAGAGGGGGAGAGAGGGAGAGATAGGTTGAAGAGGAAGATAGAGAGAAGAGATATTGGAGATAGATAGGTAGAAAAGGGAGATAAAGAAGAGGGGGAGAGGGAGAGCGATATGTAGAAAGGGAGAGAGAGAAGATAGGAGAGAGGGAGAGGGAGAGACATAGAAAGGGGGTGATGTAGAGAGATAGAGGGGGATGGTGAGAGAGAGAGATAGAGATATATGGGAAGAGAAAGAGAGATGGAGATAAATGGGAAGAGAAAGAGAGATGGAGATATATGGGAAGAGAAAGGAAGAGAGGTGGAGATAGAGAGTCGATGGATAGGGGGGATAGGGAGGGAGAGATGGTGAGAGATAGAGAGGAGGCCGAGAGATAGCTGAGAGGGGGAGGGAGAGAAATGGATATTGATAGGTAGAGGAGGAGAGATAGAGAAGAGGGGGAGAGAGGGAGAGATAGGTTGAAGAGGAAGAGAGAGAAGAGATATTGGAGATAGATAGGTAGAAAAGGGAGAGAAAGAAGAGGGGGAGAGGGAGAGCGATATGTAGAAAGGGAGAGAGAGAAGATAGGGGAGAGAGGGAGAGATAGCTCAATATAGAGGGAGAGGGAGAGATTACAGAAAGGTGCATATAGGAGACAGAGGGGGATGGGTGAGAGAGAGAGAGATATATGGGAAGAGAAAGGAAGAGATGTGGGACATAGAGAGTCAATGGATAGGGGGAGAGGGAGGAAGAGAGAGAGAAGAGATGAGATAGATAGGGTAGAAAAGGGAGAGAAAGAAGAGGGGAGAGGGAGAGGATATGCAGAAAGGAGAGAGAGAAGAAGATGTGGGAGAGAGGAGGAGACACCAACATATATAGAGGAGGAGGGAGAGACATAGAAAGCAAGTGATATAGAGAGATAGAGGATGGGGTGAGAGAGAGAGAGAGATAGAGATATGGGAAGAGAAAAGAGAGATGGAGATATATGGGAAGAGAAAGGAAGAGAGGTGAGACAGAGAGCTCCATGGATAGGGGGATAGGGAGGAGAGACAGGAGAGATGTGAGAGGGGAGATAGCTAAGAGGGGGAGGGAGAGAAAGGGATATTGATAGGTAGAGGAGGAGAGATAGAGAAGAGGGGGAGAGAGGGAGAGATAGGTTGAAGAGGAAGAGAGAGAAAGGAGGGAGAGGGAGAGATAGCTCAATAGATAGAGGGGGGAAGAGGGAGTGACATAGATAGTGGGAGATATAGAGAGATAATTATATTAATTATATTATAATAATTATAATATTATATTAATATTATAAATTTAGCTAATATTATATTAATTATATTATATTAATTATATTATAATAATTATATTAATTATATATAATTTATTATGTAAAATTTAACATGGCGCCACAATTTTAATTTTAATTGACATAATCAAAACCTAGCTCATTAAATTGGAGAAGTGAGTCGTGCGCCAGCAAAGGAAAGGTTGCAGGAAGCCCAGGGATCGAGCTTGCTTGGCTGCAAAAATTGTAATTTTTGTGATTTTTTTTGTCATGAATTCCTTTGCATCTCGTTCGTCGTCAAAATGGTCTATATTTCATCTGAAATTTATGAATCAGAGTGCTATAGGGTTTTTGATTTGATTTGGTTTGTGAATATTACTCTTTGTGATTGTATTCTGTATATTTGTATTCAATGCCGGTGGGACAAACCATAACTCAGTGCTTTCAATTACTTTGCAACTCCATTATTGGTCACTCTGTTGTTTTCTTGTGAGAATCACAAGTTGGAATGCATGTCTGTTGTTTACAAGTGATAGTTCACCTCCTTGTCTATGCTACAACATTTGGGCCCCAAACTAGACATCATCCTTTTTCACAATCACATAAACTACCCTATTGCAAGGAGAACACATAGAATCACTAATAATGGGATCCCATACTAGCCCAGCTAGAATAGTTGCACCACCTTTCCCCACATATGATTAGTGAAAAAAGTTAAACTCTCTCCAAAAAAATTTATGACTACATTCTAGCTCAAATCTCATAGCTTTAGTTTCTTGAAAGAGAAAGCAATCCATTTTAAGCCTATTATTGTAAGAGGATCTTAAAATGCATTATTTCGAGAAGATTTAAAACTCTAACATTCCAATTAGTGCATCCTATTTTCATTTATAGTACAACCTATCAAAATATTTGGGTTGCTTTTCCTCTCCATTTTTTCCACTCTTGTGATTATTAACACATGAGTCGATTTTCTTTCTCTTTTTTCATCCATCCACATCAACACTTGGCCTAGGGACAAAATCTCCCTAGATGGTAGCTTCATCTTGGAATAGATAATTAATAAAATTGAATCTTTACTCTTAGATTTACTCATGAAAATTGTATGGGAAAGGTCTTTGGAAATCATAGACTCAATGTTTTGTAGAGCTTGGGGAGCATTGGGAGGTGTAGCCAAACTAACTAACAACTTAAACTCTTTAATCTTTCTAAGGAAATCTCTTGGGCATTTTTTTATTACCTAGAATTATCCTTGAAAAAAAACAAGAAGAGCAAGCTCATTGTTGACAAAAGGCATATATGCAAGGAAACCAACATATGCCTCACTAGAATGAGAGTCCTCCAATTTGTCAAGAATCTCATCTAAAGCTTGGGGAGCATTGGGAGGTGTAGCCAAACTAACTAACAACTTAAACTCTTTAATCTTTCTAAGGAAATCTCTTGGGCATTTTTTTATTACCTAGAATTATCCTTGAAAAAAAACAAGAAGAGCAAGCTCATTGTTGACAAAAGGCATATATGCAAGGATACCAACATATGCCTCACTAGAATGAGAGTCCTCCAATTTGTCAAGAATCTCATCTAAAGTATCAAATTAATTCTCGTAAATTTTTCTATCGTCTATTTTCTTATTTCCTACACAATCAAGGATGAAATTATATTAGCTACAAGTCTATTAATATTCTTAAGAATTTTTGGGCCATGCCTTCTTTGATGACCATCCATTTTACATAGAAAACAAGCCTTCAAACCTCTCAAAACTTCAATATCATGTTTTGTTTGATTATCACTCAATTGAAAGCACAAAATATGTAGAATACACTCATCATATTTGAGAGATATAAAAACCCTAGAGTTAAGATGGGGAAGAGTAGACCTTGTTTCTTCCACTTGCAACACATTACCCAAAGATTTGAGGACTTGAGGGATAAAATTTCACATCTAAGTAGAGATATTTTAAAATTATAACCACCTTAACATATAATTGGCTAAAGCATTACATAGGGTCGAATCAAGGGTTCAAAGATGGACCTAAAAACAAAATTTCCCATATTCTAAAACTCTTTCTTTTAAAACTCTTGATTGCATACCATGATTTTTGAGGAAGAAAGTGAATAAATATTTATGTATCATTCTATAGAAAGAAACATAGATGCCCATCAATTTTCTCCCACATATTGACAATCCACTCATCAAAAAAATTCCTCAAAGAGAGGAAATCAAGACCATACAAATAATGAAGGCATCAATCTTTTTAACCACTTCTTTCTTAACAACTTCAACCATATCTAGGTTTACTTTTATGTGAAGTATTTTAGAAAGATAAGATGCCTTATTCTTTTCCCCTTCAAGTTCTTTGATGTCAAGATTCTAGTTCCTTCCTCTATCATCTTCACATTAAATGATTTTATCAAACAGTTTACTGCCTTGCTACTATGGCTAAAAGCTTAAACCAGGTGCTTTTGAACAAGCTATGGATGCTTGGAAAAAATCTATCAAAGCATAATAGTAAGCAAGAGCATAGACAAGGTAATGAACTGTTTAGAAAAATGAATCAAATAATTGTGGTCTCATGGTGATGGAATGCTATGACGAATGCCTATGGCTATGAATTATCATGGCATTCCATCTTCATGAGACTACATTTTTTTGAGGCATTTTTTCAAACAGTTCATTGCCTTGCTATGCTATGACATTTTTCATACATGACTACCAAAGCATTTTATCAAACAATTCACTGCCTTAATGCTATGGCTAAAATCCTAAAACAGGTGCTTTTGAACAAGCTATGGATGCTTGGGAAAAAAATTTCAAAGCATAATAGTAAGCAATAGCATAGACAAGGAAATGAACTATTTGAAAAAATGCCTCAATGGTGATGGAATGCCATGACAAGCCATATAGAAGGCAGTGAACTATTTGAAAAAATGCCTCAAAAAAATGTGGTCTCATGCTGATGGCCATCACCATGAGACCACATTTCTTTGAGGCATGTCATCACCATGAGACCACATTTCTTTGAGGCATTTTTTCAAATAGTTCACTACCTTGTATATGGATTGGCATGGCATTCCATCACCATTGAGGCATTTTCCATCACCATGAGACCTGATGCAGAGTCAAGGTGGAGAAGATCCAAACTAATCAGACCTCATTAAAACATCAACCCTTGAAATCACAATCAGCCACATTGGATCAATTAACTTCAACAAGGTTAAAGACTCCAAATCTCATCAAGTAGGCTTATATTTCAGAGAATTCCACTAAAAGACCATCTCAACACCAATCTAACATCCTTTCAGACCCCAAACACTTTTCCCAAGCCAAACATACAAGGTTCCTTTGCAATTTCTTGGAGATCCTTCAGACTGCCCTACAAAAAGGCTACAAAATTAGCCCTATTTTACAAAAAAACTACTCTTTAAACTTCTCAAAACACCATAAACTCTTGGAAAGTCATCAAAAATGTCACAAAACTCCCAATTCCATAGGTTTTATATAGGTACTCGATCTCTAAGCCTCATTCTTCAAAACCCTCATTTTCCTTCCAAATACCTAGGGTTTTTGAGTTCTCAACCCTCTAAAGCCTTCCAAGCCCAACCAAAGAATTGAGCAAGTTTATTAGGGTCTGCACACACACAATCAACCTACTCTTGGCTTCCAGACGTAGAAAAACTCAAAATCATCACTTTGGTTCCTCCATTTCAGCCCAAAACCTCATATTCACAGCCTAAAGCAACATCACCAGCCCCATGAATGCCTTGCCAATATTAAGAAGAGTTGATAAAACTTGAAAAATAGCACATTGTAAGCCTTTCCTTTGAGCCACAAGTCATCATAGTAGGAGGAAAGGCATAATAGTATCAAAGCATAATAGTAAGTAACAAGCTATGGTCTCATGGGTTTTTTTTGCGTGAAAATCAGCATGATTTTATTTGTGTTTTTTTGAGGTTTTAAACACATTTTTTGGAAATTTGGCAAGTTTTAAATGGGAAAAAATCGTTGACCAAAAAGTCAACTATTTTTTCAAAAATTCAGGGAAAAAATTGTCCAGCCTGCAGATTTGTGCTTCTATGGTTTGAAGCATCAAACCAATATGCAAATATGAAAGAAAGTGCTAACCCCTTAAACTGAAAAAGTTTCTTTTAACTTTAAGTTTGTTGGGTAGCCAATTCTTTTAAGTTATCAAATCCTACCATCATACATAATCAAATTTTTGTTGTTTCAAATGACTATGAGTACTAACTTTCACTATTTGAAGATGTTGAAACCTTGTCATAGAGAACTAGAACATTGATGCAACCACTCATCCTAGCTTAAAACATACCAAAAGTCTCCTAGCAATTAGACATAGCAAGATTTAAGATTACTTAAAAAAATTAATTATTACCAAAGCATAAACTTTTGATGACTTAACCAGTCCTAGTACACACACTCTCCCCGTTAACCACTTAGACATATGGAGTTTATCAGTGGACAATTGAACCACCTCACATGTCACTAACTCATTTGACTACAAAATCTAACAAAAATTTCTGACAAAAGATGGATAATTAGATATATTGTCAGGTACTAGTGATATTTAATGTGTAATTTTCTTCTTTTTTTTAATTTTATCCCCGACGTTCGTCGAAATTTCGACGAATCTATTTTTTCATCGAAATTGTGACAGAGTTTTTGTCAAAATTTCAATGAACATGTGAAGTCAAAATTGAGGCCGACCTAAATAAAAAGTGAGCTCAACTATTTATTGCGATGGATTTTTCTTACGAATTTTCTCTGCTTGCGAATTTGCTATACTTACGACAATTTGTGGAGAACTAAGGACTATTTTCTTGGGAAAAATCAGAAAAAATTCAAGAAGCTATCGCCAAGTTGAGGGTAGTCATTGTCCTTTTCCAGAATTCATTTGTGAAGTTATATTTGTACTTCCAGGTTTGAAAATCATATTTTAAAGTAACATCTCATCATATTTCATTTTTAGACTTGTGCATTTTCAAAGTTGCATTTTAAGATTTTGTTGTGCAAGTTCAATATTCTGATTTTAGGAGTCTAACAGTTGGAAATCATAGTAAAATCAGAATTTAATAAGTTTTGGAATTAGCATTTTAAAGTGTTTTTTTGGGTCATTAACTTTAGACTATCTTCTCTTTTGCAAGGGTGGTTGCATGCCAATTTTTTTTGGTGTAAAATATCAAAATTATTAGATTTTGTTACCTGTCTATGAATAAAAATTATTGGAGTGTGAGTTTGATATTTTTTTAAGATCTAAATATTCAAGCTTGGTAAAGAAAAATCATGTCAGATAATATTAATCCATAAAAAAATGAAGAGACACTTGATAGATTGTGGGCTAGATTGAAAAGAAAGGGTGATGGGAAATGTTATTGTCCTTGCAATAATTGTAAGGGCTTAAAGACGAGACGACTTTTAATCACAACAGCTGAGAAACATTGTAGGCAGCATGGTCACGTTGAAGGGGGCATGATTATCGTCCATTGGTAAGTTGTTCATTATATGTGTTTATATTGATTGAATTTGTAAATGTTTATATCATTTTAACATTTTATATATATATATAATCACTTGATAATGATCATGGTTTATTTGTGTCTATCATTATTATAAAGGTGGGGCACCCTAGGGCACATGATATGGATTATCATGGCCTAGATAATGTGGTTTTGCAAGTGGACAAACATGGAGTTGTGAATATCGAAAATGAAGTTAATGATCCTATAGAAGAAGATAATCATGCGCCAGAAAAAACAGTTGAAGATGATGGTACAAATACATTGATCCATGACACATTTAGTGGTAGAGCTGGTCATGATGATCGAGATGACTTTGATGATGTTCATGATTTACCTATACTTGAGAAGGCATACGAGCCCCTTTATGAAGGTTCCCAAACAACTCTTCTCTCTGTTGTATTTTTGCTGTTGAACTTGAAGGTTATGAATGGTTTATCAAACATAGCAATCTCACAGATGTTAAGGTATGTCATATGTGTCATCTTTTTTCATCTATTTTAAATGTTGTTAGTTCATCACTAGTAAATAAAGGATGAAATATGTACCATTAATATTCTTTATATTAATAAATTATTTTTTGTTGTAGATTGATTGGTGAATTTTTGTTACCACCATCAAATATTTTACCTCGCTCATACCGATATTTATCTCGCATTATGAAATATATCGGAATGGAGTATCAAGCAATAGATGCATGTCCCAATGATCATATTATATATCATAAACAAAAAAAATTTGCAACAGAATGCCCAGAATGTCATATCAGTAGATATTGAATAGATCAACTAACAAAAAAGGTGTCTCACAAAGTTCTTCGTTATATTCCCATTATTCCACATATGCAATGATTATTTTGGTGCAAAAGCTTAGCGCAATTTATGGATTACCATGCATGGAATAGAAGTGGAGGTGACATTCTTTGAATTCCTACGGATGATTCTGCATTTAGGGACATGGAGGAAAAATGACCACACTTTAAAGAAGAACCTCGTAATCTCAGGCTTTCATTGGCAGTGGACGGTGTCAATCCATTTAAAGAGATGAGATCTATTTACTCGATGTGGCATGTTTTTGTTATCAATAATAACATTCCTACATGGATGTCAATAAAGAGGGAGCACATAATGTTCTCAATGATTGTTCTAGGTATTTATTTACATCAATTTTCTTTAAGGTAGTAGCATCTCATTTGTCTTATTTGTTGCATAATGACTTATATTTTTTTCATTCAATAGTCATGTACATTAATTTATATATATTGCAGTAAAATGATTATAATAATTATGTAATGTTTATGTTCATTCAACTAGGTAAGTACCAAGTTAAAGATATGAATTATATATCGAGCCTCTTATCGACGAGTTACTAAAGTTATGGAATGGCGTCACTATGTATGATGTCTCTAGACCAATAGGACAAAGACAATTTCAATTCCATGCAATGCTTGTATGGACAATTCATGATGCCTAAAGGCTAAACACATTTTGTGGTATGTTATAACATTAATTGCACTTTAACGATATTTAGTTTTATGAAGTAGATATCATGCATGTTTTTAAATAATCTATTCATTATATATAATTATAAAAATTGACATATTTAATCCAATTATATATGATCTTGTAGGTCTTCAAACAAAGGGAAAATTTGCATGTCCAATTTGTGGTCCAAAGATGAAATCTCGTCGTTCAACAAGTTTAGGAAGCGGTGTTTGATGAGTATAGGCACTTCCTCCACAGAAATCATAAGTATCGAGCTATTGAAAAATATCTTTTCAATGGGAAAGAAGAACTACATCAAAACCATGAAGAATGACACCTCACCTATGGAAGTTGGTATATAATAGAATTAATCGTCAAGGTTATACATTAGATTAAACTGTTTATCTATCATATATGATATTTTTGTAATTTATATTTTTATATTGTGTGTGTGTGTTTTGCTCATGTTGTAATTGACAATGATTGTCGTTGTTAATTTGTTTAACTTATATGCTTCATGAAGGTCATCAAGGCATTAATGGTTGGCTTCCACAGGGACTAAAAAGTTATCCCAGAAAATTTAGTAGGTTGCCCTACTATGAGCAGCTACAAATTGTGCATTTGTTTGATACAATGCATATCGGAAAGAATATAACATAGACATTATGGAAAATATTGGATGGAAGGCATGACAAAGAAAAAATTGTCAAAATTTGTAGTGACATTCAGGAAGCCAATCATGCAATGAAAAATGTCATTCAATTAAATAGCGATGGAGACCAAATTAATATAAGTTCCCTTCCTTGGTTATTAATGGAGCAGTAAAGCAATGCTATAAAAGAAGTCATACGAAAAATTCAATTTCCCACAAGATTTGCTGCGAACATAAATAATATAATAACAAAGAAAGGTTAATTTGGGTCAGAGATGAAAACGCATGATTGGCATAGCTTAATTAAGGTAATTATTTTGGTATATTATATACACTTGTATAATGCATGTAATTTTTAGTGTATTATGTTTACTACTTTTGGAAAAATAATGAAAAGATCATTTTATAATTATTTCAATACGTTTTACCTCTATCTCTCCCAGATAACCTCGACAACAATGTCAAGCAAGTTATATATGATCTTGGAAAATACATGAGGTAAGTAGTGATATTTGTTCAATTCGTTGTATAGATATTATAATTTCCATTTTTTTTACTTGTTATGTAATATACTGCATATTTTTGTTAAGGGCGGGTGCATGAAGTTGGTCGCACTTTTGTGGCCAACTCAGAAAAAAAAATTGGAAAGATATAATGCGCTCGCTTTATAACGCGAGCGCATTATGTGATTTTAAAAGAAAAAAAAAAGGTGAAATGGGTATCATTTGCTTTTTATTGTTTCTTAGCTCTGCCCACGGCCAAAAACCCTCATTTTCACGCTCGTGTTCCAGGAGGAAGGATCTCTACAAATTTCATCAAGAACAATTGGATTTTGTTTGCAAATATGGCGCCACGACAATGAAGAGATGCGGGAGGTAAGTATTGTTTGTTATTTTTTAGTTTGAGATTGATTTTGTTTGTTTTTGGTTAGATTTGATTGTTTTTTTAAAAATTTGTAGGAAATATTGCAAATCCTCAACAAGAAGAGGAGGTAAATCCTCAATAGCAAAATCCTCAACAAAATCAACCTCAACAACAAAATCAACCTCCCCCACCATTCTCTCAATTCCCTCCTGGCACTCAAGAAAATTTGAGGAGTGAAATTGAGAACAATAGAAAACAACTTGAGGATCTTATCAGTAGGTTGAGTGATCCATTTGCTTCAACCACAAAAACAATTCTTCTAGCAAATTCATTGAAAGACATGTTAAAAAATGTAGATGCAATCACCCAACAAATATCTGGATGGAAAGATAGGAGCAAGACAGCCAGGGCATATTATGCTGACAAATTATCATATAAACAAGTAAAAGATTTAAAAATTACTAAAAGTGATTTGTGCTCTCTATTCACTGACCCTAAAACAAATCAAAATATTACCCTCAATGCAAAGAGGTTTCCTATTCATTGGTGCCACCACCAAGAGATTAAGAACCATTTTTATGAAAGATGGTATATGGTCTTTGATTACCCATCATGCAATAATTGTGAAGTCCCCCAATATTTTCTTAGGAAACTATACAATGAGTTGTATTGAACCAAATCCCAAATTATTTTGATATGAGGGAGTTCCAGGGGAGAAGTGGGGGGTTAGTTCAGGACAGGCCTGGTGCACAGCTGGATCCTATGTGGCAAGGGAGATGACCTCTTGCTAGGCCACCTCGTGAGCAAATTGTGATGCATGTCGTTGCGAAGGAGAGTGCCGACATAGAGACATTGCAGGCGATCACAACTTTGACATGGATTTTCATCCATCACACTAGCCCTATTGTACAGTGCCATCCAGGGGAGTCTTCAGGTGGTGGCCTTCGAACCCATGTGTGTCAATCTTGCGGGGTGACTTGTTCATATGACCCTACCAGCACTCAAGAGGGTGCTACGCAGGATCCATATGCTACTATGCAGCCTGATCCGTATGCATCTACGGGGATGGAGAGGACGGATGACATTTTGCATGATGCATATGGCATTGACACTCAGGTAAAATTCAACATATTCATTGAATTTAATTTATTAAATTTTGATTGTGAAATACAAGATTAACTAATTTAGTTTTATTATTTTAATAAAATTGCAGGGTCACAGTGTAGAGACATGATACACTAGTCATCCACCTACTTATTTTTGTAGTACACCTATCGGTGGGGTATGTAAAGTTAGTAACAATTATAAATTTATTACATGTGTTAATAGCATTGTTTTACGAATGGTATTTTAATATGTGATTTTGGATGTTGAACAGGGTATTGTTGGAGGTTTCAAGGAAACACCTCCGAGTTCCAATAGATTTGATCAAACGTTCACGGAGGTAATATAGAATTTAAAGAGAACTTAAGTTTAAATGAATTCTAAGTTTAATAGATTTGTGTAGTTTATATTCATATTGTTGGTTACGTTGCATTACACATCATTCAAACTCAAAGCATTACTTCAAATTCGATAACTAATAATCAAAAATATATCTGTTTAATACTTGTACTCAAAATTTTGTTCATTAGATCTCATACATTATAAGTCATCACATGGATCGCTATTGTAACTTTTTTGTGATTGAATAAAGAGTTGTTTTATTTTCAGATGTTGGTGACAGAAACACCACCAAACATTACGAGGACAATGGATATTGGTGTTTCCTCGCTATACAATCCTTGATGGCTCTGATAGGGGAGGTATGAGGCAAATTACTAAATTTCAATTTACATTCATTGTTATAGATGAACTAGTTCTAGTGAAAATCAAACCATTATTGATTCATAGTTTAATTCCTATTTGGATGGTTTATACGGGGCTTGAGCACGCCTGAGCATCGGCGTGCAAATATTTCCATCGAGGAGAGTGATCGTGAGATGGCCGTAAGTGATTATTTTGCTAAATATATTAATTTTTATAATG
>VDFB02271358.1:42017655-42290188 GCA_007258455.2 Sequoia sempervirens
TTTTTGAAAAAATCTTTGAATTTTTGGTCAATGATTTTTTCCCATTTAAAACCTGCCAAATTTCCAAAAAATGTGTTTAAAACCTCAAAAAAACATGAATAAAATCGTGTTGATTTTCACGCGAAAAAAAACCCATGAGACCATAGCTTGTTGCTTACTATTATGCTTTGATACTATTATTCCTTTCCTCCTATTGTGATGACTTGTGGCTCAGAGGAAAGGCTTACAATGTGCTATTTTTCAAGTTTCATCAACTCTTTTTAATATTGGCAAGGCGTTCATGGGGCTGGTGATGTTGCTTTAGGCTGTGAATGAGGTTTTGGGCTGAAATGGAGGAATCAAAGTGATGATTTTGAGTTTTACTATGTCTAGAAGCCAAGAGTAGGTTGATTGTGTGTGTGAAGACCCTAATAAACTTTCTCAATGCTTTGGTTGGGCTTGGAAGGTTTTAGAGGGCTGAGAACTCAAAAACCCTAGGTATTTGGAAGGAAAATGAGGGTTTTGAAGAATGGAGGCTTAGAGGTCGAGTACCTATATAAAACCTATAGAATTGGGAGTTTTGTGGAATTTTGATGACTGTCCAAGATTTTATGGTGTTTGGAGAAGTTTAAAGAGTAGTTTGTTTGTAAAATAGGGCTAATTTTGTAGCCTTTTTGTAGGGCAGTCTAAAGGATCTCCAAGAAATTGCAAAGGAACCTTGCATGTTTGGCTTGGGAAAGGTGTTTGGGGTTTGAAAGGATGTTAGATTGCTGTTGAGATGGTATTTTAGTGGCCTTCTCTAAAAGATAAGCCTACTTGATGAGATTTGGAGTCTTTAACCTTGTTGAAGTTAATTGATCCAATGTGGCTGATTGTGATTTCAAGCGTTGATGTTTTAATGAGGTTTGATTAGTTTGAATCTTCTCCACCTTGACTCTGCATCAGGTCTCATGATGATGGAAAATGCCTCAATGGTGATGGAATGCCATGACAAGCGATATACAAGGCAGTGAACTATTTGAAAAAATGCCTCAAAGAAATGTGGTCTCATGGTGATGGCCATCACCATGAGACCACATTTCTTTGAGGCATTCCATCACCATGAGACCACATTTCTTTGAGGAATTTTTTCAAATAGTTCACTACCTTGTATATGGCTTGTCATGGCATTCCATCACCATTGAGGCATTTTTTCAAACAGTTCATTTCCTTGTCTATGCTAACTGTTTGAAAAAATGCATCAAAAAAATGTAGTCTCATGAAGATGGAATGCCATGATAATTCATAGCCATAGGCATTCATCATAGCATTCCATCACCATGAGACCACAATTATTTGATTCATTTTTCTAAACAGTTCATTACCTTGTCTATGCTCTTGCTTACTATTATGCTTTGATAGATTTTTTCCAAGCATCCATAGCTTGTTCAAAAGCACCTGGTTTAAGCTTTTAGCCATAGTAGCAAGGCAGTAAATTGTTTGATAAAATCATTTAATGTGAAGATGATAGAGGAAGGAACTAGAATCTTGACATCAAAGAACTTGAAGGGGAAAAGAATAAGGCATCTTATCTTTCTAAAATACTTCACATAAAAGTAAACCTAGATATGGTTGAAGTTGTTAAGAAAGAAGTGGTTAAAAAGATTGATGCCTTCATTATTTGTATGGTCTTGATTTCCTCTCTTTGAGGAATTTATTGATGAGTGGATTGTCAATATGTGGGGGAAAATTGATGGGCATCTATGTTTCTTTCTATAGAATGATACATAAAGATTTATTCACTATCTTCTTCAAAAATCATGGTATGCAATCAAGAGTTTTAAAAGAAAGAGTTTTAGAATATGGGAAATTTTGTTTTTAGGTCCATCTTTGAACCCTTGATTCTACCCTATGTAATGCTTTAGCCAATTATATGTTAAGGTGGTTATAATTTTAAAATATCTCTACTTAGATGTGAAATTTTATCCCTCAAGTCCTCAAATCTTTGGGTAATGTGTTGCAAGTGGAAGAAACAAGGTCTACTCTTCCCCATCTTAACTCTAGGGTTTTTATATCTCTCAAATATGATGAGTGTATTCTACATATTTTGTGCTTTCAATTGAGTGATAATCAAACTAAACATGATATTGAAGTTTTGAGAGGTTTGAAGGCTTGTTTTGTATGTAAAATGGATGGTCATCAAAGAAGGCATGGCCCAAAAATTCTTAAGAATATTAATAGACTTGTAGCTAATATAATTTCATCCTTGATTGTGTAGGAAATAATAAAATAGACAATAGACAAATTTACGAGAATTAATTTGATACTTTAGATGAGATTCTTGACAAATTGGAGGACTCTCATTCTAGTGAGGCATATGTTGGTATCCTTGCATATATGCCTTTTGTCAACAATGAGCTTGCTCTTCTTGTTTTTTTTCAAGGATAATTCTAGGTAATAAAAAAATGCCCAAGAGATTTCCTTAGAAAGATTAAAGAGTTTAAGTTGTTAGTTAGTTTGGCTACACCTCCCAATGCTCCCCAAGCTTTAGATGAGATTCTTGACAAATTGGAGGACTCTCATTCTAGTGAGGTATATGTTGGTATCCTTGCATATATGCCTTTTGTCAACAATGAGCTTGCTCTTCTTGTTTTTTTTCAAGGATAATTCTAGGTAATAAAAAAATGCCCAAGAGATTTCCTTAGAAAGATTAAAGAGTTTAAGTTGTTAGTTAGTTTGGCTACACCTCCCAATGCTCCCCAAGCTCTAAAAAACATTGAGTCTATGATTTCCAAAGACCTTTCCCATACAATTTTCATGAGTAAATCTAAGAGTAAAGATTCAATTTTATTAATTATCTATTCCAAGATGAAGCTACCGTCTAGGGAGATTTTGTCCCTAGGCCAAGTGTTGATGTGGATGGACGAAAAAAGAGAAAGAAAATTGACTCATGTGTTAATAATCACAAGAGTGGAAAAAATGGAGAGGAAAAACAACCCAAATATTTTGATAGGTTGTACTATAAATGAAAATAGGATGCACCAATTGGAATGTTAGAGTTTTAAATCTTCTGGAAATAATGCATTTTAAGATCCTCTTACAATAATAGGCTTAAAATGGATTGCTTTCTCTTTCAAGAAACTAAAGCTATGAGATTTGAGCTAGAATGTAGTCATAAATTTGTTTGGAGAGAGTTTAAATTTTTTCACTAATCATATGTGGGGAAAGGTGGTGCAACTATTCTAGCTGGGCTAGTATGGGATCCCATTATTAGTGATTCTATGTGTTCTCCTTGCAATAGGGTAGTTTGTGTGATTGTGAAAAAGGATGATGTCTAGTTTGGGGCCCAAATGTTGTAGCATAGACAAGGAGGTGAACTCTCACTTGTAAACAACAGACATGCATTCCAACTTGTGATTCTCACAAGCAAACAACAGAGTGACCAATAATGGAGTTGCAAAGTAATTGAAAGCATTGAGTTATGGTTTGTCCCACCGGCATTGAATACAAATATACAAAATACAATCACAAAGAGTAATATTCACAAACCAAATCAAATCAAAAACCCTATAGCACTCTGATTCATAAATTTCAGATGAAATATATAGACCATTTTGACGACGAACGAGATGCAAAGGCATTCATGACAAAAAAAATCACAAAAATTCCAATTTTTGCAGCCAAGCAAGCTCGATCCCTGGGCTTCCTGCAACCTTTCCTCTGCTGGCGCACAACTCACTTCTCCAATTTAACGAGCTAGGTTTTGATTATGTCAATTAAAATTAAAATTGTGGCGCCATGTTAAATTTTACATAATAAATTATATATAATTAATATAATTATTATAATATAATTAATATAATATTAGCTAAATTTATAATATTAATATAATATTAATATATAATATTATAATTATTATAATTAATATAATATTAATATAATATTATAATTATTATAATATAATTAATATAATTATCTCTCTATATCTCCCACTATCTATGTCACTCCCTCTTCCCCCCTCTATCTATTGAGCTATCTCTCCCTCTCCCTCCTTTCTCTCTCTTCCTCTTCAACCTATCTCTCCCTCTCTCCCCCTCTTCTCTATCTCTCCTCCTCTACCTATCAATATCCCTTTCTCTCCCTCCCCCTCTTAGCTATCTCCGGCCCCCTCTCTATCTCTCTCCCTCCCTATCCCCCTATCCATCGACTCTCTATCTCCACCTCTCTTCCTTTCTCTTCCCATATATCTCCATCTCTCTTTATCTTCCCATATATCTTTATCTCTCTCTCTCTCACCATCCCCCTCTATCTCTATATCACCCCCTTTCTATGTCTCTCCCTCTCCCTCTATATATATTGAGCTATCTCCCTCCTCCCCATCTTCTCTCTCCTTTCTACATATCATCACCTCTCTTCTCTCCTTTCTACCCATCTATCTCCATCTTCTCTCTTCCTCTCTCCCCTATCCATTGACTCTATATCCACATCTCTTCCTTTCTCTTCCCATATATCTCTATCTCTCTCTCACCATCCCCCTCTATCTCTCTATATCACACCCTTTCTATGTCTCTCCCTCTCCCTCTCCCTCTATATTGAGCTATCTCTCCCTCTCTCCCCTATCTTCTCTCTCTCCCTTTCTCCATATCGCTTCTCCCTCTCCCTCTTCTTCTCTCTCCCTTCTACCCATTCATCTCCACATCTTCTCTCTCCTCTCAACCTATCTCTCCTCTCCCTCTTCTACTTCCTCCTCTACCTATCAACATCCATTTCTCCCTCTCAGCTATCTCTCCTCTATCTCCTCACTCATCTCTCCCCTCCCATCCCCATCCATCGACTTCATCTCCACCTCTCCTTTCTCCCATATATCTCCATCTCTTTCTCTTCCCACTCATCCTTATCTCTTTCTCTTCCCATATATCTCTATCTCTCTCTCTCACCATCCCCCTCTATCTCTCTACATCACCCCCTTTCTATGTCTCTCCCTCTCCCTCTCTCCCCTATCTTCTTCTCTCTCTCCCTTTCTACATATCGCTCTCCCTCTCCCCCTCTTCTTTATCTCCCTTTTCTACCTATCTATCTCCAATATCTCTTCTCTCTATCTTCCTCTTCAACCTATCTCTCCCTCTCTCCCCCTCTTCTCTATCTCTCCTCCTCTACCTATCAATATCCCTTTCTCTCCCCCCCCTCTCAGCTATCTCCCCCTCTCTATCTCTCACAATCTCTCCCTCCCTATCCCCCCTATCCATCGACTCTCTATCTCCACCTCTCTTCCTTTCTCTTCCCATATATCTCCATCTCTCTTTCTCTTCCCATATATCTCTATCTCTCTCTCTCTCACCATCCCACTCTATCTCTCTATATCACCCCCTTTCTATGTCTCTACCTCTCCCTCTCTATATATATTGAGCTATCTCTCCCTCTCTCCCCTATCTTCTCTCTCTCTCTCTCTCCCTTTCTACATATCGCTCTCCCTCTCACCCTCTTCTTTCTCTCCCTTTTCTACCTATCTATCTCCATCTCTTCTCTCTCTTCCTCTTCAACCTATCTCTCCCTCTCCCCCTATTCTCTATCTCTCTAATGTTAAGCCTTCTAAAAATAGTGTTTTATTAAACTATAAGTAGATTATTGTCACCAATCTTCATTCCACATGAAATGCCAAATGTAGCAATTTTTTTGTTGCTTTTGTCAAGTTTCATTAACCAAGATATTTAGTGGGTTGAATAAAGCTGTGTTATGACCCTTGGTCTCTTTAAAATAATTAGACAATATTAGGGAGATCAGGAAGGGGAGAAAACTAAACTCCTTCAAAATAGGGGTAGTTGTGGGTTTGTTCGTTTTCTTTGTATACTATATACTTAGTTTCTCTAGGATAAATAAGTCACTGTAGAAATGAAAGATGTTTGATTATCTACCTAATATTATTTTTTGTTTTTGAAATGGAAGAGATCTACAACTCTATAGAAATTTCTATATGCTAATGGTCAAATTATTAGACTATTTAGATCATTTTCTTAGTTGTGTATCCTAACTAATATAGAGTAAGCTTTTTCATTTTAATTGACTACTACATAATACTTTATGTGTTGAAAGAATTGTTTCCATTCTTTGTAGTTTTTACATTGGAATACAAACCATATTTAATTTCATGCCAATATACTTCTTTCATAAATCATATTTGTTTAATATCTTAAAAGATGTTAGAAAAATTGGAAAAGTTGTTTGAGTTAATTACTAAATTTGATCTAAAAATGTTCAACACTTTAGATATATTCAATTAGATATATATAGTTAAATTGGAGGTGTCATTTGAGTTAATAATTAAATAACGTAATAATCAATTAAAGCAAGGGACATAATTTTGGATGTGTTTGAATTTAATAAATTACAAATTAAAATAGAAATAAATTACTTGAAATAAGTGCTTCATAACCCATCTAATCAAATCATAACCTATCAAAAAGGCAATAGAAATTTTTGAAAGAAAAGAACACTTGAACCAATCATAAGTGTATGGCCTTCGTAGAAAGGAGTGATCCACCTTAGCAATAACAACTACCCCATCCAAAATTTGCTCACATTACACAAAGCCACAATGTTCCTCCAAGATAAGCCAATCAAATCCAACCTTATGTGTCCTAGTAATCAAATTGGAGATGATCCTAAAAATGACATTGTGAAGGGTGATTGGTCTAAAAAATCTAAATGACTTTGCAATTATTTCACTACTACGATCAATGTGTCATCTTTCATGAAATTTCCCAAAACACTATTCATTATGATCATATGGAAATTTCTCAAAGAACTATAATAGTTGTAACATCATGAATTAAAATTAAACATTAAAAAGTACATCATGAATTAATTATGTAACCACATAAGTCAAATATAATTCTATCAAGAAATGAATATAAAATAGATAATACAATTGCATAACTCATCCATTTGAATGTCATTGATCTTCTTCTTCATCCAACTCCTTGTCTGTATCATCTGATCCAGATTCAACATTGTAAGGATTGGTCATATCATCATCATCGTCATTGATATAAGTTTAGATAATGTCATCATCCATACATATATCATCTTCATGAACATTAACTCCTACATCATCATGATCTAGTTCCTCCTCTTCGACATCTTCGTCAGGCACATCATCAACTAACTGTTGATCTTGATCATCATCTACATCATCTTCTAGTTCTTCAATATTGTCTTCTTCCACCACATTATACTTTACTAGCCTTCCTCTTGGATCATGTCTAACAACAAATGACCAACCCAGTTTACTTGGAACCTCTAAGTAAAATACCTGCTCACATTGGCTTGGAAGAACATAGGGCTCATTTCCAGCTCGCTCAATTGACCTTGTATTAACCATGGTAAATCCATTATCATGTTCAATAAAAGTTCTCTCGAGATCATTTTCATTCAATCGTAGCCTGTACCATAGGATGACAAACATAACTAATTTGAAGGACTTAAAGTCACACTCAAGTATATCATCCAAAATCCCATAGTATCAATTTTCTGAGACTTCTGGATGTATGTTTCTTGTAGATGAAACATTAGTCACCTGAAAGACTGCAACTATACCAGAATCACAAGTTTTCTTTATGTCATCCAAATTTTTGATTCAAAATTTATGACCATTGCACCACATAGCCTTGTGGTGTTTCACCTGCAATATGTCAAACATGTAAAAAATATTGCAATATCATCAGTTGATAAACATATTTATTCTTGGCCGAATGTATGCAAAGAAAAAATTATCAACATATATATACATCAATATAATTTAAAATAATTAAATAATATGGGTGATTAATATATTTATATGTACCTGTTTATCTCTTAAACCATATGCTAAACCCTTTGTGTAACATTGGAATCTCCATTATGATGAGCTTCTTTAACCAATGAAGCCACACCTTCCCATGTTAATGCACGACTAGATTGTTGACATCGTTCAATCCATACTATCATCCAATCAAGATTTTTCGTGACATACAAATGTAGTGCATCCCACTCTCGACCAACTATATAAAAAAAGAAATTCACAAACGACGTATAATTAGTGGTGCAGGAGCACCTATACCTCATTCTCAACTTGTTATTATTTGAAGGTGGATAGATGGTAAATAGGTAGAGTGAGTCTTTTGGATGTTTTTGTCTTGAGTAAGGTCAATTAAGACCATTAGACATGTTCTAGGTGAAGTTTTGAGTTATGAGTTTGAGTCTTGCACTAAAGAGTTTTGTAGCCTTTTTAAGGAAAATTGGAGAATTTACATGTAAAATGGTGCAAGGTTAGTGTCATGTCAATAATAAGGCTATTATCAAGCCACTAGCATGGTCTTAGAGGTGTCCTAGGAGTTTCAATACATTTGAAAGTTCAAAAAATTAAAAACATTTCAATAGTGATGTTAACAACCTTGAAATTAGTGATTTTTATGTTTCATGTAATCATAAAAGATTAAAAATTCAGTTGTAGAGGTGGTTTTTCGGTAGTTGAGGTGTAAAGGCCTTTAAAAGGCATAAAGTGATCATTGTAAACCCTCATAGGATGAGAAATAAAGAAGGTATAATTGCTGTCCTCAAGAGTTTTGTGACGAAAAGCATGTGAAATGAGAGGTTCAAGCCTAGGTTTCAACAAAATATGTATGGGAGATCTGATTTTATGAATTTTTACCCATGTGCAGACCTAATGGGTTGTTTCCAAGTTAGTTTTGAGGTCTGGGAGGTTGTGGAAGTACGAGATTGAATAAACCCTCATGATTTTGGCCTAAAACAAGGGTTTTTGGGTTTGGCAAGAATTTTTCCATACAAGTGGAATGTTTTTGTGGATTTTGGGGTTTGGAGGCATAAAAAATGCTGCCTCAATATTTCATGGCCATATGACAAGTTTAAAGACTAGTTGCTTTGTAAAATAGGCCTAATCAACCTAATCAACACAACCTAGAAAGGGTGATTTTGGTGATTTGGTCCAAAGGACTTGTAATTTCCCTTGAAGTATGTTTAATAATGCCAAAATGGGTGTCTAAAAATATCAATGGTTTGTCTAGTGTTTTGGGAAAGTTTTCAATTATTGGGAAAAACTAGTAGGTTTGCACTACTACGAGGATTCAAGGAGTCAGTGTGAAAAATGACTTTTGTTCTTCGTCAGGCTTTGAGAGTTGTTTGGATTATTTAAAGTGGTCATTCTAATTTTTTTGGAAGCCTATTAAATGCAGCTTGATAGGTTGGTTGAGTTGAGCCTCCTAGGTCTACATCAATTAGTTAATTACCACAATATACAACCTTAATTTATAATTGATGTATATTGAAGATTAATAATTAAATAAGTACAATATACATAAAAACCAAATAAAAAATGTATTATAATTACCTCTAACTTTCCTGAATTTACCTTTCCCCATTAGGTACTCGCCTTCAAATTTTCTAATAGAGTTGGGATCCCCAATGTGATCTACATGGATCTTTGCTGCAAACTTAGGAAAATATTCACAAATGTACACCATGGTCTAGTATACCATATATTCCTCCACCATAGAACCCTCAGGATGTGTTCTTTGTCTAACCAAAGCCTTCAAAAATTTCAAGTGTCTCTCAACCATCCACATTGACCTTGTGTGTACAGGTCCACACAATTCAATCTCCTCAACTTGGTGTCTGAGGTAGTGTTCTTGTGCATTGAAAAATGTCGAAGGTAGACACTTTTTCATTTCACATATTAGACGAGGAATTTTTCTCTTCCAATAATTTATATTTTTTTATGGATTTCTTTAGATGAAAACCATCTACAAGTGATTCAAGGCACACATATATTAATGAGATTTAACAAAAATATACAATATATCACATAACAAGTAAAACAAATGACAATTATAAGATCTATACAACGAATTGAACAAATATCACTACTTACCTCATGTATTTTTCAAGATCATACTTGCTTGACATTGTTGTTGAAGTTGTCTGGGAGAGATAGAGGTAGAACGTACTGCAACAATTATAAAATGATCTTTTCATTATTTTTCCAAAAGTAGTAAACATAATACACTGAAAAGTACATGCAGTATACAAATACATTTATAATATACTAGAATAATTACCTTAATGAAGGTATGCCAATCATGCGTTTTCATCCCTAACCCAAATTCACCTTTCTTTGTTATGATATTGTTTATGTTCACAAAAAATCCTATTGGAAATTGAATTTTTCGTATGACTTCTTTTATAGCATTGCTTTGCTGCTCCGTTAATAACCAAGGAATGGTGCTTATATTAATTTTCTCTCCATCGCTATTTAATTGAATGAAATTTTTCATTGCATGATTGGCTTCCTGAATGTCACTACAAATTTTGATAATTTTTTCTTTGTCATGCCTTCCATCCAATATTTTCCATAACGTTTCTGTTATATTCTTTCCGATATGCATTGTATCAAACAAATGCACAATTTGTAGCTGCTCATAGTAGGGAAACCTACTAAATTGTCTGGGATAACTTTTCATTCCCTGTGGAAACTGGTTATTAATGCCTTGATGACCTTCATGAAGCATATAAGTTAAACAAATTAACAACGACAATCATTGTCAATTACAACATGAGCAAACACAACACAATATAAAAATATAAATTACAAACATATCATATATGATAGATAAACAATTTGATCCAATGTATAACCTTACTGATTAATTCTATTAAATTCCAACTTCCATAGGCGAGGTGTCATTCTTTGTGGTTTTGATGTAGTCTCTTCTTTCCCATTGAAAATATGTTTTTCAGCAGCTCGATACTTATGATTTTTGTGGAGGAAGTGCCTATACTCATCAAACACCTGCTTTCCTGAACTTTTTGAACGATGAGATTTCATCTTTGGACCACATATTGGACATGCAAATTTTCCCTTTGTTTGAAGAATTGCAAGATCATATATAATTGGATTAAATATGTCAATTTTTATAATTATATATAATGAATAGATTATTTAAAAAATATGCATGATATCTACTTCATAAAATTAAATATCATTAAAGTGCAGTCGAACATTATAACATACCACAAAAATGTGTTAGCCCTGGGGCATCATGAATTGTCCATACAAGCATTGCATGGAATTGAAATTGTCTTTGTCTTATTGGTCTAGAGATGTCATACATAGTGACGCCATTCCATAACTTTAGTAACTCATCGATAAGAGGCTCGATATATACATTCATATCTTTAACTTGGTACTTACCTAGTTGAATGAACATAAATATTACATAATTATTATAACCATTTTATTGCAATATATATAAATTAATGTACATGACTATTAAATGAAAAAAATATAAGTCATTATGCAACAAATAAGACAAATGAGATGCTACTACATTAAACAAAATTGATGTAAACAAATACCTGGAACAATCATTGCCAACATTATGTGCTCCCTCTTTCTTGACATCCATGGAGGAATGTTATTGTTGATAACAAAAACAGGCCACATCGAGTAAATAGATCTCAGCTCTCCAAATGGATTAACACCGTCCGCTGCCAATGAAAGCCTGAGATTATGAGGTTCTTCTTTAAAGTGTGGCCATTTTTCCTCCATGTCCTTAAATGTAGAACCATCTGTAGGAATTCAAAGAATGTCATCTCCACTTCTATTCCATGCATGGTAATCCATAAATTGCGCTAAGCTTTCACACCTAAATAATCGTTGCATACGTGGAATAATGAGAATGTAACGAAGAACCTTGCAAGGCACCTTTTTTTTTAGTTGATCTGTTTGATATCTACTGATATGACATTCCAGACATTCTGTTGCAAATTCATGTTGTTTATGATATATAATATGATCATTGGGACATGCATCTATTGCTTGATACTCCATTCCAATATCTTTCATAATGGCAGATAAATAATTTATTAATTTGTTAATATAAATAATATTAATGGTACATTTTCATCCTTTATTTACTAATGATGAACTTACAACAATTAAAATAGATGAAAAAAATGACATATATGACATACCTTAACATCTGTGACATTGCTATGTTGGATAAACCATTCATAACCTTAAAGTTCACCAAAAACAATACAACAGAGAGAAGAGTTGTTTCAGAGCCTTCATAAAGGGGCTCGTGTGCCTTCTCAAGTACAGGTAAATCATGAACACCATCAAAGTCATCTCGATCATCATGATCAGCTGTGCCACTAAATGTGTCATGGATCAATGTATTTGTACCATCATCTTCAACTGTATTTTCTGACACATTATCATCTTCTTCCATAGGATCATTAACTTCATCTTCGATATTCACAGCTCCATGTTCCTCTGCTTGCAAAACTACATTCTCCATGGCATGATAATCCATATCTTATGCCCTAGGGTGCCCCACCTTTATAATAATGATCGACACAAATAAACCATGATCATGATCAAGTGATTTTATATATATATATATATAAATGTTAAAATGATATAAACATTTACAAATTCAATAAATATAAAGACATATCATGAACAACTTACCAATGGACAATAATCATGGCCCCTTCAACGTGACCATGCTTCCTACAATGTTTCTCAACATTTGTGATTAAAAGTCTTCTCTTCTTTAAGCCCTTACAATTATTGCAAGGGCAATAACATTTCCCATCACCCTTTCTTTTCAATCTAGCCCACATTCTAGCAATTGTCTGTTCATTTTGTTCTACACTAATATTATTTGACATGATTTTTCTTTACCAAGCTTGAATATTTAGAACTTAAAAAAATATCAAACTCAAACTCTAATAATTTTTAATCATAGATAGGTAACAAAATCTAATAATTCTGATATTTTGCACCAAAAAAATTTGGCATGCAACCACCCCTACAAAAGAGAAGATAGTCTAAAGTTAATGAACCCAAAAAACACTTTAAATTGTTAATTCCAGAACTTATTAAATTCTGATTTTACTATGATTTCCAACCATTAGACTCCTAAAATCAGAATATTGAACTTGCACAACAAAATCTGGAAATGAAATTCTCAAAATGCACAAGTCTAAAAATGAAATCCGATGAGATGTTGCTTTAGAATATGATTTTCAAACTTGGAAGTACAAATCTGACTTCACAAATTAATTCTGGAAAAAGACAATGACTACCCTCAACTTGGCGATATCTTGAATTTTTTCTGATTTTTCCCAAGAAAATCGTCCTTAGTTCTCCACAAACTGTCGCAAGTAGAGAAAATTCGTAAGTATAACAAAACACTATCGCAATAAATAGGAAACATCACTATTATTTATGTCAACCATAATTTTTTTATTTTTTTTATTTTTTTCTGATTTTCCATGTTTGTCAAAATTTTGACGAAACTGTTCATCGAAATTTCGACGAAACCTAGGTTCGTCAAAATTTTGACGAATGTCAGGGATAAAATTTAAAAAAATTGAAAATTACACATCAAATATCACAAGCAGCTAACAATACATCAAATTATACATATTTCGTCGGATTTTGTAGTCAAATGAGTTAGTGGTCAAGTGGAATATGGCTAATATTTAAGGTCCTAACTCAAGACTAGATAGGCTTGACCTATGGAACCTGTTGGAGGGTATTATTATCAATAGAAAGGAAGAGTTCTGGATGCTTGGTGGGGATTTTAATTCCCCTTTGTATCCTTCAAAAAAGAGTGGAGGTCTTATTGACTTCTCAGATAGCATGATGGAATTATCGCGTTTTCTTAACTCTGTGGGTTTAATGTAAATTCCTTTGAATGGTTCTCTTTTTACATGGACTAATAGGAGACATGGTAGTCATCTAATCTAGGTTAAGTTGGACAAATTTCTTGTTTCCTCCAACTAGAACATTTTGCAGAATCTCACTCTTACTGCTTTCCGTAGAATAGGCTTTAATCATAGTGCTCTCCTCCATGGGTGGGAAGATAAAAATGTCAAAGGACCCTTTCCTTTTAGATATGAAATTACGTGGTCTCTTCATCTGGACTTCAAATCCCTGGTTGAAGAATGGTGGCAGGCTCCTTGTGATGGTACTCCCATGTATAGATTAGCTTATGAGCTGACAAAGGTCAAAGAGAATGTTAACGGTTGGAATAAGTTTTGTTTGAGAATAGTTTTACCACCACAAAAGATTTTAGCTTAAAGCTAAAGGAGATTTAAGATCTGATGGAGTTGGGAATTATGAATGATGAGACCTATAATCAAGAAAGGGATGTTAGATCTCAATGGTATAAAATAAATAAAAAAGGAAGAAATTCTTTTGAAACAAAAATCAAGGATCCATGGTTAAGGGAAGGGGACAAAAATACAAAGTTTTTTCATCAGTCTACCTTAAAACATAGAGGTAGAAACATGATTAGATTTTTAGTTATCCCTAATGGGACTAGACTTGATAGGGAGGAGGACATTGCTAAGGAGGTTGTTTCCTTTTTCTCAAATTTTCCTGAATTGCCAATGGTTGATAATTCTGAGTTGGATGACTTTCTACAAGTGATTCCTAATGTTATCATGAAATAGGATTTAAAAGAAATATCTAAAGGTGTTTCTATGAGTGAAGTTAAGGAGGTAGTTTTCTCCTTTGGTGCTTTTAAAGTGCCAAGGCTGGTGGCTTTCCTCCATGTTTTTTCCAGGTTTATTGGGACATTGTCTCATCTGACCCATTCAATGCAGTCAGGGATTTCTTCAGTTCAGGAAGGCTTTTAAATCAGATGAACACCACCTTTATTGTGCTTATTCCTAAGAATAATGAGGCTGCTTCTATGAATGACTATAAACCTATCAATTTGTGTAACACCACCTATAAGATTTGCTCTAAGATTATAGTTGATAGATTGAAATTAGTCTTGAATAAAATGATTGTTGTTAACCAGAAGGGGTTTGTTCAGGGAAGAATAATATTGGATGTAGTTATTTACACTCATGAGGTGTTACACTCTATGGATCTCAATAAAAAATAAGGTATGGCTTTGAAACTGGATATTTCTAAAGCATATGATTGGGTCTCTTGGAATTTCTTGTTTACTATTCTTGAAAAAAATGGATTCAAAGGTAAACTTCTCAACTTAATCAGATCTTGTGTCATTACTGCAAAGTATTTTGTCTTGATTAATGGGGTACTAAAAGGATTTTTCTCTTCTGGCCGTGGCTTGAGACAAGGTGACCATTTGTCTCCTTACTTGTTTGTCATTGTTGCTAAAGCTTTGGGCTGCAATATCCATAAACAACTTGCAAACAAAGCACTGAAAGGTTTTTGTGTTGCTTCATCCCTTCCCCCTGCTTCACATCAACAGTTTGTTGATGACACTATCCTCTTGGGGGAGGCCTCTATCCTAGAAGCAAAACAATGGAAAGTAGTCCTTGATAAGTATGCTAAAGTTTCTAGCCAATTTTTCAATTACTAGAAAAGTAAAATCTATTTTTTCAATACCTGCCAAATTGTAAAAGAGAAAGTTATAAATATTTTAGGTTGCCAGGAGGATAATTTTCCTACTACCTACCTTGGCTTACTGTGAATCTCAAGAAATCCTAATAGTAATTACAGGAATTGTATTGTGGAAAAGATTCAAAAGAAGCTAGGTAGGTGGAAGGGTAAATTGCTAAGTTTTGCTAGGAAAGTTTAGCTCTTAAAAGCTTCCTTACAAAACATACTTGCCTATTACCTCTCTTTCCAAATTCCTGCCTATATTGCCAAGAAAATTGAAATGATTCAAAGGAGGTTCTTATAGTCAGGTGTGGAAGAGAGGAAAAGAATGATGCTTATTAGATGGGAAACTATTTTCACTCCGAAGAGAGGAGGATTGGGTATAAGAAGAATAAAGATGTTCAATAAAGCTCTTGTGGAAAAAATGGGTTGGTTTCTTCTGGAAGGAGAAAAGGATTGGGTACAAATTCTATAGGCTAAGTACTTGGGTAATAAGGATGTGTGTTGTTTCCAGAGGCAAAAAGGATCTTCCCTATGGTTTTGTCTTCTGGAATAACCTATTAAAGGTTAGAGGCACTCTAACAAAAGGAGAAAAATTATGAATTGGAAATGGGCCCAGGACTAACTTTTGGGAGGATGCTTGGTCTACTTGTGCTTCCTTGTCTGCTAGTGATAACCTCCAACAAATAAAAATCAGATTGAAGAGAAGTATTGGAAAGAAGGTCTCTAATTATTTAAATTGGGAAGGTTTGAGACCAAAATGGATTGAGTTTAGGAACTATTTGAATAATTTTGTTCTTAGAGATGGTAGACAGCTAAATTAGGATGCTGATTTGGACTCCCTCCTGTGACAGATTGGGGATCTTTATTTTTTCTCAATGAACAAGAATGATGAGTGGATTTGGACAAAAATGCTTCTAAGAGATTTTCAATTAAGTTTTCTTATGAGACTATGGATACAAAACCACTCCAAATAGGGGTCTTTAACTAGAATATGCTGTGGAGCAAGAACCTAATTCTCAAGATTAATTGTTTCTAGTGGACAGTGATGCATGGAAAGATACAAGCACAATTGACAATCTTAAGAAAAGGGGATGGTATTTTGTAAATAAGTGTTACCTTTGTAGTCAAGAGGAAGAAACCATTATGCATTTGTTATTTCAATGTCCTTATGCTCAAGAAGTTTGGGATTTTTTCTTAAAGAATCCGATGATTGATTGGGTCTTCCCTCCTTCGGTAAAAATGGTTTTTGATTGTTGGAGTATGTGCCCCTATTCTCACAATATAATTATTGACCTCTAGAGACAAGTCCCCCTGTTCCTCACTTGGGGTTTGTGGAAAGAGAGGAATAATAGAGTTTTTAGAGATGCAGCTAAAAGTAGTAAAAAGCTATGTATGTCTATTGGGAAATGGATTCAAGAGACAATAGAAAGCTGTAAGTATGCTCCATCAAAGAAAGGGCCTTCATATCAAGAGATGTGAATCAAACAACAATGGGGAATATCTCATGATCTTAATAAATGTTAATTGGGCCAAACAACTAATTAGGAAACACATCATTTGGATTCCCCTAGACCCAAGGTGGATTAAATGCAACTTTGATGGGTGTTTGAAAGGGAATCTAGGACTGGAGGAGGAAGGTGGAATTGTAAGAAATCATCAAGGAATCTATGTGGCTAGATACAACAAGGGTTTGGGGACAAAAAAAATAATTTGGCTGAGGCTTATGCAGTGTGGATAGGAATATGTTATCTAAAAGATAATGGCTACACTAAAGTGATTTTGGAAGGTGACTCCAAGCTAATAATTGATTAGTTAAATAATAATTTTGAGGCTCCTTGGGAGCTAAAAGATTTATTGGATGACTGCAAAAATATGTTACAATCTTTCCAAAGTTGCAAGATAAGCCATATTTACAGGGAAGGCAACATGGTTGCCAATGCTATGGCGAATTTTGGTTTTAGGGAGGAGGTGTTGAAATATTGGGACTTTAACAATTTATCAAACCAAATTAAGGAAATAATTTCTAAGGATAGATTGGGGGGATTTAATTTATCATGGACAAAATGATAATAATTAAAAAAAGAGGCTCGTAGTGTTGTCTAGCTGTCACGTTGGCTACCATCTTTCTTATGTGGCATTTGGGAAAGTTGATAAAATGGATTGGGAGGTACTTAATTAAAGGAAATTGTACGTTAAATCTTCAAGATTTAAAAAGAAAGGGGAGGAAAGGACAGACCGATTTGGAAACCTTGTGTGTTAATAAAAAAGATGTGAAAGTGTGTATGGTGATTATTACTCACACCTCTAAAAATATTGTGATTGATTTGAGAAAAAGATATTTTGACATGTTTTATGGCCGATGTGAAGGCGGGTAATAAAAAAAGACTAATCATGACTCAAAAAGGTGGCAGAGCTGTCATTTCTTTTAATGGAAGGATTCAAAAATATGAGAATTGACCTTGTATTTAGATTGATTATTTTAAACAAACTGCCAAAAGGTTCGAGTCGTTATTCTTACAAATGAAAAGTCACCAAGTCTCTATCCAAAATGAAGTTTTTGAATTACTTGTTGCTACTGTTGTGAAAGAGGAAGGCCGAAGAGTGGAGTATTTACTCCTTCCTAAGGATTATTCTACCAAGGAAAATACCATGGGAGGCCCTAGAAAGAGGACAGAGTCGAGTAAGTACAACTCCTTGAAAAAGAATGCAGAGCTTTGGGGTTTGTTTGAGCGAGATGGGTTTACTCCATACTTTGCGGCCATGGAGGGTTACAATGAACAACTCAACTACAAGTTTTTGAATTCCTAAAAAGATGGGGAAGTTGAGTTGGGTGGTCTCCATTTTACTATTGATACTAAGCTCATAGCCAAAGTGATAGGGCTTGTGTATGAAGGGAAGAAGATTTCTAAGGTAAGCACCAAAAAATATCAAACTTATATTGATAAGTTTTTTGAAGCTAAAGAAAAAGCTCAGAGATTTCAAAATGGTTACTCTAGGGTTTTTCTTCCTCCACCTTACCATAATGTTTGCTTCTTTTTCATGAAATACTTTACGTTAGAAGGCCATTTTTTAGTTTGTCCACAGTTATCACTTCTCTATTCTGAACCATATCTGGCACCTTGAGAAAATAAATTTACCCTTTTTCCTCTTTTCCTCCCTGAGCCAAAGCCTTACTAATGGCGCTAACCCTCCTTTACACTAGGGTTTGATTCATGCCATATGCAAATATGTCTTAGCTACCACCCCACAAATAAATGTTTTCCAAAATTTGATTGAAAATCCTACTCCCAAGAGTTCTGTTAAATTTGAGCTTATAGAAATCCATCCCCACTCCTTGACCAAAGATTTTGCTAAGGCCTCCCCTAATTCTGTGGACCCCTCTTAGTCGGCTCTCCTTAAAATTACTCTGGAAAAATGTAGTGCGACTCCCATTGCTCCCGCTATGAAGAAGAAGAGAAAAATGTTGATTCATGAGTTGGGGGATGACCTAACACTATAACTATACTGAATGATAATGATAACAACCTTGAATGTTCCACCTTGATGGGTCAAAGATCAACTCGCCTCGCTTTGGCTGTGTCAAAAGGGTTTGATAATAGTAAAATATCAAAAAGTTTGGAAGAAAAGAATGTGGAAGGGTCTTTGGATAATAAGGGGAAGAAGGTGGTTAGGGAGGAAAAGGCTTCCTCCTCTAAGGATTATGTGCTAGACAGTCTGGGCAATGGTGGGTTTCTTGAGGAGGTGTGAGGGTCGAAGTACGTGGAAGATTCTAGCCAAGAGGAGGAAGGGGATATGCAATAGGAGGATGTGCAGGATATTGATGACACTGATATGGATGAGGAGAAAGGAACTGCTACTAATGACCCAGAGGATATGGATATTACTAACCTTGGTAATGATGAATTGAAAGATAACATGTCGGGTTTAGATATTGCTAGAGTGCAAAGGTTGGAAGAAAGGATGGAGTTGTTGGAAAAAATGATGCAAAAGGATGACAATTCCAATAGGTTCTAGGCACTTGAGAGTGTTGTGCAAAATATGTGCAAGGTTGTGGATGCAGTAATGAAAAAATATGTTATGCCTACCATCTTAGGACAAGGAAAAATCAAGAAACAATAGAGGAAAAAGGTGAATAGTGACAAGGATAATTTGTTTGGAAAGATGCAGACCAAAGATAACTTTGAAGATTTTGTTCAAAACCTGGTGAAGGCGTGGAGCCTTATTGAGGATGCTTAATCTTTGACTCTTGTTTCTTCTGCTTTTTTTTTTTACTTGTTGTCATGAATTTTTTTACTCCTCTCTAAGTGTTTTGGTGGTATAGGCCGTAGTTTCCTGGACTATTATATTTCTAGTTTTATCTTTGTTAAGAACTCTGGTTACTTGGGCGGGGGACCTAGCTCGGTTGGCTAAGTAATTCCGTTGCGGCTCTGCTGGTCACGAGTTCTAGTCTCCCCCGTCCCGTGGTACCGGAGGGCGTGTCGCGCCAGTGCCGCCGGTCACGTTAAAAAGTTTATGCTTTATATAAGTCTAAAAAAAAAAAAAAAAGAACTCTGGTTACTTGTTGGATACTTTATTAAGGTTATGCTTATATAACTGTAGACATGGAAAATGTACCGATCACACTTGATCCTGATTACTAACAGGTCGCTTCGTCTCAAATCATCCCCTTTGCTAATCGTTTAATCAAATAACCCTTATTTGATTAAATTCATCATATTTCATCCCTTAATTAAATAAATCAAATTTATCTAATTAAGTCATCATCTCTTGTTAATTAATGTTATTTGATTAACCCTCTAGTCTCTATTTAATTAAATAATCCATTTTTTTAATTAAATTTCTAAAGTCATTCTATTAAATTAAATCAATCTTTATTTAATTTAACCTAACATCATCCCTCTTTAATTAAATAAATCAAAATCTTTATTTAATTAAGTCTAAATTCATATTCCTCTCAACTTTGTTTTAAATCAATCCAAAAATATAAATCAAATTGTCACATCAACTAATCTCCTTTTAATTTAATCAAATCTTGATTAAATTAATCTTAGTCACTCCAATTCTCTAGATTTTGCCACTTGCTCAATAAATCATTTTTTTGATTTAATAAATCTTCTAGTTTCTCTCAACATGACATCAAAAAGGGAATATTCCTCCAAGTTTGAAAATCCCTCCAAGTAGATTTTGTCCTTCCAACAAGGCATTCAATATCTCTTACATGTGCTAGTGCATTGAGCCAAGTGTAATTTAAGTAATTTCTTTCTCCCTCCAACATGTCATTTCATAAATTTGAAATTCCACCTAATATCATTTATTGGCACATTCATCAAAATGTGCTCCACCTTTGTCCACTCACATGTTGACAAGTGGCTTAATGTTATTGGTTGGTCTTTTGTCCCACATTCATCCATTTTTCCTCATTCTCCAACATTCTCTCTATAAATAGGAAGCTTTCCTTTGTATTTAGGGGACTCAATTTTGTGCAAAGTCATAATCTTCAGATTTTGAATTTTTTCTCATCCATCGATTATCCATTTTCAAGTTTTATATCTAGGTTATGTAGGATTTTCTCCAAGGAAGCATCAATCTTCATCAAAGCCATCACAAAGCTTACAAGGGATTGGGAAAGGGCCATTTTCCATATCAAAATGGCACCAATTCCCCCATGGGATTGAGAGTTGGATCATCTAAATAGGATTTAATAGCTTCTTTCATTGTGTTCTTCATTTATTTCTTATTTTGATGTTTCTAATGAATTGCATGGGGAATCTTAGTTCTAACTTGCATATGTGACTAACATTGTGTTTGTTCTTTGTGTTTGTGCATGTCTAGGATTGGGGTTCACAATAACCTTTTTTTGTGGATGGATGTTAAGATGGACTGGTTATATCTTTATGGGATTCTTGATAGGTTTATAATGTTTGATGCGGTTGGTATAGGCTAATGATTTTTGGTTGGTTGGGGTTTGAGGAAGTGGTTCTATTTCTATCTTGCTTCCTCTATTTTATTTTTTTGCCTTGCTACTAGTCTTTGGACTGTTGTTCTTTTTCTATAAGGTTTAGGGCCCTTTCCTTAATCAATAAAAAAAATGTGATTTACCATCACATATCCCTTGCATGTATATTAATATCAAGTGAGGTTGCATGTGCAATGTTGATTGGGTGTGTGACACACAAAGTTGAATGATGCTATTTAAGTATTTAAGGGTTATAAAAAAAAATCACATTTAATGTGTATGTCCTATGTGTGGATGTGTGAATTACCTATGGCTGGGCCCTTTTGTTATTGATGACCAATGTAGACCAAACACTTTTTTCCTCAAGTAATGGGTGATAATCTCTTGAAATTGCCTATCTATAGAAAACACTTGAATCATTAATTGATTTAGTGCAATATGAGCTCAAAAGTATTGTACATACTCTCCTACCCTCTATGTTCTCTTGTAGAATCATGATCGTTGTTAGCTCATGATGAAGTGTTTTTGTTATTTTTACTTTTGTCTCTACTTTGTGATGTCTCTTTTATTTTAATGTTTTGTGTTTTGTTGTACACTTGGTCTACACCTTACAAATACCTAGATTCTTATTGCACCTAGAACAGATACACATTCCCAACTTGAGTCAATGTTGGCTTATCACCCAAAATTATAATTGTTATGCCTTCATTGCGGCCCTTGTTATTTGTTTGGCCTCTCACTAATTATTAGATTGAAATCCCTTTTAAGGGGCCTCAATAAAAAATATGATCTATGTTACACTTCTTGTCCCAATAGTTCTTTATGGAATGGCTTTGTGTCTCATGTTTGTGTGCATGTGGGGGGTTATATTTGATTTATTAAGTGTTTACCTCTTAGGTAAGTTTGGAGAACCAGGCTAAAATTTACGTGTATGCAAAGTGCTCATTTGAATTTGTTCCCTTCAACTCCACAAAATTCCTTATTAATGAATCATGAACTTAATCCACCACCTTGCACCATTTGCATCCCATTGCAAACTAAAACTTGTTCCTCGAACCCCAATCCCCATAAGTTTATAAAGTCCTTATCAAGTTTGGTTTGTGGAGTGAATATATAATTTACAATTTGTGTGTTGTGAACTACAATATCTATTTGCACCACACCCTATCATTAATCTTTATTAAAACCTCTCTATCCTTCTTACACTTACTAATGTGTATACCATCCCCACATGCTAAAGTGTATTTCCTATGGACTTTCCCCTCTATTTGAACTTTGCACTTCCTACAACTTGCAAGTTTTTTTCATATTTATAAAACCCCACATGAATAATATGGTAGACCTATCCATCCTCTTTACATGCTATAAAGTGCATGTCCACCTTTATATCTTGATAACCTTATATCATACAAACAAATTGTCCCTAATTACAACTTGTAAAATATGTCCATACTTCTAGATCTTGCATCCATAGGCTACCCTTTTTCCTAAATTGGAATCCTCCAAATAAAAATACACACTTGCAAGCTAATCCAATAGTTCTAAATTACACTCTGTAGAATTGAAACCTACCTTCACAACTTGATTTATATGAAAAATGGGGGTGAGATAATGTCACCCTTCTTTCCAAAAACCACTCAAAAATTTCCTAAGAGTCCTAATTGGATTGACTATCAACCTCACAAGGTGAGTCAATTCTCAATAAGGAGGATCTAGGAGGGGGCTCTATAAGCTTTTAGGGGTTCACCACCAAGAAAATGCTTGGAAAAGACAAATAAGCATTCAACCTACAAAACCTAGTTATGCACGCTAAATGAGAGATGAAAATAATGAAAATATGAAATAGGGAGTTAGGATGTATATACCTAGGAAGTTTGAAGATGTTGTGAGGATTCCAGAAATGCAAAGAAGTTGTCCAGATATGCCATGGAGGACAAAGATGCCTTTACTATTGTCTTAGTCCCACTACTGTTTTTTGAGGAAGATGTAGAATCTTTGGATGCTAGATTAGGATCTAAAGAAATCTCTACAAAATATGCCCGAGAGGACTAAGATGCCTAGGGTGGTGTATCAGTCCCATTCTGAATTTCTAGAATTTCTGAGTGTGGTTCCAAAGTTTAAGATCTGCATTTCCTTCTTCACCAAGTCTTCAAATCTGAACTTGTAAAAGGACCTGCAAAACAAAGGAATTTGGATTGATTGTTGATGGGAGTTTTCCTTGGTCAAACCCCTTGTTTGATAATTAAACCTTGATGAAAGAGCTTGGATCTGAAAATGGAAATGTGTGTGTGCCCTAATCTTAAGTGTGTCTAAGATTATGCAAGCTAGAACATGAAGCAACCCTATTCAAATGTGTTAGAATAAGATTCCTAAGATGAAAATGTAAAAAACCTATAAAGGAGATCTCTAATCACCCTAACAAGTCACAAATATGAAATGCACCTTCCTTAGGCAGAAAATAGAGCAATAATGGAAGATGAAATCAATCAAGAAACAAGTCTTTAGGCTTGGATAAATGACTAGTTGCATCTCCAACCTAGAATCTCTCATGATCCACAATAGGCATCCATTACTAATCCTTGGCAATGCTAGATCTTGGCTTGAAAATATACTTGAAAAACCTACAAAAAAACAGTAGAAGGCTGCTCCAAGACTTTGAAACTCTCCTTCAACTTGCTCAACTTATGTCTCTTGTTCAAACTTATTCATTTACTATGAAAAATGGGTGTGAATCTTACTTTAATAGGAAATCCTACCTAATAACTCGATGATTGGATCCCAAAGGCCGATAAAAGGTTAAATAAATTCAAATATTTTTATTTCCAACTCTTAATTCTTGAAAATAAATCCCCTAGGACTAAGATGCCCTAGGTGGCGTCTTGGTCCCATAAGGCTTAATTTTCCAATTGAAAATGTGGGTTACCAAGATTGATGGTTGTTTATGGGATTTGGTTAGGTTTAAAGTTGCAATATGCCTCGGGATGCACAAAAAGGGGTCTTAGGGGCCCATAATAAGTGACCTAAAGGGAAATTAATGCAAGGGGTGCTAAAATAGGTCCAAATTAAATGTAAAAATGCAAAGGTATGCATTTTTGTACACTACACAACTTACAAGTGCAAATTACACCCACAACTCACAAGTTCATCAATAAAACAAAAGTTAAAACCTTTTTTTGTGTACATATTAACAAATAATTAATTCCCCTTTTTGTGGAATCAACTAGGCTTGAGAGGTGTCCAATTGTTCAGAAGGCATAAGTTGGCTCCTCAAATGATTAGACTGGTGCAAGGGCACCTAGTCTTCATAATGTAAAAGGGGAGTAAATGTTAGGTTTTTGTGCTTGAGTCATGTTTTTGTTTGTAATAAGGTCTATTGAGACCATGTTTCATGTTTTGAGTCATGTGGGGTTAGGTTTGTAGGAGGATGTCATTTGTTGCAAAAAGTTGCAAAGTTGCTCAAGCAACTTTTACAATTATGGTCTTTTGTGGAAGTTGAACCATTGGAGATTCAAATGGTAGTTAGACAATGGTTGTTTTTGGTTGTAAATGTTTAAATATTATTTGTGATGTTCGAGGCAACCTTCTGGGGATGATTTTGGTGTTCAAGCAATAAGATAAACTCTGTTTTCTGCATTTTAATTGATTTCTTGCTACTACAGAGGTTTTTATGATTTTGTATGGCCTGGAAATGTGCTAAGTTGCATTGAAATTGATGATGGACTGAATTAACTCTCATTTTAAATTGATTTCATTCATTTTCATTGAGTTAGGAGTGAGTTAGAGAAATTTTGTTACAAACAGCCAAAAACCCTAGTTAAAGAGGGTTTGATTGAAGAAACTGAGTTTTTGACCCATTCCACTAGTGGAAAAGTTTGATAATCAGTGGAATGGAGGTAGAAAAGATTTTTTTTAATGTTTTTAGTGTTTGTAGGAGCAGGGGATGGAGTTAGAGGCAAGTTTGATGCAACCCTAGCCCAATATCATCATGTATTAGGCTTAGGTGATAGGTAGACTTAGGGTTTTATAGAGAGGTGATTTGGTGAATGTTCTAGTTGATAAAATTTGCATATATATACCCCAAGTGACATGATGGAATCCTTGGAGTGAAGGTTGGTAATTTGGAGATAGAGCATCACATTGTTGCTTTGTAAAACAAGCCTAATTAGGCCTATTTGCTTTGTAGTAGTCAAAATTTGAGGGCTTTGTTTCAAAGTAACCCTACCTAAAAATTTGATATATTTTCAAATGGAAAAAAGGGTATTTGGAATGGTGATAAAAATTTGGGTTTTGAGTCTACTTAGGAAATTATGTGGAAAAACCCCTGTTTGAAGTACTACTAGGGGAATGAGAGGATTTGAGAGAAAACCATCAAGTTAGGGTTCTAGAATTGCAAGTTTGGTTTAACTGAGATTTTGTTGATAACCTCCACCCTGCTTTGCATCATAGACTCATGTACATTGTCATATGGTTGATGATGTAATGAGGTATGGGTAACTTAAAAATTTCACATAAAAAATAACTCCTTGCAAGCTTGCAACCACATTGATCTTGCATGATTAATTTTTTTTCCATTATCCACTTAGAAGTACCCTTCCTTACTTGTTGATGGTAGTGATATGACAATATGAGCTAATTGCAAACTACACTTTGCACATGTGCCCATGCCTTGGAAATGTTCAAGGATATATACAAGTTTGAAATATGGAAAAGAGGGTTAGTTGTTGTTGGTTGGTTGTAAGAAATTGACCTAGGTAAAATTTTGGAGTTGTGTTGCACTTTAGATGAAATGAATAATTTTAGATGATTTTTTTTTCTTGAAAAATTTCAAGCAAATTGGAGAGAACAAATTTTATAGAAATATTTTTTCCCAAAATATTTTCACCCTAAAATAAATTTTCTTAAAAATGTGTGGCTTGGATTTTCTTGTGATTTTTATTTTTTTGAAAACCCTATCTTCCCACAATAATTTTTGGCATTAAATGCACTTTCTAAAAATATAAAAATACCTTTTATAGATCCAAGAGTGTAGATTTTAATATATAATTTTTATATTTTAATGACCTTTTTGTAATTTTTAAAAAACCCACTACATGTACATCATTATAGTTTAACACAAATAATTCAAAATTCGAAAATGTATATTAAAATTTATTTAAGAAATTTAAGAAAAATATGGGACAATTCCCTCTAAAAGGGTATAATTTGTGTTTTTTTAATGATTACTAGTTAAGACACGCAGTGGAGGCTCATTGAAACTAATATATTTTAGTATACCTAACTTTCAATAATTATTACAAATATATTAATTAAATTTTTTTTTTCATGTACTAAATATTCAAGTTAATGAAGTGGGAAAATAATTAAGGAAAATCAATTATTATATTAAAAGTGGAGGCACATTGACCTCATTTTTGAACTTTTTTCGACAATTAAATTATAGCACTAATTTTATTAAAAACATATCCAATAAATTTTAAAATATATAAAATCATAAATATTTAAATTGTTAGGATTAAGGTGTCATTTATCTTGAAATCCCATGTATATTTTAAGTAACTTTGACATTCGTGAAAAGTGTCCTTGAATGAGTAGGTTGTAAATGGAAAATTAATATTCCCTTGGAATCTTAGCATTAGTTGTTATGTGCATTCATGAAGAATGTTGAGTTGAGAGTGGTAATTATGGAGCCATTTAAAACAAATTTCTCATCTTTAGCATGAAAATTGAGTGGTTGATCATCTTGCATGTTGTTGGTGGGTCAAGTATGAGTTGGGTGATGTTTTTAGATGCCTAACTTGGGATATGGGCCATTGTGAAGGAATTATAAATTAAAGATGTCATTTATTATTAGTATGTATATTTTTTTCTATTCATGGTTCATTGGAAGTTACATTTACTATTTTTGGAAGATCCTCTTGATTTTGAATGTGATATTTTTGTATTTTAACATGGTTTTATGGTAAATTATTTAAAAAAATAATTTGTGGTATTCCTCTCCCATTTGTCTATAAATTGGATATATGAGAATAATTTTAGAGGTTTATTTTACAAGTACACAAGTGTTGTTGAATTTTTGTTAGAGTGAAGAAAGTGTTACTATGTCGGATGTATCTCTTTGTTGAAGATTAATACATAATTTTCCTCTTTCTCTTGTGGATTTATTCCTAAAAGGGTTTCTTCATGCAAATCCTATGTTCATATGGTTTGTTAATTTTATTCTTATTGTTAATTTTATGTATTCACATAATAATAATATGACAATCCTTGGATAAACATATATCATGAACTGAGTTTGATATATTATAGCCTATATTAAATATAAGATCCTTTTATATAGATTTATAAATTAATGCAAATACATTAGGGTTTCAAATATATTACAAGATTATACCTTAGATATCCTTATTCCCTTCTACCATGACCCTAACCCTAAACAATACAAATGAAAATAAGTAGTAAACCAAAAGATAACCCATACAATGACTAATCTAGTGAACCCAATTTAGAAGCATATATTTTTATTCATTGATACTTGATTGAGCTTTATTTGTGACATGCATGAACATTATGGGGCCATATTTATATTTATACAAAGCAGGTAATACATTACACATTCTCAAGACAAAAAATTTTATGGACTAAGGAGGCTTTGGTCAACATTCACAACCTTTTACACTTTGGTTTGGTTCATTCCTATGGTTAACCACCACCATGGAAGCCTCTAGAGTAACCACTTCTACTACAACAATTGCAAGTGTCACATGATCTTGACATCAACAATGTTGACTACCATTAAAACTCAATTGCAACCTCTAGGTGAGAATCAATTCTTCATCCACCAAGGTATTTATCCACTAGTCATCATATATTTGTAAGTTTTTTTGCTTGAATCTATTCATCTCAACATAAGTGATTGAGATAGTTCTAGTCAATTTTTGGTGCATATTTAAAGATTCCTTTCACTCTTGGGTTTCCAACCAAAAATATCATCCACAAATATGTTGAAATTGATATGAAGATTGTTTGGTACTGGAGAAGTACATAGATGGGGGTGCCCATATCTACTGACATCATTTTCCCTTTGAATCATGCCCAAAATTTATGTCCATGTGCACATAAAGGTACTAGGGAGGAATTGACGAAGATACTCAAAAATTGCAAAAAATATTAATATTAATGACATGAAGATCTAATACCATAAACTTTAGCTATCACATTAATGGTGGCTAGGGAAGTATACTCAACTCTCATGGCATAAAATACATGTTACAACCCAATTGTGCAATTACTATTTACTATTGCTATGTAGGGTAAAAGGTGAATGTAGTTTGAATTTTGTGGATGAATTAATTGTGATTGTACTTGGTTATCAATTCATTATGAATGCATGTTATCACATATGATGTTATCTTATGGAAAAAGTATTGCATAAATGTTAATGTAAGGGTATTGAATTGATATTCTAACTATGAAGATTTTTTATGTATACTACATATTTTGTGAACAGCTGACTGCCGTAGGCATGTGTTAGTGGTTGCAGGTAAATGTTCATTCCTCTAGGTAGAGGGGAAGTATCACTTAGGAGAAGATATTGGTCGAATAACTGGTAATGTAAACTATCTGAGCATACACACACCACTGTAGATTGGTTGAGTCTATACATAGAAGTGGGAAGTTGGTAAGTCATCCCTAGTTTGAAGTATCTACATTAGTAAAGGTTTTTTTTACTAGCGAGTGCATTATTGGGTGGTGTTTATCTATTTGATCTTTTGAGACCTTCCTTATTTTACTGTGCTTGACTGAATGGGTGAATGAGTGTTGGGATATATATGCATATGTCAGCATATGCGTATGATGGACATAATGTGATGTCCATATGAGTATGATGACATATGTATAAGATATGCATATAAGTATATAAATGTTTGTTATGATGTTTGTGAGAGTATATTCACACGGTCATGATCATTCAGATTTAGAATGGATCATTCAACTAACATATTGCTATATAATATATATATTTATATATATGTACAAATACACACATAAGGGCAAGAACTTAATAGAGGAGTGTGTATATACATATATATTTATATATATAATAAATATTACTATTGTATGTGAATGTTTAACCATTAGTATTCATTTGTATACCAAATAAGTACATACTTGATTGACTTGGGATATAAATATATATATTAGTTCATATATATACATATACATATATACATGCGGGATAGCGTTAATGTTATTTATTGACATGCATATATATGTAGGTGTATATATAAATGTATATATTTATAACCATATGATGCTATTATGTGTTTGAGGTTTATGTATCTTGAGCTTCCGTCAATACGTGTCTATGTCAAAACTATGCATGTATATAAGTATATACATACATTGTTCCGTGTGAGAGCATATTCATATGCATGTATGTATTTACAAACATACTCACATGTGGATCAATTATATATATATATATATGAGAAAATATATATGTGCACTTAAACGAATGTATGTATTGACAAGGATATGATATGAATTGGTAACCTGATATATATGAGTAAACATATTAAATATGTATATGTACGTATAAGTAGTTATTGTATTAGAATAACGGGAAGAGCATTTATGAACTCTTGAGTTGAAGTTTATATATATATATATAAACGATATTATATGTAAGATATTAACCTTGACTTATTCATTTGAATATCAAATGTATACTTTTATAATTAGCATGGAATAATATATAGATATATATTAGAATATATACATACATACATACATATATATATGTGTGTGTGTGAGATTAATGCTATTTCACCAGTATATATATACACATATGTATTTATATAAAGCTATATATATTTATACATATGGGAAATGTTAGAGGCCAATTACATGCAACATATGCAAGCATTTAAAGGATGAATATAAAGTATAGTGGCCAAGATTAAAGGGAAAACTATATACAATATATAATGCTATCATTAAAGTCGATTTGGAGATTGAAATTGAGTCAATACCTTTGGAAAGTCTTTATAAACTAAACCAACGAGTACCCGAATACATTTGGCTGAGTTACAAGGCATTAGAATGATGCTAATAAAGCACATGAATTGAATGCCAATGTAGAATAAGTGAAGACTCAGTCAAACAATTTTAAAGGGAGATTTGATGAGCCTTAAAATGCTATTTATGTTTAGTAAAGGTGCCATATATATCTGTGATCATAGCACATTAAGTGAGACATGCTGACTACATGATGGAGGCTGATAGAATTGCTTATGACTGTATTTTGAAGTGGCATTTAAAGAGATTTTGAGGCCAATATATAAGGCTGATAATAGTCAATATGACTATGTTCTTTGAAGCCATATGAAATTGCTTATTACTATTTTTGTGAATCGATTATCACTCAAGTGACACACGATATAAGACATTATATTGCATTTGATATTTGTTGGCTTGTGTCGATATAAATGCATAGACTTGGTTGACGCCCTTGACATGATCAACCTTGACTTTTTCAATCAAAATAAATGCTTAAGTTGACTCATCTAATATGCAAATAGAATGTGTTTGTTGTTAAGAAATAAAAGTTGACTGTTTCCTATAGCTGTTAAAATGTGCCAAACAAGAAAGATAGAGGTAAGGAATTGGCACCACCTTTGAATCAAAGTTTTTGTAGATGTCTTTTCTTTATGGAAACCTATATTTGTAAAGAGTCAAGAATTCTTAGAATTAGTAAAAATACTATGAATCTATGTGTATGCAATGTTGGCATAAATTAGATCGAAGTAGAGACTCAACGAAAGAGGTATCCACAAGGCTAGAGAACTCTTGACATAAATCTAAGTCTTGTATAAGGATAAGATATTGCAAGAAAAGAGTTAGTACCTAGGAAAAGGGAAAAGACTAGAATGGTCAAGAATGAAGTGATCAATGTAGTGTACATGGTTCCACCAACCAAAATCAATGAGATCAATTTGGAGTTTTGATTAAATGAGAAAAATAGACCAAACAATTTTGTTATCTCTAAAAAGGTTATGAAGATTACTTAGAAGTGGAGAAAGTCATTTGGAAATGTGACTATGAGAAAGAAACCTGAAAAAGGTAAATCAGGTTAGTCTGATAAAGGTTTTTATAGTACATAGATAGGTTGGAGTATAAGAAAAACTCACCAACATGTCTGCAAAAATCAACACATGTTTAGAGGTTCCATAAGAAAATGGAATGCAATATGGCACTATGTGTCAAAGCAATGGAAGTTGCAAGGGAAACAACACTCTAAGTAGAAAGGTACTATTGATGGTCAAAATAGCACAACAACATTAAACAAAATATCTCTATCCTATTTCTCCTGAAAAAGAAAGATAACATAAAGCAATCTATTTTCCAAGGTCCTAGTAGTTGGTTCTCAATTGTGCTGATGTTACTCAATGACCAATGCAACTGTAATATTCAAGGGGCCTGCTGGTATAAAGGAATACAAACTACATCATATCAATTAACCTACATTTGGGGGGTATAAATAAATAGAAAAAATATAGATCAGGGCTTTAGAATAGCAAAACATGAATAAAACTTCTTCACATCTAGACATGTACCTTAACAACGAGTGTTTCTTCAATTAACCAAAACCATAACATGATGCAATCCATAGCATAACCTACACCATTACATACATTCACAATGCTAATTCAACAATCACAATCATTCACTAAAACTTCACTTCAAGATTGAAATAGATCACTCACTCATTGCTAAAATTGGATCCATAGACATAAAAGTAATTCCATTCATAGATAATTCAATGAAATAATCTTAAATCCAATTTCCTCTATTGATTTTGCATCAAATAGAAAAAAATTAGGCACAAAATTCACTGGCATACAAATGATTATGATTCATTAACATTATCATTGAGGTTCAAACTTAACAATAACATGAAATTGTACAAAAACTATAAAAAAAGTATCCAAGTATAATAGAACTTTCAAAGTATCTTGCTAAAACTTATGAAATCCTAAGACTATAATCACTATCTTCTATCTTATTAGGTGGCTAATCCTTCTTCAATTAGCCAACCTTTACAAAATGGAGCCTAAAATTACATATAGGCACACCATGCATAAATTTCTCCCAATCAGAAACTGAGAATCAAGGAGTTGGAACTGCATGAAGGAACTATACTAGCTGATCTTTAGTCCAATAACTGATGGCCCTATTGTGCAAAATATAATGCCCAAGGAAGTAGGTAGGACCAGTGGATGAGAGCTTAAGTTCAACTCATGTCAAAACCCTACAAAATAGGAGAGGAGAGGAAGTTTCCCACCAAGAAGAGAACGTTCTGCTGCCAACTCATTCCCACATTGCTTGGTCAAGGAGATATTCATCATAACTGGAAAATACTTGTTGAATAATGTCCTCATTAGGCCCATCTACCCAATTATCCTCAAATTTAATTCTCTTCAATTCTGCTGAGGTGAATTCTTGCATATCTTTCGATTTGGTCAATTCCCTCCTAGTACCTTTTACCTCATCTTTGATGTCCATGAGTCTATCCAACAAAAAGTATTCTCCATCATCTTCTTTTTTCATCACTTCCTCAAATTTTCTACTCCATTTCTCCTTCAACTTATCTAGAGAAAGACCTTCTTTGACCGAGATATCCACATTGAGCAAAATAGCAACCATCGCCTCCAATTCATCAATTTGTTCATTCAAGTGCTTACTGGCCTCTTGAACTTCATTTTTATGCTCATAGATGAGTTTGGATCTAAACCGGATTATGCTCAATGTCTTCTCAATAAAATCTGCATTATTTTCCTCAAAGATTGATTGCTCCAAAAGAGTTGACTTAGGCACCTTGTTGATGTCCTTTAATTTCTTAACATACTCTCTATACTCTTCATCTTTCTTTTCCAGGACCTTAGCATGTTGATTCATCTCTTCAACCAACTCAAGTGCACCTTCATGAACTTTAAAACCATCATCCAACACTTCACCAATTTCTTGATTGAGTCTATCGATCCACCTATCAAGCATCCCCACCTTACTTCTCATTTGCACCAAGTCATCAACTTATTTCTTGCTTAGTAAGATTGGGGTCTTTGGAGCAACAACTTGTTGAGCAACTGGAGTGGAAACATCCTTCAAGAATTTGTGCAATTGATCCAATTGAGCTTTAAGTTCATCATTCTTCTACTTATATTTGATCATTCTGGATTTGGTGGAGGAAGCTACAATATCAATGAGGTTCATCTATTGATTCCTTGTAGGTCTCCCCAAATTGATAGTGCCCAATTGGTAATTAGTCAATTGCATGTATTGTCTGTCTTTATCCACCATTGGGATTGCACATTCAACAACAATCTCTCCTCCATCTATGAGCTTAGTGGAATGAAGAACCCTAGCCTTTTTCTTGGGTCTTTCCTTCTCTATTTCTTTCATCATTTCATCCCAATTTAGAGGCTGAGGTTGAACTATTTGTTTTCTCTCAAGGTCAAGTTTTAGCCAAGTTGGAGCAGTAGGAGTGGTGACTACTTGTGTAGAAGAAGAGGCCGCAATGGCAGAAGAAAGAGGTTGCAATATGGTGGTCCTAGGTTGAGAATCAATCTCTTGTACATTTTGTTGTTCCCTTTGTGCAACTTCTTGTGCCAACCTTTCAACTTCTTCTTTATCTTTTTGCTCTTGCAACCTTTTAGCTTCTAACTCCTTTTTCAAATGCTCTTCTTCTAGTCTCTTCTCCTCATACATCTGATCCCTCTACTTCTCAAGATCTTTAACCTTGTCTCATGCCTCTTTAGATATTTTTTCATGCATAGCACGTTCTTCAACCTCCTTTTCTCTTTGTAGTCATTCTTCCTCTTCCTTCCTTCTGTGGGCTTCCTCAACAACCTTAAACTTAGCCTCAAGGGCTTCTCTTTCCCTCCTTTTTCTATCTTTCTCCTCCTCTAGATCATGGATCTTCTGTAACATGGCCAATTTATCCCTCTCTTCTTTGGTTTTGAGTTCCTGCTCTTTTTGTTGTTGTTGTTGTTGCTTAGCCAATTCATCAACCTTGTATTTAGCCTCCAATTATTGTTATTTAATCAATGCATCAACTTGTGCCTTAGAATCAATCTCCTTCTATTTGGCTAGTGCCTCAACTTGGTCCTTGGAATCTGCTTCTCTCTTAGCATCCTCGAATAACTTCTATTGATCTTCCTCTGTCAAAACATACTCAGTTCCTACATCCTTAGTTTCATCAAGGGATGCAACCACACGAATCTCGTTATCAGATGGGGTAGCTTCAGAATCTATTTCAATGTCATGAATCTCAATTTTAGGATTCTTCTCCTTCAAGGATTCAGTTTCCTTGTGAAGGGTTCTGATAGGCATTTCCCCACTTGGCTGCTCTATGATAGGAGGTTGAGTTGATGTTTCTCCTTCAACAGTTGTTGAGGCACTAGGTTCTATTGTGGTCTCTTCTCCATGTCCTTCAGGAGGATCCTAAGCAGGAATCCCAAGTTCAATCTCCTCTCTAGAATTAGGAGAGAAAAACTCCAAGGGCTCCTTAGGAGCCATTCTTCTTTTTGTTCTCCTATATCCTTGGGTGGTGCCTGATGCCTTTCTCTTTTTGGAAATCTGAGTTTCTGGCTCTTTGATTCTCATAACTACCCATTGGATGCTTCTATCCAAGATCGGCCTCACACTCTGTTTTATATCAATGGACTCCCCTGCATCCTAATCTACTAGATCTAAGTCTTTAGTACCTATTTTCCCTGCATCATATTGGGGATCCAAGGTTACCCCATCATCTGACAAAGTATTAGGAATATCCTCCTTCACCCCATATTCAAACATGAGTGGAATGGATAATCTTTCATAATTTCTTCTTCTCAGATCATACTCATCCTGTAGATCTATCCAAAAATATTCCAGCAGATTGAAATGTTTATCAGAAACAACAGGAAGCAAACCCTACATCTTGTTCTTGGGATCAAAATACTTCCTAGATGTGTACAAGCCCAACTTCAAATGAATTAGATAAACACATATTACCTTGGCTGCCACATTGTGTGCACAACTATACTCACCCAACTTCATGGCACTGAATTTATGACAACCTAACTTATGCTTATTGGAAAACTTGGTGTTAACCCCTATGGCTTGGTAAATGAATTCCATTAAGACAATTCTATTGTTGTAGCACCTAGGTAGTAGAAGAGGGTGGCCATCAAAACCAACCATCCTAAAATAAGTAAACCTAGGGTATTGGATGTACCAATGTCCCCATTCTGCAATAAACACCATAGCATCCCTGGTCAATCTATAGCCTGCATCTCCTTTGAGCTGGTTAATGATAACATACAAAAATGCATCATTAACCCTTCAATAGTGTGACTCAAAAGTCTACAAGGTGAGCTGATCATAGTGATACAACACTCTTTTCTATCCTTGGGCTTCTCCCAATATTCCAACTGCATTCAATCTAGGAAAGATCCCCCTTCTTGTAGCTGCATATATCACATAAGAGGTCATAAAGAAACTCTTAGTCTCTCTCACTCTGAGCATATGGCTATGTATGCACTCTGATACAATCATAGGCCAATCAAACTGCTGCCTTCCATCTAGGATAGTCTGAATGAATGGAAACATCCATTCTTTGAACTGGGAGGCATCTCTTTTCCCAAATTCCCTAGAGAGCATCATTATTATATCTTCGATCTCCTTGTAGAAATATGATCTTTTAGATTAATTGGGAAGCTTGGCTAGGGACTTCTTTTCAACCCTCATCTAGTTCTTGTTCATATGAGTCCTACTAGCCTCCTTCTTATTGTTGTATAGCTACAAAGCTTCTGCCTCATTGAGTTGCTTGGGGCTCTGTGGGGTAGGTGCATTGAACATGAACCTTATCATTTGTGGTGTAAAGTCAATAATAATATTTCCCTGCAAGTCCACACATTGTTTGGTTGTAGGGTTATAAGCTCCAGTTGCAATAAGTATTAACTCTAGACACTGGACAAATAAAGGAAAGAGGGCAGTGTGTGCCAATCTAGATTGAACTATTCTCTCCATTCTCCTCGTTACATCTTCACTGAATGTCTCTTCATACAACTCTTCATAGTTTAATGGGCCCAAGTTTGTGTCTGTGATATCTACCCAATCTGAGTCCACCTTGCTAGCTATAATGGTAGGAATTTTATGCTTATACCTCAAAGTATAGGGGAGCTATTCCACCTTGATCTTCTTAGGCTTGGAACTTTCCTTGAAATTTCTATAGGTTGGATCCTTTGAGAAGCCTCTTCTAATACTCTTGACATCTCCTATTTCTGCAATAAAACCCAGGATTAGAGGAACAAAAGCATGAAAATCATTACATTATCCAATACCATTCTCTACTCCCTCAAGACAACTTTCCATACTTAGTCAAATTTCATATTCACCAAAATCAAAGTCAAAGAAGAATTAGGAATGAGAAACTATTTAACACAAGGCGGGATCGAGACTTGAACAAGACCAGAATTGGGATCAGAACGGAAACCGAACCTGGAACCAATCAATAGTTCCAAGTTCGACCTCCACTCTAGTTTCGCTTCTGCCAAGGGGCAAGGGTTAAAATCAGAGTCAATAGTCATCAAAAGTGGGATCATTTTGGGAATGAACCCTAATGCAAACACTCACGGGATGAGTTCGTTCTCGAGTCCACTTCCGCCAGTTTATCATCCAAAATGAAGCAATTTCTTAATAGCACAGTCACATGAGCTTTTGGACCTGGGTCACATGGGATCATAAGGGAACTTCAAACAAAGGGGCTTAACCTCACCCTTTAATAGAATAAATACTAGATATAACTCAAGGGGCTAAATATTGTAAAGGTCATCGAACAAACCCTAGTTTGCACGACACATCGACTCAAATAATTAGGGCATCAAAAACCCAACATGAAAATCACTAAACCAACACAGGAATAAGATCAAAGGGGTCTCCAAAAAAATTTCAATGCATTTAAAGCACAAAGGACCCAATCAAACATAACCCTAGTTAGAAACTAGGGCATGACATAATGGACTTGCCACAAAAATGACAACAACGACAAAAGAAACAAATGGAAAAAGCAAAACATAAAACATAAAAGGACAAAACAAAACTAGAAACACACCAGGGAATGAGTGAAGATTCATAGGAAAAGGTCCCGTGAACATGCAAGAACATGACAGACAAGAACATGAAAATAGAATGACAAACACAAACAAAAAAAGAACAGGAAAGGACCCTACCTCGAAACGTCAACAAGGAAAGGTTAAAACTTGATAATAATCTACTCACCAACATGCCTCCGCAATCAAATCATGCTCCTCTCAAAGTTATCCTAGCTCTGGTTCGCTAAAAAAAATTTGAAAATAAAGATAATGAGCCAGTTAACCTTGATTAAGGTTTAAAAATCATTTTGCACATGTGAGGAGGCTGCAATTAATGCCATAAATGTGGTCAGTTGGGCGAGGAGCAAACAACATAAAAGTGTAATCAGCCAGTGTGGAAATCAAAGGCAGGGTGGATGCGGACCTAGATCTAGAAAAGAACAAGAAACTTGTACCAAGTCTCTTATCCAACTCCGGTTCCGGTTCCGGCCCCACAAAAAGGACAAAAAACAAAGGGAAATGGGGGCAAAGTCAGAACCAAAACCGAACCTGAAAATTTTACAAAGTTCCAAGTTCAATTTTGATTCTAGCTCTGATCTCGACAAAGGAACAAAACACCGAGATAAGGACACAAGAATGACAAGAAGCAGGACCAGAATGAAAACCAGGATCGACCGAGACACCAATGAAAACAAACAACAAAAAGCAAGCGAGCGAGAGTGAGAGCAAGAACAAAATAGAATTTAGAACTTTTACAAATTTCCAAGTTCGGTTCCACCTCCTATTCCGCTTCCACTAGAGCAAAAACAAAACAAAAGGAAACAAGAAACAACTCAAGGGAGAAATGGACCCAAGAGCACAAGACCAATCAACAAATAATGAAAAGAACACAAAACAAGGATGGGACTAGAATTAGAACCGAATCCAAACTTGGAACTTTGTAAAAGTTCTAAGTCCAGTTTCCATTCCGACTATGATTCCACCAGACCAAAAGAAACAAGGACTTAGGAGAAAAATGAACAACTCCTAAGACCCAAACAAAACACCAAGGACAAAACAAAAACAAGGGGGGCCCATTTTGATCCAAAACAAAATGGGGTGGTTATGCAAGGCATAACAGGTACATCAACCAATGTACGAATATTCCTCCAAAAAAAGGATATTGGAAAGAGAATTGGAATATTAGTGTGCCTCTTAAACTTGTAAGTTGCTGATTATTCATTAGATCTCCTATTTGACGATCCAAAATATTGAATCTATGGGACTAGAAAAAAATGATGAATCTAGCTCTGGGAAAAAAGTATATTTGAGGTATGCCATTGACACAAGAAAAAGGCAATAGAAAGCCAACAACAAGGAATGAAAAATCCTTTCAAAGAAGTGTTTGCTAGGAGTTCAACTTTGAGCAAATCAAAAGTTGTGAAAACACTAAGGGGGGAAGGAAGAGCGTGGAATGACTCAGATTAAGTACCCCACCTAACAAAAAATGCAGATATGTTTTCAATTTGGAAGAACTAATGACTTCTTCATAATTCATGATGTCTATTAAGTCATACATTTTATGGCCACAAGAATGAAGTATTAGAGTTATTGGGAGATAGTAAAAAGGTCAAGAATTGTGACCAATGGGAAAGGAATATTATCACTCAATACTTTATATATGTTGATTAGAAGATCAAATGATATTATCATTAATGAATTAAGGAAAGGATCTAGGTAGATTACTTGATTATGGAAGGGAAGATCATTGCCTATGGGATTCACAAGGGATTATCTAGATTACACATGAATTGGAAGAAAGTGTCTCTACACTCCTATATACCTTATATGGGGAGATTGGATAACGAAGTTATTTCTATTCATAGATAGTAATACTATATATTATGAAATATATCCATGTCGTGAAGTGACTTGACACTATAGCTTACTATGCTAAGAGACCTGGGATGATAAGGTTAAGCCGTAGAGATGGAGTGAAAGATAAGGTGGGATGTGATGTTATGTGAACCGCATCAAAAATATCTATATGAGAATGATTATTTGATCATACCTTACTCTTGAATGAAACCTTAGGATTGGAATAACCTATTTGGAACGAGAAGTTCATTTGATTTAAGAAAGGAACATTAGGTTAAATTTAACCTATTGAGTTGAGTTATGTACTAGACTACTCATTAACACCAATAGTTTGGGAATAACTTACTTGGTTGGGTTGTACATTTGGTCTTGCTTGGAACATTTAGGGTTAGAGTAACCTATAACATCGAACTAGTCATTGAATGATGAGTCTATCCTAGAATTAGGGTATATCAAAGTTGGGACTCACCTATATCTGATTAAGTGAATCAATGGAACCAATGAGAAATGTTCGTGATTGGTAATTAGGTATCCAATTAAATTTGATATCTTCTAGGCACCAACATGATTAAACAAGGATTAATACTCGAAATTAGTACCAAATCTTATTGGAAAAAATTGATTGAGTTAAAAGATGAATTGCATCTTTGGAAATAATCCAAGGACAAGAGAAATCTGAATTGTGGATGTCCTAAGATAAAAGGAGATTTATTTTCACAAAACTGCTAACCATTAATACTTGGAATTAAAGATGGTGTGAGATCATAAAATGGGTTTTCACTTAGTCAAAGAATAGACTAATATTGGATATAAAAGAACCTATCTACCCAAAATTTTGGAAGATTTAGGAATGAAATGAGGGAATTAATGTCAAAGTTAGAATATTGGATCAACAAAGTGAATTGTCAAATGAGAAACCACTATGACCTAGGAAAAGATAGAGTAAGAGGCTACATAGAATGTGGCAAGATAATTTCTAGTATGCTAGGAAATGAAGACTAGATGTCATCATCGGTAGGACATGTATTCTCTCTTGAGATTCCAGAGGGAGAGTGAAAGAACACAAGACAAATCAACCTATCTATGTCGGCGAAACTGACATAATGTTTTAGTGGAAAGACTCACCAAAGTAACCAACACTATTAGGAAACTTGACGTATGGGATTTTGGTCCTAAATAATATATTGTGAGAAGTAGTTGCTTAGTATTCCTGAGAAGGTTATCTTATTTATGAACGAGCAAATAATGATAGGGTTGTGTAAACCATGATCATACTATGAAACATTCAATTGAATGAATGTGCAATATATTATTATAGCCAATAGGAAAAAATGGTAAATCAAATCTTGAATAATTTATAAACTTCTAACATTGAGGTTTGAACCATTGCATGGAAAGGAAGGTTGGAAACTTTTTTAGGATGAAATAGGCTTAGAAATAGTGTTAACCATAAACTTGATAGATTGTCAAAAAAGAGTAATAGATCGAAGAGATCGATGAAACTTTGTCAATACAAAGCTTAAGTATGAAGCAGTATCAGAATTTGACAGGTGTCCAAGAGCAATGATATGCTCAAAATGGACAAGTAATCAAGAACAATACTTTATGGAAAATGATGTGTAAGTGACGAATGAACTCAATTTCCGAGTTGTCTAAAAGTGTAAATACCAAAGGGGAAGGATGGGACCCATGGTATAGTGTAAAATGCACCGACATTCCTTTTGTATTGGGATTATACCAAGGATAAATTCATGGGCCAATGATTTTTGATCACTATGTCTTAGGGTTATGTATAGTTACTATTGTACCTAGGATATACATACGAGGTAATAGGATAATATAATGAAGCTCTTTGGGAGAGTAAGTATGTGTGAGGCATACAAGTTTTCCCTATGCGATAGTGAGGGAAATTGATGCTAGGTCTAGGAAGGACAAGGTTACGTTGGCACCTTCAAAATTTTCAAATTTTGAGTGCCCATGTTGAAAATTTGATCTAGAAACTCAAAAGTGCCCCTTAAAAAATCTGCCTCGGTGACCTACTTTGGAGGGTAATAATTCGAAGCTAGTTGATTTTCATGTCAAATCCTTTTGTGAGAATATTCATTTGACATATGTGAACATGTATGTTAAATTTCAGGCTCCCAGGATGAGTTTTGATAGGTCATTTAATTGCTTCTTGACTGCGACTGGGTCAAAATTGGTATTTCAAAAAGTTTCAAATTTTGCAATTTGAAGAGCAACCCATTTCTCATTTTACTCCAAAACATCTCCAGCTCCATTTTCATAAAAACAAAGGTCATCTGATGCATTATTTTAATGCATTTTAGTCGTGGCAAATGCATCTGACAGGCCAGTTTACAAAGGAGATCCTAAAAATCTTGCGACAATGCAAGTTTTGAAGAAATGGGTTTTCTCTAAATAATTGATTAGGATTGCTCACAAAAAATAATGGTTTCAAGTGTTCCCATCTATGAGCAGAAAATTTTCATCATTTTGCCAACAAGAAAATTGATTTTTCCTCTTTGCAATTTCCAAATTTTGCAAAATTTAAGGCATTTTCAATGTTTTAAATGTTGGGGGGGGGACTTGAAATGCATTTATAAAGGTTTTAAGGTGAAATTGAAGTTGAAAATTTACACCAATTTCCTTTGCTCGCTAGCCCAAGAGGTCTTGAGAGAGGCGCGGGCTGACGGGGAGACCATTTTATGGAATTTTTGAGGTTGCCAGAAGATTGTTTGAGGGCTGAATAAGTGTCCTATCCCTATTTGAACACTTAGGGAAGGTTTTCGAGCATTCAAATTGAAGAAATTGGTTGATATGATGCTCTAAAATGCTTAGAAATTGTTTTACACGCCCAACTGCAATAAAAAAACAACTTGCACAATTGTAAATCGATTTGCAACAATTTCTCACACCTTGGGAATGATTTAAATGATATTTGAAATATTTTCAAAGTGCCATTCACCATAAAAATGACCTAGCATTTGATTTCATGATCTGCAACAACTTTCATCATGCAAAGATCACTCAAATTTGGAGCTTGAAGAAACATACACACTGAAGGATGGCCCACTGTTCAAGCTGAAGGAGGTCCATTTGATGTTGCAAAAGAGACTTTACACAAGTATAAATGATTGCTGTTGGAAACATTTATTTTCAATGCCAATGTAAAGCTAAGAACAGGTCTAGCCCGCTAGCCCACGAGAGGAAGAGATGATGTCAACACAAAGGCATGGGGAAGTGGGGAGGAGAAGGTTTACCCGCCAGCCTGTGGGTCTCCATCGTATCGTGACAAGCAAGCAGCGGGGAGGTGGGGAGTGGCCAAGGTGGGCCCAAAATATATATTTTAAAAGTTTTTAAACTTTTGACTATTGCCCATGTTTTAATATTTAAAAAGCTTTCATTTAACTATTTGAAAGAAAGTTTTTAAATGTGAATTTAAAAAGTATAAAACATGAGTAAGGTAATATTTATATAGTGACTTTTTCACCATTTAAATGATGTAAAAAGTGAGTGGTCAAGGGGAAAATATTTTAATGAAATTGTTACCTAATTTTTGCTTTAAGCTAAATCAGGTAACTTACTATTGTGTTTGCATTTAAAAATCAAAAGATAAATAATTTTCTGCTAAATTTCATTAATGTGCATAAAGGAGATTGTCAAAATAGATTGCATTATTCCAGTGTTGCAATTACATACAAATAAGAAAGAGAACCAACATGTATTGCAAAAGTAATCTTTATTGATGATCATAAGTGTATAATGTCCCTCACAAACCAAGGGACTGGCTATTCTAATGCTTATAAAGAAAAGACTTTACGCCTATAGATAAATAGAAAGTAAATTGCACATAAATGAAAAGGGACCCATTATTTCCTGGTGGAATGATGAATCACGTTGGCTTGGTCCCGCATCATCTTGGTCTTCCCCGCTACACTGCTTCCACTTGATGCTCTCCTCACTGCTCCTAGGTTTCCTGCATCTGAAAAAGAGTTCCGTGAGAGCAATGAAAGGTCACTGATCAAAATATGTGCAAAACATCCATAAACATAAAATCAAATGTCCATAAGCATTAAAATAGACAACATGCCATAAGTGTATAGGAAAACAAGAAAAGAGTGATCAAACACACTTATGATATGCTTTGTTTATCTAGCTAGTTTGTTCCTTGTACAGATTTAGGACAATTCTTGTTACTATTTTAATTCAACTAATTAGAACATGTGGAGTAAAATGTGGCTCCCACAAGGGTTGAGTCCAACATGCTTCTCTCTTGTGTTTAAGGAGGAATAGGAAATTGAACAGCTCAATCAAATTGATAATCAAGTTCAATTATTGATGCATTAAATCAATATGTAATCACACCAGTTGATCAACTTTCATTATCAGATTCAAAAGATGCAACAAGTAATGTGAACTGTTAAGAGAGTTACCCTTCATCTTTTCACAATGAATCAATCAATAGGCTGCCATCATGTCAAAATGAAGGAGTATTTTGTTGGATATGTCTTTCAATCTTCTTAAGTGGATCCAAGATCCATTTTATTAAAGAAGTAAATGATTTCTATGATGCATCAAGTTCAATAATAGATGCATCAAGTTGAATTATGCATCCATTAAATAATGAAGGAAGTATTAAGTCATGTCTGAAACCATCATGAGTCATTTGGAACAACAAGAAGGAACAAAGATAATCATGCATTGTTGCACGAAAGACACAGTCCAATTCATCTCACAACAACCCTATTGAACAAGCATACATCACCTAGGATGGTGAGCTTTCAGGTCACCACCATAAATGACACATGTCTTCCTAGTAGGATTAAAGCAAAAGGAATGATAGAGTACTGATATTCATTAAGAAATCATGAAACATAGAGATGAAACTCACTTTTGAAGCTAGGGTCATAATTCCAAGTGAATATGATAATAACATTTATGAGTCTACAAGGGGCAGTCCTAAGGGAATGAACAAGACAACAACAATGAATATAGTCATGATCTCATGCTTATGGACAACAACCATGAATGCATGCTACATGATAGCATGGGAAATGAATATCAAGATCATAGTTATAAAAGATGGCATAGATAGAGGTAAATATCTTTGAAAATGCTAACTAAAATGCTAAATGCCCTGAATGTTAATGAGAGTGATAGTCAAATATTGTAAAAAAAAAAGTTTATATCCCATTCTATACAAAGAACTGTGGTATGAAGCATAAGTGGATGATAGTACGTAACTATCATGGATGAGAGAACATTTACTCAATGGGATCATTGATGACAAGCCATGTATGGAAGACACCATTCATCTAGTGTAGGTTCTCAAAGCATTGTAGTTGACATTGAATGGTGGATGGGTACATGATGATAGTCCTACAAAAAGGAAAGCATGGACAGTCCCCATGGTAGCATAAGAATGACAAATGGATGCTAGACTTTTAGGTTTTAAGTGAACTCAATGTTCTTGATCACATAATGAGTTCCACTGGTAGCTCTTCATTAGAAGATTTAGCATTCAAAATGAACAAGTATAGTATGGAAATTTAGGATTTTAAATCTATTCCAGAAGTTGTCATGGTTTCAATTGCATTGAAGCAGAAGTGTTGTCTCTTGGTCTATATGGATAACAACAAATATGCAAGAAATACTGATATCTTGTGGTAGTCTCTAGCAATCTTCACATGAAGAATTGCAGCCAACTTGTTTTAACCGCTAGGTACCCAAGTAACAAATGAGATCGGAAAAATGGTGTGGGGATTTTAGGTACGGAGCAGTATAAAGAGGGATCACAATATACATCAAGAATACAAGGGGCAGTTTGCATAGTCATAAGACATGAAGGGAAGTGGTATAAAAATGGTGGAGATTATAATACTGGACATAAGGTTGGAGAGGGGAAAAGTGACAAACTTGAAGCCATGACAGGAAGGACCTATAAGAGTGTAGAAGACCTATCTAGGAGCCATGACAGTTCTTTTCACAGTATTTTGGAAGGACGGCTTACCATCTAGATATGGGTAAGGGTTTGAAAATATTTGGAACAGTGCCATTATAAGAGAATAATCAATTTTATATCTGGAGAGCTATTATGCCATTTCACTATAAATTTCTTGGTAGATTGCACTATGTGAAATCTAGTAATTGGCAGCATAACTATATTTGTTTGCACCTTTGAATGGTAATTTACATGGTGCTATTGACAGTGAAGGTAGGCAGTGCAATAAAAATCCATGTGTGAGTTATATAAATGCAAGAACAAGACAGGATTGTAGAATGAATGCTACTTTAGGGTCACTATCAAAAGACACAGTCACCTTGACATAAGATGATGAGTTAGTCACCTCATAAAGATGGCAGGCTTGAAACTCATAGCTCTATCCACAAGCCATGAAGAAAGATGATCATGATTATTTTTAAGGGTTTGTGTATAGATAGGTTAAGGGGGTTTTGAAATCACTGTGTCTAAGATACAAGCCATGAAGAGAGAGTTTGTCAAGAAAACTTAGGACATACCTCTTTAGAAGGTAATTTACATCATGAGATGGTGATCATGACCCTCACATAGTTCTTGAGAGTTGGTGACAGACCTTAAAGCATGAGGGTTTTTTGTGGAAAAAACTTTACACCATAAAGGTTTCATGCCAAATAACATGAGAACATGGCATGAAAAAGTGTGGGCCAATGAATATCAATGAGGATAGTGGCAGTGTTTTCAAAGATATACATTAAATTGAAGAGCAATGAATTGTGTGACAGTGAAAGAAACTTCATCAAAGATTTGCATCTGCTACCAACTTTCAAGGAACTTTACAATGATCAAGGACAAGTGACCATAAAGTTCAATAATATGGAGTTATCAATGTGCTAATAATAACAAGAATACAAAAGATAAAAAAAACAAATCCCACATAATTCTCCAAAATTGCAGAATGGAAAAGCAGTGTAAGTCTTTGATTTATACACATACTATGCAATGGCATTGAATCATTTTTTGTGTAGACCATTTTTTTTCACACAAGGAATCATTTTTTTGTGGAGCAGTTGACTGAGATAGCCCTAGTTTCAACTGTTCACTCTACCATGAAATCTCATTCATATTATAAGTTTGCATGGTTTTAAATAACATAGAGGTCATGATAGAGAACAAGAGCCGTGGAGGTTTTCATAAAAGAGTTCATTTTATGCCAACAAAATGAATGCATAATGTCAAGCCTGTGACCTAGAGTGAAGGGTTTGCAAAGCCCTTAAAAATTCTCTAATTTTTGTTTGCAAAATGAATGGAGTTTAAAATCATTCTACAGAAAATGCCATAAAACCAAATGCATTCTTTCATGGCCGCGACCTGAAAATATTGTTTTTCTTCAAAAGTCAAAAAACCCATCTGGGGTTTGTTTATAAATTGTAAATACAGAAGGAAAATGTTAAAATTTCACTTGTTATCATTAGCTGAAGCTTGAAATTGCATTTATTTGCAGAAAAATGGAAGGATACATGAAGCTGATTGGAGCTTACTTGAGCTAGAGTTGCTCATTCTCATCAAAATTTAAGTTGTTTTTTGCCATTTTAGCTTCAGAAGATCACTTGAATGGTAGCCTAATGGAAATATATTTTCACAAAGATATAAAAAATCACAAAAGATTGCATCAGATAGTGTTCATAGCTGCGGCTTTCAAGCTTGAATGGCTTTCAAAATGAAGAAAAAAGGCCAGGTTTCTATTAAGAAAAGCACTTACCATTTTGTTTCCAATGGAAATCACTTGAAACTAGTCAGAAATCTGCCATAAAAGCCACCTACAAATGCCCTTAGAAACCCCATGGCAGCCATAATGAACTCTCCAGAAGTTCGATGGAGAAATGAATGTTTTTTTTCTTTTTCCGATAGTTTTGTTTAGGGTTAGAAACCCTATGGAGGATGACCAAGGCATTTTTTCCTTGTGTTTAAAAAAATGCAAAGACACTTTAATATGTGCCATGGTCAAAAGGGGTGTATGCCTTAGGTATGTTTGACCTATGATGCATTTGCAAAGATTTAGGAAAATATTTCCTTGAATTTAATTTTGAAGACTAACCCTATGCCTTGGTGCTTTTTCATTATCTTTTGAAAAATGCAATACTTTCCAAGGACTTTGGAGCTGCCTTATAATCTCTCACATAGAGTTCTTTCACCTTGTCCATTTTTGCATATATTTGAGATTATGAAAAGTTGACCGGGTGATATGGTTTTGAAATGTAGAAATCGGGTGAATTAAATTTTATCAATGCCTTGGGATTTTGAGTTAGCTTAAATTATTTTACAAGCATTTAGTGATTTATTATCATTTTTTGCATTTATTCAATTGGAAAACATTATTGAGGTGATTTGCAAATCACTTTATTCAATGTTATTTATAATGCAAATATTGATGTAATCCAAGGAGGTGGTGGGGCCTCATATTTTGCATTATTTTGTAATGTAAAATGGTTTGATTATGTGATGTTATTATGTATAACTTAATCAAATTATTATTTTTAATGCAAAATGGAGTCTTGTGCTTTTGCAAAAGCACTAAAGGTGTGGGCCAAATGGGTTGAATACATGTGTGGGAAAACATGATGGCTGATAGACATGAGAAATGTGTGGAGGGTTGTATTTGACTATTTTTTGAGGAAAGTGAGCATTTGGAGGAATTTTTGTCATATTTTTAGTGTGACTATGGTCTTGAATTAACCTTGCTTGATGTGGAGGATAGTTTGGAGTGATTTTAGAAGGTTGTTTTTGGCCTTTTCTGCTGCATTCGACCAGATCCTTCTAGATGGAATTGTGTGTGGGATTTGTTTGAGTTTTGATTAAGTAACTTCAATCTTGGTGATTGGAGGGAGTTCTTTCTTTCCAACAGAGTGATAGCTTGATTCTGGGAGTTATCTTTTCAGCAAGAGTAGTATTGTAACTCAGAGATGGACTTGTATACTAGTTGAGTACCTTGAATCAATGACATTAAATAGTTTCCTTCTCATTTCATATTTTACTGTGTGCAGTTAATGGTTGATCAAGTTACTTGTGAAATCTATCTTTCCTTGTAGTTTTGTCTCATTGTTAAGCACTTGTTTAGTAGAAAAATGCATTGTTGCAAGTTATAAGTTGTGCTAGTGAATGTAAGTGTTGTTAGTTGTGAAATTTTTCCTTTTTATATTTCTACTAAAAGCCTCCTTATAAATTACTTATGTGAAAATGCATGTGAAAATGAGTTGTGTGAACCAAGATTTGTCACTTTTTTGAATGTGTGTAGGTTTTTTAAAGGTATTAGTTAGTTTTGGTATATCACCCTTAGTAGTTTCAGTTAATCTTCATTTTCAAGTATCTTTCTACTCTTTCCTCAGAAATAATTAGTGTAGGTGACATCAAAAGGGGAGCCAACCCATAATCTGGAGGTCTACTTTCACAATAGGATACCCACAGCCTAAAAGTAGTCCCATGTTAGTCCAAATTTTCTAAGTTCTTTAACAACTTGGCAAAGGGGTGCAAATTTGGGCCAATAACAGTTTTGGCATACTCGGTGGGACGTGCATTGTTTCTCAGTTCATTTTTATGCATTTTATTACTGTTGTTTGGTGTGTACAACAGTAGTTTCAATCTTTTGGAGGCAATTTTTCAACACACTTGGTGACTCCAAAAGGATAAAAATTGGTTTCAAGCAGACAAAGTGCTAGTGTGTACTTATTTTTAAAAAAAATCAAACCTGGTTTTCTTGCTTTACAAGAATTTTCAATGAATTTCCAGCTTCTATGAATGCTCCAATATTTCTAAATTTCATGGAGACATGTTCTATCACCCTTCATTTCATGAAAATGCTTCTCATATACCCAATTATTAGCCATATCAAAATGAGCATGCAACTATTTTTAGTCCAAGTACCTTTGCTACAGGAGATTACTTATATTCTCCACATGTTTGCCACACACCCACCCCTGCCTAGTTTGCACATCAGCCTTTATATGTCCAACAACAGTCTCAACAAAATCATCATAATGTCAACCAACATGCTTATTCACATGCCCAATCTCAGAGGGTTAACAACATGAGTATCGAAGATATAATTTATGATTTCGAAAGATAGATGTTAGAGATTGAAAGACAACAGGAGGTTGACAAGCATCAGGAGGAGTTGGCTTACCAAATATACATTCAAGAATAGGAGTTGGATGTTCAAAGAAGACGACATGGAAAACACCTTGCAAGAGAGATAGCTGCTAAAGAGGAGCAAATGAAGTTTTTGTCTGCTCATGTACAAAGTAATCAAGCTTACTCAGATTATCAATGCCAACTAAGGTATGAAACCCAGGAAGCCCCCTCCATTCTTAGTTTTAGCTCAACTCCTCTTGTAATGTTGAGTCATCCTGTGAATGAAGAGGTTCCCAATTACAAGTTCCCTAGCTTTAAACAAGAAAAAACTTTTGAGCCCTTTAGTGAGCCTACCAATGAGCCTTCTACTTGTAAGTTTCCAAGTTGGAAAGAGCCATCTACTCTACCTTGTGAGGTTCCAACATATGCTATACAAGCAAAGGAGGGGGCCACAAATGTGAACTTGCCGCATTTAGATATGGAGGAATATAGGCTACAACAACAATAGGTTGAACAGGAGAAGGTTTCTAAATATATATCTTACAATGTCTTAGCTAATGATCCTCTTGCTATTGTCAAAGATGGTTAAAATGTTCCAACATGACAGTAGGGTGATGAAGTGAAAAAGGCTATTACAGAGGACCAACCTTCAACTTGGATTGATGAATTACCTTCTTTTATCAACAAGGATGAAGATTCAAAGCAAAAAGAGGACATCAAGTAGTGTGGTGAGTTGCAGGTTCAAGAATCAAGACAACAACCTAAAGAGGTTGAAAAAGGTGATGTAGGCCACAATTTAATAGCTTCATTTGATGATCTTCCATGTTTTATTGAGCATGATGAGGAGAGCATAAATTTGGTCATAAGTTAGCAACATGAGGTTGAAGGCCTTGAGGTTTTATTTCCTTAAGAGAGTTTCCATGAACTCAATATTAGTCCTCCTACACAAAAATGCAATGAAAGGTGTGAAGAGGATCTGTTTCAAGTTGAAATTGATTTTTTTGCTCATGTCTAGATGTTATGCCAACATATTTGGAGGAATATTATCAAGAACAAAAAGAAAAAGAAGTGGAAGTAACCATGTTCAACCCCTTTTGTATCAATAAATTAGTAGAATCAGACATGGAGCCAAAGGAAGAATATGGTCTTGGTGGGGATAAGCCTATTCTCTCAAGTCAAAAAACTTCCCATGTAGTTGATTTGCATAATCTTAGTGAGCAGCCTCCTTTCTGGCATACAGAGGAGCTTTAGGTTGTTGCATTGATTGAAAGTGTGCTGGAAGAGGCTATCTCATTGTTTGGACATTTTCCTTCCTCCTTTGAAAAATAAAATTTTGATTTGGGTATCCAGGAGGTTGAGCTACATGCAAGTATTGTTCAAGTTGAACAAGAGCAAAAGCTGGATACTACTCTTCAAGGATTCATCTATTCTAGGGGCTATCCAATCAGATACTTAGCCACTTCGGAGGCCACTAAAGTACCAAAGGTCATGCTTGCACCAAGTACAAGGATGCAATTGGAGAAGAAGCTGATTTTGGAGTTGCAGTTGAAAGTGATCGGATTCAGCTCACTTGTCCTGTCCCAGACAACAATAGGCATGATTGTTATCAAGGTGCAAGTGAGTTTATTTGCATTCTTTATGAAACATTGAAATAGTCTATTGAATATTTGCATGTGTTTCATGTTCTTTCAACATTACATAATCATGTAATGCATCGATTGTTGGTCAGGAGGGGTAGTTATTTTGCAAATCCAATCAATGGTTTTGTTTGACTTAGCCTTGCTATTGGTTGGAGTAGGTTAGAATAAGTTTTAGTTCAGTTTTAATTTTTAGTTCCTTTAAGTGCTATTTTACACAGTTAAGTAGTTTGCTTTGGTTTTTTGGTGTGTTTTGAATAAGTTTCAAAAGTGTCTCATGTTGGTCTAGTGAGTTACAACATACAATGTTGATGATCTTGCACATACCCTATGTATGTATGTATGTATGCATGCATGTATGTATGTACGTATGTATGTACATACATACATACGTACATACATACATACATGTACATACATATATATATACAAACACACACATGGAGTTATAAGGATTTGATCAGTATATATGATATGAATGAATACGGTTCTTATTTAAGTTACTTATGGAATGTAATTAGATATAGATTTCCCTTCTGCAATTACTCTTTTCTCTCACTATATCCTTTGGGGTATAAACTGACTACATAAGGGATATTAGGATACAAATCTCTGGACTTTAATCCACCATTTCCTCTTGCCAACAATAATAATAGAAAAAAGGAATATTACCATGCTTTCATTATTATAGTGGTTGAAATTTTAGCTCTAAACGGTTCTCATCCTAGCTCCTAGACATCAATCAAGAAATTTTCATAGCTTCTTATTTCGCTTGCATATCAAAACCTATTCATGCCATTAATATGGAAGACAACAAAATTAGATTGGTAATAGTTTCCTCATGTCATCCATTAGTTACCCTCATCCTGAGGTTCTCAGATGAAAATAGGATACCTAAAATATAGATCTAAAAATACCAATTAATGTGATGCTTAAATTTGAAACTCAAACAAAAATAAACAAGCATGCAATTTCCTATTTCAAAACAAGAAAAACCTCTAGATAGAGCTCAAAAAAGAGATCAAAATAAAGAAATAACATTAAAATCAACTTGAAATGTTACCATAACCTCCATTGTGACATGGTTTTCTTTAATGACTTTGGGATGTGGATTCTCCTTTCTTGAATATTACCAATTTGACAACATATATGCATAGCATAAGTGATAATGGATTATGAATGAAGGATGGAGTTTTTGAATTTATAGACTTTTGAGAGAAATAATGGATGGTCAAGATTCGATTATGATATCAAGGGTGCATAATGGTTGAGTGGAATTCCCTAGGATTAAGGAGAAGGTGGAGGGTGGAGATGAAGGTGGTTAGATAGTGAATAGCTAGGATAACTTAACAAATATAGTAAGTAGTTGTGATCATGAGGGAAATAAGGGACATGTGGACCTAAGAAGGCTATAAACTTGAGTTGTGTTGAGAGAATAAGGGGACCATAAGAACAAGTGTTCTTAGGTTCCCTTTATTCTTGGAATGTGTTGAGATCTAATAATGGGACCATAAGGAAAAGTGTTCTTATGTGCCCTTTATTCTTGGAATGTGTTGAGGGAATATAGACCTAATTAAATAATAATATTATTTAGTTATTTTAGCCACATGTGTGATATGGATAATAGGTAGAATGTGTAATTATTTATTTATTGCAGAGGAGGTGGAAAAAGGTTATTAATTAAATAATATGATTATTTAATTAAGTGATTTACTTTAGGTGAAGGAGATTATAATAGGTGATGTTATTGGTTGATTAGGACTAGATGATAGGGAGTATATTAGGTTAATATTTTAGGTGTCAATAATACATTTGAATGGTTTGTTATTGTGCCAATTTTATAGCCTAGGAGATACCTATAATTGATTTTATGACATCAAATGCTACCAATCTAAATTATAAATGAAGACATTAATTTTATAGAAAGTAGGAAGGGTTTAGAAAATGTATATTTCTATAATGGTATGTTGCCATGGATGTTTGTAATGATTTAAGTGAATATTTAATCATAGCTATGTTTTTCCTCTTATCACATTTGTTGGTGTAAATGTAGTGAGGGTATGATACATGTGTGATAGCATTTAATGCATTACAAATACTTTGTAATGATCATTCCTTGTTGCATGTGAGTCATTATAGTTCTAGTGATGTATCACTAAGTATTTCTATTACATGGATGTAATATTTGATATGTATGTAAATGCATCTCTTATTTTGTTAAAATTTTATTGAATTCATCCCTTTCATATTTATTTTTCCTGGATTTCTTGCCCAATGAAATAGGAATTGGTACACTTTGGTGATGGATCAATCAATCTTCATTTAAAACACCCCCTCCATCTTTTTTAGTCATAGGAATAGAGTGTGAGTAGATTATAATTCATGTTGTTCATGATTTAATATTAACAAATTAAGAATAATTTTAAGTAAGACTAATATCTAAATCATTAGAGGATCATGTCATACATGTCTACACCTTTTCATTGTGTATAAAACATTAAAGGAAATCATCTTAAGGGATGATAATATTATTTTTACTTGTAAGTGCATTTGCAAGGTGTTTTATTAATCATATAAGAGGTCTTCTGTAATGCCCATCCTTTGCACTAAGGCAGAAACATGACTAATAATTTATTTTTATTTTAAAAATAATCATCACACATGCTCACCCCCACCGATACCACTCTCGAAAGCAGAGAGTGGGAAAGTCACTAGAAGAAATGACATGAATGTATATCGTTTTCACATATCAAGGAAAATCCTTAATATTCTAATTCTACACATTGGTTTACCTTCAACTAACTAGCATTAAATTAAATAACGCCTTTATGGTTAAAAGGGTTGAACAGGTCAATCTGACAACGTGTTGATAGGTTAATTTTCAAGGGAGAGTATATGGCAACCTAGCAATTTGAATCTTTAACACAATTGGTTTATATAATGTTCAACTGATATAGTGACACGCCTTGCACTCCTTTTTCAAGGTCACATCATGAACCTTCCTAATATTTTAATTGAAGTGTGTAATGCAAGAGCATATAGATCAATGACAGTTAAATTTCAAATCATTGATCTCGTTGTTAGTGGGGACCCCAACTGCCTTCCTAAGGAGGATAGTAAGGGTTCGAGTCCTGCATGGTTACTCAAACATAAGCAACACCCATCTATTCAGTTGCTTTCTTTTAAATTCTAAATTTATGCCATTAAGATCAAAATACAATTATGTGTAAATATTATGTACTTACATACCAATTTATTTGATCTTTTATTCTCATATAAATAAATATTTATAAAAGAAAAAAACATAAATACCTTATTTATTGCAATAACTTATAACAAAATTCTAATATATATTATTAATCTAGATTTTTACTTTTATTTTTATCTATATATTTATTTCATTCACTAAAAATAATATAATTAAACTTCACATTTTATATCATATAAAATACAAATAAAGAGATCTTAATCTACCTTTCTTAATTTAAAAGAGATATTTATAAGCACAACCAAAAATAAAATAATACCTAGAAATAAAGAAAAGTTTCTCTATGTATATGTGATCCATGTAAATAAGAAGTTTAAGACTCTTTTCTTATTTTTCTCTCTTTCTTTTATAGAGGACTATTCAAACTTATCTTTATATCCATTGTTTATAATGTAACCACCTTACAATACTAAGCTTGGAATTATTCATATCCATGTTTCCCATGAAAGATAGTTGCTATTAAAATTAGTCACAGTGCATAATATAACTTCGTACGCTTACAGAATTAAAGTGTCCTCAATTTAAAAATAATAATAATGAATTAAATGTGTTAATGGGAATAGTAAACATTAATGTTAAATTCATAAGAATATATTAACTGTAGCGTCCAGAATAACTGTCATATCCTATTACTATCAGTAAGGATTTAATATTAGAAATCTGTGCTAAGCCTACCCCATTGTGCCATTGAGCACTAGCAACCGTTTTATTCATGTGCTGATAGCATACTGTTACTATATCACCTAATTATATAAAGAGAAAGAGGATGGTTGCCCCCTCATCAGATCAGAAATCCGGTGGCATCTAAGATAAAGGTCGTTGCTTTACAGCATTGTCCACTACTTATTACTTGGTGGACTGGCCCTGACATGGCTGAGAACAAATGAATACTGCAACCTACTTTCTAGTGAACAATATCCTATAGCGGAAATTCGGGCCAAGAATAGCATACTAACATAACGTTATTCCAACCAATAATATCATCCTGAGGGTGCTAACGTAGGAACCAAATGGGCTATTGAGATCGATGGGACTTCCCACGACTAGGGACGACTAGGGAAAGAGATATAATAAATGCACTGTGGTGCATTTTTTTTTTATGCATGGGAAAAATCAGTCAAGGCAGGAAGCCTTCTATACATAGTGCGAGTATTCAATATACTCTATTGCTGTTAAATAGTTTACTGTGAAGGAGCCTGGTATCTGGGAGTGAGTTTTAGGCTCTCTTTCACTTCACTTTTTCAACTTTTGACAGCTCCATCGTTTACTCTCATCTCAACGTCCTGCACAAGATATGAATAGTTGTACTCTTTCTCTGTAAAATGCTGGACGATTTTCTCGATACTCCCAACATACATCTTTGGTTGATAAAGAAAACACGCTAATCGTAATATTGGGACATGACAGTGCCCATGTTTATATTAGTTGTTTCTCGAGACATCTGCAACTCTGTCGACATGATTTTATTGGCTATCACAGCAATAAATAATTCTCATCTTGGGGTACGGGTTTAAATAAACAGTTGCTGGTGTTGATCCCCAACAATTTTGCATTAAACTCCTCTGTGGCTTTTGTTGGCGCCGAAGATCCTTCTGACTGTCTTCATTGACTAGGCGTGACACTTGTAAGAGAAATCTCTGCTCAGCTATGGGACCTCAAAAAGGCTATGAGCCTAGGAACTTCTTTCAAAACCAAAGGAGGCGCTAATTTCTACTGTGCATGATCGTCCCAATATTTTTTAGCCTTTGTTGTTGTGACAGTAAAATCGATCTCACAGTGATCATTAAACCAATCTCACATTAAATATAGGAGTAGCTACTGAACTTCCTATTGCAAACATCTTTATCACGGGGGTTATAATAATTCTGGATCATTACGTTAATTTGTAGCTCCTCCTTTTGGTGAAACTTAGCAAAGGGCTTGGTAGCCCAACTCCCTCTATATCTCTTCAAGAGGTAAGGTGGAGATCTTTATTTTATGTTGCTCTCATATCTACTTCTGTTTAAATTATATTTTTTTGTTTATTTATTTATTTTTTTAACTAAGTCTTCTAATGCATTCCCTTACTTGTATGCCACCTTTTCTCCACGGGACCTATGGTGGAATTTGTCTACCACAGATCCACTCAGCCTGTCTACAGTCAATTACTCCTCGCAAAGTTTTTTTATTTTTTTTTAATTTTTTTTAAGAGTTCGGTAATAATTATACTAACTCATGTTCTACACAGCATTGCTATTCCTCACATATTTGCAGCTTTGGAGTCGTGCGGGTTTATTTGTTCTTGTTATACTATTAATTTTGCAATACAGATACAGAATTCTTAACAATCTCATTTACCCCTAGCTTTCTTTTGAACAACATATCGATTTACTTATTTAACTGCAGGACTTCTGTTTACTGCAATGAATAGATTTCATCTTACTTTTATTATATATATATATATATATTCAAGGAACACTTGAACATATTTATCCAAGGAAGGAGTTAGAATGAAGCTGAACCCCTTTTGCTTAACTTTCCTCAGCTAGATGAATACGGGAGGATAAATATATATTTACCTCCCTGAGGCAGATTACTGTGCCAGTTTATTTTGTTACCATATTTTGATTTGGTTTGCAGAAAAGCTAATGTTATTAGAACTGCTTCTCGGCTGAGTAGTTTTGTTCCTTTGATGAAATGAAGTACACAGATTATATTTAATGACATGGATCTACTATTATTTAGGAAATTTAAATCTTTTATAAAATCTTACATTGTCTAATATTTAGTTGGTGAGTAATATCTTATTTGCAACCTTCCACAACTAACTTCTTTAATTTTTGAAACAGCTTTGCACTAAAATTTGTTTAGCTTTTGTTATTTTTGCTACCATCATGAGCAGAAAGTTGTTTAACTTATTCTATTTAGTAACCGCAATGATCAAAGGTCTCTATAATCATAAATAACCATTTTTTTAAAAATTTATTTATTTATTTATTTTTGCTAACCATATAGTAACAACTTTTCAATATATGCTTTACAAATTAAATGTCTCAAAAAAAAAACGATTTCAACATCTCTTTCAAGAATATTACAAGGTAAAGTATCATAATACAAGCAATTTCGAGAAGAGAATTTTCTTTCCCTTATTACAACAATTGCCACTCTTTGTTTTTAAAACCATCATTATTACAACAATACATAGGAACTAGATGACTACCCAACCACTGTATAAAGGCTTGCTCTCCACCCTACCATAATGGCGTCATGGAGCCTCGTAGGCTCTAGCCATACCCCCGAGCACGGAATTATCTTAGCTCCATGATGATAAATGGAGTCTTTTGTCATTTTTTTTTTTTTACAAAGAAGTCAAAACTAACATAGCACAACTTGATGTATCTAAGTTTTCTACCTTCCATTCTCCACCATGATTCATTCCATATTTCACATCCTTACCACCAATAACAAAGGGAAATAGGAGAGAATACTTATCTCTTTATATGAGGAGGCTAACTCCTTGAACCTTCTTTCCTCTGCCAAGCCATCTTGATCATTCTCCATCATCTCCATTAGAGTTCTCCAAGAGGAGAAGTGGGCAATGCCCAAATCTTCCATCTTCTTGAGATATATAGGAATCTTCCAAACCTACACTCTTTCCCCCAAGTGCTCACACATGTGTGAGTCTTGTGCCAATTCCAAGATCTTTTGGGGAGTGGGAAGTTGAGAGTGACAAGTCACTTTTCACAAGCCCCAACACTTTTGAGTTCGCCACATTCATGAATGTGGACTTTTGAGGGGTCTTTTCACACTCTAAGGACAAGTTCACATGTCAAAAAGGTTCCAAACCCATAGGTATAGGTCCTAGGGGTCTATTCTTGTTCAAAAACCAAGGAAATTGACTCAATAATCCCTTTTTAAACCCACAAAAGAATCCATACGAGTTTTGATCTTGACCAAGGGTTCCAACCCCAACCAAACTCTCATCACATGACCTACAATTGGATTCTACTCAACATGATCACCTAATCAATAATCAAACCTCAAACCCTTCCAAGTCAAATAGGGCTACACTTAGAACTTCCCAAGATGTATCTGATACGATTTTGATATTTATCCAACCTCCTATTTGCATATTTGATTCCTTTAACGTTAATCCCGCATTGACTCACTTAATTTCCTGCACAACATAATTAAGCACAGTTAGATATAATAATAACCACATTAATTGCAAACCAAATCTTTGTAACTTTATTCACAAACCATTTACATAGCTAATTACTCTTTCAATGCAATACGACACAACAATTATCTTATTTCAAATTCATCTTATACGTTTGAATCTCATACCATAATTCGCATGCCCATACATCTTCATTAAGTAAAATAACAATGATATAACATAGAGTAAAAATAAACTATAAGGTCATTACTAGACAATCGCCTAAATCATATCATTCGTAATATATCTAACCATCTATTTAGGATAAATATATAGGTTGTATTAGTCACTTGAAATGAGAGGCCTTACATCTTCTGACCTAGTGAAAAATATAGGGATCAAGTGTTCATTGGATACAAATGATGAATATTGTTGTCATGTTACTTTTATTTGAAGTATAAAACTATTAATGATACTTATGGAAATACCCTCCTAGGTTCAAGATGATCCCCAAGTGTAGGAGAATCTACCCACTATAATTCATTGAATTTTAACCCTAATTAGTCTATTGATAAACTTCTTGACAACATATCCTAGCATTGGTGGTAAGAAATGTTATAGGATTGTGAAGTAGTGGTTTTGGGAACTAACAAGACCATCATCAATTTCATCGAGCATGTTGATAGGGTAGAAATATATGGTAGGTTAAAGAAAAAATTTCTTTATAAGTAATTGAGGGTGAGCATCCACCATCCCTACCATATTCGATAAAGAGGATGAAGGCACATTAGCATTAAAACCTAGTATGGGAGGAGATGTAAAACTAATAAAGTTGAAATAATGTTGAGGAAAGGGATATACATATATCTTCATATTTTGATTTAGTTTTATCATCAAATTTTCACTTTGGTCACCTCCACCATAGACATAGATGGTACTAGGATGATGTGATATTGGATAATATTTGTGAGACACATGCATCACTTAGTATCATTGTCTAGTATTGTATGAAACTGACATAAGGATTTTACATTAAAAGTAGGAAGAAGAGGCTTTCTAATGTCTAGTGGGTGAATGTGAAGGACCTAAACAATGTTGTTCTTAAGGAGATACTAAAACAAAGAGTGAAGAGGCTCAAATACCTTGGTAAACTATTCATATCTTCATGGTAGAGAAAAATAGATAACCTAAATAGAAGGCGTATTTATGAAATTTATATTATTTTTAAAAAAATATTATTTTAATAGTTTAATTATGAAGAGGAGGCTCTCAAAACACCATAAGCAACCTATGAGGTGGGAGCCTCAAACTAGATGATTAAGTGGCAGCTAGTAATCTTGAAAAGCGGTTACAAATACATGAATGGTAAATATCACATCAATCAAATCTTATCCTAGATTAGAGGTTGCAATTTTCCAATGAAAACCCACCACATGTTAGACTTTGAGAGTGCATAAGCTATTTGAGAAAATAAGGATTTTTAATGAAAAATGAAGTCAGTAACCTTTCATTTACTTCCTATTTGTAATGAATTAATTTAGTGAATGTTACCTGAGATCTAGTGTTTTCTTGAAAATGCTAGAGAAATTGGTTCATAATTGATCACATGTGTTAATAGAATGATTCAAGATCAATAAAAATCAATATAATGTGGCATGGAATTTATGTGACTATGGGAAAATATTTGTTAATAAATTCACTGCATAGTGTAGTGAAAGTAGAGACATGCATCTATGAGTAACCCTTTCTATTATGTTTATCAAACCTAGGATAGTGAGTAAAGGGGTGGAAATAATAATTATACGAAGAGGAATACACCTATAATATGGTGGAATAAGTGATTGGTAAAATGAAAGGGAGAGGGAGGAAATCCAAGGCTACAATTAGCCTATAATTTGTATTAGTTGATTGATGATTAGATCAATAGTATATAGAGGAGGATGAAGGGAATTGTATGTGCATGGTTGTAGAAGGGGTTAAAAATTTAGTAGTTGAGTAATTTATTAATCCTAAGAATGTAGTGGTAGTTTCCATTTATGTGTTAGATGTAATATGTATAGTTGGAACTAGCATAGGCATAGACAATTGTGTTCTAGTGATATTAGAATGTGAATCGTTAGTATCATTGAGGACTTATGTATAGGAAGGTTAATTTCTTTAACGAATGCATATCTATCCTCAAAGAAACTCAAGTATCTTGGTATGTTAACATACTAAGGAGGGCCTTAACCACATGCATGACCTCACTTCAAAGATTATTTTTTTTCCAAAAAAATATTAACAATTACTTAAGTGTTAATCAAGATTTTGTAGTTAATTTTTAGAGAATTTCAAGGTGGCTTCATGATAAAAATAATATTTTTTATCATGAACATTAGAAGTTGAAGATCCTAGTTTTCCATTAATTATACTATAGTGTAGGAAAATGCATACCCTTGCATTTTCACACTTGTTTGGGCCTGCCTTGCTTTGTTTATCCTTATTTGTGCCTTAATTGGTCCTATTTTGCATCCACAAGCCCAATGAACTATATCTTTTTTTGGCTAATCCCGACAAACATCAATGGATAATTAATAATTTAATGATTTTGGTTGTGTGTCCCTAATTTTTGGGTCGAGACTAAGACACCACCTAGGGCGTCTTTGTCCCCTAAAGGTCTTGGGACCCTGATTTCAAGTGTGCCTCAAATGGGACCCTTTTTGGAGTCTGTGCCTCAAGTTTCATGCCTCGGGACTAAGACACCACCTAGGGCATCTTAGTCCCCCTTAAGGTATTTTTGGGATTTAATTTCAAATCTTGGCGGGATTTAGCCTCCTTTAATTAATGAATTCATGTGTCAGCTTGGTGTTGTGTAATTTTGGGATATTAAGCATATATTTATAAGTATAAATACAAGCTTCTTCCACTATTTTTCATAATAAGCATTCAAGTATTCATTCTAAAGGAAAGTTTATGAGATCAAGAGCAATTCAACAAGCATTTGGAACCATCATCAAGATTCAAGCATCATATCAAGGATATTGTTGCATCATGTTTGTTATTGTGCTAATATTTGTGATGTAGGGTTTATGATTCAAGCAAGTGTTCAATTCAAGATCTATCCTATTCAAGCAGGAGATAAAAAACCACATCCATTGTAGCCATTTCAAGAATATTTGCAGCCTCTTATTACAAGGGTTTGGTGAGTTACAACATAGTGTTTTGTTCATTCATCATTTCCCTCCATTTCATTATATTCCAAGGTTTAATTACCAACAAGGGGTTTGACCAAGGAAAACCCCCATTTACTAACAATCAACAATTTTTTCCTCTCTCGCATGTTTGTGTTTGCATATTTAGGTTGAAGACTTGAATATCATTTGAAGTGCAAAGTTGCAAAGTTGCATTGCAAAGTTGTCATCTTCACAAAAACTCACCTATAGGCTAGATCTAGAAGTTTTGGAACCTGAGATCAGAGAAGAAGGAAGTGCAGACATCAAGCCTTAGGATCACATTCAAAGATTCCTAAAATTTAGATCAGGAATAAGATTGTAGCAAGGGTGTCTTAGTCCTCGAAGTGGAATTTTGTAGAGATTCTTTTGGATCTTGTTCTGACATTTGAAGATTTTGCATCTGCCCCGAAAAATAGTAGCAGGACTAATAAGATAGTAAGGGCATCTTAGTCCTCCATAGCATATTTTTACAACTTCTAAATGCATTTTTAGAACCCTCATTACATTTCCATACTTCCTAGGTACACATATCCTAACGTGTTGTTGCATAATTTCATCATTTGCATTCATCATTTAGCTTGCATTATTAGGTTTTGTGAGTTGAATGTTAAGTTGTATTTTCCAAGATTTTGCTTGGTGGTGAACCCTTCAAAGCCTAAAAGAACCCCTCCTAGGTCTTCCTTGTTGAGAATTGACTCACCCTTTAGGGTTGATAGTCAATCCAATTTAGGGATCCTGGGACATAATTGAATGACTGGAGGAGAATAATGGGCTCTTCCCCCATCTATTTCCCCAACGGTTCATTTTGGTGAACCTGACCTTATTTTAGAGAATTCATTTTCTGATTTGGAGTTCATTAAAATCCTAGATCTAGGTTGCATTCATTCTTGCATTGCATCTTGCAATAGTGAAAGTGCATCTAGGGTTTCTCACATTTGCATTACTGAAAGTGCATATAGGTTGCATTTTTTCTTTCTTGCATCATCCTATCTCATTTAAAATCTAAAAAGTGCATTGTCAATCATCCTAATTTCATTTAGAAACATTTTTATTATATTCAAAATTGAAAAAATTGCATTCGACTTTTCCTTCAATTGCTTGTCATTAGTCACTTTTTCTTGCATTCATTTGCACATTTTTCTATTTCTTAACACTAGGTCCCTAGGTAGGCAACCTAGGAACACTGTAAACAATCCAAAATTTGTTTCTTTTGAATGAAACCTTTGTTGGGACTAAAACACCCTTCCTAGAATCTCAGTCCCTCTCAGGGTTTCTGGCTCAAAATCCCATCTCTATTATTTGTTGTTTGTTCCAACCCCTAGAACCTCAAAATCTCACCAGTAGGACCAAGACGCCCTTATTGGCATCTTAGTCCCTATTGGCTTTGACTTTGCAGTTTTCAGGATCTAAAATTTCTTTTATGTGCTTCTATTTTTTGCTTTCAGTTTTCTATTATAGCTTGTAGAATTGTTGTTATTCCAATTTCTTTAATTTCAAGTATAACTGTAAACATCAAATATTGTGTTCATTGCACTCTCTTTGGTTTATCCCTTGCATGAGCTGTAATACTTGGTGTCCTACTGTCAATACTATGGTTAGATAAAGTGCAAGACTTATGGCATCCCGTGATAGTATAATCGTCATGGATCTTGGGGTTTCTAACTCTCTTCCTGATAGTGTTGTTAATCAACTAGCCATGGCCCATGATTTATACACTACACTTCCAATCCCACAAGATGTCCTACATAGATTAGATGAAACATTCCAAAACTTACAAGCCTCTATCCTTAGTGAATGTATACATAGTAGCTTGATTCCCATTATACAAAACCTAAGGATAGTACTTAAAACTGGAAATGGAAATCAATTTATTTCTATGATCTTAGTCATTTCCTTCATAACTATTGGACTAAGGAAAGAAATAATAATACACCCACCATAGTCAATACGAATGACAATGATAAAAATGATTATATTCAACATGATCCTATCAATAATAATCCTATGGATACTCATGACCAAAGTCCTATTAATAGAATGATAGGATTGATTGACATCGAGCCTCATAAAAAACAAACCATAATGCCCATTGACATTACTTTCTCTTCAAAATAATCAATCAAAAATGCACCTGATGGTCCTCTTTGCATAACTGATAGAATCAATAACATACCCACTCCTAGGATTTTAATTGATCTCGTCTATGGAGAGAATGTGATCACAAAAGAAATCTTATATATGCTTGAACTTAAGACAGATATGATAAACTGAAAGCATGGACTAAAACGCATGATGGTTTTGCTTGTTCTATGATGGGCTCGATCACACTCCCTTTACAAGTAGGACCAAAGAAATTCATGTATCATTCTCTATCATCTCTAATTCGGATCAATTTCATGTGAAGTTAGGCTACAAATGGCTTCGCTCCATGAATGTGATCCCATCTGTTGTCCATAAGTGCTTAAATTTTCCAGTTGGCAATGAAATATTCATCATGAACCATAGTTTCTTTAGCCCTTCGTATTCCCATGGAATTTTTTCCTTAGATTATTTTTGGCTTGAGCCTATGGAACCTATAAGACCCTATGAAGACTTCCTTTTCCTATTCTACCAAAAGTTCAAAGCAAGATGCATAGCCAAATTATCCCTTGAGAATTTTCCTACACCTATGATTGAACCTCCACCCCTTGACATAAACAATGCTCAACTTAACGCCCTTCTAACTAACCAAGACCTATCCATAAAAAATCCTTTTCCTATTTCCTATAAAAGGCCAATAGAAAAAAAACAAGTCTTATTTCACCCCCTACGCAAATTTATAAAGTCAAAGAGAAAGTGGTTGAACAACCTTCCATGGTTTCTTCTGTTATTCCCTCACAAGAAGAAAAGGAACTTATGGTTGAAAAACCTGCTCCTACATAGACGTAACTTGAAAATCATAATAAAAGAAATATAAATGCTAGAGAGCGTAGGTGTAGACGTCGTGCTATTGCTCGAAAGATGAATGAAGAAAACAACATAAAAATAAAATTTTAAAATTGAAAGAAGTAATAAATGATGAACCTCCTCCATTACCAGAACAAACAAATCCTATGTCTCCAACACAACAATGACTAGTACCTTCTATGGATATTATCATTCGTTCTCCTATTGTGGTTAACTTGGATGATGATGAAGAAACTGCTAAAATTGATGAGCAAGTGCATAATGAGTTGAATTTGTTATTTTCCTCTTCTATGAGCTTAGACGATAACAACCATGATGATCCTCCTAAACCGAGTGATGCACCACATGTTGAACTTGATGATTCTCCTAGTACAACACTTGACACTTGATGTTGTCCCTCTCGCTAGTGATCTACATTCCACATATACTAAACAAGACTGGGATGCAGATGACTTGTTGGATGGTTGACTTGCATGTGCTTTACTAGTCTTTTTGCTTTTCTTTTTTTCTTTCTTTATGGCTAATTGCATGTGTGTAATGTGATCCCCCATGATGTTTTGTTTTATGTTCCTTCTCTAGGTACATTCCTCTATTTGTACCTTCATTCTTCTATATGTCATAAGCTTTTTCCTTTTCATTGATCTTTGCCTTTCATTTGCATTTTTGTCTTGTTTTTTCCTTTTAGGGATGACACAAGGTGTCGAGACACCCTATGTCTCTTCCATGTTGACCCAAAATATTTTTCATTATCTTTTCTTTTCCTTTCATTTGTATTTTTGTCTTGTGTTTTCTTTTTGGGGATGACGCAAGGCATCAAAACATTCATGTTTCTTCCATGTTGACCCAAAAAAAAATTATTTTTTTCGCTCTCTATTTGTGTCATTCTTCCAGTTCTATGTGTATTTTGGGAGTTATGATAGTTTTGAGCTCTCTAATATCATTGCAACAAAGACATATACTGACCCAAATCCATAGATCCCTTATGTGTTTCTAGGGGACAACCCTCTTTTCCTTTTTCATTTTTGTCTACTTTAAAGTAATTGCTCACATCATGGTGTTAGCAATTCCTTTAAAGTGGGGGCATACATTGGAATTATTTTGGCATGATTTCATTTATATTTGTTTTCATGTTCCTTGTGCAATTTTCTTTCTTCTTGTGATGTGTCCTTTTCTTGGTGATGCCATTGGGTTTGACTTCCTCCGAGAGGGTGATATTTCCTTGTTCTCTCAGAAACATTAGGTACAATGTTCGCTAAGATGATACCTTTGCACTTGTTCACTCTTGGAAACATTGGGTATAATGTTCCCCAAGATGAGACCATGTATTTATCCACTTTTAGAGATGTTAAGCATGATGTCCTTTGAGATTAAAACCTCACACAAACTAAGCAAAATCCCTTCGAACATCCCTCTTTCTTGTTACATTTTATTTTTGTACCTTATTAAAGTCATGGAGGTATGGCTTTGATATGGTCCCTTGGGGCTCACTTAGTGAATAACTAGCTTCACTAGCAAGTGAAGCCACAATACTGGTTTACAATTTGATGGAGGAAGGAAAACTAAGAAAAAATGAACCCAAGGAAAAAAAAAATGGTTTTAGGGGTTCAAATGAACCTACAAGTTCGATCGAACCAAAAAGGGGTTTGACCGAACTAGGGTTCGAGCGAACCCATTAATTATTGGGCCCACATTTCCTGCCCAAAAGGAAAAAGAAAAATGCATTTTGAATGGGGTTCAAATGAACGCCTCTTATTCCTCATTCTCCCCCTGAAACACAAAGAAACCTAAATTTTTATGCTTCAAAGCTTAGGTTGAGGATGAAAATGGAGGAGTCTTCACAAACCCAACTAGAATCAGGTAGTCATGAAAACAAGCTATCCAATGAATATAATTTTAATATGTTTTGGTTTTATTATGTATTTGTTTTTTTAGTTTTCTTAAACATAGTTTTTTCATTAAAAATTAAGGTCTTTGTTTTACACGTGGAAAAGTAGCAGATTATCAAAAAAAAATTGAAAAATATGAGTGCACCAGATATTTAATATCTTGATCCAACAAAAAAAAAATGAATTTCAATATATACAGAAAAAGTTACGTGTTATACGGTTGTGCTATGTCTAAATTGTAATTGGTTTGACTTTAAAACTTGATTAAAGAAAAAATATTCAATAAATAACTATCTAACCAAGTGGAAGCACTAGATATCAAAGTTACAAATCTAAATTTGAAAGAATTAGAATTTTAACCTTCATGGAAAAACAGTTATGTGTTATACGGTGTGCATCACTTTTTAAAAATGTTGTTTTTAAAAAAAAAAAAGTTTTCGTGGGAGATGGAAAAAGCAGTGCAATCTGATTCCAAAAATTTTGAAAAAAATATTTTTAGAATCTATAGACAAAATGTGATGAGACTCTAGTTTGTATCATCTTCAAATTCCTCACGGTTTAGCCGCTATAGGTGCTTGAATGTGAAGATTTAGTTAAAAATAATAATTTCAATGTCTAGTTTGGCCAAAAATTGTAAACCACTATTGTGGGATCACCCTAGCCCTTGTGAGCATGTATTTTTGTACCTTATTCAATTAATGGAGGTATGGCTTTGATATGGTCCCCTGGGGCTTACCTAGTGAACAACTAGCTTCACTAGCCCTTGTGAGCATGCATTTTTCTTTTTCTCCTTATCATAGTCATGGGGGTATGACGTTGATATGGACCTTTCGAGGCTCACTTAGTGTACAACTAACTTCACTAGCCCTTGTGAGCATGATTTTTGTTTTCATAGTGGAAAATGCATTCCACTTGTAAACCTTTTTGGACAAACAACCTAGACCCATTCCACAACAAGTTGGATGGCCAGTCAAAGCTTGATCCATTGCATTTTTTTCTTCTCTTTTTTCTCTTTTTCTTTTTCTATCTTTGACGGTGTATGTTTGCGATTTGGTTATGGCTTCATATATCATCTACAAGTGTGTTCATTTGTGTCTATATTGGTTTTCCATAGGATTTTCATCTTGGGGGCTTGGAAACCCTCTTGGTTATTGTCATCCTATCTTACTAGCATTCATACATTTGAACCCCCTCTTGATTGTGTAGTTCACTACTTTAGTGTGAGTTTGAAGTGCAAGTTCCTCCTCTCACTAAAGTGGGGGCTAAATGTAGTGTAGGAAAATCCATACCCTTACATTTTCACATTTTTTTGGGCCTGCCTTGCTTTGTTTATCCTTATTTGTATCTTAATTGGTCCTATTTTGCATCCACAAGCCCAATGAACTATATATTTTTCTAGCTAATCCCGAAAAACATCAATGGATAAATAATAATTTAATGATTATGGTTGTGTGTCCCTAATTTTTGGGTAGAGACTAAGACGACACCTAGGGTGTCTTTGTCCCCCAAAGGTCTTGGGACCTTGATTTCAAGTGTGCCTTAAATGTGCCCCTTTTTGGAGTCGGTGCCCTGAGTTTCATGCCGCAGGAGTAAGATGCCATCTAGGGAATCTTAGTCCCCCTTAAGGTATTTTCAGGATTTAATATCAAATCTTGGTGGGATTTAGCCTCCTTTAATTAATAAATTCATGTGTCAGCTTGGTGTGGTATAATTTCAGGATATTATGCATAGATAAGTATAAATACAAGCTTCTTACACTCATTTTTCATAATAAGCATTCAAGTATTCATTCCTAAGGTAATTTTATGAGATCAAGAGAAATTCATCAAGCATTTGGAACCATCATCAAGATTCAAGCATCATACCAAGGATATTGTTGCATCATATTTGTTATTGTGCTAACATTTGTGATGTAGGGTTTATGATTCAAGTAAGTGTTCAATTCAAGATCTATCCTATTCAAGAAATAGTCAAGAACCACATCCATTGCATCCATTTCAAGCATATTTGTAGCTTCTTATTACAAGGGTTTGGTGAGTTGCAACATAGTGTTTTGTTTATTCATCATTTCCCTCCATTTCATTCTATTCCAAGGTTTAATTACCAACAAGGGGTTTGACCAAGGAAAACCCCCATTTACTAACAATCAACAATTTTTTCCTCTCTTGCATGTTTGTTTTTGCAGATTTAGGTTGAAGACTTGAAGATCATTTGAAGTGCAAAGTTGCAAAGTTGTCATCTTCACAAAAAATCACGTACATACCAGATCTGGAAGTTTCATAACCTGAGATCAGAGAAGAAGGAAGTACAAACATCAAGCCTCAAGATCACATTTGGAGATTTCAGAAATTCAGATTAGGACTAAGATGGTAGCAAGGGTGTCTTAATCCTCCAAGTGGAATTTTATAGAGATTCTTTCATATCCTATTTTGGCATCTGAAGATTTCGCATCTACCCCAAAAAACAACAGCGGGACTAATAAGACAATAAGAGCATCTCAATCCTCCATCACATATTTTGACAACTCCTTTGCATTTCTAGAATCCTCATTACATTTCTAGACTTCCTAAGTACACATACCCTAACTTGATGTTGCATAATTTCATCATTTGCATTCATCATTTAGCTTGCATTATTAGGTTTTGTGAGTTGAATGTTAAGTTATTTTTTCCAAGCTTTTGCTTGGTGGTGAACCCTTCAAAGCCTAAAAGAACCCCCTCCTAGGTCATCCTTGTTGAGAATTGACTCACCCTTTGGGGTTGATAGTCAATCCAATTTAGGGATCCTAGGACATAATTGAATGGTCGAAGGAGAATAGCGCAGGCTCTTGGACCCCATCTATTTCCCCAACAGTTCATAGACAAGAATGAGTTCTTATGGTAAAGTGGTCATAAATAGATTGTGTGGAATCTAGGCTATTACATAAAGGAGCATTTGTACCTCTAGAAGATATTTTTAAGTTTTATATTCTTCTTCAAACTATGTTATTAGAGTGTGAGGATTGAATTGTGAAACTCATGAATGGTATAATAACACACAATCTAGAACCTTGAAAAATGAAGTTAATGAAAAATTAGCTTGAAGTCTAATTAATTTTTTAAATTTGAAAATTTTCAAAGTTTAAATGTGTGGATAGTTTGTGTAGAATGTTAGTTACACCAAAATATAGTGAAGGAAATTTGACTCTACTAAAGGAAGATAATTTTTCATTAGAAGTAATTTTAAATCACCACACTTGGAATAACCAGCCAAGGGTTTTTATTTAACTTTAATCTATTTATGAGATTTTGTTAATTAACCCTTTTTATTTTCTTAATTTTAAATACAAATATGTTTACTAGATGAAGTTAAAAATGCTTTCTAAGCTAATAGATGTTAATTATATAACATTCAGGAAATGAAAATCATAATTTGAGTGCAAAAATAGAAAGTATAGTAAAAAGGAACCTAGATTGAAAATTTGGAACTCTCTACATCATATGCTAGCACTTTGTATGGATGTTATAATCATGCACTATTGTCTCATATAGGTGAAAAATTGGAAACATTCTATCCAAAAATTTGTAGCCTACTCATACAAGAAAAATTCCAATAGTATGATAAAAATGATAATAATTGGAATGATATAATGACAATAAGACAAGCTATTCCAATGCAAGAAATTAATATTATGAAAAGAAATAAAGGAAGGAGATGTAACCAAATAAATTGTAAACTTAACATGTTTTCTCCAACATAAACATACAACACATGAAAAAATAAATAAATTAATGACTACTTAGAGATTTGCCTCAATCAAATCCTTATATTAGTGGGCGAAGCCACAATAGTGGTTTACAATTTGATGGAGAAAGGAAAATTGAGAAAAAAATGACCCCATGGCAAAAAAAATGGTTTTAGGGGTTCGCATGAACCTACAAGTTTGACTGAACCATAAAGGGGTTCTATCATGCCTAATATTTCTTGCTAGAAAATCAACAATTTTTTTTTTTCTAACATAACTTTACACCAGTTTCACACAATGTAACTTAAAAGAAAAAACTACACCATGTTTGATAACACTATATTGGGTGAGGAACAACTCAAGATTGATCTATCTATAAAATCTTGTTGTCCAACTCACTTAGTTGAATTTTTAAATATGCTCGACTTAATCATTCTACGAATAATATGTACTAATATTATAACTCATATAATATTACTTTCCTTTAGCTGAAATAATAATATTAACCTCAAGGATATTATTGTCGTAGATCAAAATATTACTAAGATTATTTAGTCACATATATACAATAATAATATTATATTTTATTGGACAATATTAAATCTTATGTTAACTTAATCAATTATTTATTACAACTCTTGATCGAAAACATTAATCTTTACTATTTATTACCCCATCTATCAACAACATAATTATTATTTATTAGTGATAATATTGATGACCCATCTTATTCCCAGAGTACCCGGTGTTGCAACCTGGGCTCTGATACCAAGTGTCATGCCCAAAATTTTCAACACAAAAACCCAACAATTTTTTTTTTTTTTTACCCAATCATTATTATTATCTCTTAATATTTATATATTAACATTATAACACTAAATATAGTATTACCAAATTAATATTAATTACATATATTTACTAAGTTACCAATTCTATATTTACTTCTAATATCATCAAGGTAATATAAATTTACCATTGTGTCATTATCTTTCCAAGAAGCGAATTTCTCCATTTTTTCCTTCTCTCTACACTCTCCATTCAAGTTCTCCAAGAGGAGAAGTGGGTAACATCCCACTCCTTCTTCCTCTCCCAAAATATATGAGTTTCAACTTGCAACTTTTGGATGGGGAGATGTGGAGTATACCTACCTCCATCAATGAGAGTCTTTTCCTTAATGAAGAAGAAACCTGTAGTTGGACAACCCCTCCATCTTTTCATACCATCATATTAACTTTACTCGTTTCTAAGCCCCAGAAGGGAGATCCAATTCATGATCACAAGGAGATGTATTTCGGTCTACTCAAAGGTTTTCCCTTCTCGTATTGACACTCCATTTTCCCTCAAGAAAAGTATTTTGATTTTCTCTCGATGGTTCACCCTTCCATGCTATCACCATTTCCTTCCTGCACAATACCAACACAATCATAAGTAACAATTGGATATTACATAAATATGTTAACTGAATATTTTATACTTTAGCTATATAATAATCCATTTAAAATTTCAATTTTCTTTCCACAATATGTGAGTGCATTCCACCTTCATGGTAGTGACAATAAACATAATGTCAAAATTAAATGCAAGAATATCACCAAAAGATCACCTTATTTTTCATCCATAATATATCTAATCATCAATTCAAGAAAAAACATATAACAAATTAGAGTTGTACTAAGTACCTACGAGGCAGGGTCTTACAGGTTCGACCGAACTAGGGTTCAAGTGAACCCATTAATTACTGGCCCCACATTTCTCGCCCAAAAAATAAAAGGAAAAATGCATATTAAAAGGGGTTTGAATGAACCCTGGTTCGCTAGAACCCAGCGAACCCCCCTTTTCCCTAATTTTTGACTTTTTCACACAAAAAACCTAAATTTTTACGCTTTCAAGCTCCAGTTGAGGATGAAAATGGGGGGGATCTTTACAAACCCAATTGGAATCAAGTAGTCTTTAGAATGAGCTATCCAATGAATATAATTTTAATATGTTTTGGTTTTATTATGTATTTGTTTTTTATTTTATTAAACATAGATTTTTCATTAAAAATGAAGGTCTTTGTTCTCACATGTGGAAAAATAGCATATTATCAAAAAAATTGAAAAATATGAGTGCACCAGATATTGAAGTCCTTGATCCAACAACAAAAAATGAATTTTGATATATACAAAAAAAGTTACGCATTATATAGTCGCTATGTCTGAATTGTCATTGGTTTGACTTCAAACTTGATTAAAGAAAAATATTCAATAAAAACTATCTAACCAAGTGGAAGCACTAGATATCAGAGTCACAAATGTAAATTCGAAAGAATTGGAATTTTATCCTTCATGGAAAAAAAGTTATGCATTATACGGTGTGCGCCACTTTTTAAAAATGTTGTTTTTGAAAAAAACCATTTTTGTGGGAGATTCCAAAAAAATTGAAAAAAATATTTTTAGAATCTATAGACAAAATGTGACGAGACTCTAGTTTGCATCATCTTCAAATTCCTCACGATTTAGCTGCTATAGGTGCCCGAATGTGAAGATTTAGTTAAAAATAAAAAATTCAATGTCCAATTTGGCCAAAAATTGTAAACCACTATTGTGGGATCACCCTAGTTTTTTGACCTTCATACTAACCTAGTTTTTATAGTTTTTTGGAAAAAAATAATAAATACAATGATAAATAAGATACAACACAACAACAATATAAATATAATGAAATGGTGCATGATACCAAAGTAGATAGAACCTAGGAAATAAGAATGGAAGAACTAAAATAGAGAGAAGAGATTGGAGCAAAAATACAACAATATTAGCTTTAATATTTGAAGTAGTGAGTATAGATAATGTTGGACTATATAAAATTTTCTTCCAAATGTACATGAATGTAACAAGCAAGATAATAACCTTCACATACAAATAAAACTAATAATAGATTTAGAGTGAGCAATAGAGATAGTTGATTTTTTTGGTAGAGCTTGTGATAGAATTTTGTGTGAGAGAGATTGAGAATATTCATCAAAAATGAGGTCAAAGAAGAGCCAAGAGGAAGGGCATTCATTTAGAATATTCTCATGGATAAATTTCATGGACTAAACTTGATAGAGAATAATTAAACACTCAAAATGGTTACTAGAATCATGAATCATCCTGAGATATTGTTGTGTTATGTAGGTTTTTGCACAAATAAATCTCATCTAAAAAAATTGGACCCAACAAATGTTCAATAGGATAAGAATAACACAAGGATTAATAAAATTACAACAAAAGAGTGAGCTAACATATTGTTATTTGGATAATGCAAACTAACACACAAAATTGAGGCACAAAATACAACATGAGATTGCAAGGGCACATAGTTTTTGGCATTACAGAGGGGATCTTATTTTCTTATAACTCTCTTCTTTCATGTTGTTTGGAAATTTCAAATCTTTAGTTTCTATCTAGCTATAAATCATGGTATTCCAAGAAGGTGAATAGGTGTGGTAAATGGTATCCTCCCACTTCTACATTTTTCATAATTAGAATGGTCTTGAAATTTTAATATTTTAATACCATATGATTATTAAATATTGTCTATTAATTAAAATTATGTTATTAATATAATATATGTTAACTGGTGTGAAATTAGTATTAATATTGATATTACAATAAATATATCAAATAAAATTATAATTTAATATATTGAACAATATAAAAATTAAAAATTAAAGAAATCATAATGATATTATAAGATATTTAAATATTCTAATGTCTAATTGATAATTGAAAAAAACTGCCTCAAATTTGTTGAGTTCTTTAGTACGCGAATACCCGTGGAAAGAAAAAGTCTAAAAGAAATTTTGGTAAGCATCCAGTGTAATCATGGCGTGTTGACTGGAGTAATGTTAGGCAACTCCCATTGACTTTAGTATATTGGGTAGTTGTTGACTTTAGTATGTATGGTAGTTGTTGCCATGTACATGCATATGGATGCGTCTAGCATGATGGAAGCGGCTTATAATTTTTTAAATAAATTAATTATGTATAATACAACATCAATATTTTGAGTGAGAAAAAATATTTATTGAAGAGTATGTCTACGATCTTATGTATTTTGATTGATTGTAAAAACATCAACATTTAATTTTTTTTTGTCATCTTATTAGTTCCTGTCATGGAACTATAGGCGACCCCTTGAACTTAACTAGTGATTAATTGTTTTTGCTTGCAGCCAATCAAATTCTATTAATTTCTTTCCTATACATTATAATTTAATTTTAATACATTATATTTTAATTTTTTTTAAAGTTAAATGCACAATTTTTAACTTTTAAAATTCTGAAAATTATTTTTCCTCAATTTTATTGGCTCAAAACTTTTGAGCGATAAGAGCGATTTTCCCGGCTCCATTATTAGAGTTGCGATTATAGTGGGAGATGGAAAGGGTAGGAGAAAATGACAATTACTTTTAACTTAACTATTCTATTTACGTTTGCAATCTAAATTTAACTAACTCTAAATACTAATAAATTCCCCTATACTTTTACTTTTAACTTAATTATTCTATTTAATTTCTTAAATATTCTATGTAATTTAAATTATATAGGTTAATTATTCAAATTATTTTTGCAATACAAACCTTGCTAGTTTGGATATTAATAAATTCAACTATGCTATATTTTTTGAAGATTATTTTTTTGTTAAATAAATTTATCTATACATTCAAACTATATTTTAAGATTAATTTTTGGTAATATTAATTTTTATTTGCCTTTGATAAATTAAAATATATTTCTTGAAATCTAGTTCGAGGGTGTGTTTTGTGTTTGCAAAACATTCCATGATTCTGTTGTGCCAACATAAAATTTGGAAGCTAGAAGTTATTTAATTGTCAATGTAAATGGTGTTAATATGAAATTATAAATTTCATATTTTGAAGAGAATTGGTGAGTCATGGGAGATTAGTTGTAAATTTTTTGTTTGTCAATAAATAAATTTTAATTAATAATGATATAAGATAATAATATGGTTGTATAATATAATATAGCTAGTTTTAAATCTATTATATTTGATTATATATTATATTAATTTATTAAATTCATATGTAATATATTAATTTTAGCATGGCATTATAATAATATATACTGTATAATATGTAACATATATAATCTAATATTTTTTTTTAATTTATAAGAAAGAAAATATTATATAATTTTTTTAAGATATTTTCCACAACAATGTTAATTTCATTATATTTATTTTTTCTTAAAGTAAAATGTTTGATTTTTTACTTTTTTAATTTTTGATTTTTTTCCCCTCATCTCATTATTCCAAAGAAAATCAATTAAGCACGGTTAAGGAGGGTTTGTAGGCGAACTTCATTCAACTAATGAAAATGATACACCAATTAAAATATTTGTTTGCTTTAATACATAAATTTGCATAATGTATTAATACATAAATTTGCACCATGTATTAATACAAAAATTTGCATAATGTATTAGAAAATTTTCATATAGATAAAATTTATGATATACCTTAGTTAAGTTGGTTTCCATATATTTGCAAGGGTGTGCAATAATAAAGCTATTTTTTTTTTTATTAAGGTGAGTGTTATAATTAATACTACATAAATATAATCAAAATAATCTAATTTGAAAATATTAATAATTAAGAATTAGGTTTAGAATTAATTTTATTATAATTATAATTATATAGATTAATTTACAATTATAATAATATTATTTTTTAATTAAATTATGATTAGGGCTATAGTTCACTAAAATACAATTAGATATTTTAGTAATTTAGAATTAGAATTAGAATTAGAATTATATAATTATTTAACTTTAGGATTAGAATATATAAATATAATTCTAATTTATTAATATGTATAAATTTATTAATATGTATAAATTTATAAGTACAGATGTTTGGTCTATAAATAGATACGCATTGATTAAGGGTGTACTACATTATCGCTTCTTAAAAAAGTTTTTTTCATGTTCTATTGAATAGCTCTAAAATTTGAAACATATAGACTATCTTTATTTAAGTATTAATTTAAAGTTTTAAACCATGTTCCCAAAAAAAATTATTTAGACTGGATAGCTACTCAAAACGGAAAGAATTTTCTATGTAGATTTTACTCATGAAGTAGATATTCTTATTGCTGCACAGGTGTGCCAAATTTGGTTCGTGGTCATTATCTAAAACCTAGTGTAGTACTAGTTGATCTTAGCTTAAATGTAGTAGAAGTATGGCACCTTCTAACTTCCTTTTTCAAAAAAAAATTGTAAGTAAAAGATGGTTAATATATAGAAAATTAAAACTATTGCTTCCACTTTTGCATGATCCTAGTGCTAAAAGAGAATACCAAAATTAGTCAATCATGTTTCCTATGAAGAGGCTTCAAGAATAGCTTCAACAATTAATCGTCTACCATGTGGTCTTGGTCCAATAACTATTGCAATGTTTTTCCCACTACTCTACAATCATCAAAATGGGCATATGGGTTCAATTGATATTTTTGATGTTTGATTTAGGCCTTTTGCAATAGACTTCACATTATAAGTTTTATTAGGCTTATAAATGAGTTATCTAAATTACTAAATGGAATAAAAAGATCATTTTCTATCGTAAGACATTTTTTGGAGACATTAGGAACCTATAAGAGGACTTGGAACTATATGCTTTCATTTTCATTTGTGCAAAAAACTGTAACATTTAAGCAAGTTGGTTATACATGACTCTACGTACAATGAAAGTTCTAAAGATATTCGCTTTTTGAAAGAGGATGTTTTATCATATATGCTAAATGGTTAAGGAAATCTTTGAACTCAAATATTTACATAATGCAAGCAACATGTAAATTGTGCTTTCTTCATGCCTAAAAGCACAATCAGAGCATGATAATTTTGAAGTGAGCAAAATTATTTTGTTATAAGAATCATTTTCTAATGGAAGAAAAAGTTAACTCTATCAATGATCAAATTCCTAAATTTAGGTGACAATTGCTTTATCTTGACCAATTGTTCCTAAAACATAGTAAACTCAACAAATAAAACAAAACTATTCTAAAACTTTCTAGCAAGAACTTCGCTGCTTGCAGCTCTTGTTTTTATAGACTATAAAAATTGTAACAATAATGTACATAATCCTAAAAGTACTAGAATAAAATTTTAATTTTTTTTATTTCTTTACTACATTAAAAGTTCATTATCTTGAAGATGAACTAAACTATTATTTTCATATTGTTAAATATGTACATTTTGATTGAATGGAATAAGCTTTCATTGAATTTTTTTTATTGTTCAAATATTCATTAGTCAATCTTTCCTTTCATTGTATTCTTGAGATCGAGAATAAGATAAAAAATGATAAAGAACTTTCATTGAAGTAAAAGAAAAAGAATAGTTTGCAGTAAGATTTAGCTATAAACCATGTTTGTAAGTTTGAAGAATGTGAGCATATATTGTATGATACCAATTTGCATGTGATCTAGGTGTTCAAATATTGAGAATTTGAGGTAAGTTTTGATACCAATTACGGGTTACATTTGATTGTGAGTCATACTTACAAATCTTAAGAATGTAGGAAGAGTTGTTGTGTATCAAGTATGAAGTACATTTTATCATATGATCCACACAAATATTAAGACAATGGAGCATAGTGTATGGTACCAATTTAGTTGTATTCCATATTTAAAAACCTAATAATGTGACAAATTTGTACAACATTGATGATGGGTTATATCTGACCATGTTCTATGTCAACAAACCTTTAATATGTCAAGTGAGTTACAATATGCCTATTATGCATTACATTTGATTGTGATCCATAGTTACAATTTTTAAGCATATTAAGTGAATTGTCATGTGCCAATTATGGGTTACATTTGATTGTGATCCATGTTTACAAATATAAAGAATGCGAGGTACATTGTAGGTTATTGATTGTTTATCACATTTAACTATGATCCATGTTTACAAATATGAAGAATGTTGGGCTAGCTCTAATATAGGAGAAACATTAGATTTTTTTTTTTTAAATGTTATCCATATTTTAATTATAGGTACCAGAAATAATAAATATTTTAGATATTTAATATTTATCTATTTATTATTTAATTATGAATACATTTTATTATAAGAATATATTATTTTACTGTATATTATTTTTTATATATTATAAAATTTAAATATATTATTAATATAACATAACATTATAGAATTCTATATCTATATTATATAATTACGCCGAGAGGCGTTTGTCTCGTAATGGGTCTTAAGAACCCATCTACATAAATTGGTAATGCGATTTATTTTGCCGCTTGTACACCCGTACACATACTGCCTCCCATTGTGCCATAATATTGCCATTAGAATTCAAAACGGGGATGTGCGCCAGGTCAGGTTGTAACGCATCGCAATGAAGTTGTCAGTCTTGCATGTTCAAGCATTTCCGACCAGTCTTGCATGTTCAACATTTGTGTAACTGAAAATCTTCCACTTCAGGCATAATAAGAGTGACCATAATAAGGAAGAAGAAATGCGACTATAGTTTATATCCTGTCGTGCGCTTTTAGATTATATGATGCTGTGCGTTTTTAGATTATATCTTGCTGTGCTCTCAAAATAACACTTTGAGATTATATCTTGCTGTGCTTTGGAAGTAATTTCAGATTGTTAGATTTTGTAATTCAGACTGGGAGAATATTGATTTCTGTTGTTGCTAGCAAGGTTCGCGCAAAGGGATTGAGAGCGGAATCAGAGGTATGTTTCGCTGCTTTCAAACTGTTACTGATTTTGATTTCTTTGTTACCCTCCTTCTTATCTTCCTAAGACCTATGGATTGTATTTTCTTGAAAAAATTTGTTCAATACTTCACATTAATATTTTCAAGCGAAACTATCAATGCCATTGATGCACCCTTCAAACTTTGTGAATCTGCCGCACATGTGCAATAGGAAACTATGCTACGTCATGATAGAGTTCCCCGAGCACAGAATCAATGCCTCATCTCTGAGTTGGTGGCGGCTACCCTCGTTGCGTCATGCCTTTCTCCTTCCTCTTGCAGCCTCGACAGAGCTTAGGAATCAGTAGTGCAATAGAAAGTATAAAAAAAAAAAACAAATTTCTTTGTTGCAGCCGCCACCCCCTCATTCTACCCGTTATTTGAGCCTCTGTGGGAAATGCTTTTTCGGCCCCTTAAATACAGATTCCGATTCCAGCATTTGCCAAAATATGGCAGAAAGCAGAAGGTTTGCACTGCTGATATGGTGTCAATTGTGGTGAATTGTAAGGAATACTGTTTATTCATTGAATATCCTCTTTTCTTGCTCTCAAATTTTTCATGAACTGTTTGTATATTCTCTTTTAAAGGGGGCCTTTGCTTGGAAAGCAAGAGTATAATACACAGAATCCATGATGTAACTGCGAGTGGTGGCGTTGGTGGGTAAGCGAAGCGTTGAGGTATTAGTGACTGCATAGCTGAGGCTTGGGGTGGCGGCGTAGGGTAAAATAAGTGGTACTAACATTTTGGAATTCCTCAGTATGGTGGAACAATGGTTGGGATGGTGAATCATTCCAAGGAAAACCAGAACAGCTGTAAGACATTTGATACTTTTAGTATTTGGTACTCTTTAATATGCAAGATCCTCCTTTCACCCCAATATGGGTTTTTCCTTATTTTCAAGTTCTATTTTTTACAGCTTGCATATACAATTTGTAAGCAGAGAAAAACTGGGTTAAGGGTATGCGTATCAATTTATATGGGGGCATGAATCAATAGAAGGAAGCTCAAATAGCCGGCGCCATTTTCTAACGGCATACATCTAATTTTTTATCTTTTCTTGCTAATCTTAGGGAGCATTTCTTGTTTAGCAGTGTATTGAAATTCTTTAGATTCAAGTCAGTTTGCATTGTGTTTTTCTGCCATTATTTTCAATTTAATGTAACTGCACAAAGAAAAGTAGCTTTGTATGTTGTTTTCTAGGCCAAGACACTACTTGGTACGACATTAATCAGAGTTTATTGCATTACATGTTCAGAAGGACATGCTTTGTAAGTTCTGTCGAGGATAAACCAATTTTATCAATATTTTTATATGGCTATGTTCTATAAAATGGCACTGTTTGATGATTAGATTTCATCCTTATAAAAAAACTTATTAAGGCAATGAATTAATTATATCATATTTCAGTTTAGTCACATGGAGCTGCACGCCAGATTTTGGAATTTACTTTTAGGTTGAGGAATGTGTACCCATGGATAAGTGAGGCTTCTCTTAGCTAGAACAACACAAGATGCATATTTTTTGATCTGAGTAATGTTGTGGCTAGGCTATGGTGAGAAATCTTTGGTAACCATTTTTTGTAACTTAACAAAATCTCAAAGTTATTCTGAGATGATGCCTGATTTTTGTTGGTTCAGTTTTGTCAGATAATATGATTGTGGGCGATCAGTTCATGTTTTTCAAAATGAAACACTGATTTGTGTGCAATTCTTTCATAAGCATCAACTCCATGACAACACTCTTTGTAGGTCAATGACCAACATTTTTATGCAATTGTTGCATTATTGGCAAATTCTTGGAGATCTTTATTTGGCGGCTTATTTGAGATGGATAATTGTTATATTTTTAACACAAATTTTTGTTAATTATTCAAAGGACTCACAATTTCTTTATAATGTATAGAAAACTGATTCAGAAGATTTAATATATATTTTTTAAAGTTTTTGATAGATTTTCCTATTTATCTAACAATTACACAGGACTGATAGAAGTTTACACCCAATAGATAGTGTGGAAAGCTACAAAGATGTGTAGATAATTGCAAATTGTTTGATTAATTTCAAAATATATTAATTGTTTGATGCCTTTATTATGGAGAAAGCGTTGTTAAAGACATAATATATGTTGCAAAAATTTTGCATTGACTTTGTAAAGTAAGCTGAAGCTAATGTCACGTCGTTCTTATAAACCATTACAAAGGAAAACTTTCTAAGATAGTGGTTTGGGAATATGAATCATTAACACAAGAAGGGTTTACAATTGTTGTATGTATATGGAAAGCTTTAACTCTTGAAAGATATTGATGTTCATAATATTTGAACATACGGTGTAGGAAAATTTTCTTTGGAGTGTTTTCATACTCTTCTGCAAAATAGTGTTAATGTTTAGTGTCACTTGCCTAATCTTGGACCAGAGATTTATTACCATTGTTGTGTAAGTTTTGTAAGAGTAAAATTCTAAACAGTTTACAAGAACCATTGTAATAGGCATCTCGATAATGATAACTCTTAGTGTATTTTATATATGTTAATACTTAATATACGTATGCTAGTATAAATTATAAATAATAAACATATTATATTTAATTAACCCGAGAGACTTTTCCTACAATAACATTTATCCGTGTACATAAAAACTCCACATTAAATCTAGAGCTAATAATAAATCCTCACCCTAAGTGCCCATTATCTCCAGAAATTTCAGGTTAATAAAGAGCAGAAAAGCATATCGAACGGATACAGAAAATTATCTGCATAAATCTTGGGCTCTATGAAAATCGTAGCTAGTTATTTTGAACCTAACTCTGACTATTTAGTTGTTCTCAGTGGTTTGGCAGTTATATTTCTGTGTTGTCCACCCTTTCTCACCCACAAGTCATAAGAATATAACCCAGAAATAGTCCAGAAGCTCTACACGACATTGAAGTAAGAACACAATTTAGAATCTCTAAATTTTTTTATCACAGATTGACTGCTGATGATGTGATCCAAGGACTACTCAAAGGGCAATTGAAAGTTGGTCGCTTGCTGGATTTTTTCAACTGGACAGGGCAGCAACAGGGTTTTAGACATACGGTTTTATCCTACTGTATAATGATTCATGTTCTGTGCCAGGCCAAGTTGTTCCCGCAAGCACGGTCTCTACTGGAAGTCATAGTCTCAAGGAAGGGATGCCATTCAATTGCTTCCGTTTTCCAGGTACTTGTAGAAACACAGGTCCCCGGTAAACATACACCCCCTGCAGTTTTGTAATATGCTAATGAATATATAACTACTGACAAGTGGAGCGTGGGATATTACTGCTAAAGTGACAGTTTTTTTTTGGTTTCCACAGCCTATTTCATTAGAGTTTATTAATCCATTTCCTCCTACCTTGTCGTGGTAGCTCATGAAACCCTTCCCAAGGTTTGAAATTCTTGTTTCAATCAAGAATCTAATGAGAGCTATGAGTGCGGGTTGGCATGATTTACAGAAAAATCGTCCCTATCAAAGCTAAATTTCCACTTTAAAAAGAAGACTTTGGAGGTCGGTGCATTTCTGGGTTTAACATGTTGATTCATGGATGGTTGGATATGAGAAAAAGATATTTTTGCTGGACCAACCAAACCCGTTAGTACATCCGATAATCAAGAAAATTTAAATTATGGTTGAAAAATTTTGTGGGATAATAGGGCTACTTAGTTTATTCTGTTGAACTCGTGTGTCATGAATATTTGAATTATAGTATTAGTGCAATTAAAAATGGGAAAAAAAAAGAAAAGAAAAAGGAAAGAAATTGTGAAGTATACACAGCCAAAGGAATGATCCCGGATGCCATTTAGTATTTAAGGTTGATCAAGAAATACAAGTTCGTGCTTTCCTTGCGGACCTATAATGAGATTTATCGGTAGTTTTCTTTAAGTCTAAATCTACTAATTCTGCTTGGGAGTTATATAATGAAATGATAGAATATGAAGTATGTCCCAGTGCCTATACAGTTAATATGACTATTAATTGTCTATCTGAGGATAGGAAGCTAGGAGAAGCAAGTAGTTTGTTTGATGAAATAGGAAACAGGGGGCTTTCTTCTAATTTGACGACTTTCAATATTTTCATAAGATATTGTGACTTGCAGCATTTTGATTAATGGGCATTGCAAGGAAGGCAAGTTGGAGGAAGTGTGTAAGTTGTCTGAGGAGATGAAACAAAGGGGTGTGATTTAGATGGTTTTTACAAAGTTGATTGATGCACATAGTAAGGTAGGCACAATTGAGGCTCCTAATTGATAATTGATATCTCTTACTGTGTTCAATTATGGTAAGGATGTCATTTTTATAAAGTTGATTGATGCACATAGTAAGGTAGGTACAATTGAGGCTCCTAATTGATAATTGATATCTCTTACTATGTTCAATTATGGTAAGGATTACTATTAGAATAAGGGTAACGAATCAATTAAGATTACGATATTAAGGATACAATTCAATCACAATTAGTGTTCAAAGAGAGGAACAATTTAATAAGAGTAGGATTAATTAAAGTTATGATTTAATAATATAATTTAATAATAAATACAATAAAGTATTATAATGATAATTTAATAAATTTATAATATATTAATAATAATTAAATATAATATTATAATAATATATTTTTTAATATAATTTGATATATATAATTATCGAATTATGAAAATATAATAATAATATAATAATGTAATAATAATAACAATAAAAATTAATAAAGTATAATGTAATAAATTAAATAGCTATTAAAAGATATCTCTTGGCTTAGATTACTTTTAAGATATATATACTAGTATCATGTATGGATTTGAATTTCACTTTTTGAAGTGAATTATTGATTTATAGTTGGAAAATTATTAAAGAAAACATTTGTAGAATACAGCAATATAAAATATATTTTGACCATAAGCGGTGCTTGTTTTGTCAATAGGTGGTCCTTCGCTATAGAGTTGTAGTATTGAAAGTAAAATGTACGTTGGCCGGAATACTATTTTAGATGTGCAGTCAGTTTCAACCATTTGATCGAAGCTCTAATTCCTTCATTATTGTAGCTTTTCGTTTTCTTATGACCCCGCCTATGACATCACATATGTATATTGGATGGGTATGGATGTATGGAAGCATATTAGGTAGAATAGTCACATATGTCCCCGACATGACGTGAAATTATGGACATTGTAAACTCTTAAGGCCTATTATAATGTGTGGTATTGCTTGTTTAGAAATGCGGGGCAGGAAAATGAGTGAAAGTACGTTGATTCAAATGCTGTGGTTATGCTTGGCTGTGGTCACCATAACCACTGCCAATGCAATAACGAATGACAACAGTTCCTATTCTTTTAATATCCTCGCTTTACATCGCCCTAGAATGGATGAAACTTTTTCTGTCGTGAAAGGTCGTATGATGCCCGAGAATGATGTGAAGGGTCTGCTCACTTTCAGAAATGGCATTACAGCTGATCCCATGCAATCGCTCTCCAGCTGGACTTCTACCAATGCAGAAAACATGTGCTCCTGGAACGGTGTTTTGTGCAGAAAGGGTTCCAACAGAGTTGTGGCCGTAATCCTCCCTCACATGGGATTGAAAGGTACCATTTCTCATTCCATAGGGGCCCTCTCCTTACTGCACATTTTGAATCTCGCTAATAATTCTTTCACCGGAGAAATTCCACCTCAGCTGGGCGAACTGAAAGCCTTAACCATTATAGACCTTAGTTTTAATGGCCTGGAAGGTTTCATCCCTAAATCTCTCGCGAATTGCACGCACCTTCGGCGGATTATACTTTCGGAAAACAACTTGACGGGGAGTATACCTGCAGAATATGGTGGTCTGAGCAAGTTAGAGCATCTCATCTTGTCCTATAATAGTTTGACTGGAAGCATTCCAATTTCTCTGAGCAACTGCACACATCTTCAAGTGATTTCACTAGGAGAAAATAATTTGAGTGGGACAATACCACCAGAATTTGGCCGCCTGGGCATGCTGGAGAGTCTCTTCTTGGAGAATAATGATCTAAGTGGACGCATTCCAATTTCTCTGAGCAACTGCACCTCTCTCCTTGGATTGAGCATGAGCTACAACAGTCTCACGGGTTCAATTCCTCCTGTTTTGTGTTCGATAAAAGGTCTGTCATATCTCTACTCTGAAAGCAACTTGCTGACCGGTAACATCCCTCCTCTCAGTAATTGCTCTGAATTGTATTTTATTACATTTGCTCACAACAGCTTGACTGGAGACATTCCCTCTGAACTGGGTAGGCTGGAAAAGCTACAATTCCTCTACCTGCAGTCTAACAAGTTAATGTCTCAAATTCCGGCGTCTCTAGGTAATTGTTCTTCCCTCGAAATATTGTTCCTGGGTGATACCATGCTGTCTGGCACCATACCACCTGAATTAGGAAATTTGAAAGAGCTTGTTAAATTATCATTATATGGCCCCGGAAATCTCACTGGCCATATTCCGCTAGAATTAGGAAACTGCAGTAATCTTGAATGGATTGATATTTCAAGAAACCAAATGAAGGGACCACTGCCCATGAGCATCTTGAAGCTTCCTCTAACAACCCTTGATTTAAGTTTTAATCTTTTTGAAGGCGGATTACCATATGCCGTCTTCAACATGACCCAGTTGAGTACTTTACAACTTAGTGAAAATAAATTCAACGGATCCGTTCCAGAGGACATAGGAAATCTGAACAAGCTCGTCTCTTTAGGTTTTGGTTCAAATAGATTTACAGGTGACCTACCCGAAGGAATACGCAATTTAACAAAGCTTGAAAATATGTTCTTCGACACAAACAATTTCACAGGGGAAATTCCAGTGGGCATAGGAGAGATGCAATCTTTGAAAATTTTGCATATATATAAGAACAATTTTATTGGACCTATACCCCATACTATAGGTCAGCTAAAAAATCTTAATCAGCTTATCATGTACAGCAATACTCTTTCTGGTGTTATTCCTGAAAGCATTGGTGGCTTGATTTCCCTAACAATCCTTGATTTAAGTTGGAACCTTTTTGAAGGCATATTACCTTATGCCATCTTCAGTATGACCCAGTTGACTATGCTACAACTTAGTGTAAATAAATTCAACGGATCCGTTCCAGAGGAGATAGGAAACCTGAACAACCTCGTCTATTTGGGTTTTGGTTCAAATAGATTTACAGGTGTCCTACCCAAAGCATTACGCAATTTAAAAAAACTTGAATATATGTCCTTTGACACAAACAATTTCACAGGGAAAATTCCAGTGGCCATAGGAGAGTTCCAGTCTTTGAAACGCTTGTATTTACAGAAAAACAGTTTTACTGGACCTATACCTCATAGCGTTGGTCAGCTCAAGAATCTTAATCAGCTTGTCATCTACAGCAATAATCTTTCTGATGTTATTCCTCAAAGCATTGGTGGGTTGACTTCCTTAGAGTTATTGGATGCATCTGATAATCAGTTAACAGGAACAATTCCGCTATCCATAGGGAAGTGCAATCATCTAACAGATCTGATACTGGCCAACAACCTTTTGTCTGGAAGAATTCCAGCAACGCTGGGCAACTGCAGCGCCCTAAAGAAGCTAAAGCTATCCAGTAACTCATTCTATGGAGGTCTAGAAATTGAGTTTTCTTCTTCTATACAAGTTCTGTCTGCTCATTCTAATAAATTTTCTGGGACCCTGCCTGCATCGCTGGCCAGTTATAGACAGCTTAAGCTTCTTGATTTCAGCAATAATAGATTCACAGGTGAGTTGCCTTCACACTTGCTTGCAAATTGTGTAGAGCTGAGAGTTGTAAGCCTTGGCTCGAATGAGCTCAAGGGGAATATTCCTGTAGGGATCGACAATCTCAGCAGATTGCAAGTTTTCGACTTATCGAATAATAGATTTTGTGGAAAAATTCCTTCGGCTCTGGGGAACCTGCAGGGATTTATAAACCCTGAAATTTCACAAGTGAATGGCACTACACTCTATGAGGATATACCGCGTATAGTAATGAAAGGAAGGGAGTATTCACTAGTATATGTGCTGGCAACAAACACCATACTTGATCTGTCAAACAATAATTTAAGTGGGGAAATACCGGCAAGCATCGGGAATCTATCTCAGATGAGGTTGTTAAATCTAAGTGGAAACCATCTGGAAGGTGGGATACCGGCATCTCTGGGGGAAATACCAAGCTTGGAGCAGTTGGACTTGTCTCGGAATAATTTGAGTGGACATTTACCCCAGGAGCTGTCTAAATTGTACCTCTTGAGCTATTTCAATGTTTCTTTCAACCGTCTGTGTGGGCAAATACCAGGAGGGCCGCAGTTTGCAACTTTTGATACAGTGTTTTACCGGGGAAACCCACCTTGTTTGTGCGGCTACCCTTTTCCAAAGTGCAAAAAAGTGACATTGGTTCCACCTTCACCATATACGAAGAAGTCAGTGTGGAGCAGGTTAGATGAGCATGTCTCAGTGGTTGCCATGGGATTGGGGTTGGGGATTGGATTTGGTGGAACAGTGTCAGTGATAATATGGTGGGATACAATATGGCGTTTCATTAGGGTCCTCAAGATCAGAGGTTTTTATGGGGCTGCGGATTCCCAAACATGTAGTTGGAATTTGAACTACAGCCCTCGTTTTACATTTCACTCATCCACAACAACCACCACTGGTTAGTTGCTCTGTCAATTCTTCATTTTCAAATTGTTTAGGTTTCATCTCACTTCTTGAAAGATTTAGCAGTTTCGTTATGTGCTCCAAAATAGGAAATTGTCTGTTTATGTTAATGCTTTTTGATTTTTCCAACAATCTTTGTGGTAACGCAGTTGAAAACAGTCGATGAAAAAATGGAATTGGATTCAGTGGAACCTGTATTTGGTAGCTGTGTGGGATAGAATATAGCATCGGGTTTCCCGAATATTGTGATATGTCAAAAGTACTGTGGTATGTTTTAGTTTTATTTTACAAGGTATTAATGTAATATGAAATTGATATGATTTTTTATGTGTTTCTTTCAAAATTTCGAAATTTTATAAAAGCGTATATTTTTTAAGTCAATATGTTCTAAATTAGGGGAGAGGACTCAGTAGTTGAGCACCTTAACTTCACGCTTCTCAAAATTCTATGTAGAAATTTCAAATCACTCCAAATTTTTTATAGCAGCTTATTTGGCAAGTCGGCTGCTTATAACTAAGGTTTCAGGGCTACATCATCAAATATGATGCCACATCAACATGCTTTTTGTCAAGGTGTTAAAAAAGGCCTAAGAAAAAGTGAGGCTGATACTAGTGCACTAAATTATGTTTTATTGGTGCGCTGATGTGGCATCACATGATTTGTTGCTTTTTAGATCTAAGGAATACATTTCATTCAATTATGGGTAGTCATCATCAACACTAACAAATTTAAACTCACAACTATTGGTCCAATATAGTTAAAAAATATTGGGCATTAAATCAACAAATGCTATAACAACTATTGGAACTTGCTCATGCCTATTTCTATTGAATAAGCACCCTGCTATGCAGATAAGCTGATCAAGCACTGTTTCTTTGTTTTTATCACAACCAAAGGACTCCTAAATTTTCAGGCTTGTGGCTATTATAGTTCAACTTTTAAACAAATTGACGCTCTTCAAAAGCCAATGCTGTAGAACCTGATGGCATATCAAATACCTATAGATTCCAAGTGATTAATGTTTTTTATCAGATAAATGCTGGTTGCCTACAATTTTATTCATAAATATGACCCGTCTAGTATTCATCACTTGGAATCTCTTAATGTTAATGTAATGTGATCGCTTGCTATAGTAACAATGATAAAAATGAACCCTGCATTAATCATTTTAGTCAAGTGCTGAATAGTATTAATATGACCCCTCTTAAGTGAATAATGCCTACTTTAGACGAGTGCTCAATAGTATTCATAATATGACCTGTACATTAAGTTTTCTAAATTATTAGGTTCACTTTAATCACTTGCCTACACTAATCACTTGGAATCTATAAATTATTATATTATAAAAATCTATTGAAAGATCCTGAAATCTTGTATATCAAGATTAAGCGATTAATTATTAATCTAATAATTTAGAAAACTTAATCTGCCCTTTCAAGGACATTAACGTCCATTATAATCAAAGTAATCAAGTAACATACATATGATGTTTGCAATAGCGCCTACAAAGAAATGCAGCTTAAACAATAAGGCAAGCTAATAACAGCATGACCCAATATCTAATCTCTCTCACAATAAAATTACAGAGCTCATAATTGAATTCCAAGGAAAATATGGTGGGGTTCAGCTAGGTTTACAAGTCTTAAGCATATGGTCCAAGCTTGCCGCAACTGCAACATATGCTCCAAACTTAAACCAGCTGTGCTAAAAGTAGCTCACAATCTCACCCAAGGTACAAGTAATACCTTTAATTCTCAGATAGACTCGGGGGAGTTTTATTCTACTTGTTTATATATATTTTTGGTTTCTAAAAAGCACATCCATCTGTATAAGAGTATGATGAGCACTACAAGCAGTCTTGTTTTAGTCTAGCCCGTTTCAATGTAGCTAAGGAATTTTCGTAAGATGTGTTTATTCTATCCAGGCAAGTAATCCACCCATTTGTCAGAGTAATATGCCAAACCTTTTTATATGCACTTAAAAGATTGTGAGGAGTGTAAAGGGTTGCTTTGCTACTCTAAAAACCCACAAGAAGGTTGTAGACAATTACAAACAAAAGATATTATTTGCTGCATATATTCTTTAGATTTAAAATCCAAGGCAAACAATAAATATTCTATTTCACAACAATAAAGAAATGGCACCTAAAAGATCAATACTGTAAGTTGTTATAATTGTTCCAGGGAAATCTAGAGGAATCATTATCATAGCTGACAAATTACCTCCTACAAATGCTATTGACTGCCAATTCTCTATTTGCTAGATTCAGCCATAGGTATTGGTATATTCTAAATAGTTTCCTAATAGGAATGCTCAATCAGTTGATTTTCTTGATCAAAAGAACAGTGTAAAGGACACCATTTTTCATAACATTTTCCACTTCTTTCACATTATTGAGTCAAAACCACTACAATCACAACCATCTTCTTAAATTTATTTATGGGGTTGCCATATCCTTGATTTGACATGCTTTCAAAACTATTAATAGCGAATTAAAAAGAACTATTAATAGCGAATTAAAAAGACATTCAGAAATTAATTTCTATTTGATATATCTCTAAACTTTGCTGTTTTTGTTCTATCTTTTTTCTGTTGCAAGTTAGAAAACTCAGAGATGCAGTGCTTATCGACTGACATAAAAATTATCAATTCTTCTAACTTTGCATGGGACCGAATCATACAAGCAGGTCTTACAAGAACTTAAAATGTGAAGAACTGAAGTAATGGCTGAATTAGGAGATGGCATGCCATTTCCAATGATAGCAGCCATCTTTTTCTAGCTCTGATTATTTTTATCTACGTAGGAGAAAATTGTTTAACGCATCTGAAGGAAGCACATTAGTGCGAGACCAAATAGGTCAGTGGAACTGTAAAGTACAACTAGCATAGAGTAGACAAAGCCCAAAAGACTGTTCATCCTCTCTCAATTTATAATTGTGTGCTCTAATTATAATTAGATCGAATCTCAGATCTGCTTATTTTTCAGAGATTTGGTTAAACATCTAGATCCTGTAGTAATAGAAATTTTACATCTTTGATTGAAGAAATTTTTAACCGAACCTTTCATATACATTTTATGTCTTACATGTTTGGAAACGGTATCATCTATTTTTTCAAACGATGGCCTAATTAATTAAACTCCATTTTTCTTCAATTTTTTTCAGAAACACTTCTGCTTACTGTTAAAAGCTCCTTTGGAATCCTTAAAAAAAAATCTTTATTATTTCTTGGGTTTATCTTAATATGGTTTTTTACTATATCAAATTTCTTATTGGCAGAGCATTCATTGGCATTTACCATTCGCAAGATTTCTCTCTCACACAACTAATGGTACTCCTTCCGTGCTGCTGAATGTAATTGGTGGTCTTTGCTGGAGAACTTGGTGCATTCAGTCTTAGCAGACATCAATGGGAGTTGATCTCATGGACTAACTGTCACTCTGAGTCTAGACGAAGATGTTGATTTGGAAGTTCATTGATTGAAAATAATGAAAAATCTATATATAATATTAAAACATCAACCTAGATTTAATTCTCTTGAATTAAATAACATCAGAAAAGAAATGTTGGACTAACCGCCACACCTCAGAAAGTTGATCTGTAGACTAACTGTCACTCTGAATCTAAATAAAGGTACTGATTTGAAAATCCAGACATCTACAAATTTTAATGTAACAGCAAATCTATACCTAAAATAATTTGCAGGCCATAACCCAAAAACACAATTCAATCAACTGAAAGGATATCTTGATGAGACTTTCATAAATTCAGCGTACAAGTCTGAACAAAATTAAATGAACTTATTTCTAAATATTTGAAGACATGTCCTAATAATCACTTGTAGACACGCAGTAAAAGCTAAACCCTGTTTGGCCCCTGATTGCTTGATAGGAAGAATTTTGTCAACAATAATCACTGAGAATTTAATCTTTAATTTCTAAAACTTCTATTCTAAGAAGATGTTTATCTGAAGATGTTAATTGAAATTCGAAACATAAAATTGTAAGAACATCAATAGAATTTCTTTCATACTTTCTTGTAGAGCAGAATAAGAAATCTGAAACAACACAGAAAATATTCTACTCTGCTATTTATTTGCCAATCATTTGTTTTCTGAGGTTCTCTAAAACTAGCGCTTGCAGCCGGGGGAGCTGTAAGGAATACGCTGATAGTTTTGTATGATTTGCTGAATATTGTTGAACCTGTGTTTGCTGCTAAATCGTGCAGCATATCCTCCACAGTAGAAGCAGTTATTTAAAGTATATGAACTGCCAGAAACAAATTACAAATATCTTTCAAATTACAAATATTTGTAGACAATGGTCCTCTGTACAAATTACAAATATATGAAACAAATTACAAATGTCTCTGTTCATGAGACAATGGAGGCAGAACTTTTTACACAGTATTGTATGTGGCAATGTTTGCTGCACTTTTTAGATAGTGCAGCAGCTTGATTTAGAGTTGGAGCATTTTTGGTTGATTACAAAAACAGATTACAAATAGCTGTACACAATGATCATCAATATTGTGGAGATGGTCCAAATTGTATCTCATATACATGTGGCATCTCTCGCAAGCATGTAGTTTTTTGTTGCCTGAAACCTGGAATATCAGGGCAATTCCATTAATCTGCAAGGAGATCCCAAACAATATCGAGTGAAGGATAAAAGTGAGCATAGTTTGCAGGAAATATATTATGGAATATATCAAACATTTTATAAGGGGGTTAGAAACCTTGTGTTTGCAGATTGGTGCATGTAGAGCTGTTGTCCGGGGAGAGTTTTTGAATCCCTGCACATTATGGAAAGTAGTGATTGTGTTGTGTTAGTATTCCTTTTGTTGGGTAAATGGCATGAAATTAATAGAGTAGACGGTTGTATTTGCAGTTGTGTACCTGTTGTGATTATAATGAGAGAGCTTGTAGTCGAGCTTCCTCTTTCTTCCTGATAATGGTATTAGGGTTTTTTTCATTCAGGAATAGCGGTCGAATGAGAATGGTGGTTCTATTCGAAGATCATTTATTGATTTGACCCTAGAGATAGCTGTGAAAGTGAGCCTTTGTCTTTCAACTTTCCCAATATCAATTGTTGCCTTTTTAGTGTTAGCCCTTGAGATTTATGTATAGTTATCACCCATGCCATGGATAGTGGTATTTGCCTATGGTTGCCAATAGATATGGGTGTGATAGGTACACATTTTGGTTCATTTGGTTTCCATGGTGGGCCACTGTATTCATTGAAGTGCACCACCACACATGAAGGTAAATCTAGTGGGTTAGAGCTAGTTGGGTAAATAATTTCTTGTTATTCTCCAAGAGATCCATTGATAAGGCCTGTTTGAATCCATAAGTTTGTTGTTAACATGACTCGTTGGCCTCTACATAGGAGGACCTCTTTTGGAAGTTGTTTAGATTCATTATCAGTGTTTGATTTTGTGTGTGTTTGTATTGCAATGCATAGTGCGATAGGGAGATTTAATAGTTTGAGCATTTTTTTGTTATGTAGCGCCACTAAATCATTTATGGAAAATAGGTGCATCGATTGGTTGAAATTTGTGTGCTCATTGCTTGATAGATGTTTGTTTGTGCGACTCATCAATAATTTCCAATTTTCCTCAAGTGTTTTTGCATTACACATATTTTGTAATGTGTGGCGAAAGGCGGTTTGGTTTGCGAGTCACCTTGTTGCTGAAAGGTTGTTTGCAAAGTAATGACTATAGTGAATTGTTCCCATAGGAATATAGCATTGGAGTGGGATGCATAGATTGGTTTGTCCATAATAGGGGGGAGTTGTGCCAAGTCGCCTACAAGTATTATAGATGTACCTCCAAAACACATAGGTTGGTTGTGGGGGAAAGCTTCGTGCAATTTGCTATCTATTTTTAGGAGTAATTTTGGTCCAATGAAGTTCATTTCATCAACTAACAGGTATTTAATGTGTTTCATCTCTTCTTGAAATAATGTTAGCGATTGCCCTTTTAATGGTTGTATTTCTTTTATTGGAATTTTGAGGGTTGAATGTATTACATGGAGGCATTTATATTGAATGCAGTGATCCCTGTTGGAACAACGACAAGGAGGGGGTTATGATTTTGTGGTGATAAGTTCCACAGTGTGTGTTTTATACAATGAATTAAATATGATTTTCCTGTACCTGTTGTTCCTTGTATTATCACGTGTAATGGTTGGTTCAAGGAAATGTTGTTATAGTGTTGTTTAATAATAGTGAGTGCAATTTCTTGTTTTGGTGATAGTGGATATTGTGGATCAGCGAATTGAGATGTGGATTGGTCTTTTTGTTGTGATTGTTTGTTTGTGTGTATGAAGTGTTGTGCAACTTTATGTAGATGTGGAGGTATTGCATGTGTATCCCATTTGTTGTTGTCAAAATCATGTTTACCAAGCATTTCTAGGGTGTCTACATTCACGTGGTTTGGAAGACCCATTTGTGAGAGTAATTCCCATTCATGCAGTGGCAATGTTTGTGCATTTGTTGTAGTCTCAATTTCGTTCTCCTCCTCTTGGTTTGCTTCGGTGTTTACAATGCGGTCAACATGCCAAATAGAGTATTGGTTGAGATTCATCTCCTTCCAATGTGCAACAATCCCATCTTCATTGAGGCCAATCTTTGTGGGTATGTCACATAAATGCTTGTATAAAAGTAGGTCACTCCAACAAAATGTCTCAAACTATTCTGAATCCTCATTTGGAATATTGTGAAATAGAGGAAAGACGTTTACGATTGCTTTCTGGTTCCTACGTCTCCACTTGCACCCTTTGTGAAAGGATGAAAAGGAGAAAGATTGGGTAGAGTCAATCAGTGTTATTGTTTCCATGTCAAGTGGTCGTTGCATATAGCAATGCAAATAGTGTAATGGTAATGTATCTCCATTGATATTTCTTTTGATTCGATGAAGCACTTTTCGACCAACATTTAATGTGAAAAATGAATGGTTGCAAACAACTAGAGGCAATTTCTGGAGCATGTGGCAAGTTTCTTGGGCACCTATGTCATAGTCTGCAACAATCTCTGTTATGAAATTTTTGTAGGTTGTTAGAGCATGGTTGGGTGGTGGTTGATGTATACATATTTGTGTTAGCATGTCGGTACAACTCTCAAAATTTATTTCTACTTTAGCTTCATATTTGGCAATGTATTTGAGGACATGCATTTTTTAAATTACAAGTTGGCAATCCATATTAGCTCTTCATACTGAAAGCATGTCTGGATTGTGTATATTTAGTCTGTTGTCATTACGAGCGGGAGTGTATTATTTTTGGCCTATTTTGTCGCATGATAAGCTATATGTGGTGCATTCAGTCTAGGGAGCTTTGTATCAGCATGCCAAAATTTGACCCTTTATATGTAGGCAAGTTGCTTCAGTACATTTAGTGTGTCTTTGGATACGGTTGACTAAATCTTTGTAGTCATCGAGTATAACTCTAGAGAAGATCTTTGGTGTACTTAGTAGGCAAGGGTCATCTTGTGTAGATCGATGCCGTGTGTTGTTTCTTTCAGATGTTGTTCGTGGGTTCCATGCACTTAAATATTTGTCAAAGAATGCTTTTACTTGTTGAACTTGTATATTGTTGTGCCAGTCAAGCTTGTCCATGTCTAGTGCATTGGTAAGCCCAAGAAAGCCATGTATGTGTGCTGAACCTCGATGTTGCCATTCATATCTATACCAATAATCTGTTGCATTTAAGAGCTTTTGTAGTACTTCACGGAAGATGGTGAACCTTTGGTGCAAGTATAAGGATGTCATGTGCGGGTTATTAACTATGTTTTCCACTCGAGTTTTGTTTGTTTGTGGTATGCCTAAATTGCCATTTGGGAAAAGGCCGTGTAAATCTGGCCATTTAGTATCTACTACATGCTCAACGTGAAAAATAGAGTGGGTGAGCCAATTTGGTTGATCATGTTTGATAGCTTGCCTCAACACTTATTCCAGTATGAGCGTGTTCCTCTTAAGGAAGAACCAAAGTGCATCAGTTGTTCAACTAATTGACTATCAGGCAATTGTTGCATATGGGTACGAAGGATTTCAATGGTTGTTGGTATACATTCCTCTACATTCTTTTTAACAAATAGTGATGCAAGTCCTTGGCTACGGTGGCGCATCATGAGGTTCAAAACAAAATACCGAAATCTTGGGTGGCTACCAAATCTAGAGTCATGAAATCGCATTAAGTGTAATATATATTCATGTAGTTCGACTTGTTTGTAGTGAGGTTGCATGTGCAATGCAATGCCAGTTGGAAAGAGTGTGGGAAAAGCAATATCAAAAAGTCCCTTGGTATTGTATTCGTTGATTGGTGAGGAGTCCAATTGTGGCCATGGTATGATGTTGTCAGGTGCATTAGTGACTTGCAAGCTTTCTTTAATGATTTCTAGCTCTGGTCGATGATTTGGAAGTTAACCATAAAGGATGATGAATTGGTTAGTTCATTTTCTACTTGGTTGATATCATGTAAAGGTGGTTGATCTTGGTTATGCGCAAGTTCGGTTTGATGTTTATGCTATGAAGCATGTTTGAAACATCTGTATTGGTAGATGGGAGTAGTGCTAGCGAGTCAACGTCTATTTGAGCGTCTGTGTAGTACGGATCATGTGTGATTTTATATTGTAATGTCGTACAGACATGTTTTCTACTTACATAGCAATCATAGTGGTTGCCTTGTTTGTGGAATCTACGAACTATTAGAACATCCAAGTTTGTTATTCTATGTGGAAGGTATTTTGCTATTGTCTTATTATCTTGTGGGAAACTGATTGTATGACCACTATATTTGTATTGGCCATCGTGAGCATGGGTGACTTGAATGAATGGACTCACTCGTGCTATTAGCATCTCTTCTACTTGGGTTAGGTTTTTTAGTTCAAGTGGTTGTTATCTTAGGTCCATGTTATTAGATGCTGAAAAACGATGCCTACCTTTTTCTTGAAAGCATCTCATACAAATGGGGCCATCAGATGTTGAATTGGTACGCATCCCGGGGTAGCGCTCACTACATAATGTACATGTTTGTAAATTTGCTAGTGCATCTATCCTTTTTCAAAATCTTTTGGAAGTTGCGATGAAGTTGTTATTTATTTATGGTAGGGTTATTTTTTGAGTGTGAATGGTTTGGGTTGTGTCATGGGAAGTCATGGATGTTATTTGGGCATATTGTCCTATTGAGGGAGAATTTGAATTTGGGTGGCCACGTGCAGTAGTTTTGAACTGATTTGAGTGAGTATTGCTTGGTCCAACACTGCTTGGGTGGTCCATGGATTGGATAGATTGTTGTTCCATTCGACGCATGCGATGTCAAATACTTATTTCTTCTTTATGGGAGGCATAGTAAGCTTGGCTTCTTTTGTGGGACTGCAACTTTTTCCTTAAATTATTTTCAGCAGATTCAGTTGGATCATTTGTAGGGCTGGGGTTGGCCATCTAGAAAGAAAAATAGTAGGTCTTACTATTGATGGAAGCTATAATAATAATGAATGGAAGTAGAGAAGATTAATTAGATGAAATTGTAAAAACATCTAGCTGAAACATGAGACAAATATACAGTAGTATTGATGGAAGCAATAATAACAATGAATGGAAGTGGAGAAGATCAATTACATGAAATTGTAAAAACATGAGGCTGAAATATGAGACAAAAATACAGTTGAAACATTACAGTACACTAACCGATTGAATTTACTTGTAGCTGAGCTGTTTAAAAAATTGTATTGTCAGGTTATTTTGTGCCTACACATTGAAAAACATAATTGAATATAGTTTCATATTTTAGTTTATAAATTGTAAGATGTAGCACAGGTCAAATTCAAAAGTGAATTGAAAGCAAAAATTACAGTCTTAATTAATGGGCTTTTTGAGCCAGTCCATTTTTAGATTCCTTTAACAGAAGCTTTGCTATTTCCCAGTAAATACCAAAATCAATATATGGAGCCAATGCCCTACACAAGAAGACCAAAAGGGTACAAGGCTAGATAAATTCTCAAGCACTTCACATTCAAGCAAAAAAATTGTAGCCTAGAAAATGACACCTCTAAAACAATGGCCTTCATTATGAAATAAGAATTTCTAGAGGTGACTAAATCCTTCAGAGTTTGCAGGGGCTGATCTTGGTCAAGTCTTGGAGCTTATAACAATATCAGCCTTGATCATTCAACCAAGAACAAACACAAGTGACAAAAAAGACAAACTCAATCAACCTCAACAAGTTGATTGTGTACTAGGACACTTATAAAAGAGCGTGAGGCTAGTTATATTTTGAAGCACTTCAGATTCAGGCAAAAATTTTACAGCAAAAAATGACACCTCTAAAACATGGTTTTGAATATGGAACGATGATTTTTAGAGGTGACTAAGTGACGAAACCCTTCAGAGTTTACAGGGACTAGTCTTGTTCGAGTGTTGCAATCCATAAAAGCATCAAAGGTCAATTACACGTACTAATGTTCCAACATGTATTCATAATTTACACTTTTTGTCAGATGTGAATGTGTTTTCCCTTAACCATTCAACCAATAACCTAGTGACAACTTACTTCTATAATTATTTGAATGAGACAAGAATTGTTATAAGAACATTAGTTTTTAAAACTTCATAAAATAAATGCTCATTCGTGAAATGAGCCAGTCATTGTGCCAAATATGAGAATTATAGATATTCAACATAATAGATAACACATTGAAGTAATAACCTATTCATGAACTTATTTCAATTATAACATCCAACAACACCAAAATTAAAAAGAATACAGATCAGATTAGCATATAGCTTACAACAAAAGGATAATTCATCTATTATGCTATGTTTCACCAAGTACCTACTATGTGGGGATATGGGGAAATGTTCGACTGTTGGAGAGATGCCCAGATTCAAAGGATATGCAGGGGACATTGGCCTCAAAAAGCATATGTTACCTGTAGTACTGAAAATGTATTTCTCATGTAAGGAGAACTTCCTTGTTTCTAGTACTAAGGAGCTTACATTTCTTGTAGGGATGCAAAATATAGCCACTTGTGCATAAGTTGTTACAAGATGTATTTACATTTTGTAGAGAATGTTTTATATACATATTTACAGAGCAAAAGTATACTAAACATCACTTAAGTAGTTGTCAAATGTTGTTTTAATGTAGCAAGAACTGCCTTGTGAATAGTAGTCATCGACATGTAGTTCAAGAAGGAAAGTGTAGTAAAGAAGTCAACTTCTCGCAAGTTGAATGGAATTGATGTAATGCTATTTCCATTGATTGAATGTCGTACTCCTTGACAGTTTGAACATTTGCAATAGTGCTCTTTGCTTCTTGTATGAAGTCTCTGCAACTAATTGTAATGTTGCTTGCAAAATCTTGTACAGGACGTGTAGGAATGCCATTTGAATTCATTGTGGACATGAATTGGTAGAGAGAATTGGGGAAATCTCACTACTTGAGATTTCTATAATATCTCTAGGTTCATGAGAGTTGTCCATTGCCTGAGTGAAATAAAATTGTACAAATTGTAAACAGATAAATTAGATCACCAATCTATAGTTAAAGTTGACACAATATTATATAATTATCATTCAGTTCAGTATAGTGGAATGTGCCCTAGTTGCAGTTTATATTTTTGTTTATCTTCAGGAATGTAGGATATAGCTAGGAACACACCACATTACAACAGAGCAAACACTTGCATCAAAAATACCGAAATCTGATAATAACTCAGTGAATTGATTAAACCAATGCATTTAGTTAATAGATAAGAACAAAATTGATTTAGAATGGAATAAAACACAACAAAAAATGAATTGGCCACGTACAGATTCCCTCCCCCACCACATTTGAAGTGGATGTCAGTATACTCTATTTTTGTTAAGGAGAATCCTAATTTAACAAGGAAACAACCCATAGCTAATTTTGGAATCATGGTGTTTTATTTCACCTCATTCAGCTGACAATATATTTTTTGCATATATTGTAGGTTTTTATACTGGTTCAGTTAGGACATTGTTAGCCTAATTTTATTAGTAAATGGCATCAAACCTTTGAAGTAACATTACATGTTTTTGATATCAATCTAACGTACACTTCACATTAACAAATCTTTTCCATTAAAACTTTTGTACATAGTTATGAAGTAACCTTGTAACAATGTACAAGTATCATAGCTACAATATTAAGTATTATCTGTATTTGACATGTTAGAGAGTCGTAGTAGCAACTTATTTTCCTCTTCAAAATCTAATTTATTGATTTTGGTGATTGTTGCTTTTAAGCGTCTTTGACCACCGGTTTGATCTGCTGCATATGAAAGGGTGAAGAGATGATTTTTGAAGAAACCTTGTTTAATTAGGGCTGCAACATTGATTTCTGCTTCCAGGTTGAATTGCAACATATATAAATCCTTCGTAGAGATACCGAGAAGGTTGGTTGCCAAATCTTCGAAAGCAACATCCCACAATGTTCCAATATGGTCTGCTAGCTTTATTTGAAGTACATACCTGTAATTACAATTTGCCACTGTAACTTTACATTTTGAGCAGTACCATGACTCATTTGTAGCTTGCTCAACTCTTTTTTTACATTATTTTCCTTTCGAGAGAAGGGGAAAAGATGGATAGAAAAAATAATTCAATTTGATAAATTGCACAGTTGCTTTCAAGATGCATTGGGCAGATTGGTTCATGTGGACAAAATGCTCTTCAATATTAGCAATTATCTTTCTTCTTATTACGAGGGGCACATGCACAACTTCTGCAGACGATGACAAAAGAGCAGTTTCATTCTCTGAGAACCATGTTTTTAGTTGTTTTGTTTCATCTATGTTTGGATCAATGAACAATTGTGTGCTTGCCAAAGTGCTTACCACTTTCCCATTATATTCTGTGATGCGCCCATTTTTAATTGCAAGAGAAACAATAGTATGTAAGTGGTACATCTCTTGGAGTTGCGCGCTTTGTTTCTGAGCATTTGGACCCCATAAAGTCACATTAATAGTAGAGGAAGTCATATCAATTAGCTTGATGGCCCTTCTAAGAACTTCTAAACTGTCTCTTCTTCTTATTATAGAGTTGGGTTCAACACAAACAACAATTCCAATAACATCAACAAGGGAATTGTTGGTGATGTGGAGGATGTCAGCGAGGGCCGTGAACGAAAATGGATGCTTTGGAATTACAAGGTCATTTTTAGAGGGTGAAACCTTCGAATCATTCTGTAGACAAATCTCAAGTTGGATATTGAGTTTGTTGTATAATTTATTAGCTAATTTGATAGTCCCCCCAGATATTGTATAGACAACTCCAGCTTCAACATTCTTGTAATGAAGATCTGCCACCTTGTTGAAGGAAGTGACACATATCTCAGTACCATCACAATCAATAATGTTGAAGGAGAATGCATGCCCTTGCCCCTTTTGAGTGTTGAACTCGTGCATTTCTCTTTTCTTTGTTACACGACCCTTGATAAGCCATCTTGTTTGAAATGGGTTCAAATTTTTGATGGGAGTAATGGTGGGTGCACTTCTTTTTTCTTGTGGGATGAGCTTTTCCCAAAGAGGGTTCTTTGGGGATTTTTGTTTGGTATGGTGTCATTATTAGGCATATTTGTGGCTAGTTCAAGTGAGTGGAATGAGCTTATTCCAAAGAAGGTTCTTTGGGGATTTTTGTTTGGTATGGTGTCGTTCTTAGGCATATTTGTGGTTGGTTCAAGTGAGTGTGTTGCATGTAGATCCTGGTGTGGCTCATTTAAAAAATACATTGGTTGGCCAATGATATGGTGAACAACTGATTTCTAGCTCTGAGACAACGGTCCACCTATATAGTTAAAAGGAGTAAGTAGGATGAATAGTATATTAGAAGTCAATAAGAAATCATCTAATCATAATCTCTCACCTTGACATGGAAATAAGAGGGCAACTGTATGCTACAAGCAAAACTATAGTTCCCTTTTGGATTTCTTCGAAAGCAATGGAGGTATTGTATTTCTTCGGAAGAGTAGCCTTTTGCTTATGAACTCCATTAGATAGATCTATTTTCTATCGAGTTGTTGATGCAACGCCATGGCCAAAGTTGGCTATATCTATTACTTGGAGGTATGGTTGTAATTTATAATTTCCATCATTGATCATTGTGATTGCCTCGGCGATGAGTTGGAACTTTTTCTTTTCATGTTGAGCAGATTTAGTTGGAACATTTGTACATGTGGGGCTTTCCATCTGGAAAGGAAAATATTAGATGGTGTCATCTATTTGAATTTCACAACAATAGGAACACTTTTTTGTTCAAACTAAATGTCTAGAATGCCTGATTTGGTTTAATCCTTTGTTTGATACAAACTGAGGCTTTGCCAAATTTATGTTAAACATAACCTTTGTTTCATACAAACTAAATGTCTAGAATGCTTGATTTAGTTTAATCCTTTGTTTCATACAAACTAAATGTCTAGAATGCTTGATTTAGTTTCTTATGAAGTTTCTCATTGCTCCTAATCTTCTTCATAATATTTTTTCTATATACTTTAATATGCTAGTGACTATGTATACAAATACTCTTTTGATTAAATTATATTTAAACATATTTATGCATGAAATCAATACAATAAAGGAGAATTTCATGTATCAAATAGAAATACCACGACAAACTTCAAGACAAGATTCAAGAAGAAAAAGTAAAGGCCCAATTTACTCCACAAGTTCAAGAAATTGTGAAACAACTAAGTAGTGGAATCATTTTTGTTAAGGTTTGATAGGAGACAAGAAAAATGGGAGTGGGATAGTCTCAGCCATGCAAGAATGGCTGGACTTCTATGTAAGAAAAAAAGTTGAGGGATAAATTGCTATAAATAGAAACTGAATGCATTAGAAGTATCCCTTTCAAAAGGAAAAAGAACAAGGCTAGTCCCCTTTAAAATATAGTTGAATACTAGTTGTTCAAGTATGCAAAAGAGTTATTCATAGTGCAGTCAGTACAAATAGAAAGCATGTAATTTATAACTTTTTGAATCTTTGGTTCTTAATTGAATTGACTATAAAGGAATTTGCATACATACAATGCGGAATTCATAAATTGCGGGCAAAAGATTGTAAATGGGATAGTTTGGTATGACTAATTGATTAGAAGCAAAACACTTTTAGGTAATGAAAAGTGAAGGATGATTTAGAATCTAACTGTACAACAAGAACAAGATTATCTATATCGATTGGTGATGACATATATGGTCAATTTTACCATATCTTGCACTCTCACTTCTAAGTAAAAATAACCTATTCACCATGGGATTGAAGGAACTTTAAGAATTGATTTTATTAAAATACTTCATGTGCTATGTCAAAATATGTCCATCCCTTAAAACTGCCTAATCTTTTTTGTGTCATGGCTAATGGAAGATTCAATCAATTTATCTACAATAAAGATATAAAGAAGATGAATGAGGAATTAATTAGAACTCCCATATCAAGGACAAGGTCCAGGGCTGCTCCCACATGATTCCATTTTGTAAAAGCCATAAATCTGATTATTGATGTTTAGTTGTAATTAAAGTTTTAAACCAAACCTCTATATCTAGATTCAACAAGAAGTTTATTGAGATTTTGGTTCCTACTGTGTGTATGTCCATACTGGAAATTTATTGTAATTCTGTAGACTACATGACAAAAGCACAATGAAATAACTTGTAATAGTTAAGCTTCTCAGGGAGGTAAAATGATAATAAATAACTCCCTCCCAAAAAATAAAACTAAAATTTTTATAGTTGCAATAGCTTCAGAGAAAGAGAGCAACTAATAGGGTTAAAGTGTGTTATAAATATGAGTATTTTGAGTTTTTGCCATCAGGTACCTCAAAGCGTCTTTAAGCAAGAAGAGTCCAAGCTTTTCAAAATTCCTTGGGAGTTCTTCCATTGAGAATATAATAGGAAATTGTCTTGTATTTTCCAAAAAAAAAATGTGCAATGACCCCTAAACTTGCTAATTGTGTTTAATGGATATTAGCATTTTAGTTTTGTTTTCAATCTGGCTAATCCCTACAACTATGCAGGGTTGGGGGCAGGAAAAATACAATTGTTTTTAGTTAAATGCCCTATCTTGAGGGAGTGGTTTGGATCGCAGGATAAGATTACTTCCGCTTTTGGGAATATGGCAGACTAAATGCATTGTTATATGATTTTACCTTCTCTATGTTCCCTCCAAAATACCGTTCAATATTACTAATGATTTATGGGCCATGTTGTTTATTCATGTCACTATCGGATCTTCCCTCTCCTTGCTCTTCCCTCTAATGTTGATGAAATAAAAATAAACTAAATAAAGCCATGTTGCTAGAATGCAAAGTTAAAAAATGACAAGAAATGTTATTCAAGTATAACCCACATGCCCTAATTCTTAAAAAAATGACAGCTTGTCATGACCAATCTAGACAAAGGGGTGTGGCCAATGAATCCACAAGCTTGTAAATGTAAATGGAAATTGTAGGGCCCTATTATTTAGAAAGTTCAAAAAAATTCAAATAACCTAAAATTGTATACCTTCTCTGGTGAATGACTTGAGATTCTCCAGAAATTTCCTCCTATCAACAGTGGTCGAAGAAATTGGCTAGTGCTGATTATGAAACCATAGCAAAGCATAAATTTTCAATATCAAACTATTACAAAACCCTACCAAAGCATTTCAATACAAAAACATCGTGAAACACGAAACATGAAGAACGAAACCCTACCAAATGACTCGAGATTCTGTAAATTGCGTCCTCCTGATTACGAAACCCTAGGAAACCATTCATGTTAGAGTTGAGACCTCAATCTATTCATAGTAAATGGTTTGTAAGCCTGAAGGAATTTAATAGAAAACATTGGTTGTGACGAAGTAGCACTAACGAGTTCACCAAGCACCTCCGTAGCAATACCAGGGAGCATGAGACCTGGGCCAGTGAAAACACAGAGATGCGTCAAAGCAATAAAAAATCACCGTAACAAACAATACTTTTACCCTAGGCAGCCACATTTCTCGGTGTTGAAATTTCCCCGACAAAGTTTCCCGGCAAAGAAACCCAACATGAGACAACTTCACGGGTGGAAGCTCACGCATAATATAGCCTATCGGCTAAAAAGTAAATTAACGGTTCGGTAAGAATAAATGAACAATTAAAGCTAATATAATGTCACCGTAAAATGTATGATACCCTCCTTGTAAGATCTTAGAATGCAATTGTTTTCCCATTTAATTTATATATATTCTAGAAAATACCCTAATCCCCTTTTCAATCAAATATATACAAAGTACATGCACCTTCACCATGAGGGAAACTCAAATTGTACTTTGCTTTCTTTAGCTTTTGAATTCACATTTTGAAGTATAAATTTAGCATGTGCATGGTGACATCAATCTAATTTGAAACAAGTTATGGCTGAAAAGAAGTTAAGGGAAGGTGAGACATATGGATCAATCATAAAAGAGGTAAATACAATGAAATTTATCAATAAAAATCTAAACAAACAAAGATTCACCTTCAAACAATAGGACAAAGAAGGCGATGAAAAAACACCTTAATTTGCGCATTTGTGAAGCAAATCCAACACTTGTGAATTTTTGGGACCTTAGTCGCAGTGTTAAAAAAGAACTATGGTCCAAGCCACCACTGGACTTGTACTGTCACTATTCGTTGCACTGCCTTGCCTCAATAAGATAAACATAGCCGTCAAAACACAAAACCTCACATCACTGTTATGAATCCTTGTCTCTTCATAGATACACACTCTAATTTATCGTTAATCCGATATACAAATACTCTCTACTTTTTTCCCCCCTTTTATCAAAATATTTTTCACAATCTGTGTAATTTTTTTTCCTTATTTTAAAAACCAAATTATTAAATTTTCTTCCTTTTCTGTACATATATTTCACAATTTAACACATATTTTCCTACGATTTTTTCTACTTACTAAAATAAAACATTAGAAGAAGACAAGAGCAGCGAATTAGAGAAAATTTGGAAGAGAGAAAGACAAGCTATCTATGCAGCCGTCTAATTCCTTCATCGGCTAGCTCCGAATGCGTTTGCAGGAGAGTACATAAAGTTTTTGCCCATCTATGTGTTATGTAGAATGAATTTTTTGGAAAAATTTGGCTCAAACTAGCGGGAATCAAACCATGAACCTGTTTATTTTCTAGCTTGAAAGGTGGGATGTTGAATTGCTTTAAAGCAACTTGAGTTGGATTTTCAGCAATAGCCATTTTTTATAATAAAACCAAGAGTGATTTTATGTGATATAAATCCAAAGAATGCAAGGAAAGTTTCTTTTCTTGCACACTAAGTAAAACAACTGGGCTCTATATATGTAAAATTTCTATAGCAAAATTGTATTGTATTTTCAAAAGAAAAGTTTGCTATTAGGCTGAATAAAAGATCCAATATTTGTAGGTTTTTCCTAACACTAGGGTTCTCTAGGTATATCTATGTTATTGTCTATTTGTAATTGGCTTTTTGTTATTTTTTTGTTTCCGTTGTTATTAGTTGTTAATTAACCCAGTTGTGTTAATTGTTATAAATCAAATTTATTTCTGTGAATTTATTATGCAAATAACCTATTGTTGGGTTATAGAAATTAACATGGTATCACAACACTAAACTCTAAATATGAAGCCAAGATTTGTGTTGCAGATTTAAAAAAAAAACAATTCAGTTTTTCGTCTCCAGTTCTTTTTGTGGCTATGGCAACTAGTGTTCAATACGAGGACAGGCTTGAAGGTGCATCTACTTGTAGTGGAAGGTTCATATTACATCTATTCTCAAGAAGGACAAGCTATGGATCTATGCTAGTACAGAAGTGACACCACCAACTATGTGTTAGAAAATATGTGTGAATTATATCAAAACAAACACACTTAGATGGGAAGTATTATAGTAAAGAATCTATCTAAATCAAACATAATCCAATAACACTTTAAAAAATTCTCATCTTCCTCTAATCTCAAATGTCTTGGTAATTTATGCTCTCAGATCTTATTCCTGCACAAATCACTAAGATGCCATCTAAGAAACAAGTAGTCTATCTATTTATAATGCAGAATCTAAGTCTACATCTACATGATTAAATGATTTTTGGATGGAATGATAAAAATGACATGGTGAAATGAATAGCTGCATATAAGATGATGTGAAAGTAAGACAATGCATAACTAAACTAATGATAATGAAATGGAAATGATTCTACATACTAAATTAAGCTAGGAGATGTCTAAAGGAGCCATGATTCAAAGCAAATTGACAAACTACTCTAAATGCTAAACTAAAAATGCACACTAAGCTCTTAAAACATGGATGAATTCTTGTACAGTAATATTATGCAAATGCTCCTTCTTGAAAAAGCTATAAATGGGCCTCAATTTATAGATTTTTCCAAGACATTGGGTGAGTTGGCAGCCATGAACAATTGAGATTTGATTTGGAGAAATTGACGGTGAAGAATGAAAAAGATGGAGAAAACAAGGCAATGGTTCTTTTTAGTAAAACCATCTTGCCAAGTGTAGGAAGGAATCATTTGGATGAAGAAGCCATGTGTCTTGAAGGTGGTTAAATTTGTTGAGAAAAAATATTCATTTTAGAAAATAAAGATAATTATTTTCATGTGACACATGGTGAGTTGGAGGGTGAGGTGGAAGGTAGTTAGAGAAATATGTAGAAATGTGACAAATTTGAATTTAAAAAAATCAAATTTAATGAAAAGGGAATCAATTAAAATAAAACAAATTATTTAGGTTTGTTTATTTTAATTAAATCATGAAGAGGATGAATTAGAATAGAGGAATTAAGAAAATAGGAACTATGTAAATAAATTTTCCATTTATTTAAATAGTAGAAGAATAAAGATTTCATTAATTAAATAATCAATATTTAATTAATATTTTCCAGACCAAATTTTAAGTGTATACATTTTTCCCCTCTTTGAAGTGATGTGTTTACACATTACTTCAAAGAAAAATTTATCAGTGATGCTAAAAATTTTAACAATGCCCCCAGACAGTGATTTTTAGGAGATTACAATTGTATGCCCCCTCGGGAGATAAATCGAGAAATTTGTGATAGTAAAGAATTTTTTTTGATGATTTTTGAAAATTTCAATTGATTTGTAATGATGATGGTGATAAAATTCTGATTTGATAATATTCTAGCGATTTATCTCCCGATATGAAAGATTTTAAGTTGTCCCAATTATGCCCCTCAAAAGAAATTAAAACAATGCCATCAAAATCACTCCTTTTAATTACCTTTATTAAGAGGTAAAAAGTGCAAAGGAATTCATTTGTGCAAATTGTAATTTGAAAATTGTTTGAAGTGAGAGAATTTTGGAGCTTTTGAGCAAGATGGTGATCCCTCTGTAGACACATCAATTCGAGCGGGTACGACGACATAATCGGTCAGCGGGATACGGACCTCCGGTAAGAATTTTGAAACCTGCATTTGTGATTTGAAAATGAATTTTTCACGTTTTTTATTTGGATTTTAAATGTTAAAAATGTTTTGGCGCTTCCAAAATTTTTCACGATGCCTAGGCTAGGTTTTTCGGTGCTTTTGCCAAAAGTTTTGGTGCCTCAGAGAGATTTTCCGACATGTTCAAGGTCTATTCCTGTGCTTTCTGTTTTGGCGCCTAGGAGGTCTGAAATGGTGCCTCCAAGTTGTCATAGGTCAAATTTTATAAAATGACGCTTTCGCCAAAAGTTTTGACACCTTAGAGAGATTCTTTGATGCTTTGGATGAAATGGTGCTTCTGCCAGATTCTGTGGCGTTTTTGAGGATTTCTCCAGTGCTTTCACAAAATGGCGCATCGGTTTGATTCTTTGGCACATCGGGGTTCGAATATTTTGGCACTTTGGCCTGAAATGGCGCTTTCACTGCATAGAATGGTGCTTATGCCCCTTTTGGCGCCTTGAAGATCTGTTTTGGCACTTTTAGGGCAGATTGAAGATTTTTTGATTTTTCTCCTTGAATTTTATGAGGTTTGATCGCACAAACCAATGATTAGGTATTGATGATAGACCAGATGATTTAGTGACCTCATGATAGGCGAGATACACTAAGGATGATGTTGTTTTGACCTCATGATAGGCGAGAATCAAAACAAAATGTTGACAAGATTTGATGAAAATCTCAATAAGATTGATAGGTTGATTGATTTTTTTTTATGATTGATTGATTTTATGATTTGATTTGATTGATATGCTGATTTGCGATGTTTGAAAATGATAGGAGATGGATTTAGATAATCTTCAGTCCCGAGAGCGATTCCCGCTGACATGGGAGATGATTCCACAACTATCTCGTGCTGATAGAGATATTGTTGACAAACGTGGTTTATCTTCGTCGATTGATATGCCCTAGGTTAGGATTAACCGAGGATTGTTGACGACATTGGGGGAGAGGTGGCATAGCAACCACAACACTTTCCATTTTCCTACTGGAGAGATGACTATTACACTAGAGGATGTGTACAGGATTTTGCAGATTCTTGTAGTTGGAGACATCATGACCTATGATTCTATTGAGCAGGGTGGTACAAATACACTACGCCAGATTTTTCAGGATGATCAGATTGTCAGATGCTGGATACCATGGTTAGAGTTATTTTCCAGTTATGCCCCTTTGCTTGCCATTCTTGTGGGATTTGTTGGTGGATTCTTATGTCCTGACAAGAGGGAAAAGGGATTTTACATCGGTTGGGGTCGTACCTTGGAGCAGATGGTTTAGTTTGGGACTCGATTTTCTTGGGGATCTTGTTTGCTTGCACACCTATATCACGATTTGCACCAAGTTGTATACCTGAGAGGATCCAGCTTGTCTATCGGGGTTACATTGCTTTAGGTCTGGGCTTGGGAGCATATTGCAGTGACACGACTAGAGATAGATAGATTTTGGCCATTTGGGAGGCCTTACATCTATGGTTATGCAGGTGCAGTTGTCCAACATAAATTGGGAAAACTAGAGTATTGGAGATGAGTGCTCGATGACTTGGATGTAGTTACCTGGCGACCATATGTCGATTGTGAGTAGTGGGCAGAGGATCACCTAGAGGTTCCTTACTTCATGACTGCTAGATACCTGATTGGACAGACTCGGTATATTATCGAGAGATTCTTGTTACTGAGAGTGTTGAGGCAGTATGGTAGAGTTCAGGGAATGCCACAGGGATTAGCCCTATATGCCCGCAGAAAGCAGGGTATGACTAAGTGGGGGCCAACATTGTCCTATGATGTTGCATGTGACAAGTATCTACACTTACAACTAGTGATATGGGATTATCATCTGGAGATCGTTGAGGGATACATGAGTGAGGAGTACATAGTATACTTTGGTCATCATCCGTTCCTGAGGCTTTCGAGTCCTGATGAGCCTATGCCAGCATTTGAGGATGATGGCGATAGACCACCTAGATGACGATGAGGTAGAGGTGATGGGGAGGAGGGAAAGGGTGGAGATGAGGGTGATGATGATGATGGAGGGGATGATGGATGTGGTGATAGTGGTGGAGGAGATGGAGGAGGTGGTGCACATCCTAGTTTCGATGCCAGAGTGCCTTGTAGGAGGTGATCCTTGGTTGTAGCATCACAGCAGTGGGTACATATACGCTTGCGTTTTCAACAACAACAGTCACAGATCATGGCTTTGCACACACATGTTTAGACTATTCAAGTGTAGATGACACAGTTATAGGGGCAGTTATAGATAGATGCAGTTGTTGACTCAAGTACAGACACAACTCCTGCAGGCCTAGGGGCAGATACAGGCATTGACCGTTGAGAGGGATGCTACCGGACAACAGCTGGCACAGGTACAGGGCCAAGGAAAGGTACAGGGGCAGGCACAGGGATAGGTTGCAATATTGACCATCCAGAGAGATGCACTAAGGTGACGAGTTGAGCAGGAAAATACCATTACAGAGAGGTTGTAGCAAGCTGCCACGGCTATGGGATCTATAGATTATTTTTGAGAGATTCGTTGCACGGTTCAGGAGGTGGAGTTTAACAGGACCAGATATCATGAGTTTTTTCCTCCTGAGTGACGAGAGAGTTTCAGTAGATCTTGAACGAGCAGATTAGAGTCCCGAACAGTGAGTGTAGGTGTGACACAACCACTGCCAGGGGATTGGAGGGATCCAGGTGCAGGGACCTCAGGTGTAGCAGGGGGTATAGGTTCAGTGAGGCCAGCAACGTCACGAGGCAGTGCCACATAGTTGCAGTCATTTGATGTTATGTCATGATGTATACACTGACTCTTGATGATATCACCACTTTTGATGTATTTCTTGACATTCATATATCCTTGTATATTTGACATATTTTGAGATATATATGCAATGATGATGATGATCCTATGTGTTTATGCATTGATTTATGATGGATGCATTTAATTTCTATGTCAACCATGTTATGTGATGTTTTATGATGATGATATTATATCTTATGGATGCAATATGTGTTATGATCCTATAGTTTTATGCAAATGTCTACATGCTATTATTTTTGTATTTTTTCTAATGCAATTATGTATGATGTGATGAATGCAAGATGATGTTAATGCAAAGATGAATTAATCTAACAATGAATGACTTTATATGGTCCTATGGATATATGATATGCATGGCAACTTATGTTTTTGTATTTTTGATGCAAATATTATGATCTAATGCACGCATGAAATGAATGAATGATTATTTTACATATGTTGATGCCTAGGATGTATGACTAAATGCATATGGATGAAAATGATATGATCAATGCATTTTTTTTTCTTGGGTTTTTTCATAGTGCAAATATATGATTGATGACCTAAATGAATGCCTAGATGATATGATAGTGCTATGATTGATGTCCTAATGTTCATGCCTCTAAATGATGTTTTTGGTAATGTCAAATGTACTCAATCTGTTAATGATAGAAATAACATCAACCCTGGAAAAATCTATAAATTCCATTATAGCAACCAAATATGAATGCAACCTAGATGTGCAATCCTAACAATGCAATAGTGACATCCCAGTGATTTATCGTGCTTATTGTCATCATTGAGCTTTTAAAAATATTGAAAGTAAGTACAAACATCAATGGTATAATTGAACCACGATGACCTAAGTACTACTTCCATGATGTTTGATAGCACAAGTTAACACAAACATCTAGGTATAATTAGACCATGATGACCTGAGCATCCCTTGTGTAAACAGACAAGAGTTAAATGTTTTCCTATGTGAATCCAAAATATCATCAGTGATACTTTGTAGAGCATGTCCCACGACAATTCTCATAGTAATAATGATTAACTCACAAGTAGTAGACAAAGAAAATATCATTCTCGATCATAGCTTTTCTAGTTCTCTAACATCCTTGAATTGCTCCTGAGAAATGATAACATCAATCATAATGCAAACAATTTGAACATTCATGTGGAAATGGTAAAACCATGATTTAGAATAGCATCATCCTTGTAACCGTGATTTTTTGTTGTTTTTGGCATTTTTCAATTTTCTAATTTTTAGGTGTTTTATGAGATTTTGACCAAGGACCTAACCTAAAGACCTATCCTAGGGGTCTCGAGGGCTGATCAAAGATAAGTCTTGCCTATGTTATACACACAAAGACCACATAGTTTGACTGACTCGATTGATTTACAAGACCAGGATATGAATAGACACTTAATTACAATGAACTGCGACAATGCAATTCAACAACATGACTCAGTTTTTGGGTTTTTTGGATTTTTGACCTTTTTAGGGATTTTCTGACATGACAAGGATGTTTGATGTGTTTCTGATGCTGATTGATGTTCCATGTTTTATTTCACTATGATTAATTTTTTTCGTCATGTTTTTCCTCCTATTGTTTGTCTGTTGGTTCAACTCAAGATTTGTTGCCACCAGTGAGATCAGGATTTTTCCCTCAGTGGAAACAAACCAGTTTATTATGGATATGTACAATGTTCAAGAAGCCAAGGTGAGAAATGATTGACATAAGATAGTATGAAGATGAAACTCGAATGAAGGATGTGGAAGGTAATGGTACCAAGCCAATGATCAACACACGATCCCATAGAGGAAGAAGCTAGCCTATCACAAATAGCACCTATTGCCAGGTTTTCACCACTTGCTTTTATGCACTTTTTCAGATTTTCAGATTTTTTTTATTTTTCCATTTTTCCATTTTTTATGTTGTTGTCACCAAGATGTTTGTTTGTCAGGTTTTCACCATGGTGACCATTTTTTCATGACATTTTCCAATATTTTTGGATTTTCTCAGGACTTTTTCTTATGTTTTTGGATTTTTTCAGGACTATTATAGATGCAATGACTAAACTATGCATAAAATTTCTTGAGATGAAGACTGTTCATGGGTTCCTCAAACTAATCCCCTTCTAGTGTGGATAGTTGATATGCTCCTAAACCATAAACTGATACATTGAAAAAAGACCCCAACCAATTTGGCTCAAATTTTCCTTTCTTCTCTTTGCCTTACTAATTGCATGAGTTTTCTTTTAACACTAAGTCACCAACTTGGAAGGTTCTAGGTTTGACCTTATGGTTGTAATTTTTGGACATATGTTGTTGGTAGGCTTTTAGGTGATTCACTGCATGTTGGCACTGCTCATCTAACAGTTCTAGTTCTTGCAATCTTGAAACCCGGTAGTCTTCATCAAGGATGATACCTTTCAAGGAAACCTAGAGCGATGGTATTTCAACTTCAATAGGTACAATGGCTTTAGACCCATATACCAAAGCATATGGTGTAGCTCCTATTAGTGTGCGAATACTGGTATGGTACACCCACAAAGCAAGGTTTAATTGGATGTGCCAATCATGTCCTACGTCAATGACAATTTTCTTCAAAATCTTCAAAATAGTTTTGTTGGAAGCCTCTACTCGACCATTCCCCTAGGGATAATATGGTGTAGAGAAGCAATGTTGTATATTGAACTTCTCACACAATTCTTGCATGTCTTTATTTTTGAATGGTCTTCCATTGTCAGTGATTATGGATTGGGGAATGCCATAGCGATAGATGATGTAGTTGAGGATAAATGATGCAATCTACTTTCTTGTGATGTTGGTTAAAGGAACAACCTCAATCCACTTCGTGAAGTACTCTATAGCTGTGATGATAAACTTGTGTCCGTTTGATGAAGATGGATGAATTTTACCAACAAGATCTAGTCCCCATTGACAAAATGGCCATGTGGATGCAAAAGGTTGAAGTTCCTACACTGGTGCATGGATGAGATTACCATGAATCTGACATTTCTAACATTTCTTCACAAACTAGAAAGACTCCTTTTCCATAGTTGGCCAATAATATCCTAAATGAAGAAGTTTCTTGGCTAAGGTTAGGCCACTTGAATGTGTTCTACAAACACCCTCATGGACTTCTTGTAAAGCTATTTCAGACTCATCGTGTTCCAGACATCATATGAGAGTTTTGTCAAGACCTCATCAGTATAGTACATCCACTATAAGTGTATGTCGGGCAACTCGGCGAATGAAATTGCATTTTTGGTTTTGTGACAAGTCAAGTGGAAGAGTGTTATATTTTAGGTAGGTATAAATTTCATTGTAGATTGAGGTGTTGGTATCAGATAGGTGACATATGACATGAGATTCAATATCATCATAGGCAGGGGAGAACAATTGTTCCACCAAGAACTCGTAACGGCTTCTTTTCTCTGGAATTTGTAACAAGGAAGTAATAGTAGCCATGGCATCAACGACTTTATTGTCCACTCTTGAAATTTGTTCAAATTTAATATCCTCAAAATATTTCTTGAAATCATCTAGCATTCTCTTGTAAGGCATCAATTTTTCATCCTTTTTTTTATAATCATCATTGACTTGGTTAATGACTAACTGAAAATCTCCATACACTTGCAATTCTAGGACTTTCCATTCTACAGCTGTTTTGATTCCAATGATTAATGCTTCATACTCCACCATGTTGTTGGTACAAGGGAAAATTAGTCTGTATGATTTTGGTAGGGTATGTCCTTGTGGAGTGACAAATAGAATTCTAGCTCCTGATCCATGCTGGGTGTGTGATCCATCAAAGTATAGTGTCCATTGTTTCATAACCAAGGTAAGAACATCAACATTTGAAAATTCAATGTGTAAAGGATGATTATCTGGTAATGGTGCCTCTGTCAAATGGTCACCAATTTCTTGTCCTTTTATTGCTTTCCTATCTACATATTGGATATCAAATTCATTGAGTATCATGACCCATTTAGCGAATCTCCCAGTTAGGTTTGCTTTGCTAAGGAGATATTTGAGAGGATCAATTTTAGCTATCAATTTGATGGTGTGAGTTAGCATGTAGTGTTGTAGCTGTTGGGTAGTAAAGACTACTACTAGAAAAGCCTTTTCAATGGAGGTATAGTTGATCTCATAGCCATTTAGCGTCTTGTTGATGTAATAGATTGCTTGTTCCTTACCTGCTGAATCTTCTTGTGCTAATAGGGCTCCTAATGATGTCTCTATTGTGGCAATATACAATAGTAGCAGTTTCCCTTCTGTTGGTGGTACAAGGACATGTGGATTCATTAAATATTGTTTCAAATGGTTGAAGGCTCCTTCACATTGCTCATCCCATCACAAGGAAACATTTTTAGGCAATAGATGAGTGAAGGGATGGGTCTTGTCTGCTAGATGTGAAATGAACCTACAGATTGATTGAAACCTCCCTTGTAGAGAACAAAGTTGACTAATGTTATTTGGTGGTGGAATTTCCATAATAACTTTTACTTTGGCTGGATCCACCTCAATCCCTTTTTCTGATACTATGTAACCCAAGAGTTTTGCTGACGTCACCCCAAACACACATTTCTTGGGATTTAGCCATACATTGAATTTCTCTAGTTTGGTGAAAATTTAATCTAGGATCTCCAAATGTCCTTCTCTGGTATATGATTTGGCTAATAAATCATCCACAGTCTTCCATGAAAGTATGCATCATATCATGAAAAATTGTTGTCATGGCATGTTGGTAGGTAGCTCCTACATTCTTCAAGCCGAACAACATAACATTCCAACATAAGGTTCTCCATGGACAAGTAAAGGCTATTTTATCTTGATCTTCTAGGGCTATTTTGATTTGGTTATATCCCGAAAAGCCATCCATTAGTGATAGCATGCCATGTCCTGTCGTCAAGTCTACTATGATATCTATAGTAGGCAAAGGAAAATCATCCTTAGGACAAGCCTTGGTAAGATCCCAAAAATCTGTGCATATGCGAATGTTGTTGTTAGGCTTTGAAACTGGTACTATATTGGAGATCCACTCGACATAGTCAATGGGTCTGATGAATCCTACATCTAGCAATTTCTTCAACTCTGCCTTTACCAATAGGGCGATATGGGGGTGCATTTTTCTCAACTTCTGCTTGACTGGTTTCACTCCTAGAGGTAATGATAGATGATGCATGATGAGTTCTGGATGAATTCCCAACATGTCAACATATGGCCAAGCAAATTTGATTTGTTTTTTCATAAAAAAATTGAGAAAGCTTGGCTTTTCCTAGTTTGTTAAAGATGTTGCTAGATGAATAGTCTTCATTGTCTCTTCATTGCCGATGTTGACAAACTATGTGGGTTCAATCAAGAATTTTGATCTTTCCTTCAAATGCTCTAGGAGAGTATCAAATCTTCCATCCTTTGACGCCTCAGAGAGGTTTTTTCCATTGGATGTGCTCTTTGTTTTTACTTTTTCCAGATCTGACACTACCATTGAATGGTTTTCACTATCATATCTATTTTCTATATTATTCATTTGCAGCTGGAAGATTTGATACTCCCTTGTGTGGAAGCCTTGTTATGATGTTCATTGGTGGAATATGTTTTGGGATCATTGGCATAGAGGAAATTGATGATGGCATCATCATTTGAAAATGTAGGGATGTCAAATGGCTCAGTTAGGTCCCAATCTATAAGCTCAGGATGTACCAAGGGTAAGCAGTCACCAGACGGGTTAAGGTTGAAAATGGTAAGGGTTCAGATAGTTGTGTCTTCAATTAGTCCAATAGAAAAATTAAGATCTAGAAGGTGACTCTCTTCTGAATTATTTGTTTCACTCCAAGTTGAATCATTTTCACTGGAATCATCAAGGTGTTGCGATCCAAATTCAAACGGTCTAGAACCTGACCCTTGTCCCTCTTTGAGTAGGGGTGCATATTTATGTACCACATCAATGTCCTTGTGATGACAAGACTCTTCTGATATTGAGTCCCACTCATATTCATTGGAGTCAGTCTCATGCTCTTCATTGGCTTGTAACTATAGGATTCTTTCAACCGCCTTTTCTCTTGTGTCCTCTTTATAACCCAGACTGGGTCAGTCTTATCTTTTGGATTGATTAAAATGGGTTGAATTGGTTCTATAATTCCTTCTTTTCTTTTATCCACGAGACCTTTCCCTTCATATCCCATCTTTTCCAAGATAGTGAAACCATTTCCATATTGAGCTGTCTATATAGTTGCAGTTGTTGCTTGGGATTCTTCCTCATCTTTATAAAGTCACTTTAGAACATCATTATCTTCTGCTTCATCAAACCTGGTGCTTTCTTTTATGAACCGTCCATCAAATTTGGTAATTGGTTGTGGGGTCTGCTATGTTGATGTGGAGGGTTGTCCATAGATTTTTGGAGAAGAAAAGTGTGAAAGACATAGGGACCTTTCAAAGAAGTATTCACCAATGCCTTTGTCTTTTACTTGGACATTTTCATCGAATTGTTTTGACAAGGAATTCAATTGGGCTTCAAGATTTAAGGAGGTGGATGGAGTAGCTTCCTCTTTCTTCTCAAATTGTTTAGACATGGAATTGGATTGAATTTCATGATTTGTGGAAATGACCAACGGTTTGGATGAGGAACTTGAATGGCTCTACTCATTGGAAGTAGTGGGAGTGGAGGCTTCTCCATTATGAGGCACAAAGATATCTTGGACAGATTTCAGTGTATTGCAATATTGGGGACTATTTGAATCAGCTAAAATGGTGATTTCTTGGCCACCACAAGGAAAATTTAGACATTGGTGATATGTTAAAGGGACCGCTTGCATTTAATGAATCCATGGTTCACCCAGTAGTATGTTATAGGTCAGATCCCTGTCTAAGACTTGGAAAATTACATCCTTCTGGATTGGTCCCACTTGTATAGGTAGGATGATTAACCCCTGTGAAGCTCTTTCCTCATCATCATATGCTTTTATTGTAATCATTTTATTTGAATCAATTGCATTCTCAAAAAATCCCAAGGCACATACAAGCTTTAAAGTACATATATTTAGGTTGGCTCCTCCATCTATTAGGACACGTTTGACACGATGTTTATGGATTAGGACTTTGATATGAAAAGCATGATTGTGGGGATGAGAAATGGATGCGTCATCATTTTTGGAAAAGGATAAGCAATGTGGCATAGTTAAATGTCCCACCATGGCTTCAAATTTACAAACTTCTAGATTCGTCAGCACTGTTGTGTCCACTAGGGATTTTTCCAAAATCTCTTTGTGGGTAGGTGAAATTTTGAGCAATTCCAATATTGATATTTGTGCAGGGATATTTTGTAATTGGTCCACTGTGTTGTACTGATTGGATGATGCCACAGATGTTTTAGATGAACTTCCTTTTAAGACATATTTGGCTTGTGCTCTTGTTGTCACATTCACTGGTACGTTGTCTTGTTTCCCATTGATTTTGATGACATTGATTTGAGTATCATTTTCATTCATATCTGGTTTGGTGTGATTGATTTTATTTTCAAGAATAACAATGTCTTTTTCTTGATCGATTGGAATTTCATAGACCGGATTATCATTCATGGTAATGTTTTGATGATCATTGGTTTCAATGGTATTCATTTGGTTTTCTGCTGCTGAGATATGATTTATGACAATATCATGGACATAGTTTATGTTCTTTTCCTTGTTATTCATCATAGAGGATTCCCCTTTTTCATAGTTCGGTAAGGGATTTTTGAATGCTCTGTGATATGAATTTGTTTGGAATCCATTTATTCGTATGATTTTGTTGTCTATCATATCTTGTATTTTATGTTTCAATTGCATGCAACTATTCATTTGGTGACCTTTGCATCGATGAAATTCACAGTAATAGGAATCATTCCACCATGACGATTTTACTTTAGGTTCAAAGCCTTGAATTTCAGGTAGTGTTATGAGGTTATTCTCAAGAAGTTCCCTCAATGCAGATTTGTGTGATTGGCCCAAACAGGTGAACTTTTGGTGGTTTGATTGTGTTTGATACAGTAGAAGTTTTGATGGGGCATTACCTTGATTGTGAATGCTTTGATTGTTGGACGAGGAGATATTTTGATTATTGCCTTGATTGATATTTTGATCCATCTTGTTTGTAGTTCCTGACAAGTTAAAGATTGGTTTGGCATTATGTGTTTCGGTGTACCATCATTGGCATTTTTGTTTGTTGTCCAAAATTTGGATTTTTCATTGTTATGATGGTTAGATGAACTAGCATTGTTTGACCCTTCATTGCGAATTTTCATTACCCCTCTTTTGACTAAGGCTTCTTCGATTTTGACACCATTTTCTACCATCTTCTCAAAGCTAGGAGGACATTGTAATTGCAATCTATAGCTCATTTCATTGTTAAGGTTATCAATAAAAATTTCCATCTTTTCTTGTTCGGGTATGGGACGAGCGTAACAAGAAAATAACCTTCTCCACCTTTGGAGGAATATGAGAAAATATTCTCCTTGTTTTTGTTTGGTATTACAAAGGTCCTTCATGGTTATCTCATGTGCGATGTTGTAGGAATATTGTGTGATGAATTTGTTAACTAGTTCTTCGAAGGATTTTATGCGTGGTTGTAACTTCAAGAACCATTCCATGCAATGGCCCCCTAGACTACAAGGAAAGAGTCTCATTAAGTATGTGTCCTTATGAGTGAACTCGAGACTCATGGTTCGAAACTCTCGCACATGACCTATTGGATCAGATTTCCCATTGTATTTGTCATATTTTGGTAAGTCACAATTTGCGGGAAATGGTATCATGTTTAACCTTCTATCAAAGGGATATGGAAAAATATCTCACAATAGGTATTGTTTTAGAGTCCCTCCTTGCATATCTTGGAGTTGTTGAAGGTTTTGCATATGGTTTTTCAAGGTAGCCATTTGATCTACAGTAGGCGTTTCAGTTTTAGTTTTCTTTGGGATGCTTTTCAATTTACTAACATCAAAGTAATTTGGTAACTTAACCCCTTGGTTGGCTAACATCAAAAGGTATTTCTCCCCATCCTTTTCAAAGATTCTTTCTAGGAATTTATAGAATTTTGGGTCTTGATTTGCTTGTTTGATTTCTTCTTTTGTTATCTCCTCTATTTCATTTTGAGAAATCTTATGAAAAGGATTTTCCTCTATTTCAGCCATAGTATTTGGAGGTTCGATTTCTTTGTCCTTAAGTTTTTGTTTTTGGGACCTTGTTAAAATGGGCATGCATCTTTTTCAACTCTCTATCCTGATGATGGTTCACTAAGTGTGATCCGAAACGTTGATGAAAAAATACTCCACACAATCAAATCCAGAAGCATTAGATGTATAGACTAAGGTTTGCTAAATTTTGATCATTGTTTGAGAGTGCCAAGGAAATACCTAGGCCGAATAGAATGATGAATTATATTGATGTAACCAAGGTTGATGAAATTTGATAGAAAGTGTATTGTTTCAATGATGAAGGATAAAAACCTTGCTAGGGAAACTCAACTTGATGATCAAATTTGGGTGTTGATGATGATGGGAACTTTTAGATGTTTGATCAAAGTTTAGGTAAATTTTTTCACTTGGATAAGTCAATTTTAACAAAGTTTTGGACTCTAAGGGATAATTCCAAATTTGAGGAGATTTTGAAGTTTTTATTCCAATTTCAAAATGGTGAGATAGTTCCTTTTTAGACAAGATGTTCGAATCTTTGGAAGAGTATTGGATTTTTGCAATAATAAAATGAATACAAATCGAGGTTGTTCTTGGAAGATTTTCTATAAAAATTGAAGAGCAATTTGTCCCTAAAGTTGTAAAGTGTTGCAAGATGTTTTTAATGATCCTTTGGACTAAGAGGTATGGGTTTTGGTTTTCAAGTTTTAATATTTCATGAAGTCATTGGATACAAACCACGTTTAGACTTTTTTCAAGGTTGAAAATGACTCTGGACCAGAAAGATGTTTGAACTTTGGTTCCAAAATGATAGATGAGAATTACATTCAACTTTCTATTTTTGTATTTTGGTGGAAGCACCGTTATAGAGGGAAGAAGCACTAAAAGGAAGAAGTGCCACAAAATGACTTAGATGTGCCACAAAATGGTTGGGATGCACAATAGAATGAGGCGAATGCACCACGAAAAAGCTTGGGTGAGCCACATAATGGGTGGGATGCACTACAAAAATAGGAAAATGCGCCGCAAAATAACTCAAATGTGCTAGAAAATAAGGTGGAAGCATTGTAATAGAGAGTGAATGCACTAGAAAAATTGGTGAAAGCGCCATAGAAAGCAGTGAAAATGCTGAATTAGGGGATGCAATAGTTTATTTCCAGTTTACTCAATTTTTTTGTTTTATGGTCAAAGGACAGTTTATTCCAGATGATGTATTTTGAATCATAGTTTCTGTAGTTTTCCAGTGTGTAAGGTTTTGTTTGAGGTTTGTTTTGAAAACAATTTGACAAGCACAATCAAGCACAACGTACATTACCTAGGGTTGTGATGGACTACATTCTCTTGGATTCCACGCGGGTTTTACCCCAACCGTACTTATCTTTAATGGATGAATTCAGAAGCTTGGCCACACGGGCTCCCCCTTACATTTCACTCTCTTCTCAGGTCAACCAAGCTTCCATCCTCCATGAAACTCCCATGGAAGATTGATCATCTCTACTAAAGACTGCAAGAATGTGGATGCCTTCACAATGACCATTGTTGTACCAAGAGAATAGATAAAGGATTTGACCAATTCTATAACAAGGGTTGTAGTAAGGACTTTCCATTCGGAGGGGTTCATCCATCAAGGTGAGAGACCATTTCTGCCCTTCTCGTCAGAACCAACCGCATGATATTGGATTTTTTTCCAATATCCACATTTATATCCTAGCTGGAAATACTCTTGGCTTTAGTGTGTTACCGGTTGAGTCGTTCCCTTGGGTGAGTACTTTTTCCCAAAGGAAGACCCTCTAGGATAAACAAAAGTGAGAGAGTATACCTACAGTTCTATCCTCTTTATTCTACATGAATAAAGAGAGAACCCTCGCCATATACCCTTCTCACACTCGCAGATTAACAAAGAACGAGTCTAGGTTTTTGGTCACCCAATTAAGGGGAGAGCATATGCCTACCACTCAAAACACACCACAAATAAATGAAAAGGAATGGGTTTGTATTTTTGGTCACCTAGTTAAGGGGAGAGCATATTCCTACCATTCCAAACAAGCAACAAACATGGTGTTCTTTCCCTATTAATTAATCTATGTTCCTAATTTAAGCAAAAGGGAAAGACATAAAATCCAACCCTTGCATCAAATTCATCAGTAGTTTATCATGGTTTTTCTTTGACAAGCATTTTGGAGTTTCAACAAGGTCTTTGATAGTGTTTTATGCAATTTACAAAATAGAAAAACCAACATTAGTTTTCATTCTTAGGAAAAATTATAGAAATAATTGAAAGTGCCATAACAGAAAGCAAAAGCGCCAAAAAGACAGAAGCCCCATAGAAAAGGGTGAAAGCACCACATAAAAGGGTAAAAGCACCACAAAAAAGGGTGAAAGCACCACATAAACCCCCTGAAGCGCCACAAAATGGCTTGGATATGTCAGAAAAATCCTTCAAAGCACCAGAACAGTTGGTGTAAGCACCAAAAAGTCTTTCGTAAGCGTCAGAGAATTACGCGACTGCGCTAGAAAACTACTCATTTGAGCCTGTAAAACAAACTTTCTAGAAGATGTCAAAATAACAGGGGCTAGGCCCCACGGTGGGCGCCAATTTATGTGTGTTAGAAAATATGCGTGAATTATATAAAAAAAACACACTTAGATGGGAAGTATTATATTAAAGAATCTATCTAAATCAAACATAATCCAATAACAAAATTCTTTACAACCTTCTCATCTTCCTCTAATCTCAAATGTCTTGGTAATTTATGCTCTCAGATCTTATTCTTGCACAAATCACTGAGATTTCATCTAAGAAACAAGTAGCCTATCTATTTATAATGTAGAATCTAAGTCTACATCTACATGATTAAATGATTGTTGGATGGAATGATAAAATGGACATGGTGAAATGGACAACTACATATAAGATGATGTGAAAGTAAGACAATGCCAAACTAAACTAATGATAATGAAATGGAAATGATTCTACATGCTGAATTAAGCTAGGAGATGTCTAAAGGAGCCATGATTCAAAGCAAATTGACAAACTACTCTAAATGCTAAACTAAAAATGCACACTAAGCTCTTAAAACATGGATGAATTCCTGTAGAGTAATATTATGCAAATGCTCCTTCTTGAAAAAGCTATAAATGGGCCTCAATTTATAGATTTTTCCAAGGAATTGGGTGAGTTGGTAGCCATGAACGATTGAGATTTGATCTAGAGAAATTGATGGTGAAGAATGAAAATGATGGAAAAAACAAGGCAATGGTTCCCTTTAGTAAAACCATCTTGCCAAGTGTAGGAAGGAATCATTTGGATGAAGAATCCATGTGTCTTGAAGGTGGTTAAATTTGTTGAGAACAAATATTCATTTTAGAAAATAAAGATAATTATTTTCATGTGACACATGGTGAGTTGGAGGGTGAGGTGGAAGGTAGTTAGAGAAATATGTAGAAATGTGACAAATTTGAATGTAAAAATTCAAATTTAATGAAAAGGGAATCAATTAAAATAAATTAAATTATTTAGGTTTGTTTATTTTAATTAAATCATGAAGAGGGTGAACTAGAATAGAGGAATTAGGAAAATAGGAACTATGTAAATAAATTTTCCATTTATTTAAATAGTAGAAGAATAAAGATTTCATTAATTAAATAATCAATATTTAATTAATATTTTCTAGACCAAATTTTAAGTGTATACACCAACAAATGATCCTGTTGCCTTAGATTTTCATGAAGTCAAAGAGGCCAAGGCTCAAAGAATTATCCTGGATGGAGTAAGAGATCATTTAATTCCTCATTTATCAGGGAAAGACACCGCTAAGGAGATGTGGGATACGCTCACAAGACTTTATTAGAGTGACTCAGAGTTGTAAGATGATGCTCAAGGAAAAATTGCATAATACCAAAATGTCCAAAGGCTAGAGTGTGACCTCTTACTTGTCCAAGCTAACAGAGGTCAAGGATGAGTTGGCTATTGTTGGAGAGATGATTGATGAAGATGAGTTGGTGCATATAGCCTTGAATGTTTTTTCGAAGCACTAGGAAGTGTTTGTCAAGTGTGTTGTGGACAAAGATTGACTACTTGATTGGGCGAGGATTTGGGATGATTTTGTTCAGGAGGAGATCCGTGAAGGTGCTCATCGAGGAGATTAGATGAAGAAGGGTCAAGACGAAGAAAATCTTGCTCTTGCAAGGAAGGGTAAGCAAAAGTCTAATAAAGGGAAAATGGAAGGTTCTTCTTCCAAGAATGGGAAGAAGAAAGATCTGAGTAAGATAAAATGTTTTTGTTGCCATTAGATGGGTCACTATGCCATTCAATGTCTAAATAAGAAAAATAAGGACAAGCAAAAGAAGCAAGTTGTTGCTACAATAGAGGTGGAAGAGTTTTCATCACAATTTGAGAATGAATTTTCACTCACTGCCTGTCTTTCAAGTTCAATTTCCAATAGGGTATGGTATATTGACAGTGGGGCTTCTTGCCACATGACAAGAGTTAGAGAATTTTTCACCAAGTTGGAGGAGAAGAAGCTGGATTTCTATAGTGAGCTTGGAGACAATTCCAAGTACCATGCAACTGGTATTGGTACCGTCAAGTTTTAGAGGGAGTTTGGAAAACCCTTGTTGGTGGAGGATGTGTTGTATGTCCCTGGCATGAGAAAAAAATTAATCTCAGTTTCTGCTTTGGAAGAAAAGGGTTACATTGTGACCTTTGAGAGGGGAAAAGTCTATATTCATCCCAAAGATTCCAAGGTTGCAAAAGTGATTGGAGTCAGGCATGACAACTTGTTTTAGTTATAGTTTGAGCCAACACATGAGTTGGTAAGTAGTTGTAAAGGGATAGGAGAATTGTGGCATAGGAGGATGGCTCACCTTCACCATGGTGCACTTAATATTCTCAAGGAAATAGTGATAGGGCTACCTGAGATGAAGAAAAAAAAGCATGAGGTGTGCAAGGGCTACACACTTGGGAAATATGCCAAGACCAGTTTTCCAAGTAGCAACACTACATCGAAAAGGATTTTGGATCTTGTACACTTAGATGTGTGTGGGCCTATGCCAACAACATCCTTGAATGGATATGAGTATTATGTTACTTTAATTGATGATTTCTCCAGGAAGACGTGGATATATTTCGTGAAGAATAAAGATGAGGTCTTCAGTAGATTCAAAGAGTTTAAGGCTCTCGTGGAGAACCAAATAGGGAGGAAGATCAAGATACTAAGGTTTGATAATGGAGGCGAGAATACCTTGAATTCCTTCAAATATTTCTGTGCTCAGGAAGGTATCAAGAAAGAGTTAATAGTTCTATACAACCTGTAGTAGAATGGGGTTGCTGAATGGAAAAACTGGGCTATGGTTGGAGTAGCCAAGGCCATGCTTCATGATCAGGATCTGCCTTGGTTCTTATGGGAAAAATCTTGGAATACAACTACGTATTTACATAATACGAGCCCTCATAAAGTGTCGAGCAAGTTGACTCTAGAAGAGATGTTCACTGGTAAGAAACCAGATTTGGGACACATTCACATCTTTGGATGCCTTGTGTATTGTCACATTCCTGTGGAGAAGAGAACCAAATTGGAACCAGCTACAGAGAAGGGTATCCTTGTTGGGTACAGTGAAAAGTCTAAGGCTTATCGGGTTGACATTCCCACTCTCAAGAAAATAGTGGTTCACAAAGATGTGAAGTTTGACGAAGAGAGGGATCTTCAAAATTCTAGCAACTTGATGAATGAGGAGGAGCAATCACCCACAGTTGAGGAAGCACAAATTCCTCAAACTTCAGTCACACAAGTTGGAGAGCAAAGCAAGTAGGCTGAGGAGGTTGATCAGAAGGAGGAACAAATAAATTCTCAACCTCAGATTCCTATTACCAAGAAGAGGAGAAACATGGTAGCTGAGTAGTCATTGAGAGAGGTTCAATAATATGTAGGTGATCCTCAAGATTCAGTTAGAAAAAGAAAGGCTCCCAGCTGTTATTATGAGTATGTGGCACTTATGAGTGAATTAATTGAAGTAGAGCCTTCCAAATTTCAGGAGGCATCTGAGCACAAAGTATGGAGAGATGCCATGGTTGAAGAGTATTCTTCCATCATGAAGAATAGTGTGTGGGATGTAGTACCATGACTAGAAGACAAGTCAATGGTGGGATCGAGATGGATATATAAGATTAAGCATGTTGTAGATGGTAGTGTGGAAAAGTTCAAAGCCTGATTTGTGGCTAAGGGGTTTTCTTAGAAGGAAGGAGTCGACTATGATGAGACTTTCATTCCAGTAGCTAGGTACTCATCTATAAGAGCTATCATTTCTATGGCAGCACAGATGAGTTGGAGGATTCACCAAATGGATGTGAAGATGACCTTCCTCAACAGAGTGATTGAGGAAGAGATTTACATAGAGCAACCAAAAGGATTTGAAGCACATGGGAGGGATTCTCATGTATGTAGGTTGAAAAGAGCACTGTATGGACTCATGTAGGCTTCCAAGGTGTGGTATTCATGTATTGACAGTTACTTGCAGAGTTTGGGCTTCATCAAGAGTGAGGTGGATCCAAACTTGTACTATGTTCAAGTGAAGGGCGAACTTATCATAGTGGTGTTATATGTTGATGACCTATTTCTCACAGGGTCAGAGGATCTCATAGCACACTACAAGCGAGATCTTGTAGGAGAGTTTGAGATGAAGGACTTGGGGCTGATGAACTACTTTCTAGGATTTGAGTTGTGGCAGAAAGAGGGAGAGATCTTCCTTGGACAAGGGAAGTACTTAATTGATAACTTGAAGTGATTCAGGATGGAGAGCTGTAAGCCCATGTGAACACCACTTGTGACCAATTGTAAGTAGATTGATGCTTCCAAATCAAAGGTAGTGGACCCGACTTTATACAGATAGTTGATAGGCTCTCTTATGTATTTGGTCAACACCAGGCCATACATTTGTTTTGCAGTGAAATCACTTAGTCAGTTTGTGGTGGAACCTAAACGTATACACTAGATAGCTACAAAGCATGTTTTGAGATATCTCTGAGGCATGGTTGATTATGGGTTGAAGTATGTTCAATAGGATGGCGTGAAGCTTAAGGGGTTTATCGATACAGATTGGGCAGGTAGTACAACTGATCGAAAGAGCACTTCAGGGTACAGTTTTAGTTTGGGATCAAGAACAGTCTCTTGGTACAGAAGGAAACATAAGTCAGTTGCGTTGAGTTCTATAGAGGCCGAGTATATGGTAGTCAGTATGGCTACATGTGAGGCTATATGGCTTTGGAAACTTCTAGCTGGGCTCTTTGATCAGGAGCTAGATCCTACAATCATTTACTGTGATAATCAAAGTTGTATCAAACTCTTTGAGAATCCAGTATTTCATGACAAGTCAAAGCACATTGAGATCAAGTACCACTTCATCAGATATTGTGTGGAGAAGGGCATAGTGAAGCTCCATTACATTCCTATGAATGAATATATAGTAGATATCCTGACGAAGGCCTTGATGAAGAGTAGGTTTGAATTCTTTAGGGACAAGTTGGGTGTTGTGTAGAATACCTTCCTCGCTAAGAGGGAGTGTTGATTTTCCAGATTGTAAGGTTGGATGTAGAGTTGCTTTAAGGCAACTCAAGTTGGATTTTCAACAACAACAATTTTTTTTATTCTTTAATAGAATGTTTTCTAGTTTGTGAGGTTGGAATAAAACCAAGAGTGATTTTATGTGATTTAAAGCTAAAGAATGAAATGAAAGTTTATTTTCTTGAACGCTAAGTAAAGTAGCTAGGCTCTATATACGTAAAATTGTTGTAGCAAACTTGTATTGTATTTTTAAAAGAAAAGTTTATTGTTAGGCTAAATAGAAGATCCAACATTTGCAGGTTTTTCCCCACACTAGGGTTTCTTGGGTATATCTGTGGTATTGTCTATTTGTGATTGGCATTTTGTTATTTTTTTGTTTCTGCTATTATTAGTTTTTAATTAACCCAATTGTGTTAATTGTTATAAATCAGATTTCTTTCTGTGAATTTATTGTGCAATTAATCTGTTGTTGGGTTATAGAAATTAACAGTCCTACCTCCGTCTGCACTGATCCATAGAGCCATGTCTTTAGAACCTATAAAAAATGATCGAGTTTACAATGAAAGGGAAAACAACATCTCACATTGTATACTTGTGATGCTAGCGAACGATGGAAAAGAGTGCCCTTCAAACATTCCTCAACCTTCACCTATCTTGCTCTCCATACCCTACTCGATAGGAAAATGCATGTGAATGAGGGAGAAAAAATGAATGAGGGAGAGAAAATGAATGAGGAGAGGGAAATAAAAAAATTATTTAAATTTTTTTTTTTTTAGAAAAATATTATTTTTTATTGTCGTAATTTAAGACAATTAGAAAATTAAAAATATAATTTAAACATAAAATATATATTTAAGACAATTAATATTGTCTTAAATTAATGTCTTAAACCCTCCTGTATATAGTAGTGTCTAGATCCTTATGTGTTTTAAAATTGCCTGTATAACTATAAAATACTTAAATCTTATCATATATACCATATTTAATAATAAAAATATAATTGTGATATCATATTTAGTCCATAAGAGTGGATCTGTGAGTCTACAAAAGCTTGGTAGAAAATATATTTTGGTAGCTAGTATTATGTATGAATTTATTTTATGGTGGAACCAACTCATCAGCCTCTTGCTTCTTAGAAATTCACATATAATATCTTTATGATTAAAACGACTGGACTTAAACAACACATTCTAAACATTGACTGCATAGATGATTGGTGTGAACCCACTTAAACTTTTCTCCTAATGCTCCTTTGACACTTCATGGTGACTGTCACTATCACAGTTAAGTTTGAATTTAAATGTTTAATCTACATCTCCCACCCACAACAAGGAGCTATTACATCTTCCCACACATTTCCAATTCAATGAACATACCGAGCTTGAAAAATGGCAATTATGCAAGTGTGAGCAATGCCTTTTCTTTGCTCATCAACATAATCCAGCAATACCATATTAACGACATTGACATCTTTGCTCACCTAGACATATAGATGGAGAAGGAAACCCATTCGATAATTTTTGAATATGTAGTTCCTTCAAGATAAGCCAAATGATTTAATCATCATCTGCGATATTGATATTGAAATGCCTTCTAGTTGAAAAAAGGCAAGTCAATGCTTTAACAGAAGCTTCAATGACTGTTGCTATTGGATGCATTTGCAAGCAATGAGAAAAATTAGAGACCAGTACAAATACACAGATTTCTGATTTTACCAGCTGATTTTTAATATATTATAGCTTTACAAACTCAATGATTGAAACTTGTATACACTTTTCAAATCTGTCAAGTAAGATTAGAATAATGTCAACAAACTCATTTTCTAAATAACTCCAATATTCATAAATAAGAAGAATGTACTAATGAATTCCTTCAAGCTCCACTATTCACCTTTTCTTACAAAAAATTAACAGTCATATTCATCAAGCACATAATTTGCTGAAGAAGCCATAAAATTTAAACTTGCTTTCATACTTGTAGAGAGCTTTTATCAGATGATCTCTTAAGAACAATAAAAAGGCGGCCAATTTCGTAACTGAAATGGTGAAGGCCACTTGGCAGCTGAAACTCGTGCTCTATTTGCAGAATAAATTTGTAGATTTAGGTATGCTAAAGAAATCTCCAATCTACACTAAAATGGTGAAGATTAAAATATTTGTAATGCCAATGAACTAAATGCAAATATCCATATCTAAAACTCCCATAAGGTATACATTGAAAGAGCCAATGGCTAATCTAAAGATCAGTCCCCAAAGCTTAAAATTTCCTTTGCCAACGTACCATTAAAATAAAATAATAACATATAGAGAGGAAGAGGAAGAGATAAAGAGAAGGGGAGATATGGATAGATAGAAAGATAAAGATAGATATAGGAAGTGATATATGGAGAAAGGTAGAGAGAGGAGATATATAAGGGTAGAGAGAGATGGAGAGATAGAAGGAAAACTATGGAGAGATAGAGATAGGGGGATATATAGAGGGATACATAGAGACATAGATATAGAGCTTTAGGAACAGGGAGATGGAGAGAGAGGGAGAGGTATCTAAAGATAGAGGAGAGATGGAGACAAATGGATAGAGAGATAGTGAGAGGAAGAGGAAGAGAAACAATATATATAGAAAGAGAGAGAGGTAGCTCAAGTGAGATAAAGATGGAGAGAGATAGGGAGGTAGGAATAAAGAGGGAGAGACATAGAGGAAGAGAGAGATATAAAGGAAGAGAGAGGGAGAGATATAGAGAGATATAAAGGGTGGTATAGATTGATAGAGAGATAAATATATAAGGAGATAGAGAGAGATAGATCAATATTCTGAGAGGGAGAGAGAGAGAGGTAAGATATAGATAGAGAAGGATAGGGAGAGAAATAGAGAGATAGAGAGAAGGTAAAAAATTATACAACTAGAAAGAGATATAAAGAGGAGTGAGAGGGAGATATAGAGATAGATATATAGGAGAGATGTAGGGAGAGATGGATTGAACAAAAGATGTATAGATAACGATATATAAATAAAGAGGTATATATGGAGGAAGAGTGAGAAATAAAGGAGGTGATAGAGAAAACTAATATTATAGAGATAGGAGTGTAGAGAGAGATTGAGAGGGAGGAGAGATAGAGCTCAATAGAGATAGAGATAGAGATAAATAAGGAGTGTGTATGAGTGAGAGATATAGAGATATATGGGAAGAGAAAGAGAGAGAAAGAGTTAGAAATAGAGATATAAAGAGGGGGAGATAGAGAGGCAAGGATGGAGGGAGAGGGGGAGATATAGGCTGGGAGATAGAGAGATAGATGTAGAGAGGGAGAGAGAAGGATAGGGGGAGAGGGAATGATAGCTCAATATATATATAGAGAGAGAGGAGAGATGAAGAGGGAGAGGGAGGGAGAGAAGGGATAGGGGGAGAGAGGGAGAGAGCTCAATATATAGAGGGAGATAGGAGAGGGAGAGGGAGAGGGAGAGAGGGAGAGATATACTAGAGGGATATATAAAGAGAAAGAGAGATAGGGAGCGAGATAGAGAGATATGGATATAGAGGTAGAGAAATATATATATATATATATATTATAGAGAGAGAGAGATGGGGGGTAAAGAAGGAGAGAGAGCTCTATATATATATTGAGCTCTCTCTCCTTCTTTAGCCCCTCATTTCTCTCTCTCTCTCTCTATATATATATAGAGAGAGAGATGGGGGGATAAAGAAGGAGAGATAACTTAATATATAGAGAGGGATAGGGAGATAGATAGTGTAAGAATCCTCCCTTCATATCGTAGTCGCAACCCCTTTAGTTCCAAAATTATGCTACTTACAATATAGATTGAGCGTACTTCATTGAGGAGTATTTCTTTTTGAAATTCAGGCCATAATTTTCAAAATGAATATTGATTGAAAATGATTCCTTACATCCTTACGATTGTATTTTTATAAAAGAAAATAGTTTGATGATATTGTATTCTCAAATGAGGTTTTAACCCATTTGAAGGTCTTTTCTTTACAACATTAATATTCTGTTATCCAAAACCTTTAGTCTTGGTGTAGTTGAATTATTATGTCATCTTCAACTATTTTATGTAAGCCATATAGGTTACAATATCACTTTATAATGATTTCATATTTCATATAAGCCATATCATCTTTGCTACTTATTATTGATTTCATGATATATAGTCGAGCTTGTCAATACTATGGCAAAATATTAATATCTAGTATGTGCAACATATTTCCTATTATATATTTCTTTTGTGCAACTTATTTCATTATATATTGTAATTCAAGAGATTATTTGAAAATCCTATTAGAGTCTTTATGTAATATCATTTAATTTCAAGGTTACCATAATTAGTGTACATAAAATATACATGTATATAGTAATATTGTTCATAATTAATTATCCTTGGTCATCTACATATTGTGGTGTTAATGCTTATGTTTAGATTGGTCAAGTAAGATTAGTGTTACAGGAATTTGTTTGCTTATATGATCATGTTTCTACACATTAAATCTTAGAGACCATTTGTTAAATTATTGTTATATTATTATCATTTCATATATAAATCAAGTTTTTATTTTGAGTCATTGATTTGATAGGTGATTCTAATTTTCTTAGTTGTCAAAATGTTCATTCATTATTAATTTTAATATGTTAACAGATTTTATAACCATTATTGTTCCCTACTTATTGTTTTGATGAGTATTTAATTTTATGCTCAAATCATGGCATTTTGCTAGAGCTAGTTTTTGGGAGAAATTCCAGTAAAGAAACAAATCCAAATCTAAATTATGCAAAGGATAATATTGACGAGGGAGCAAACCTGAGACACATAATAACACTCACAAAATAAAGAATAATATTTTATTCAAAAATATGGAACTCTTACATGCAGAGGATCTCAAATCCTCAAGCTCTGAGATACATGCAAGCTACAGAAGTTTCAGGAAAAATTACAGAATTATAGAAAATCCCCTTTTCTCAGCATGTGAACTCTTTCTCCAAAAAGCTATCCAAAAATTAGAAATTAGCCATAAATAGCCCCTTTTCAGTTTGGAGCCAAAAATAGCATTCAAGTTATGAGTTTTGGCGGTTTGGCGCCAAAATTACAATTTGAAATTCAAATTTAAATTCATATTCAAAAATTAGCACATTTCTAAAATATGTACCAACTTCCAGAAACCATAACTTTTAATCCGACCATTGGATCTTCAATGATAATACCTTTTCGGAAAGCTCTCAAAAAGACGATGTTCTATAATATATATTTATTTTGGGATTTTTGCAAATTTTCGGGCCCATCCGGAACTGTTTAGTGCCTCAAATTGGACTCGAAAGGTTTTTCAAGGCAAAAAGAAAAAACAAGAACTTGAATAACTTTTAAACCATGAATGATCTTAACCTGATTCTTTCGCCAAACTGTTCCTTTTTCCGTCTTGAACCTTCCCATAAATTTTTGTCTTCCCACGCCTTCAAATTCACACCTGCTAAAAATAGCAGTTGAGTAGAAAAAGCAAAAAGGTAGTTCTGAAAGTTGGAAACTCTTATTCGACGAAAAGGGTATCCAGAAATGCAAAAACATCTACAAAAATCAAACAATGCGAACATAAATGGAAAACATCTTTTTGGGTGATGCAAGATTGCCCTCACACCACTGGATGCTCCTGCATCAGACACCCAGGGTAATTTGAGAAGTGACCCCGTCACGTCTCAGATTGTTGAGGAAAACCCAAATGGTCAACCTCTGCCTTAGACAACCAGGATGAATCTTCCACAGGCCTTCCTCTCTACTTCACCAAATATTCTTCATATTGCCTATTTCTGGAACTCCTTCCCACACGACTATCCAAGATTTCTTCAATCTGCTCCTTCTCTGAAGTAGGTGCTGGAATGCCACACTGTTCTATTATTGGTACTTCCTCTGCGCCACCTTCATGATACTTTGTCAAATCTGAAATATTAAACACAGGGGAAATATTGACTCCATCCGACAACTCTACCTCATATGCATTCCCTGATTCATGCCTCTTCACAATTTAATAGGGACTGAACTTCTTCATCTTCAGTTTGTTATAGGTTCCCACTGGAAACCTTTCTTTCCTCAAGTGGACCATCACTTCCTCACCAATCTGAAACTCCTTATACCTCCTCTTTTGATCTGCCTTAGCCTTATACTGCATATTTATCTTGTTAATATGTTCTCTAGCATTCTCATGTATATTCTTGATGTGCTCTGCAAAGTCTTCGGCTTCGGCACTTGTCTTCTTCTCTTGGTCCATCTTTCTTAGTTCTGGAGCGGTCCTGGGACTGCCTCCATACACAATATGGAATGGTGATCTACCAGTGCTTCTATTGACAGAATTGTTGTAAGAAAATTCTGCTTGGGGTAAGATCAAGTCCCATCCCTTGGGTTTATCTCCTACCAAGCATCTCAGTAGGTTACCCAGACTTCTATTCACAACTTGAGTTTTCCCATCAGTTTGTGGATGGTGTACAGAACTGAACTTCAACTCTGTCGTCAAATTTTTCCACAAGGTCCTCCAAAAGTATCCCACAAACTTGGTATCACGACCTGAGACTATATTCTTTGGCAGACCATGTAGTCTCACCACTTCTTTGAAGAACAAGTCAGCAATGTGGACTGCATCATGGGTCTTCTGGCATGGAATGAAATGTGCCATCTTTGAAAACCTATCAACTACCACAAATATTGAGTCATTCCCTCTCTGTGTCCTTGACAAACCAAGAACAAAGTCCATACTTATATCCGCCCATGACCTCTCTGGTACAGTTAAGGGCTGATACAACCCAGTATTCTGGCTCACTCCTTTAGCCATCTGACATACCCTGCAACTCTGCACAAAATTCTTCGCATCCTGTGATAAATGAGGCCAATAATAATGTTCACTGATAATGGCAATGGTCTTATCCCAACCAAAATGTCTTGCAATGCCTCCATTGTGCTTCTCCTTTATCAACTTCTCCCTCATGGAACTCTTCAGAATACACAATTGGCTTCCCTTAAACAACATGCCATCCTGGATTATGAAATCCAGCCACTTCGTCCTATCAACTGTAACAGGCTCCTTACAAGCTTTCTAAGCCTCTGTGAAATTAGGATCTTCAGGATACAATGTCTTGAGTTCATTGAACCCAACCACTTCAATCTGCATCTTAGTCAACAATGTTTGCCTCCTACTTAAGGCATCTGCAACCCTATTTGACTTGCCACTCCTATGCTTTAAAACAAAGGTATAACTCTGCAAAAATTCTACCCATTTCATATGCTTCTGATTTAATTTTCCTTGACTACTCAAGTACTGTAATGCTTGATGATCAGTAAATAAAACAAATTCCTTCGGTAACAAGTAATGTCTCCATTTCTTTAATGCTTGAACTATTGCATAAAATTCTTGATCATATACAGAGTACTTTCTATTTGCATCATTTAAATTTTCACTGAAATAGGCAATGGGCTTACCTTCTTGGCTCATCACTGCTCCAATGGCACAACCACTGGCATCACAATCCACCTGAAACACCTTATTGAAATCTGGGAGGGCTAAAACTGGTTGCTCTGTCACCTTCTGCTTCAACAGATCAAAACTCTTTTTGCTCCGGTGCTCCACTTGAATTCTTTTCTATCCCCTCTCATTGTTTTGGTCCAGGAGGTGCACAAATACTATTGAAGTTTCTAATGAACTTTCTATAAAAGCTGGCCAAACCATGGAAAGATCTCACCTTATTAGCAGTTCTTGGGGTAGGCCATTCTAGAATAGCCTTCACCTTCTTTGGGTCCATCTTAAGACCTTCTGCCGAGACAACAAACCCCAAGTACACTAACTCCTTCACAAAACTACACTTTTTCAAGTTAATCAACAATTTCTCTTCTCTCAACTTTTCAAAGACTTTATGAATATGCATCAAATGTTCACCCAGGGACTTACTAAATATTAAAATATCATCTAAGTACACAATAACAAAATTCCCCAAAAACTCTTTCAGTACCTCGTTCATGAGCCGTATGAATATGCTTGGTGCATTGGTTAGCCCAAAGGGCATGACTAACCACTCGTACAGGCCCTCTTTTGTCTTGAAGGCAGTCTTCCATTCATCACCCTCTCGAATCCGGATCTGGTGATATCCGCTCTTCAGATCAATCTTCGTGAAGTACTGTGCTCCACTCAAACAGTCCATCAGGTCATCCATCCTTGGCAAGGGAAATCTGTACTTGATTGTTATCTTATTTATGGCTCGGGAGTTTGTACACATCCTCCACTCCCTATCCTTCTTTGGTGCTAGTACTGCAGGTACTGCACATGGGATCAAACTCTCTCGAATCAAACCCTTTCTCAAAAAATCCTGAACTTGTCTGTTCAACTCTCATTTTCTGCAGGAGTCATTCTATGAGCTGCCTTATTTGGAAAATTGGCTCCAAGGATCAAGTCAATCTAATGATTGATCTTCCTCATTGGTGGTAAACCCTCAGGTACATTATTAGAAATAATCTCCTGAAACTCATCCAATAGTTTAGAAACTTCTACTGGCACCTTCTCACTATCTTCCTTTTCCATTCTAGGAATCAATGCATAACACATACGCTCATGCTTCATGCCTTCTAAAAATTTTCTTCCATCAACAAAAAAAATTCTAGCACTACTGCATACCTTTTCTTCGTCCTTCTTCAGGGGTTTCAACTTATGGAAGACTCCATCCTTTATCAAGGAATAAGTGTTTGCATGGCCATCATGTACAACTCGCCTATCAAACTGCCACGGCCTCCCCAACAACATGTGACATGCATCCATGGGGATGATATCACAGAGTACCTCATCACGATAGCTTCCGATCTTGAACTTCACTAGGCACTGCTCATTGACCAGAACTTTGTGGTCCTTTTGCAACCAGGCAATCTGATATGGGTGTGGATGTTTTTCTCTTTTCAGCTTCAACTTTGTAACCATCTCTTCTGACACCAAATTATCGGTGCTCCCACTATTAATAACGACTTCACAATATTTGTCTTCACACTTGCACCTTGTGCGGAACAAATTCTTCCTCTGTTCTGGCTCCTTCTCTTCAGTCACCAGGGCTCTTCTAACCACTAGGGCTTCTCCCCTTTCAGCATCATCTGAATGCTCGGATTGAGCCTCCTCATCTGCATGTGTAACCCTTTCACGACCTTCTGGCATTCTGTTTGTCCTTCCTTGGTGTTGTGGACATTCATAGGCTCGATGCCCTTCTTCACCACAATGGAAACAAGTTCCTCTAAAACCACCTCTTCTGGGTCCTAGCCCAGATTTTCCTCGTCCTCTACCTCTTTGATCACCACTATTTTAATCACGAGGACGGTAGAAGTTATCATTCTTCTAGCCTTGACTGGTACCCACATCTTCATTTTTCCTTTCATCCTCATTTCGGCTTCCAAAAGATCTCCCACTACCCCTTCTGCTTTGACCTCCTTGACCTTTTTGCTTGCTGTCAAATCTTTTGTTCAACTTCTCCTCAACTTTCAGAGAAAACTGGTATGCATCCTCAATGGTAGTCATTCTGACCAGGCTTAGCTCCTCTTGAATGCTCGGTCGTAACCCATTAAGATAATGGGCTACCTTCTCCTTGTTGGCTTCTGCATGGCCCATTCTAATGATCATCTTGTGAAAATATTCTGTGTATTCTTTCATAGATCTACTTCCTTTCTTCAACCCTTGCAATTTTTCTTCAGCAGATCTAACTCGTAGTCTACTGGTATCAACTGCTTCTTCACTTTCTCCACCATGCGATCCCAACTGCTGATCTTTCCTTTTCCTCTTCGATCTCTCTCCAACTGGACCTCTTTCCACCAAATATTAGCATGGCCCTTCAGCTTCATTTTTGAAAACTTAACCCGATCTGGGTTCTCTACTTCTTCATACTCAAAATATTCTTCTAGCTCGTTGATCCAGTCAATCAACTCTTCCAGGTTCAAACTTCCAGAATAACTAGGGACTTCTATTCTGGGTCTTTTTCCGATCTTCGAAATGGCCCTGATCAGCCGCATCTAATCTTGATCAATTGCTTCTTCTTCCTCTTCTATGTCTGCATCTTCCACCTCTTCTTCATCCTCACTTTCTCCTCTCCTTCCCGGGTTTAAACCTCTTCTCATTTGTTCTTGCAATGCATCAATTTGTCTTTGGAGGGCTCTGAAACCCTCGGCCGCCAATGGATCTCTTCCACCAACATTTCTGCCACCTCTGCCACCTCTGGCGCCACCATGCCTACCAGGAATCACTCTTGGAGGCATCTTGAAGATCTTGAACCCACAACCACGGTCCTGGTGCAAAATTCCTCATGATCGATGATCTGTTCACACGCTCAAGAAAACCCGCACTGATACCACCTGACGGGGGAGCAAACTCACGACACAGAATAACACTCACAAAATAGAGAATAATATTTTATTCAAAAATATGGAACTCTTACATGCAGAGGTTCTTAAATCCTTAAGCTCCGAGATACATGCAAGCTACAAAATTTTCAGGAAAAATTACAAAATTACAGAAAATCCCCTTTTTGCAGCATGCAAACTCTTTCTCCAAAAAGCTATCCAAAAATAAGAAATTAGCCCATAAATAGCCCATTTTCGGTTTGGAGCCAAAAACAACATTCAAGTTATGAGTTTTGGCGGTTTGGCGCCAAAATTACAATTTGAAATTCAAATTTAAATTCATATTCGAAAATCAGCACATTTCTAAAATATGCACGAACTTCCGGAAGCCATAACTTTTAATCCGACTGTTGGATCTTCAATTATAATGCCTTTTCGGAAAGCTCTCGAAAAGACAATCTTCCACAAAGTATGACATCTACTTTGGGATTTCTGCAAATTTTTGGGCCCATTCGGAACCATTTAGTGCCTCAAATTGGACTCGGAAGGTTTTTTAGGGCAAAAAGCAGAAACAGGAACTTGAATAACTTTCAAACCGTGAATGATCTTGACTTGATTCTTTCGCCAAACTACTCATTTTTCCGTCCTGAACCTTCCCATAAATTTTTGTCTTCCCACGCATTCAAATTCACACTTGCTAAAAATAACAGTTGAGCAAAAAAAGCAGAAAAGCAGTTCTGAAAGTTGAAAACTCTTATTCGACGAAAAGGGTATCCAGAAATGCAAAAACATCTACAAAAAGCAAACAACGTGAACATAAATGGAAAACATATTTTTGGGTGATGCAAGATTGCCCTCACACCACTGGATGCTCCTGCATCAAATATCTGCTCATCAAAGATTTCAAACCAATGCTGGATATATATATAAAACATATATGCTATTTGTAACATGCTAGAAAATGCAAACAACATTCAATGTTAAAGCTTGTCAAGGCAAGTGCTTTATAACTCAAGTGCATTTATTTGATTTATTCTATGACATTTCTTAAAATAAATTGAAGCTATATAAAGCATATATCCATTACTTTTTTTCCCAAATACATTAGGAAGAGGAGGTAGAAGTATTTAAGAGGGATGATGCTAGAAAAGATGGGGAATATGGGAAGAGTTAATATTTAAGTCTAATCAAATCTCTGCCAAAATCAAACTTCAATATTTGTCTTGTTGATAAGAAAGATGATATGATAGGTTTCAACTGGGAAAATAAAAGCTCACACGCTTGAGAAGATAAGCTTAAGAAAATAATTAACAACTGAGAAGAGGAAATAATGGAGGAGTAGTTGGAATTGAACTTCCAACAATTTAATACCATTGTATGGGGAAGATATTTAGTGCGGTGGAAGAGTGTTGTAGAGGGAGGAAATGGTAGGCATAAGAATGGGTTTAAATTTATAGGTTAAAAAAGAAGGGTGGAGTAGGTGGGGATGGTGAGCAACTACCAAGATCAAGTTATGAATGGCGAAGGGGGCTGTAGTAAACAAGGGGGCTCAAAGCTCTAAAAAAAAAAGAATCCATACCATATACATGAGAAACCTCAGCACTGCTTATTGGGGGAATGTTCAGTAATTTAGCTTGGAGAAGGGAGCTTTATGGATTATTCATGTTGTCCTAATCGCTCTACATGTAGAATCTTGAGGTAAGTCACCTACCATTATTTTAGTTTTTTAAGAAAAGGGATCTGTAGTTGGACGAACACTTTAGTTCTATCTTATTTCATTCTAAAACTATTTTGTTTTAAACTGTTAACTGAAAACATTGGTTCTGTGCTTTTATGTGTGGCTATTTTCAAAACATGGCATATCCTACAATCATTGTTGTTCACAAAACTTGACTTCTCTAAGCCATTTAAACGAACAACACACACACCTTCTCTATTCTCCCACATTTTTGCATATATATCTATCTATAACGATATTCATGCGATTTACAATCTCATTCACAATTTCTTGAGTAGATCAGTCACTTGGACATTTTAGTTGTTTTTCCCTTCCAGTGGTTTTTGAAAATAGCATGTATTATATTCATGTTTCAATTATTAAAAGATGAGCTTATATCTGGTTGGAAAAGGCTGACTTAAAAACTTAGCCTACAACTGTAGGAAAGACTCAAATCTAGAGTCATCTTTCTGCCCAACTGTTTCTCCATTTTGCACATTTCCATGAAGGTAATGCATCAACCTACAAAACCATTGATATCCATGTCACCAATTTCTTGAAGAAAATGTTCTTGTAGCATATTTTAATCACTCAAGGATCCCTATTATTCTACTCACCCCCTCATTTGCTAAACCCATTGCTTGCTATAATTATAGTCATATGTATTTTTTTGGAGATTATTCTAACCCTAAGTTACCGATTCGTCCATAATAGGCCTTGAAAATGATATGGTTTGGTTCGAAAATGAGATACGGTACTGGAACTCGATACAAATTTGACTAGGAAATGATTATTGGCTTGTGGGTACAGGCAAGAAACAAAACCCACCATGTGGGTATGAAAAAAACGTTTTTGGTTTGTACCCAGACGGAACCCGATTGCTTAAACGCCCAGGTCGCAGGAAAAGTGACGTTTTAAAAAAAATTTAAGTATTCTTTTGACTTAAAGTTGACTTCTAAATAATAAAATATTGACTCCAACCCTAATCTTTTCCTCCAAACACATCAAATAGGTAAAAACACTCTCATTTAACAATTTGTGAATGAAAAGCAAGTTTTTTTGCCTCCATTGCTAAACTTTCTCTCTTGCTTGCACAAGCTTGAATAGACTTGAAGGCTGATCATTGGTTGTTCAAAGTTGATTGTTGTGCTATTCCTAAGCACTTGCAAGTGTCTATTCATTTCCAAGAAGATTGTAGAGCAAGATTTGTTCAAAAGAGGTAGGTTTCTTTGAAGTTTTTTGATTTTTTTCTTACATTTTTTTTAACAAATGAACAATTTTGTTTTGTTTTCATTATTCTAAGTCTTTTAGTTTCAAATTTCAATACCAAAATTATTTCAATATGTTGTGCCTTAGGTATTACAATGGAATCTGCTTCTAACTCCTCAGGCCAATCTCGTTTCAAAATAAACCCAACCTCTCCCCTTTGGAAATATGTAGAAATGGTTTAACAAGTTCCAAGTGGTGGAGTATATATTTTGATTTGTGGTCATTGCAAAGTTTGATATATGAGCTCATACAGTCGAATGAAAGGGAACTTGTGTAAGATCTTTAAACTAGGCATCAAACCTTGTCTAGGTGAAGATGGCAATGGCCTTTTAGATGACTTAGTGTTGAAATATATTGCTAAACAAGAAAAAATAGAACAAAAATCAAACAATTTTAAAACAAGCCATCCTTTGAAGAAAGGATCTCGATTGATGAAGCCCCCTATGTACACCAGCTTCCTATATGCCACCTGTAGATAACAATCCATTTATGTCCGTCCCTCAAGAGAAAATTGTGCCCTTTTCAAATAAAAGATCTAAGGGATCATCAGAAGCTTCATTTCACAATGAGGCAAGGGAGATTACTGATCAAGACATAGCAAGATGTGTCTATGCCAATGGATTGGCATTCAATGTTGTTCGTTCACCATATTGCAAAAAAATGGTGAGATCTATTAATGAGGCTCCACAAGGGTATAAGGGCCTAGGTTTTGAGAAGGTGTGTTGCACCTTATTGGAGAAAGAGGTGAAACATGTAGCAGACTCTTTGAATCCCATGGGTATGTGTAGGATCATCATGGAAAAAATAGGCCCTTAAGTGGCAAAAAATTCAGAAAAATCAGAGTTAGACAACTTGACGTAAAAATCTGAATAAGTTATCTATTTATTTCAAAAATATGTAAGAATAGAATCTGTAAAAAATTGAATGTAGTTTCTAAATACTAGGTTTATTTAAAAAAAAATCTATTTGGTGAAAATTTGAAATTTCAATGCAGTAGTACTTAAATTTCAGGGAAAAAATAAGAAGTAGGTGTCTATCTGATCACCCTAACCACAATAAAATGATACTATTTTTTTATAAGATTTTAGATATAAGTAGAGGACTCATGTCCAGATGTGATGCATATTTTTGTAATTTTTTCCAAGTAAATAATTAATTATGAATTTTTATTAATTTTTTAAATATAAAAATCGTATGTATGACCACCTTAACTTGGTCAAAACTTCATGAAATTCAATTTTTCTTTTTAATCCTATATTATGAAGCATAGAATGCACAATGTTTTGGATTCAAAAAATGTGATACCGTTTGAAAGATATAGATGTTTTTCAATCAACCTATCAATTAGGAATTTAGTTGTAATTCAAGTAGAAAATGAATAATAATTATTAATTAAATTCAAAGTAAAGCATAATTTATATTGGTGGAAAGCTGAAAATCTCCTTTAAAACCCTTTTTGTTTCATCAATTTTGGGTAAAAAAAAGTCGTCAACCACATACCCTACACATACCCATCATATCACCACTTTTTGGCCCATTATGATCCTTCACATACCCCCATAAGGGATTTTTGGATTGAAACAGGGGTGACCATCATTTCTGATGGATGGAAAGATGCAAAAATTTCCCATTGATCAATGTTATTGTCGTGTCCCCTAAAAGGGCAATGTTTTTGAGAGCAGTGGATTGTGAAGGACAGGCCAATGATGGTTATTGCTAACATCCTTTGTCAAGCTATTGAAGAAGTGGGCCATCAAAATGTTGTGCAAGTTGTAACTAGCAATGCCAAAAATTGTAGGGTTGTTGGGTTATTGATTGAGAAGTATTCACACATTTTTTTGACACCTTGTGTTGTCCACTCCCTCAATCTAATGCTACAAAAAATTGGATACAAAATTAAGTGGATCAAACAAGTGTATGTTGAGGGCAATGACATCCAAATGTTTGTCACCAACCACCATATGACACAATGCATATTTAGACAATTCTCAAAATTTAAGTTGTTGAAGGTAAGTTAATTCTCAATATTTTTAATTTTAAAATTTGATTTTGTAAATTTAAATTATATATATTTTTTAATTTTGATTTTCAAATAGGTTGTTGAGACCCATTTTTCCTCCAACACAATTGTGTTGAGATGACCTATAAAGGTTCGTGAGACACTTTGTAATATGGTAATTAGCCCTAATTGGTCCATATGGAGGCAATCTAGCACTGAAAGGGAAAATACAGTCAAGCAAAGGATCCTAGATGATAGTTGGTGGGATCGTGTTGAGTATCTCGTCAGTTTCACTGAGCCCATATTGAGCATGATCCATTACATTGACATGAATAGACCTTGTTTGGGCGAAGTATATGATGGTATCGACTCAATGATTGAGAAGATGGAATCCATCATCAATGCAAAAGAGGAAGATCCTGAAGAAAAATTCTTCAAAGAGCTACATGAAATCATTGATGATAGATGGAACAAAATGACCACTTTGTTGCATCTTCTTGCTTTTGCATTAAGTCCCAAATATTATAGTGTTGAGATACTTTCTGCTTTATCAAGATTTGCTCCATATAGAGATGTTGAGGTGGCTCAAGGGTACAAGGCAACACTTTGTAGACTCTTCACTGATCATGACCAACGTGATTGAGTGAGGGTTGAGTTCATGGCTTTTGCATGCTCCGGTAGTGTTGATCAAAATCTTGATGCTCTTTGAAACAAGTACAAGGTGGATGCTCATAGTTGGTGGTACTTCCATGGGAAAGAATACAGGCACCTCCAACCTATTACAATAAATTTTTTATCCCAAGTAAGTTTTATATAAATTGTATTTTAATTTTAATTTATATTAATTAATAATTTTGTTTAGTTAAATTTTGTAACTCTTAACTATTTAATTTGGTCTTAATATGTTGCAAGTTCATCTTCTTCTAAGAGGAATTGGAGCACATACTCCATCCACTCAATAAAGCACAATAGGATACATTCAAAAAAGGAAGAGGACTTGGTGTATGTGCATTCAAACTTGCGCCTCCTTACACACAAGAAAAGTTCCTACAAAGAAGGAGACACAAGGAAGTGGGATATTGAGCCAGAGCAGCTTGACTTGGATGCTTCCACAAGTCACTTAGTTGCACTTGATATTGATGATGACTATCAGCCTAAAGCAACTACTGAGCATGAGAGTGGTAGTGTCAGTGCTTGTGTGAGTGCCACTGATGCTATTTGTGGTTCTACACAAAATGTAGCATCTAATGATGTTGATGATGTTTTTTTTGATGACCCATATGATGACCCAAATGATTAAGATTGATCAATGGTCAATAATGGTTGATTGTAAACACTTGACATTTCTATGTTTGAACTTTAATTTATAACTCTATATATCATGACATTTGAGTATAAAGTGGTGGTGTATTTTCGCTATGCTATTTGACTATTAATATGGTGTGTATTCTGAACTTAATTACTGCTGTAAATATGTATATATTTCTTATTTTTATATGTTTTGTATTAGTGTACCCAAAATGTACCCAACCCCAAAAAATTGTTGACCGAACCCATGTACCAGAATCTCATACCCGTACCCAAACCCAAAAATGAACTGGTAACTTCATGTGTCTGGCCTAATGTCTTCATATGGTCTTTGATTTAATCAAAACTCTGCATAGGCTTCATATACTTGGGATATTGAATGTTTGACAGTTGAAATGTTAAATATTTATTCTCAAGGCAAGTAGAAATGGTTGGTCTATTATATCAGTTTTGATAGTTAATTGAATTATTGAATTGTAGTTTTTTAAAAAAGGCAATGATGAGTTCTTTGGTATTTAAAAATAAATTATTGCTTCTTAGTTCCATGTAGTGTTAAGAAATTAGCTCATTCGTTGGTTCTTTCACATTCACCTTCTTACATTAAAGATATTTGTAAAAGGTTTTGGAGTTTGAGGGAGACAATTAGATGGTATTTTCTACCAGTTCATAATATATATTTTTTATCACATTCTTTATCTAAATATGTTTAATCATTGAAGATTGAGTTTTGTGATCATTATTTTATTGGAATGTTTATTATATTTTAGATCATTGTGTACAAGGATGCGAGATAAGTTTGTGAGATTGATTGAGAATATGCTAATGTGAGGAAACTTTAGGTATTTTGTTTTGGAAGTAGCAATAAAGAGAATTTGGAAATTTTTGTACAACAAGGAGTATGGGAAACCCAACGAAACAATGAGGCAAAGTTTAACAAAGTCTTTGATTGTTGTGTTTTCTGTATTTTTAACCCGTTCTTCTGATTACAAAGATATTTTATCTTTGATCTTATTAATTTAGGTAGGTCTTTAAAAATCCATTTGAAACCTCTTGTGAAGACACTACTTTATTTAACAAAAATCTATATAATTAGTTTTGTTTGCTTGTCATGATCCTCAAGCAAGTTTTTGATTTACAAATTAAGTGTCACCTGTTGTTTTTGGTAATCTAGTCAACTGTCTTGCAGAGAAAACTACTTGCACATGGTTAAAATTTTTACAATTCTTTTTCTGGGTTTTGTCCTTCATTCTTCCACCATTCTAGAACATTTTGAATTTTGAAATTTATGATCATTTAAATGTTTCTCTATCTCGTTGCAAAAACCAACAAATTGAAAATTGATAAATAATATACCAGATTAATATGGGATTTAATTTTACATTAGATCTTAGTTTTGAAATAAAATTTAAATGAAGTATACAAAAGGTGAAATGTATCAGTCTTTAATGTAGAATTGTATCATTAGTCTTAAGTTATCAATTGGATATTCATGGCAATGCGAATAATTGTTAATCCATATTTGACTATAACTTGTAATTTAATGATATTGAATAGATATTAGAAAGTATTTATTAAGCATTACATTATATTGGATTTTAAATCTAAAGATAGGATTTTGATTTATCATTGTTTTGACATCCATTTTTGTTCACACCCTTCAAATCATGTCTTCCAGCGAGTTCGAGTATCTTGTCTATGCTTCTTGAACATTTAATCATACCGGATTCAATCAATAGGGCTCATAATTATTAAAAATTCAAATGTCTTTTTTGTGATTTTAAATTTGGCTATTTATTTTGGATGCTTCGGCTTTAGATAGGGAACATGGCTTTCTCCTATTTGATAAATGAAATGATTACATTCTAGATCAGGTCACTGGTTAGAAACTAATACCAAAAAAAAAAATAGAACTCATGATGCCATTTAAAACAAATAAAATATGTTGTCATATATAAATATAAAAAAGAGAGAGGTGAAATCACAATAAAATCATAGTTTAAATACTAGATTTAAATATTGGTTGCAACTAATTTTTGTATTTAAATTAGTCTTCTGATAGTCTTTGAATCAAGATTTCAATTGTTTATGAGCCTTGTCTATGTAGAAATGATGTCTTATGTTGGTTTTTGAAAAGTTAAATGAGATAAATATTTACTTGTATCTTTATCATACTGGGTCAAGTTAGTATCATCTTGGTAATATAGTTCTCCCCAAACATAAATTAAGTCTTGAATGTAACAGCCAATTTTGGATAACCCTATATGGGTACTTAGTAGTAATTCTTATCTCAAACTTATGTTATATTGTATTATATTATGGATTGGTGTGAGTGATTCATGATTGAAATTGAAGTCTAGGAACCTTTTGAACCAAGTGGGTATTCTCTCTTGTTGACGAACCAAATACGAGTTGATTCAAACTCAAGTGTCAAACTACAGTTCCTATGTGAATTATATATGTAGGAAAGACTGTCAAAGACGAGTCCCTAAGGAATTAGGTCTGGCCCCTAGGGTTTTCTCTCTTTTCATTACTTTGAGTTATATTGATATTGTGGTCAAATGTTGTTATGCCTTTTATGAATTATGTGCTTCAGAAACAAAATTGTGTGAGTTAGTCATGTGTTGTAATCAAAATTTGAAATTTGTGTTTGTCCTTATCTATATTTTAGTGTAAAATTTTGGGCATTACAAATAAATAGAAAGGGAGATAGAGCCAAAGAAAGATATGGAGAGAGAGAGCAGGTGATAGAGATATGTAATAGAGAGAGGGATGAAGAGATCAAGATAGAGATAGGGAGGGAGAACCAAGGAACTTGAGTGTGTATGAGTGAGAGAGATATAGAGATTGAGAGGGAGAGAGACATGTATAAATAGATAGATAGGGATGGAGCTTGAAATGTCCTAGAGAGAGGATAAGTATAGAGATATAAAAAGAGGGAGTGATGGGGAGATAGGGATTTATAAGGATAAAAATAGGGAGAGATAGAGATCTACATATACAACTTGGGAGAGAGAGAGACATCTACATATATAACTTGGGAATAGATGGTTTTTTGGCTTTGATCACCATAATATCCCCATAAAATAATAGGTTGGTTAGAGAAATATTTTCCCTTTCATCACTATTATACTTTGATGATTCTTTATTGATATTTCCTTCACTTCCATCAATTATCATTGGATTTTACACCATTTTTTTGTAATATCATCCTTTTGTTCATTGTTTTGCATATTATCATAACCCTTATCTTTCGGGTTAGGTTGAAAGGATCCTTCTAGCCTTTTTTTTTACTTTGGGAAGTCCTTTCTAACATGACAGGTTTTTTTACAAAAGAAGCAGGCATTCAAGTTTCCTACTAATTCTATTTCACATGAGATAGATTTTTTTTTAACTGTATAGTTATAACTTCCAGGATTTCTCCACTAGAAGCAATTGGAATTAAGAATCTAGCATTCAAATGAGGGAGAGAAACCCTAGATTCCTCAATTTGTAAAACATTCCCCAATGGCTTGAGAATATGTGGAATAAATTTCCACAATTGAGGAGGCACAGTTTTAATTTCTAACCATTGTGAGGAAGATTTGATAATTACTTTCTCAAAGTTCTCATCTGGCAACCAGTGAATAACCCCAAACATAGAGTTTTCCAAGTTCCATTTTCTAATTCTTTTTTCACCACCCCTTTCTTACATCTTGTGGCTTCTAAAAATACAACAAACAACCCCTTCTAGAGAATCCTAGAAAAGGAAACATGTATTCCCATTTTCTTCCCCAAAAGTTAGCAATCCAATCATCAAAGAACTTTCTTGTAGGCAACAAGTTTGAGTCTAAACAAACAAAGAAGATAGCAACATTTTTCAACCTATTTTCTTCAAATTTGAGAGCATTTACCATATCAACATTAGGTGAGACAGAAAGGACCTGAGGGGGAGAAGGGTTCTTACCATCTTTTCCATCTCCACATTATCCTCCACCAACGAGGCCTTTTGCTCCCATTCCAGTTGTCCCAAGCCCTAGGAATTCTCCATAGGCCTCCACAAAAGATGTAGTAGAAGGAATTACCTTACTAGGAAGGTTTGCATTTAATAACTCTTTGTAGGAATGTTTCAACTACTCTTCACACGAACCAATATTATCACTATGTTTTGGCTCTGACAAATCACATATACCATCTTTATATCCCATATTCTATTCAATATTACTGGAGTCCTCCACTTGCCAACTAGCACAAGAGAGAATATAGAGGAATGATAGTGATTAATATGGAAACAAATGCCCTTTAAATCCCACAATATTACATACCACCATCGGGCACCCTGCACTGCAAGCTTCGAGAAACACACACCACACTTGGGAAGGTGAGGAAAAGGGATTATGCAATATTACACTCTTTATAAACTAGCACTTGCACCCAAGAGGGGTGCAAGGAATACACTGATAGTATTATATAATTAGCTAGGAATTTTTGACAACTTAATTAGTGTTGCTACATTTCACTCAAAAAGATTTGAGTCATCCACAAGTCAATGCCTCTACAAAATGATTTTTTTGGGCAATAGCAAACTAAAGATAGAAATCAATATCTAATGTGTCAATTATGTAATGGGACCTAATGATATCTAATGGGAACTAATAATATAACCTCTATTATATAAGCTGCCCTCTAGTCATAGAAATCAATATCTAATGGGACCTACAAAGCGAAGTAAATAAAGGCCCATCATTACATTTCTCTTTATTAAACCAAAAATTGAGATACAGTCATAGAACATAGTTGACACATTCAACTTCAGATTCTATTTAAGAGATTTCCCTGAAATAATTTGAGCCATCTAAAGTTGTTTAACTCTGTATTTAATGAAGTATAAGTTAGGGATGAAATTGGAACCTCAAATTTGTCAGGTGAAAATTTAATCATCAATTTACAATTCTTGTCTAGAGAAGTCTCTATTTAGGCCAATGTAAGATATAATATTTGGTTCGTCTCATTTAAAAAAAATTATACTTTGGTAGGGTTTCATAATAGTATTTCAGCAAAATCTGGTTCAAACCTACAACCACCATTGACAACAAGAGGCAATTTGTGCAGAATCTCGAGTCATTCTCCATACAAGGTAAGCATTTTTCTATTTCAGCATTGGTAGGGTTTCATAATTCCATTTTCTTGTAGAATCTTGATAAAAAAATTCCTCTTTCCCTTGGCATACAAATAGCAGTTGGGTTAACTGCAAATGTACAAAAGATGTATGCATGTTGCGGAGAAATTGTTCGTCCTTCACATTGTAGAGCCCATTAACTATGGATGCCTAGTGTGTATTGTTTTGTTTTTTTGAAGTCTAATGTTGAATCTATGTGAACAATGATTTTGTGCCTTATGTTCAATTAGTTGAGGCTAGAGGCTCAATCACCATGGATGCTTATTTTGCAATAGGGGTCACATGTTTAATCCCCCATAGACACATATTTTGTATTTTATGAGATCATAGGTTCAGTTCATGTGGACAACTATTTTGTGTTCTATCATTTTATGCAATAGGAGGTCATGGCTTTAATCTCTATGGATAGATATCGTGCGTTTTTTCTTGTACTAGGTTCAACCCATATGGTCAAGCCATTTGTTGTTCTTTCATGTTTGAGGGGACATATTACCCTTTTTCAACCATTTTTTTTATTGTTTCGTTACTTTGATGTCACTAGGGCCTACCCTAATGTTGGGTTATTATTTTAATTTGATGTCATAGGTTTAATCCCCATGGCCATGTTCTATTTTTGATGAATGGTATCTTCATATAATAGGTCTTAGTTCAATCACTATGGATATGGAGACCCATTTCTGTGTTTTTTATAACATGGGCTAATATAGAAACTCTCATGTTCAATCATCACAAACACCTTTTTTTTATTATTAGTAACAAGCCCTGCTTGTGTTATGCTTTTTTTGTTTGTATTTTTGACATTTACACCTCCCAAATTATCTATAAGAGTACTAGTTACAGCTTCAATTATCTCACAATCGAAAATGCACCCCACATGGATTTGTTTTAATTTAAAATAATCAACATTTGAAGTCACACACATAACAAATTCCAAATGCAATGCACCCTGTTTAAAAATCAAGCATATAAAGCACCAAATTCACTTCCTTTGGGATCATTTTACTAAATACCAAACCATCTTTTTCCTTTTTATTTTTTTCCCCAAAAAACTAAAGAACATAAATGTCTATCACCCTTAAAGCCTTCATCATAGATACAAGCCAACGTAAAAGCTCCATGGAAATCACCCTCTTAAGCATTCCACAATGACTATTAAAATATTTCAGTGTTGATAACAACAATCCGCCACCCACCACCATAGAAGACAAAAGAAAAGATAATCAAAACAATTTTTTTGACCAAAACAGTCATATTTTACTGAAAAATCAAACCCCTGGGGCCTTTATATATTATATTGAAACTTCAAATTCCATAGTAAAGAATTTACATCAATTTATTCTAAGATCTAACTGATTAGAAACCATTGTTACATCTGTACAAAACTAAATTTTCCAAAACATTAATAAGATTTCATAATTATGGTGGTGTTCATAAACATCAAAATAAAAGGTCAGAATATATTTCTTCAAGCCTCGACCTCACTGGCTCTGGCCTTGACGCTACTAGACTTATTGGGCAAGAGGATATTTTGAATATTTGGGAGAATGCCGTGGTATTGAGAAGGTTATCACTGCTGGTCAAAACAAAGATAATGTAGAATATTATAAAAAGGCTATTGCTATGAGGACTAAACATGCACTTAAGTTGGATGGGCCTAACTCTATTTTAGAGGATGAAAAAATTGATCAAGTTCCACCCTTCGCACAACTCTTCCTTCAAATATTTAACAACAATGAAGCATTATCACTTAAAACATTTTCAATAAATTGAATGTAAAAAATGAAATTTACATACCATAAATTGGCTCTAAGACCTCCATTATTTGAATATGCATCGTCAATAGTAGGGGATTCTGATCTGTCATCCTTTTTCTCTTTCATGTTATACATGTCTCCCTTAGAGGATTTGATTATCGTACTTGCAGTAGGAGTTCTAAAAGTAGTTTCAGTATCAACAAGATGAGAATAACTGGAATTTGAAGGTTCATTGCAAGTGGTTGGTTTAGATGGGCAGACTGCTATTTTACACGGTGAACATGTTGAACATGTCATTCAACAATGACTTGATGGTCACATTGGATGGTCAAATTTTTTGTTGTAGATGATGTGGATGCTCAACATGAAAAGCAACATAATATTGATATGTCAGCGTAGACAGAGAGTTCAAATACCATTTTCACATATGATAATGTTCAACAATCAAGTGAACATAATACAAGCATGATAACTCAGTTGGATGGTCAAAATGACGTTTTAATGCCCATGCAAACCCTCTTTAGGTTTTTGGGATGTCTTCTCTGTACGAGCTAGCATTGTACTAAATACAACTTATGCATTAAAAACACTATCTTCTACAATAGAAAAACATATGGAAAATAGTGAAAAACCAAAAGTTAGTAGGAAATGTTCCCTATTTCATACATAAAGACAAAAAATATTCTGGTGCAAATTTCTACTCATGCATTGAATGCCGACTAGATTTATGTTGCTGAATAAATTAAGAATTTGGGAAAGACAACCAATTTGTTCGTACTTTTATCAGTTAAACTTGAGAAAGTTTTCTCTAGAATATGGGTATGGTACCTACTTCTCCCCAAGAAAAATATGCATATATCCCCTAATGCTTTGGCATACATCTTCTACAATAGAAAAACATATGGAAATAGCGCCGAGTGATGATTGTGGACCAATCACTCTACCTGGACAAAGGTGTCTTGCTAACATCAAGAAGATTACCAAAATCAATTGTAGCCAAAAATAAAATTAAAAAAATTCATCAATCAGACTAGAGCATCAAGAAAAAAAGAGAAACAAAGAGGACAAAGAGATCCAAGTGTGGAAAAGAATACCAATCTAAGAACCCTTTTTTTGGTCTCCTCTAATGGTTCAATAACTAAGCCCCTAAATCTGTAACTCAGAGATTAGATATCTGTACTAAGTAGTTATCTTGCTCATCATGAAGGTTCATTTCATTGTCAACCTAGGGACGTGAACTTGAAATGGGTCAGCACTGTATGTGCACTAGGACTCAACTATAGTTACCCTTATCCTACAACTAGAAAGGAAACAATAATGAAAATAAAAAGTTGGAAAGGAACTAGCATAAGCACTAAGCATGAATTATCAACTAAACTGAACATCAACAACTGAATTGAAAATGGATGACATAAATAGAAATCTTAGTAGACAGAAATGAAGTTATTTTGTCTACCTTGGCTATAGGAACAGTCACAAAACAAATTTCCAATGGCTGCAGGAACAAACAACTGTTGAGACTGAAACTAATTATTGAACAAAAAAATAACTATTAAACTAAATAGATGGAATTCTGACCAAGTGGCCCCCCTTGAATGAGTCTTCCCTAAGCTAACTCAGATGCAAAAAATCAAAGTATCATTTTATTCATTGAAAACATGATTACATCATATCAACAATATGATTATATTACTTGAAACTAAAAATGCAAGTACAATCTTAGAACATCCAACCTTGTGAAAAGGGGAATCTGACCATTATTTAGAGGAGAAAATATTCCAACTAATTCCTAACTAACTAGGTAGTCCACTCCAATAGAATAGGAGGATGCCATTTATTGAAAGCATGAAATAAGGGGGAGGAAGTTATGCATGTGCTAGATTTAGTCAAAGCAAACTTGCCTCAATGAGGATCCAACATAACAACACCCCCCTAGATTTGCTCAACTAATAGACATGATCATTTAAAGGTAAGTTACAACTTCCACACCATCTGGGAGTTTCTCTCCATTGACCTCTAAATTAATGACCATCCTTTTGACTTCTTTAGCAACTGGCTAGCTGGAATGAACTCCTTCCACCTTGCAATCTTCATTTATATCTGCATCTTGATGTAAACCTGCATAATAACATTAGCGTGCACAAAACAATTGTGTATCCATAATCACCTTAGAATAACATTAATTCAATCACATGTAAGATTAACATAAATATATCACATAGCAGGTTAATATTATCATAAGTCACAAGGATAAGTTCATGCCCAAGGTTCATAATTTTAGGGAAATAACATAGAGAGTTTCAATAACCAGGTGCTAAAGTTTATGGTAACAACAACAAATATATGATAAACCCTATCAAAATTGAGCCATTATTTGTAATCATCATCTCCCCCCAGCCTAATGATCTATTGGTCCTCTAGCAGAGGGAACTCTATTCCTTTGCCTTGTCAAAGCTCTGAGGTCACCAATTGATGTCTTTCCTTGATCAATATCTATAGTATCTGAATTTGGATCCCAATAGAACCCCTACTTTTTTTCCAATCTGACCCACCTTGGCCTCTCTGTATCTATATCATACTGATAGGTTTTGTAATTTGGTACTGGCCACAACAAAATAGGTGGCTAAAATATCAATGGAAGCCAATAGTGATGCTTCATCCTCCCAAGATGCATGTACCAAATGCTTCTTTTGCAAGATGCATAGTAATTCTGTAGGGAATGGGGTTCAACTTGTTTTATCTGATTTGGAAGATCATTCCATCTTTGTGATATATACCCCAATATTGGTTTTCCTATAGTAGCAATTATCTACTCATATTTCTATTATGCTTCCTCCCTAGCAAGCATGATCATATTTTTGTACTCCGGATTACAAAGAATTTGGTGCCATGTGTAGTAAATGTCTGAAGGGTTACTTGAATCAACTCTTAGAGACAAGGGGGTATGGAGTTCTCTTTCTCTATATATTTTAAATTGTTTCCCCTAGTTGATTTCATTTTAGATTTATGGCATGAATGCCCTCAAGTGAATATCCCCAATGTATAACAATGGATTCCAGTCATGGTCATTAAGAACAACATAATTATGCAAGTACAATTTACACAACAAATTTTTAACTTCAAGAGGAGAGGATTGGTAGGCTTGGAAAAAATTTTGTGGTATTTCAATGGAAGGGCTTAAACCAGAAATGACCCTTGACAACTTGAAAGAAAGATGGCGCTCCTTTAAATGCAGTGCATATATCCTTAGAGGATTTTTGCATGCCATCATTTGTGGTACAAGAGCCACCACATTAGCTACCTTATCATTTAATACAGTAATCTTTGCATTCTTTTCCTTAATTTCTGCATTTTTCTTATTAACTTCTTCTTATAGCTTGAGTCTTTCTTTATTCCACTCTTCCTCTTTCTTCTACATTTCATTCCATAAGTCTAGGGCTATTGATGCCCATGAAAAGGTAGGAGGTTTATGTTTCTCTACTAGGATATTTCCTTGCACTGGCTCATGTTCAAATTTCTCTGGTTGTAGTGGGTCTTGTTGTACATATTTCTCTGGTTGCAGCGGTTCATGATTTTCAACCTACTCTGCAACAGTAGCAAGTTCTTCTTATCCTATGTTTGAGCTTGTTCTTCAAAATCTTCTTCTACTTCTATTTTTACCTGCTCCTTTGGAGCTTTTGTCTCCTTTATAGGTGTCCTTCTGAGTCTAGGGCTCCTTTTTGGAGGCATATCAGTAGTTGGCTCAGCTAGTTTTGATTTCTTTGGAGGGATTTTATGTTTCTCAGCGGTTGCAGGATGATCGGTGTCATCAAATTTTCATTTCCTAGGGCTAGGTTTTACTTTTTCTGGTTTTTGCTTCTTTGCCTTCCCTTTTCTAATTTTTGCCTCTCATTTGTGCTTCCTCTTTTCGAATGGTAGCCCTAGTATGAACTGGAGTTTTAGGGAGAACATTGACATTAGGGTCTGAGGATGAACTTTCTCCATTTGAATACTCTGATTCAGAGGAGCCAATTTCTACTGTTGATTCTGCTGCAGGAGGGTTTGTGCTAAAATTTGAAGCTCTAGAAATGGTTTTAGTAATCCTCTCACCCCTACTAACCCTACGAGCTTGAGGCTAACTTTTGGGACCCACATTTTCTAATATAAACTGATCAATGCTAAAAAATTCTTCCCATGACATGCCAGACACTTCTTGCAAAGATTTTTCTACTAACAATTTAATCAAACAGTGATGGGAAACAAAGTTTTCCCTACCTTTTTGTGTTTCAGCTATCATGATTACAAGAAGATTGTATAGCACGTTTGGCACATTCATCCTCTTGCCATGTCTCATGTGGTTCAAAATTTTGAAATGTATAGGATGAAGGCATGATTGGCGACCCTTGCAGGTAATATATTTGATAATGTAGAAAACAACTTGTTTCCATTTTTCTGGCAGAGAAGTTGTTCTTGTTCCTTGTTTTTCTAAAACAAGCAAAGGATCACTAGGCTCAATTAATTCTTCCCTAGCTGACCTAGCATCCTTAGAAATAGGGTAGGGCTCTCCTTTAGTAGGAAAACCTATTAGTTCATCAATCCTCTCTCCAGTGACTATAACTTATATCCCTTTCACCATTTCCTTACCACCAGAGAGTGTTTGTGCAAATTCCAAAGCAATGTCCTCATTGAAACTATCTAGTTTCAGAAAGTAGTCTAACCATCCACAATTTCTGAATTCGACCAAAGAGAGCGCATCCTACATTATCACCTAATGAACTGTAGGTTCATTTATGATTAGCTGGCCTCCCATTACTTCTACTCACAATCTGGAAAACACCTCTGCAAAATCTTCTTTCCTACAATCCTCCTTCTGAAAACCCTATTTCTTTCTACTTCTTGCAACTCTTCTCCAGTGCTAACACCAATGTCGTATGACTCTTCAATTTACCTTTTTGGTGACATTATGATTATGACGAAGGCAACAAGGAAGACATAAATGAGGGACAACATCAAAGAAAATGGTGGCAGCAAGTGTCATATCTTACATACAGGCTATTATTTCAACTATATTATTTCAAATTTGATGCCATGTTGGCGCATGAATGACATGTATGACGTGTGGACACATGGGTTTACACTCCCCTAAACCTAAATTAAAGCATGTGTCCACACAGGCTGGGATGTAATTATGATGTGATAGGGCATAGTACAAATATGTTCTATGTGAAATATCAATATTAATGTACAATAATTAAATAAATGTATTTAAGATAATTAAGATACATCAAGTTGTTACACATGTACCTAAAAATTTGGAGTTTCGTTTGCAAAGAATGTGGAAGGAAGTACGGGTTACTTTAAAAGTACAGTTGAGCTTATTAAATGAAGTGATGATGGAGTGAAGTGATGGTGGAGTGAAGTGATGGTGGAGTTATGGAAGAGAGAGAAATGATGGAGGTGGATGGGTGGATAGATTTATTGATGGAGAAATTAATTCCCACAAAAGTGGAAATATTTATTATGATTACATGCATACCTTGACTAATCAGAAGGATGGACACTAGGTCCACTTCCTTTGACTATAGGAACTTCGGAGGTCTGGTGTTGAATAAAATGCTGCATGAATTCTTATTTGGAAGTTAGTTTATGGTATAACCTGAGATGGTGACCGTTGACTAGGAGCTTGAATTTGACAGGATCAATGATTGTGAGTTGAACAATACCATTGGAGAAGACCTTTGCAACTTCATATGGTCCCAACCACATAGTTTGCGGTTTTCTTGCATTGTCTTTATACCTGGAATCATAAAGAAGTGCCCAGTTACCTGGCTGGAACTTGTTTTCCTTGATGTATTTGTCATGCCATTTGACTCTTTGGTTTTGCACCATCTTAGTATGATGGAGAGATGATTTTCTCATCTCATCCAAGGAATTCAGTTGCATGATCCTATCCTTCTATGCCTTAGACATATCAATCCCAAGTTCTTGTGTTATCATAAGAGTTTTATGTTCAAACTCTATAGGCATCATGGCTATTTTTCCATACAATAATTCAAAAGGAGTAAAACCAGTGGTTGTTTTCCAAGTGGTTCTATAAGCCCAGACAACTTCTGGCAATCTATTTTCCCAATCTTTCCTATGAATAGCCATTTTTTTGGTCAAAATAGCCTCTATTTTCCTATTCGTTACCTCAGACTAGCCATTGGCTTGAGGGTGATAGGGGGTAGATTTCATATGCCTTACATTATATTCATTGACAAATGTTGTGACAAGAGTCGATGTAAACTGAGCCCCTTGATATGTGACTATCTCTCTAGGAACTCCATAGCATGTGAAGATTTCTTCATAGAGGAATTCTACAACTTTGTTGTCTCTAGCATGTTTCATGGTTTTGACCTCAACCCACTTAGTCACATAGTCAGTGCAAACCAAGATGTAAGATTTGTCATTTGATGGTGGATCAATTGGACCTACAAAATTAAGTCCCCTTTTATCAAATGGTGTGATAACTACTTGAGGGTATAGAGGCATCTGATCTGATTTAGTTGGTCGGCCCATCCTCTGACATCTATCACACTTCCTAGTGTACTTGCCTACATCCTTATGAAGTGTGGGCTAGTAATACCTTGTATTAAAAATCTTCATGGTTGTTCTCTTGGCTGCAAAATGCCCTTCACAGGGTTCACTATGACATTCAGGTAGTATATCATAGGTTTCATCCTCTCTTACACATCTTCTCATCACATGATCTGGTCTAGTATAGAATAAACAACATGCAATCCATGAGAATGGAAAAGTTTTCTCTATAAGAACCCTTCTCTCTTTTGGAAAGAAATGAGAGGGGGACTCTCCTTGTAACTAGATAATTGGATATATCTGCATACCAAGGTGTGTCCACACTGATGGAGAACAAATTTTCATCAGGGAAAGAGTCATCAATGACTTGAGTGTCCTCTGATGTAGTCAATCTGGAGAGAAATTCTGCCACAACATTTTCCTTACCTGGTTTGTCTACAATGGTGTTATCAAATTCCTGCATTAATAGCAACCACCTTGCTAGATTTCCTAAAATCAAGGGCTTGTTCATAAGGTATCTTATGGCTGCATGGTCTGTATGGACAAAGATCCGATATCATTTGATATAATGCCTAAACTTGTTGAGAGCATAAATGACTGTCAACATCTCCTTCTCTATCACTGTGTAGTTAAACTCAACTCCTTGTAGGTTCTTGCTGAAAAAGTAGATTGCATTCTTAATTGCTCCCTCCTTTTATCCCAAGACAACCCTTATAGCATAATCAAATGCATCTGTGTGAATATGGAAAGGGAATTCCCAATTAGGGCCTTTGAGCATAGGAGCATGGGTTAAGGCTGTCTTTAAATCAAAGAATGCTTTATCACAATTCTCTATCCACTGAAACTCAACATCTTTAGTTAGAAGATTATAAAGTGGTGCTGCCATCTTACTGAAATCTTTTATGAAGTGCCTCTAGTATCCTGCATGCCCCAGGAAGCTTCTAACATATTTTTGCTTGACAAGAATAGGAAGATTGGTAATTACCTCAATCTTGGCTGGGTCTACTTGAATTCCTTTATGAGAGATATAATGGCCAAGGACTACTCCTTCCTGCATCATCATAAAGCATTTATCACTATTCAAGGATAGATTATGGTCCTCACATCTCTACAAAACTTTCCTTAGGTTTTCTAATGCTTTTGCAAAATCAACACCATAAGTAGTAAAATCATCCATGTAGTTCTCCATACAATCACGTGAGATATCTTAGAATATACTAATAACTGCTCTTTGAAAGGTTGCAGGTGCATTACATAAACCGAATGGGAGTACTGAATAGGAATAAGTCCCCCAAGGATAGGTAAAAGTTGTCTTTGCCTGGTCTTCAGGTGCAATCTGTATCTAATTATAACCACTGAATCCATCTAGGAAAGAAAAATATTGCTTTCCTACAAGTGAATCCAATACTTGGTCTATAAAAGGAAGGGGAAAATGATCCTTTTGGTTGGAAAAATTTAGTTCTCTATAGTCAACACAAACTCTCCATTTACCTCCATTTTTAGGCACAATTACCAATGGGGACACCCATTGGCTATTTGAGATAGGGTAGATAAATCCTACATCCAATAACTTTTGTAGTTCCCCTTTTACAATCTCTCTCAATTCAGGGTTGATTCTCCTTTGTGGTTTCCTTACTAGTGTGCAGTCACCTCTAATGTAGATCCCATGAGTACAGAGTTTGGGATCCAATCCTTTCATGTCATGGTAATCCCATGCAAATGCATGTTGATGCAATTTCAAGAGGTTTGTTAGGGACAATTGCTGCTCTTGGCTCAACTTGTTAATATTCAAATGTTTTCCCTTTGAAACTTGTACTTGTGTGGTTAACTCAATCATGGTTGTTTCGCTGATGCTTGGCATTTTTAGTTCATGCGATAACAATGTATGAAACATATATGTTGCTGTAGGAAATTTAGGTGTAGGAGGAGCATGTAGAAGTTTCTACAATGGACATGCATTTAAGTAGATTCATGAGTGGATGATTCTTCATACACTTCACAATGGTTCTGAATTATATGGGATAATATTTCATCTTCTTCTTGAAGCTGCATAAAAGGACTTCTACCTATCATCATGAGTTGTGCCACTAAATTGACTTCCTTGGCCTCTTCTTCAACGAACGCAAAACTCCAAGAAGCAAAAATGGAAGATGACCATTTAACTTGCAGAGAAATCTGCACTTACCCTCTCCAATATTTTAAATAATTTTTAAACACATCTAAGACATATATTAAACCCATTTTATTTTTAGAAATAGAAAGTGAAAATAACTTTTTCAAAGAAAGAAGAATCACTATAAACATTCCAAAGGTACTCCTTATCTTTTAAAGTAGAATTTGTCATTCCAAAAGACTATTAGATCATTTCCACACTCAAGAAAATAAAAATGTACAAGGGAATTAATTTAATGCATGCAAGGATTAGAAACACTTCACAAGTCTAACACAATGGAGGAATCCTTAATCACAAGCAATTTAGATAGTTGGTTCACCAATCTAATAACACATTGTACAACTTTTTACTCTAATTTGAGTAAGATTACATAGACAACCATATTCATAGTGAACACCTTTGATTCAATCATTGTGATTTTTAATCCTATGCCTAAACGCTCAATTGAAACATCAAACATATCTACACAATAATAATAGTCAAAACACAACATTAAAATAACCAATACGTATATGAATCAAGTGAAGAATACATGTATCTTGTGATCACAATTTAATCATAATTAAATCACAATATAAACTTAAAGATAATAAGAATGATAAAATATATATAATTAAATAAATCATATTTTATATTATTTAAATGACTAATTTTGAATAAAAATAAATAAATTATCATCTATCATATCACCAATAAAAATAATGAGTTGAACAAGCCATACAAATTGAAACATATCTAATAATATCATATAGAGTTTGTAAATTGGCCATGTCGCTCTTAACATATGGGATTTGTACACCCCTAACTCACTTACTCACTCAAATGCAATAATTGTAACATAATTATCATGTTGGAATCAAATGGTTGCTGAAATAATATTGTTAAGTTGGTTATTTTGACACAAACAAATTAGGTAGATTTGTGAATGTAACAATAGATTTATGCAACCTCTGTATTCCACAATGAACAACTGTAAATGCTTGTTTACTGCAGACAAGTAATCTTTAATTAATGGATTTAAAAAATCCTCTACATAAGGTATTATTGGAGTATTCACTAATTGCGGATTAATTGAAAGAACAAAATGGACAATTTATATTGTGGTCTATGTGTTGGTATTTTATATTGCGGATGGCCTCCACCATGAAATTGTACAATGTGTTGGCAATTTATGATGAACGGTTATGAAGAACCCTGAGACTAAAAAATATATGAAATACTAGGATACTTTGTTGTTTTCTAGTTATTTTGGTGTCAATCAATGTCATGATTTGTTAGTCCTAACTCTTTCTTTATTGTAATAAAGACTTGGGATGCATATGCCTTCTAAGTCATCCTTTGAACTATTTTAAATAATCTCATATGTTTAAGAAATATAAGTTAGCTTAAGTATAAATATAGTAAATGGGATAATGTTTGAAGATTCATGAATCATATTATGTTGAGCAATACTCAAAAGAGGTTAGTGATATTTAATAATGAAGTTTTTGAAAATTTAAAACAAAATGCATTCTTTGTTTCAATTTAAAGAACTGATTTTTTGAATTTTGTGTTTAATGGATAATCTATCGTAGGATATCAAAACTCTTTCTAAAGTTAAGTCTGTTAATAGAACTTCAAAATCTTATTTTTTCTTGTTATTTGTCCTCACAACACTTATACAACTATCTACCATATGCTCTCACCTCATCTTTTTGAAAATCTTAATGAGTAAAAAGTGATTCCAATAGTATTAGCACTAAGTTTCTTTTTCTTTTTTACTTAAATAACATTTATTTTCTTAAAATTAGATTAGAAACCTTATACTAAGATTCTAAAATAAGCATATAAGATCTATCATTCTTCGCATATCTAAATTCTTTGGAAGGAAGGGTTTCTTTTCCAAACCATGACATCAAATAGAATTTTTATAAAATCTTGTGCTTTCACATAATCTCAAGTATATTAGAAAAACCTTTAATATTTTTTAAAACCTAACCGTAGAAAGCCAATAGCCATCTGTAACCTGTGATGTACTAATAAGAAGTTGCCCCTAGGAAATTACTGACACCATACAAGATATTGTTCGAAACATTCTAGAAAACATGGCGACTCACTTCAGAGGATTTCAAAGATGGCTTAAGGTCTCTCCAGATGATGTTCACATAATCTCCACCGACAGCTTTGCAGTCACAACACATCAGAGTCAATAACAACAGACGTACCAAGTTTGAAAATTTGTATGCAAAATGGGCTCCGACAAGGTAATAGAAACGTCACCATGGCCCTCTTTCCACGTTCATGGTCTCCTTCACTATAACGATAGTTAACTATGAACAAATCTTTACCAAGCATCGGTAGCACATTGGAAGCGACTAATGGAAGAGTGGACGGACTATAAGCAATGAAAAGATCAGTTTTCCTGCTTATTTCAACATAACAATACACCGAATCTGGTAGCCACACCCAGGGACTTGCCGCTCCTTTGCTGGTAGAATTGATCAGTTTGACAAAGACAATTTTGATTGTTTTGCCAATAAAACATTGAATTTGTTCTGAGGTAGAGTTGATTATAACAGAGATTGTTAACAGATTTGATGAAGTGTGTGGAGTTGTAGGCTCATGATATTGGTTTTTGGGAATTCACAAAGTAGATACACCTTATAGCAACTTTTTATTTTGTCTCTCTTTCCTCATTTCTTCTTCGCCTATTTGGAAAGCCAAAGCAACCATACTAGTGACCATTCGCTATAGATCCAATAGCCCATAGGGCACATAAGTGTAATAGCTTAAAAAATATCTAAAGCATAGGCCCATATCTACACTCTAAAGGCTTTGACATATAGTTTATAGGAAATAGCCAATAAAACATAGGCCCATATAGTTTATAGTTAATAGCCAATAAAGCATAGGCCCATATCTATACACTAAAGGCTTTGACATATAGGAAATAGCCAATTTTTTGAGCACTTTTTTCGAAGTTTATGTCCCACCTAAGATCTAAAGTTGCTAAGAAACCCCAAATCTTTTATAAAAACTCAGAAAAAAGTATAAAAGAATTCCATTTTTCTCTTTCAGCATTGTCTATTGGAATCATATCGCCATGCTAGTCATTTCGAGACATTTTTAAAAATAATTGACATCCCAACCACATTGTAGTTGTCTACCTACTTTAGTACCCACAAAATTGACTAGAAATTTGTAGAATAGGATACTCAAGTTTCTAAATTGACACAAATGGTTTGTGACCGTAATGTCCAAAATGAAACTTACTAATAACTTCAATCATGATTGTCCCTTTGATGGTGGAAATCCATTGGTTATATACCTTGTGGACCCAAATTGGACTTACCTTGGTTTGATGACACTAATCCTCCAAGTTAGTTGTATCAAGCTAAACAATGCATTAGTTTACATAGCATTATTTTAGCAAAAAAGATCCATGTTAGCTCCTTCAATTAGAAAAATAAGTTGCCCAAGATTATTAGTGGTATCTCAAGTCTCATGAGAAGCCCAATTGATAAGCATTTGTCAATAAATTGTTGGTTTGGTTTGGCACTAGTGCCCATGAGGATTTTACTAGTGCTCTTATCAAGCTTTGTCAAAATAGAATTTAGTACAAGAATACCAAACTAAATTTGAGTAATTTATCGATCACATTAATTTCTTGTATGACTCCTTATTCACAAGCTAACTCATTAGTGACTTTAAGGATTCAATATAATATGATGTCAAAATGTTCAAACCACAAGACATGATGGAAGTTTTGTATTTGGTAAAACTTGTAGAGCACAAACTCACTACTCAATGCTAGTTTTCAACTCCTCTTTTCAAAAAGATTATAATATCACTACTCCCTATTATGGGCCTCAATCTTCAAAATTTATTCCCATTAAATGCCTCACCGAGCTTGAAATTTGATCTTGGCAAGAAAAGGAGATATATTGTAATTATGATAAGAAAAAAAAACAAGTGGTCACAAATGTCTTGAAAAAAAATATATGTTCGATATCAAGGCTCCTCCTAATGATGTAGAATTGGAATATGTTTCAAAAACCTAATAGGAATTGCTCATTTATACCAATTTGGCTCCTATAGATGACCATCTAGCAATTTTTATTCATGCCTTGGCAATGGTCATAACTCCTCAAACTATAAAAGTGAAAGGCTATTTCAAGAAGATTCCCCTCACTACTCTCATTCACTCTAGTGACATGCATAACTTCATTGATCCATTACTTGTAGAAAAAGCTAATTGTTTTATGTATCCATGCTCTAATTTTTAAGCTATGATTGCCCATGGGGGAACTCTACCTTACAAATGGTTCAAATAAAAAATAAAATAGAGTGCTATGACAAACTATAAACTTTGTTAAAATATGTTTGGCTTAACATTAGTTGGTTGTGATGTATTTATTGGAGCCTTGTGGTCATGTACCCTTGACCCAATCTCGTGGGATTTCTCTAAACTTTGGATATCTTGTTCACTTATAGTGGGAAGAAGTATACATTCAATGGTTTTACACCTAGGTTTAATAGTTTTATTAGATTAGTTGGGATGGAGAAGCTTCTAAACAAAAAATCCTATACTTGTTCATTACTAAAATATGTTCCATATAGTTTGACCCTCATGTTGTTGTTCACTCTACAAACTTGCAATTAATTTTGGATAAGTATGCCACAATGCTTGTTGATCCCCATGTCAATGTTGAAGGCTCTCACAATCAAATCAAGTGTTCTAGGCCACACTGCTGAAAATGACAAATTAGGATCTCCTAGAGACTAATCTAGAACACAAGTGGGTATGTGCAAGATCATGATGGGCCAAAAAGTGGCAATATGATGGGTATGTGGCTAATGAATTTTTTTATACCCAAAATTGATGAAACAAAAAGGGTTTTTAAAGGAGATTATCAGCTTTCCACCAATATAAATTATGCTTTACTTTGAATTTAATAAATAATTATTATTCATTTTCTATTCAAATTACAACTAAAGTCCTAATTGATAGAATAATTGAAAAACATCTATAGCTTTCAAACAGTATCACATTTTTTGAATCCAAAACATGCGTCACATTCTATGCTTCCTATACTATATGATTAAAAAAAGAAAAATTGAATTTTATGAAGTTTTGACCAAGTTAAGGTGGTCAGACATACGAGTTTTAAATTATATTTTTTTAAAGTTGTAATAAAAAATTCATAATTAATTGTTACTTAAAAAAAAATAAAAAAAAATATGCATCACATCATGACATGTGTCCTCTACTTATATCTAAAATATTATAAAAAAATATTATCATTTTATTGTGGTTAGGGTGGTCAGGTAGACACCTACTTATTTTTCCTTGAAATTTAAATACCATTACATTGAAATTTCAAATTTTCACCATATAGATTTTTTTTTTTAAACAAACCTAGTATTTTATAAACTACATTCAATTTGCTACAAATTTTATTCTTACATATTTTTCAAAAAATATATATAACTTATTCAAATTTTTATGTCAAGTTTCCTAACTCTAATTTTTCTAATTTTTTTGCCACTTAAGGGCCTATTTTTTCCATGATGATCCTGCACATAGCCAAGTCAAAGACTCAAGTATCTCTTCTAAAGAAGTCTCCTCCAAATGTTGATTCAAAGTATCCAAACTCATGTCAAATTGAAATGAATGACCATGAATGAGAGGGTTAGAGTGATCCCTCACAACAACTGAAGAAGAATCATCTTCATCAAAGAGAAGATGAATACACTCAATAGTGTCTCCCAAATATGTAATATGTGTCTCCATAAACAAGTTTGAAATACTTGTCAAGAGATCATCCCAAGCTGAATCAAGAAGACTAGAGATATCCTATTGCAATAAGTCATTGGAAGCTTTCAAAGAAGCAACTCTAAACTTTGAAGTAGAAATAGTAGATGCAAGAATAAATAAGTGGTCTTCAAAGAGAAGATGTATGTCCATAATAGTGTCATCTAGATCTGAATGAGGGACTCTACAAACAAAAAAGATATGTCTAGTAGAAATTAGTCCCAATGAATTGAATCCAAAAGAAATAAATGATCCTGCTGCAATGAATCACTGGAGGCTCTCGAAGAAGTATCTCTGGAATTTGAATCTGCAATAGGTGATGTCAATGTAGTCTCAACTTAAGGATGAGAAGCAAGAGGAGAAGACTCTATGTCATCTAAACATTCAAGATGTTCATAATACTTAAGCTCATGTAAAGTATCATCATCATAGGGTATATTATCTACATCATCAAGTGGAATGAGGAAATCTACAATAGGATCATTTGGGAATGGAGAGACATGAGGGTCTCCAAACATCTCCCAAATCTTGGTCCAAATTTTGTGGGGGTATTCAATGCTCACTATAGACAACAGAGTGTTATAATCAACATGGCATCCAATTATTCCTATTACATGATCAATTCTATTACCCCAAACATTCTTCTTATTAGGTGTGTCTAGTTTAGGCGTGTCCATAAAGGTAAGGAAATTTTTTTAGCCATCTAAGATGGGTTAAAATGCCTTTTTTTCCAAGACTCATAATTAGCCTTATCCAAAACTATCATAGAAGGATAAGTAGAAAAACCCATGATACAATCGTCAAATGATTACATAAGAACACCAAAAAAAAAGATCAATGCACTCCCACCCTTTTCACTACTATTAGAGATCACCCTCCAAATATTATAAGATTGACACATTATAATTTAGTGCGTTTACAAAGCATTTTCCAGGGTACAATGCTCAATAGGCTCAAAATAGCCAAAATTACAAATTCTGATACAAAATGAACTTGAGACAAAATCTAGAAAAAATAGCCTTATGGCTATGTAGTGCTTCAAGACCTTTCCAGTGCCTATTTTTTTTCCAAAATCAGAGCACAAGGGAAAAAGTTATGGCATGATGAAGAAATTAGCACAAGACAACTTCAACTTGAAATATCTAGTACAAAATGGAAAAAAATCTTTTCAATACTTATGTAGATGGAAAGTGCTCATCTCCAGCTTCCTAATGATATCTTATTTGCTAAAATCCAATGCCTAAAGTAAAAGTTATGAATTTTGAAAAAAATGGCTGAATTTAGCCTACAGGAAACTGGTTTTCTACCAAAAAAAGTTTACTTCTTATTTGGTTTTTGAAAAATCTACTCACTGTTTGTAGATAATAACAAAAACCTAAAAATATGTCTATTTCTGATGTGATTTCTAAAAAATCTACTTATTGTTTGTAGATAATAAAAAAAACCTAGAAATATTTTGATGTTAAGAACAAAACCCAAAAATTGTTTTTGATTCAATAAGTAGACGATGAAAAAATGATTTTTTTAACCTTTAGCTAGGAGAAAAATGATACGCAACACTTTTAGTACAACAAGTTTCATTAGATTTGTGCAAGATATGCAAAAGCTAAAAGATACCCAGTTGAGATTTCGACCTTGGATACAAAACCCATGAATTATTTTTCTCATAAATGAGTGAAAGTTGAATCTCTCAAGAAAAAAACAAAACGACTCTAATGAAAAATGATTTTCTTGAAACCCCCACCTGTAAATATGTCAAATGATCTCCAATTTGGATGAAACACAAGCCAAATTTGACTTTCTTGAGCCTTCTAGATGCGTTGGAACATTAAAAAAAATGTTTCCAATATAACAAAAAAATTTGCAATCACTCGGATCTTGCAAAACACGTTCGCAAAATAAAAAGCTTATTAAATCTTTGCAAACCCTTTTTGATTCTTTAGATTGTTCAAGAATGCAAGAGGAGAGCATACAAGAATTTACAAGATTTTTTCAAGAAACTCAATCTCTCAACCATGAATCTAAGAATTTAAATTTCTCAAAACAAAAGGTCTAATACCATGTTAGAAATCTGAAATAGATTGAATAATCCAAGAACTTTATAAGAGAAAATAAAAGCTACATAAACTAGAAAAGCATAAATAATGCACACCAAAACTTTGAGAGATTATGCAATGTTAATATGGCATAATGCATTAAGAGCTTCCAAACTGAAAAGATACAATGAAAATATGCATGAATGGATGCAAGAGTATGCAAATACAAGCTAGGTAGTAAGTTTATATAGAACTAAGGAGAGGATGTAGGTGGCAAATCCAACCAATAAGAATAAACCTGCAGAAAATGTGGAGATGGACCACTAAAAGTGGAGGATGCCACCAAAAGTGGACAGTGGTTCCACTCTTTAAGGAAGGGGACACCTTATCACTTATCACCTAGTTATTAAATAATAAACCCACTTTATTATCCTAAGAAAGCTTAATTAAGTGTAGGAAAAGTCTAGGACTAGTTAAAGGAAAATAAACTAACCCAATAGGAAAATAAAAACCTACACCAATATAAACTATCGATAAAAGATAAATTACATATTCTATTGATTGATGATTTACTTGATGGGCTTCATGGAGTCTAATTTTTTACAATTTACAACAATGCTTTGACTATTACGAAATTCATCTTAATAAATAGGTATTCCAAATACAACCTTTTGCACTCATAAGGGTAAATGTGAATTTTTTATCATGCCATTTGGTCTCTTTATACTCCCTCTAGATTTTTAGGATTGTTGAACAAATTATTTCAACTCTTTCTTAGAAAATTCTTCTTTGTCTTCTTTGATGATATTTTGAATTATAGCAAAATTAGAAAAAATATTTATAGAACCTCAACATGGCATTATAACTTCTTCAAGATGATAAACTATGTGCCAAGCACTCCAAGTTCTCCATTAGTAAAATGGAAATTGAGTACCTTGGACATATTATCTCCTCAGTCAATCTTCAAATTGACCCTCACAAAATTCTATCCATGCAAACATATCCCACTCCTAAGATACTTAAAAGTCTATGAATTTTTGGGTGTCCCTATTATTAGAAATTTATCAAATATTATGGAAAAATATTGCTCTGTTTATTTTCTTTCTAAAAAAGGATGCTTTCTCATGGATCATTGCTACCACACAAGCTTTTTAGGTGCTTAAATAGGTTGTGTAAAAAACCCATTATTTGGATGCATAATTTCTTAGAACCATTTGTCATTAAAAGTGATGCTTGTGGCAATGCCATTAGTGTTATCATGAAATAGGGTTACATCATCACCCTCATGAAAAAGGCACTATGTAGGAAAATCTTGATCTTCTCCACTTATAAAGAGGAAATTATGGCTATCTTGCATGTAGTTAACAAATGAAGGTCATATTTGATAGGAATTTTTTTCATCAAAAGAAATCACCATAGTCTCAAATATTTCTTAGAGCAATGATTATTCTCCCAAGTTAAACACAAATATGTCACCAAACTCATCAACTATGACCCTTGGATTATCTAGAAGGAGAGACAATAGAATGTTATTTTTGATGATCTCCCCTTAATATGAGAAAAATTTCACCTTATGTGTATTTAACATGCCCCTTTCAAAATTAGCTACAAGATCTCCAACAAGAGTGTCTCTACAACAAACCAACCAAAAATTGCATCCACCAATTTGTTACAGTCAACCTTGCTTGATCTTCCAACCAATTTTTCAATGAAAAATATTTGTTATAAAGGATTCATATTTTACTTCCCAACTCTACCATGCATCCTACAAATCTTCATGAATTGCATGCCTTTCACTCAATTGGTCGTTTAGGGTTTATAAAAACCTATGAATAGGTGCATTTTAAATTATTTCATTTGAAAATTTTGAAATCCTTTAGTGAAAAACTATCAAAGAGAAACATTTAATGACTTAAAATATATAATAGAGGAGAGTTTATCAATGATAAAATCACTACCATCTATGAATATACAAGCATTCAAATTCAACATAATGTACCCTACACCCCTCAATAGAATTGTGTAGTTGAGTACAAAAACTAAACACTCAAAGAAATGGAAAAATGTATCGTACATTCAAATATTTTCCTCCTTATTTGGGGTAGAGAAAATTTAGTGTGCAAATAATATTTAAAAATGCACTCCCCACTAAGTAGTGCAAGATTTTACTCCAAAACAAAACTAGTCTACTATTGAGCTCAATGTTTTAGATTTTTTATATTTTATATTTAATGGTAAGATGCATACCCTAGAAAATACACAAAGTAATAAAAAGGAAAGTTTTTCCTTATATCTTGATTGGTTATTATGAAGATATAAATTCACACCTTCTTATTCAAGGCACCACAACAATACATTATAGGTGGGATGTATTATTTCATGATTTATCCCCAACTCACAAGTGAACATAACTATGATATGGTGAAATAGGATCTAAGCCAAACACTTAACCTAAATCATTCATTCCACCATAAACATTGAGGGACACAAAAATAACCATGAGAAACTATTTGGTCATTTTCCTCAAGGGAGATCCAAATAGCTGATCAAGGCTTTGGTCCCTTTTTATTTGATTGAGGGGATGTGATGATTGATTGGAAGATGTATCGAACTAGGTGAATTAAGACTAAAGTGACAAACTCTTACAAAATTTGAAAATCATTTAACTTAAATATAGAAATTGGAAATAGAACTAGAAAGTGCAAAAAGAGAAGAATTTGACATTCAAATTTTAGGTTGAATTGGCATGACATGGGTGTTGGGTTCCCTAGTCCATAAGTGTTAATTTTAGGGTTTTAAAGATATAATAGGTGTGGTAGTGTTTGTAGACCTCCAATTTTGAAAACTAAGATCCAAAATCTAACAATTCATGAATAATTAGTTTTCCCATATTTCATGATAAAAGGTACATGAACTCTTGAACTAGGGTCTTGAAGCCTTGAGATCTCAAATCCACTTGAATCCACTTCATACCTACAACCTACAAAGTAGACAAGGGGAGAAGGTTTTCTTTGTATAGGGGATTAACTTGGCTAAACTCCTTTTTGGTGTTTCCACCTTCACAAACGACTATAATGATAATAGTATAAATCACATTCCCTCAAGGGAGCAAAATAAAATGAATGGTAAATAACATAACTATAAATTACCACTCAGATATAAAGATCTTTGTTGGATAGAAATCACTTTGTTCATCACATACAAGGATAAATAGGAGGAGATCCTACAAGTGTTAGTGCTCATAACAATAACAATCACAAAAATGAAATATCTTACAGTTAATGAACATAAATTTGTTGATGTGTTGTAGACTTGTAATTTACTATAATCTTGTTTTAGGTCTTCTATTATTTTTCTCTTGATATTACATTAATTCCTTTAGGATGCCAGAGTTCTCAAAATTCCATTAGGTGTTCGAATGGAGGGAAGAGCTTATATTATATGAGTTTAAATATGTTTTCATTAATCATTAAGACAAGTCAACAATTAAATTTAAATTCTTACATTGCATATTGAGGTTGACAACAACATTTAAAATTTATGTCTTGATTAGGTGGGATAGGGGCATTGGGTTTCCCTATTCTATCCCTTTTTAGCTCTTCAAAAGTTTTTTCAATAAATATTTAATTCAATTTCCCAATAATGACAATTAAATAGGTAAGTTATAATCCTAATTAGGAACATGCACTTAAGAGGGTGTCAAACCTAGTGTGAAATTTTCAAGGGTGTCAATTTACAATACTACAATAACCTCCTCCTATATTATACCATAGAAAAAAGGATGTCTTGCTTGACATGGGAATAATTCATGATAAATTGGACTTAATGAGGCTTTGATTTAATGTTGTGAGGTGTTTTACATGTCCACACTAGGTCTTGGACCCTTGCAAATTGAATAAAATGCATTTATTAATGTCTTGTGAAGGTGTTGTGAAGTGTTGTAACACACTTCTACACTTTTCTAGACTCTTCTCATTATAATTCATCTAAAGATTCCTTTTTTATTCCTTAACAAGTTCTATTTTGAAGTGTTGTAAAGTCTTCTAACAAGATTTCATGCTTTTCTAGGCATAATTTCACTATTTACACCTTTCTTATGCTTTATTTGACCCCTTTATGCCCTTATAAGGCTTAATTAAGTGTGTTTTTGATTGTAAACCCGATAAAAAACATTAAATGCAAGATTATTCTTGACATCCACTTTCAAGTCCAAGGTGGGACCCATTCACCATGGGTGGCGAATGAGTCCCTCTTGGCTCAAAATTCAAAATAATTTAAATTTCCTTATGGGTTTTTATTCAAAATTACCTTGTGCCGACCTGTGATGAGGTATCATTGGGTTACTAAGGAAAAAATGTGTATAAATAAGTGTTTTCCATCTATTTTAACCCCCATTAATATCATAACTTATTCACATCATTCATTCATCATTTATCTTCTCCTTCAAGTCAAGCAAGCTAGGGTTTCATCATTATAAGTCATCAAGTTAGCTTCCTAAGACATTTAGGGGTAGATTATTCATGTTTTGTTGTAGAAAATCAAGATCAATCATCATGGAAAGGTAATATCTCTATTGTTTCATGCTTCATTACATTATTTTCTTCATTTGGTTTTATTACCTTAAAAAGGGGTTTGATGAAGGCAAACTCCCATACCCTAACAATTAATATTTTATCTCTTTTCCTTTGTGTGTTTGTAGATCTAGGTATTTTGAAGACATGGAAATCATTGAAGATTAGGTTTCAAACTTGTTGAAGTCATCTCCACTTTTGTAAGGTCAAAATCTACACAAAAAGTCACCAAGAGTGCTAAAAATCAAGGTTTTAGATCCAAACACCTGGAAGTGTAGATTGAGTAGACCGAGAGCTCCAAATTCCATTTTTGAGTTTTTAGAAAAATTAAATTGGAATAATTCACCCAAAGTGGCGAATGAGTCCCACTATACCTATTTCCTAAATATTTTTGTAGATTTGGATACCCATTTGGCTAAAACAGGCCTCAATATAGTTTTCCAGAACTAGGACTGATTCACCTAGAATGGCGAATGAGTCCCACCAGGCCTAAAAATTAACATCCTCAAAATTTTAGAATCATTTCCAATCTCCAAAAAGTTTTGAGGTGCACACATTCAGTTTTACAACTTTCCATTTTGTTTTACTTAGATTTCTAAGTCATTTTCTAGGTCTTTTTGCATATTACAATGTGGTTTCAAACATTGCATATATCTTAGGTTTTGCATTCATAATTAGTCAAAAAATTATTTTAGTTGCACTTAGATCATCTCATTTAGATTCAATAACATAATACACATCTTAATTTGAGTGAACCACCTAGACTTTTGAGTGGGGTTTATCTCTCTCTCTTTAGGTGAAACATCCTAAGAGTGCAAGAGTAGCCTATAAATCCTACCCAAAAATCTATGTTTCCAATGGAAGAAAATAAAGAATACCAACCTCCTCCTTTGACAAAAGCAATAGATGATCACCCTCTTTCTCCCAACCTGCCACAAGATGAAATATTCCAACCCTCACAACAAAATGACCCGATCCAACAACCACAACTTTTGATACATCCCTCCTTAGAAATAACCCTTCGTCCTCCTGTCATAATAAATCTTGATGATGATGATGATGATGATGAGGAGATCACAAAAATAGATGAAGAAGTGCACAATGATCTAAATTCTTTATTTTCATCTACCATGAGCTTAAATGATAAATCTTCTATACCAAGTGAAGAACTTGGTACATATCCTAGTTCAACACTTGCAATTATTCCTTTGGACAACCAACCACCCTTGCAATACATTGAACATGATTGGGAGTTAGATGACTTGTTATATGGATGAATTGCATTCGCTTTACTAACCTTTTATTTTTATTTTATTTAATGTGTGTATCATGTTCCCCCATATCGTGCATTTTATATTCTTTGTACACTTCTATTCATTGCTCAAGTCTTCCCTTCATTAATCAAGTGAAAATATCAACAAAAACTCAAATTTAGGTTCAGAAATCAGAGTTTCGGAAGCAAACACCTATAGAAAGCTAAAGTGTAGACCGAAAGCTCTAGATTCCACCTTTGACTATTCAAAAATTCAAAAGTGGACTCATTTTCCATGACTGGAAAATGAGTCCCACTTCTAGGTCAATGTTGAGTTTTTTGTATTTTTGGATACCCTTTTGTTTGAAATAGGTTCCAAAACAGTTTTACAAAACTAGGACTGATTCACCCAAAATGGTGAATGAGTCCCACTAGGCCTAAAAATCAACATCAACAACATTTCAAATGTTATTTTCAGCCTCCATAAAGATTCTAGGTGCACACTTTTAGTTTCGTCAAGTTCTACTACAACTTACTTTCATTTCTTGGTATTTTTATGTTACACAATTTTTATTCAAACAATTTTCATTTCCTTAGTTTTCATTCATTAAGCAATTAATCTTATTAGTTTCTTACATTCAAACATTGCATATTGGCATATTACATCCATATTCCATTCATATTACATTGATTTGAGTGTAGACATAAGCATTTTGGCCCTCCTTTCTCCTTTTAGGTGAAAAACCTTAGAAGCGCTAGAAAGGATTAGGATGCCAAAAATATATGCTTAATTTTGGAGTCCTCTCATATCAATACTATTGATACTCACACAAATCCAACCGTTAATCATCCCCCTATGTGTGATGAAGTTATTTTGGACACACCTAAGAATCCTATCATTCTTTACCCCCCATTACACAAGCAACAAGCTCCCCATACACCCACCTCATTCTTCCAAATCATGGTCTTTGTGATTGTCCTTTCATAGAAATCAACCCATACAATAGACCTTCACTTAAGATTAATACTATCACTCAAGATTATTCCAAGAAAACTCTAATCTTGGTACATCCTAAATTGATAGATATCTCATTAAACACGTATCAAGCAGAGCCTTGTTTCCTTATCCAAGTAAATAACATTAGTTGCTGCTCCTTGTCATGCAATAGTTGTAGGATTATCACATACTCACTATTCCATGTTTTTCATCCATTGCAAGGGGAAAAATACCATCATCCATTCCAGGATCACCCTTGTCCTGCACTAAGTCGGGGCAATAGGTTGGAAAGCCTTATCCTCGTATGTCACTTGCTGTTGTCTCTTTTGAATAGTTGTTAACCTTTCATGAACATATAGAAGCAAGCTTGGGATGTGGATGACATGTCTTAAGATTGACTTGCGTGTGTCATACTCCCTTTCTTCATGACAAAGCTTATCAAGAACATATGAATTGGTATATGGATTTTCGAATAAGCTCTCATATCCTCTTCTACTTTAAAGCAATTACTCATAGAACAGTGTGTAGCAACCACTTTAAAGTGGGGGAATACATAGAGAACATGTTTTTGAAAATTTCATGGCATGATTTACTTTTTCTTATGACGTGTCCTCTCCTTGGTGGTGTCATTGGGTTTGATGCATTCCAAGAGTGTATGATCAACTAAAGTGGCTTGATGTGAAAAAAGCATACCATGGATAACGATTTGACTAGGGAATAATGATCAACTGAAGTGTCTTGATGCGAATGAGGAATCCCATGGATAATGATCCGACATCCTGAATTTTCCTCTCTTGGAGACATCAGGTACAATGCTCCCTAAGAAGAAGACCTTACATGAACAAAGCAAAATCCCCTTTAGAAATTTTTTTACATAGCATTCAAAAACATAATTTACAAAAGCATTTACATTGTGGTGCCTTATCAATGTTATCAGGAGCATAACTTTGGTATGGTCAGTATGGTGGGAAGCCAATAAACTGGCATGAATTTCTCACCAAACCACTTCTTTGGTACATCTCACCCCACAGATGGCCTGATGTTCTGTGGCCCCAGAGTGAGAACATCTCTTCGACCTCAATTTTCTTTCCTTTAGTTCTTGCCATTGCATGATTATGTATCTTGATGGTTTGACTTAGGATCTTAGATCTTGGGGGTTTGCTACCTTCTTGATATTTGTAATTCTTTTTCATCTACATCTGTACACTCAAATCTCTCTTGAATGGCTACTTTAGTGTGAGTTTGAAGCAAGTTCATCCTCTCACTAAAGTGGGGGCTAAATGCATCATAGAAAAAAGACCTCTTGCTTGACATGGGAATAATTCATGATAAATTGGACTTAACGAGGCTTTGATTTAGTGTTGTGAGGTGTTTTACATGTCCACACTAGGTCTTGGACCCTTGCAAATTGAATAAAATGCATTTATTAATGTCTTGTGAAGGTGTTGTGAAGTGTTGTAACACACTTCTACACTTTTCTAAACTCTTCTCATTATAATTCATCTAAATATTCCCTTTTTATTCCTTATCAAGTCCTATTTTGAAGTGTTGTAAAGTCTTGTAATAAGATTTCACACTTTTCTAGGCATAATTTCACTATTTACACCTTTCTTATAGTTTATTTGACCCCTTTATACCCTTATCAGGCTTAATTAAGTGTGTTTTTGAATGTAAACCCAACAAACAACATTAAATGCAAGATTATTCCTGACACCCACTTTCAAGTCCAAGGTGGGACCCATTCGCCATGGGTGGCAAATGAGTCCCTCTTGGCTCAAAATTCAAAATGATTTAAATTTCCTTACAGGTTTTTATTCAAAACTACCTTATGTCGGCCTATGATGAGGTATCATTGTTACTAAGGCATAGATGTGTATAAATAAGTGTTTTTCCATCCATTTTAACCCCCATTAATCTCATAACTTATTCATATCATTCATTCATCATTTATCTTCTCCTTCAAGTCAAGCAAGATAGGGTTTCATCATTGCAAGTCATCAAGTTAGCTTCCTAAGACATTCAAGGGTAGATTATTCATGTTTTGTTGTAGACAATCAAGATCAATCATCATGGCAAGGTAATAACTCTATTGTTGCATGCTTCATTACATTCTTTCCTTCATTTGGTTTAATTACCTAAAACAAAGGTTTGATGAAGGAAAACCCCCATGCCCTAACAATCAACATTTTATCTCTTTTCCTTTGTGTGTTTTTAGATCTAGGTACTTTGAAGACTTGGAAATCATTGAAGATTAGGTTGCAAACTTTTTGAAGTCATCTCCACTTTTTCAAGGTCAAAACGGTCTAGACAAAAAGTCACCAATAGTGCTAAAAATTGTAAGGAAAGCTAAGATGTGGAAACAACTCTCCTAACGTTAAAACCTCAGAGAAGAATGCAGAGGCACTTTTAAATTTTACAATTACAGTCCAATTAAGATGCACTTGAGAGAGATAACAGAAACAAAGAATTAAATATATACATATGAACACTAGATTTACGTGGGAAAACCCTTATGGGAGAAAAACCCACCACACCAAGAGAAGTCACTTTGTATTACAGTAATAAAGATTACATACAAAGATTATAATTATTTTTCTAATGTCAGCTTACAATAGCATATTCAATTGATCAACCTTGTACAAAACATTCAAAATACAATTCTTTCTGAATTGAATTCACACTGACCATACACCGAACTGTTCATCCAACTATTCATCAAACATCCAACATTCAAATCGATCAACATCTGCAATTCCTAAGTATATCCATGACAACCATGGTCTATCGATCTTCCTCTGAGTAATGACCAAAATAGTCCAACTGGTAGTAGTTCCCATTCAACTTCTTTGATTGGTTGAAGACACACCACGTAGGATGGTCTCCTAATCGGTCAAAGGTGTTCAACCAGTGTTGGCATGTCGGTGAGACACTAACTGTGTCTCCCTAATGCCACAAACCTAGCATTCAATATCACCAAGAGTCCATACTATCGACAAGATGTTATATCGAGTCCAGAAAGCTATCGCTCAGACTTTGTCATGTTGCCAAGACCTCATACCAATGAACATCACATGTATCGCTATCGCCAAGACTTATCGCTATCAGTGAGACATCATACCAAAGCTCCAAACTCACATAGACAATAGAATTCCCATTGGGAAGACCATCCTCTTTCCCTGAGAGATCATACTGAGCTCTTTATGTTATTTTGAAGTGTTCATTAGTTGACAAGACTTACCACTATCGCTAGGAGATAACACCAAAGTCTCAAGTCATACCGAGCACCAAACAACAGTCGGCAAGACTTATGTCCATCGCTAAGAGTTCTTACCGAACCCTTAGTGTTACCCTAATGCCTCTAAGATAAAGTTGTTGGTGAGACATCTCACATCGTTAAGACTTCATACCAAGCCACCATATGTTATTCCGAATGTATACTATCGATGATACATACCAGCTGTTGCCAACAGTTCTTCCTGAGTGTTCAATTCACCCCGATGACTTCAAGAGGATAACTATCGGTGAGACTTTTGATATCAGTAAGACTACATACCGAAGCATATATGTTACTTCGATATCTACTAGGAACCACACTGTTGACAAGAGATCTCCACTCGGCAGAGGTTATACCGAACACAATAGGTCACAACAATAGTATCATTCGGTAAGATTGAAGCAAGGTCACAATGACTAGAACTGTTCAACAAGGTTTCAACTGCTAGTCGGCCAGACACAATGGATGTCACACCGACTTGGCTCTATCAGAGGTTTTAGCTTGTGGGATTGAGGTACATATTTCCAACAATCTCCCACTTGATGAAGATCACACATGCACCTCCAAAACACAACAAAACTACTGACATTAATGGGCACTAAGGCCCATCGAATTGGCACACCACTTGAACTTGTCTATGCTCACTGGCTTTGTCAATGCATTTACAACATTCTCCAAAGTATCAACTTTTTCCAAAATGACCTTTCCATCCTCCACCATATCTCATACAAAATGGTACTGTACATCTATATGTTTCATCCTGGCATGGAAAGTAGGATTCTTTGCCAGATAAATTGCACTCTGACTATCACATAAAATAGTTATTTTCCCTGCATCAAAACCAATGTTAGAACACAAATGTTTTAACTAAACTACTTCTTTACAAGCATGCGTAGCTGCCATGTATTCAACTTCTATAGTGGACAAAGAGACCATAGCCTGTCGCTTACTCATCCAACTCATTGCACCACCATTCATCATGAAAATGTATCCACTAGTGGACCTCCTACTGTCAATGTCCTCTACCCAATAAAAATCTACATAACCTCGAATGCTGAGAGTCATCTATGATTCAACCAAGTTCCCATGGTAACACAAAACATATTTAGAAGTTCCCTTCAAATATCTAAACACTCTCTTCACAACATCCTAATGTATTCTTCCAGGATTAGCCATAAACCAACTAAGAACTCCCACTGCTTGGGCAACATCTAGCCTTGTATAGACCATTTCATACATAAGACTACCAACTGCTCTAGCATAAGGTACACTAGTCATGTCCTCCATCTTAGTAGGAGATTTTGGATAGTCTTCAATAGATAGCTTCATTCCTTGCAAGACTGGAACAACTAGCTGCTTACAATTAGTCATGCAAAATCTCTCTAGAACAGTTTTGATATACTTACTCTGACTGAGCCAAAGTTTTCTATTCTTCCTGTCCCTAGTTATTTCCATCCCCAGAATATACCTTGCTACACTAATATCTTTCATTTTGAACTTTGCAGACAACTAAGACTTAAGATCAGAAATCATTAGCTTACTATTGCATATGAACAACATATCATCAACATAGAGAGCAATAATAAGCACTCGATCACTTTTAGCTTTATAATACACACAATGATTAGATTTTGATCTAACAAATCCCAAAGATAATACAAAAGTATCAAACTTCTGGTACCACATTCTAGGAGACTTCTTTAACCCATACAAAGACTTCTTCAACTTGCAAACCAATTTTTCTTTACATGTTTCCACAAAGTTCTCAGGCTGGGACATATAGATTTCATCTTCAAGATCACCATGAAGAAATGTTGTCTTCACATCCATCTATTCGATCTCTAATTCATACGCTGCTGCAAGTGACAAAAGAAATATAATGGACATCAGCTTAGATACATGAGAAAAAATCTCCCCATAATCAATTCCCTCTACTTGGGAATAACCCTTCACAACCAACCTCGCCTTGTAATTTTCCACACTGCCATCTAGACCGATTTTCTTCTTAAATACCCATTTGTAGCCCACAACTTTTCTACCTTCAGGAAAGGGCACCAAACTCTAGGTATCATTCTTCTCTAATGATTCCATCTCTTCATTCATGGCTTCCAACCAAGAGTCTGAATCAGACATTTTAAATGCCTCTTTCACAGTCCTAGGCTCATCAGTGCTAGAAATCAAAGCATAAGCACAAGTAGAATCTATCAAAGAGAATCCATACCTATCAAGATGCTTTCTTTCATGAGTTGACCTCCTCAATTGCTAAGGCTGAGGTTGTTCTTCTTCTTCTGAACTTTTAGAACTGCTTGAGCTCTCCTCAATTTCATGTACATTTTGAATTTTGAATTCCTCTTTCTCTAGTGTTGGAGGAATTACAACTACATCCTTCTTGTTTTCTGACTTTGTCTCTGACTACAGATCCAAGGTAGAAGGCTTTAACTCATGAAAGATAATACTTCTACTATACAAAACCTTCTTCGTATCAAGATTCCAAAGCTTGTATCCTTTTATGCTAGCACTATAGCCAGTAAAAATACATTTGACAACCTTGTTCTCCAATTTAGATCTTTTCTCATTCAACACATATGCATATGCCTCACAGCCAAAAACATGAATATGTCTTAGAGAGGGCTTCTTACCAGACCATGCTTCCAAAGGTGTTTTCTCAACAAGAGTAGAATTTGGAGAACGATTTATCAGGTAACATGCAGTAGCAACAGCCTTAGCCCAAAACTTCTCCTCCAAGCCAACACTACTCAACATACTTCGTGCTCTCCCCATCACTATCCTATTGAACCTTTCTGCAACTCTATTTTGTTGTGGAGTATAAGGTGTAGTCTTATGTCTTTTAATCCCATGGTCTTTATAGTATCTCTCAAATTCATCAGAACAAAATTCACCACCATTATCAGTCCTTAAACATTTTATTTTTCTTCTAGTCTGATTTTCTACAAGGTTCTTAAATTCCTTAAACCGATTGAACACTTCTGATTTACTTTTCAAAAAATAGACAAATTCTCTTCTTGAATAATCATCAATAAACGTTACATAGTACCTTGACTTAGAAAAAGATGGAACATTCACTAGACCAAATACATCAGAATGAATATAATCTAGCAAACCAGAAGATTTATGAGGACTGGAATAAAAAGAAACATGGTGCTGCTTTCCATATATACAATGTTCACAAAATTCAAATTCAAGGTTACAATCATCAAGCCCCTCAACCAGGTTTTTATTCTTCAAGGTTTTTAAACCTTTCTCTCCAATGTGGCCTATCCTATGATGCCAGAGCATAGTCTTTTCTGTTGGAAGTTTAACTTCCATAGAGTTTACACAATTAGGAACATTTCCCTCTTTTCCTGCATGAGTAGCTTTTTGTGACTTTATAGAGACACTGTTGCATTGAACAACATGTGCATCTAGCTTGTACAAGGTACCAATACGGTACCCATTGCTAGCACCATTGAGCCTCTAGTCATCTTGCAGCCATTTCCAAAGAATGTGACTTGCACACTCCAATATCATTCAGCTTACTGACAAATAGTAGATTTCGAGCTAGACCTAGTATATGCATCACATCCTTGATTCACTTTACTCTGCCATTAGGGAATTGGATTCTAACTCTTCCATGACCAACTATTGAAAGATGAATCACTTGCCAAGTACATCTTTCCACCATTGTATTCTTCATACTTCATAAACTAGTCTCTATGAGATGTCATGTGGCAAGATGCTCCAGAATCAATCAACTAGACATCATCTAATGCCTGTGTAGCCAAGGCTACAATGAAGGCATCTGCATCACTCTAAGAAGAATCATGATCAGAAGAGCTCTTATTCTTCTTCTTCTTTTTCTCCTATTTACAATCCTTTCGGACATGACCAGTTGCCCACAATTCCAACACTTCACCTTGGACTTCTTTCTAGGAGGCTTTGATCTCCCATTTGATTTAGATTTAGATTTCTTGTCCTTCTTGTTTCCTTTTTCTTTTGATCTTCCTCTAAGAGCAAGGGCCTCCTTCACCATCTCAAAATATTTCCTTCTCATCTCTTCTGATAATAAAGAAGCAACAACATCTTCCATCTTGAAACTGGATGTTGTACTCCCAATTGCCATCACCAGGTGATCCCAAGAGTCTGGAAAATAACACAATAAAAGCATACAATGATCTTCTTCTTCAATCTTCACACCAATAGATGTTAACTATGCAATCAACATGTTGAATGTGTTCAAATGATCAACTACAGACCCCCCTTCCTTCATTCTCAAAGTGTACAACTTCTTCCTTAGGAACATTTTATTCACCAAGGACTTCCCCTGATAAATAGATGCCAATCTCTTCCACAAGGAAGATGCAATCTTCTCTTCATGCATATTCAGAAGAATGGAGTCTGCCAAATAGAGCCTTATTAGCCCCTTATAATTTCTATCTGCAAGGTCCCAATCTTCTTACTTCATGCCTGTAGGTTTCGTTCTAGACACAGCAAGCCACAGATCACGATCCACCAATAGATCTTCCATTTTGAGTTTCCACAACTCAAAATTGTTTCCATTGAATCTCTCTATTTCAATCTTTCCTGATGTGCTAGCCATCTCAATCTGTAATTTGAATTAACAAATTTCTACAAGACTCCCACTGAACAAGATTGACTAAGCAAACCCAACGTACCCACAAGGATAACACAACTGGCCAGGCTTTGATACCACTTGTAAGGAAATCTAAGGTGCAGAAACAACTCTCCTAACATCAAAACCTCAAGGAAGAATGTAGAGACACTTTTAAATTTTACAATTATAGTCCAATTAAGATGCACTTGAGAGAGATAACAAAAACAAAGAATTAAACATACCCATATGAACACTAGATTTATGTGGGAAAACCCTTATAGGAGAAAAACCCACCACACGAAGAGAAGTCACTTTGTATTATAGTAATAAAGATTACATATAGAGATTAGACTTATCTTTCTAATGTCAACTTACAATAAGATATTCAATTGATCAACCTTGTACAGAACATTCAAAATACAATTCTTTCTGAATCGAATTCATAGTAACCATACACCAAACTGTTCATCGAGCATCCAACATTTGAACCGATCAACATCTGCAATTCCTGAGTATATCCATGATGCCCATGGTCTGTCGATCTTCCTCTCAGTAACGACCACAACAGTCCAATTGCTAGTGGTTCCCATTTGACTTCTCTGATTGGTTGAAGACACACCATGTATGATGGTCTCCCAATTAGTCACCGGTGTTCAACCAGTGTTGGCATGTCGGTGAGACACTAACTGTGTCTCCTCGATGCCACAAAGCTAGCATTTTATATTGCCATGAGTCCATACTATTGGCAAGATGTTATACCGAGTCTAGAAAGCTATCACTAAGACTTCGTCATGTCGCCAAGACCTCATACCAATGAACATCACATGTATCGCTATCGCCAAGACTTATCGCTATCAGTGAGACATCATACTAAAGCTCCAAAGTCACATAGACAATAGAATTCCCATCGTAAAGACCATCATCTTTCGCTGAGAGATCATACCGAGCTCTTTATGTAATTTTGAAGTGTTCATCAATCAACAAGACTTACCACTATCGCTAGGAGATAACACCGAAGTCTCAAGTCATACCAAGCACCAAACAACAGTAAAAAAAACTTCTCGCCATTGCTAAGAGTTCTTACCGAACCCTTAGTGTTACCTCGATGCCTCTAAGATAAAGCTATCGATGAGACATCTCACATCGTTAAGACTTCATACTGATCCACCATATGTTACTTTGAGTGTATACTGTTAGTGAGACATACCAACTGTTGCCAAGAGTTCTTCCCGAGTGTTGAAGTCACCCCGATGAATTCAAGAGGATAACTATTAGCAAGAATTTCGATATCGGTAAGACTACATACCGAAGCATATATGTTACTCTGATATCTGCTAGGAACCACACTGTCGACAAGAGATCTCCACTCAACAGAGGTTATAATGAACACAACAGGTCACAATGATAGTATCATTTGGTAAGACTAAAGCAAGGTCACAACGACTAGAACTGTTCAACAAGGTTTCAACTACTAGTCAGCTAGACACAATGGATGTCACACTGAGTTGTCTCTATTAGAGGTTTCAGCCTATGGGATTGAGGCACATATTTCCAACAAAAATCAAGGTTTTAGATCCAAACACCTGGAAGTGCAGATTGAGCAAACTTAGAGCTCCATATTCCATTTTTGAGTTTTCAGAAAAGCTAAAGTGGACTAATTTTCCTAGAGTGGTGAATGAGTTCCACAATACTTGTTTCCTAAATATTTTTGTAGATTTAGATACCTATTTGGCTAAAACAATACCCAGTATAGTTTTCTAGAACTGGGACTAATTTCCCTAGAATGGTGAATGAGTCCCACCAAACATAAAAAATAGCATCTTCAAAATTTTAGATTCATTTCTATTCTCCAACAAGTTCTCATGTGCTCACATTCATTTTTAGAGCTTTCTATTTTGTTTTAATTGCATTTTGAAGTCATTTTCTAGGTCTTTTTGCATATCATAATGTGTTTTCAAAATGTGCATATATCTTAGGTTTTGCATTCATAATCAGTCAAAAATTTCATCTAGTTGCACTTAGATAATCTCATATAGCTTCAATAACATAATACACATCTTAATTTGAGTGAACCACCTAGACTTTTGAGTGGGGTTTATCTCTCTCCCCTTAACTAAAACATACTAAGAGTGCAAGAGTACCCTATAAATCCTACCCAAAAATCTATGGTTCAATTCCTATTAGGGTAGATAGCTTTGAATGATTGTTATGAAGAATAAGGACATTTAAATGAATATTATTATTAGAGTTAATAGATTATTTTTAAGAAAGATAACAAACACCTCCATTACTAGTTTTGAACAATATTTAGAATGCACTTGCACTACCATAATAGTCTATACCTAAATTAGTCTACATAATATACATTGAGGCTAGTGCATTAGTAGGGGATCCAAGTGATCCAAAAAGATGATACCATTGTTGGGATTAGCTAATACTTTGAAAGTAGGAACTGATAACATTCCACAACTGAATAAAATTGAACACCACAATATGCATATTATATAAATTAAAGATTATAAATAGACAATAATGAACCTTGCATATATAGACGAGGATGAGGAGGTGAGAAGGTAGGAGTGAAAATTTAACTACCCCTCCAAAGGTGTAAAATTTTTGAGCCTGCATGACATGTGTGATAGAAAGTGGCAAGTATGCATGTACAAGGTGTCTCAAATGATGAGGACACATGTCTCAACCAAATGAGGTGAGAGAAAAGAATGAAAAAGCCTAAGTAAGCTTAAGATAAGTTTGAATTAGTAAATCCTAGAAAGTTGATATCATAACTAGATATGTAAAGACACTTCTTACACTAACACTCCACTTAGAGAGTAATGTATGCAATATTCTGAGTCCCAACTATTAGGCCATGTTAGGTACTCATCTATAAATTTATCATAAATCATAGTAAAGGAAAAAATGTTGAATGGGAAATAAAAACCCCTCTCCAAAAAATAAATGATGCAAGTTTAGTGAAATGTACAAGTAATAAAGGACTCATGATGACCTCCCAAGAACTAATTGTATCACATAAGAAAATAAATATTCACTCCATAAGAGAGACAAAGAGAATATGAGGCTACCATAAAATGATAGAACTTTTTATGTTGACTGATGCTCAAATAATAATGTAGTATGTGATCCTTGAACCTCAAAAAATATTTCTTCTTCATGGAAGAAGAAAAAATACATATTGGTAAATAAAATATTCCCATGTGAGAAGAATATAATTCTTTTAATGATCTACAATATTCAAAGATAATAACGAAGTCTTTGAAAGTTTCTCAAATGCTCCATGTGAAGGATAATCTAGAACAAGAACTAAAGATATATATGGGTTGGAAATAGTGTTGATGTGGTTATCATTAAAAGTTCCTTCGAACTCTATAAAATGGGATTCACTAAGCAAGTATGATATGCCTTGTAAGTAATCATCCCAATAAACTATATTGGAAACAAAACTATGAATATGGACTATTTACTTGAGTCATGAGAAATAAATGATGTAGGAATGCTCAATACTCAAGAAGAAAGAGGTGAAGGATATGTAATATTATTTTTAGGTGAAGGCACCGATGAGGAGGATAGAACTCCAAGTCTTGAATAACCAAAATGTATCTCCTTATGCATGTTAAAGGTATAAGTGTCATCTATACTTAAACCATCATCAAATTATGTAGAACCAAAGGAAGAAAAGGAATACAATTTGGAATCATGATCAACATGACTAATGGAAATGATGTCTCTAATTTATAAATATTTGATGATCAAGGAATGTGTTACAAAATCAACTATTTTCCCTATGCCTCTATGTGTTTTCTAATATATGCAAAGGATATTGTTGGATAAGGAAGGTACATAAAGAACATCATTGAATGTTCCTTCACTAATCTCAATAGAGCCCTTTCTAAGAGCTCAAATATATATGTTATTCACCGTCAAGATTGGTGGAAATGAACAAGGCTCAAATGTAGAAAACTATTCACTAGATGTAGCCATGTGGTGTGATGCCCCATAATAAAAAGCCACTTATGTCATGTGTTTTTTGTAGAAGAAAAGAGTGTCATATACCCTTTTTCTTGGATATCTTTGAATATGTAGATGATATCTAGATGGAGAGGAGAAATAACCAATTCTCAGGTACATGAAGGAAATTGAAAGTGATGTTGTTGAAGAAGATGCCTCATTTAATCATTTTCCTTTTTAAAATATTAGTTTTTGTCACATCCTAGACTAAAGACCCCTTTTCCGTGAACATTGGGTGGATAATAAAATAAATAAATAAAATAAACTATTAGTCAAAAACATGGGAAGACCAATATGGACGAAGATATGGGCATCATGTGGTCAAAGAAAATAAGAACCTGAAGAGAACATACATTTAAGAGGGAAATGAATGAAAAGGGAGGGTGTCAGTATAGGAACCACATGAAGGTATGGACATCCATCAATGCTAAGTGATTGGAAGAATGATGTTCCTTAACTATTATTCATTTTTACATATATTCACAAGTTTTTTTATGGAGATAAAATGTGGGAGAAGAAAGAAACAAGGGATAGTGTGTGAGAACATAAAGGCAAGGAGAGAGAGAGAGTGTGAGAGAAAATGAGAGAAGATAATGGTGTGTGCATAAGAAGGGAATAATATATTTCAAAATCCTCTAAATTGGAGGAAATGAGTGAAGAAATGCAAAAAAAAGAGGATAGTAAAATGCTGAGGGATGTAGGTTACAAAGGTGTTTAAGAAAAGAGGGAGAAGAAAGAGAAACAAAATCATAGGAAGAGAGGAGGAAATATAGAGATGGAGAGGACACACAAATTGAATGATGTGGAGAGAAAAAAAAATGGAGAAACAACAAAATTATGTTCAAAAGAGAAGAGAGTAGAGAAATGGGAGGAGAAGGAGGGTGAAGGGAGAGAAAGAGAGAACAGGTGGTGAGGTAAACAGAGGAAAGGTTGATGTTGGAGGTAGAAGGAAAAGAAAGAATGCAGGGGATAAAGGAGGTTGATGAGATTTTACAAGGAGAGTGGGAGGAGAGTGCATAGAAGGCATGAGGGAGAGTAGGAAAAGGATGCGAAATATGCACAAAATATGTTTGTGAAGATGCCTTTAAAATGTTGGAGCAAATGCTACTTGGAAGTGTAAATTCAAATTTCACAGACATTGCCAACATCCTCCCTACCTACAAAGAAAAGAGAGTGGGAGGGCATCTGAGAAGTGTTGGGTAGCTTATGATAGGATGTAATCTCCAAAACCATCAATTACAATGCTCCTAGTGATATTGGTGGAAGAGTAGGAGAATAAAAAGACAACCATATGAGTTGGGTAACACTTATACAAGGAAGCAAATAAACTTAGTTTATAGAGTATGGAGTCTTGTTGGGTAGCCACCATGAGAGAAGTTGATTCCCATTTCCACATTAGATATTTCTTCCATATCATTCTTATAGCTAAGTACACCCATCTCATACTATTACTTCCTAAAAATATCATTTAATTTTGCACTATTCTTCCCTATGGCTAAATGGGGGTTTGAGTGTTTTATGTATATAATTTTATGTTGCTAATTCTGCACTACTCTTTCCTATAGCTAAATGGGGGATTAAGAGATTAAGGAAATAATATTAGGTTGTTAAGAAGTGCATTAATCAGATTAAGTTTTATTAGGTTAAATTATTTTCTTTTGAATGTTTGAACTATCTTATAGATAAAAGTCGATGGTTTTGCTTGTTCTTATCTTAAGTGGTTATATAGAAAAATGTGGAATTGAGTTTAGATTAAATATATAGAACTTTTTATATATTATGAATTAGGAACATAGTTACCTAACCCAAGTTTCAAACTGTGGTTGAAAAAAATGGTAATTGAAAATAAATCCTTTTTAATGGCACTAAAACCACACTAAACCAAACATAATTTAACATTCAAGTTGATAATGTTGGTAATATACTTTGGGGTTGAGATAAAGGATTTATATGGATACATGATGACTAGAGACCCCGTAAGTATAAGAATCCTAATATTTGAACTATTAAATAAACTAAGGAAAGGTTACTATAGTTGTACTAGATTTTTTCCTATATTTTATCTTGTTGAAGTATCCATATTGATTTGTGGCATAAGAAAAATATCACTTTACAAGAATAGGATTATTGTAAAGGAATTGAGAATAGTTGAAATAAGTTCTATAATAGTAAAAAAAAAAAGTATTCTAACTCTTAAGTGTGGTGGGTTTCATAGATGTGTTTTATTGACATTTAGATTAAAATATTGGTCAATATGAGATGTAGATGAGCTATAGATAAATTGCCATCTATTCACTATTATTGATACATTTCCTATTAATGGGTTATGAAAAATAAAGTGGTGAGGTCTTATTAGAGATTTTGATGTACTTATATTGAAGTGTTATAACTATGGCTTATGAAATAGGGAACTGGTTTGGACTTCCTCAATTGGTATTACACATTGCTGCCTAGTGGGAATCACTTAAAGGAACCTTATTGGATATGAAATGGGTAAAAAAAAAAGGTTCTTTTATTTGATAAGATTGGATATGAAGTGGGTATTATGTCAAAAGGCATATTATGATATGGTCGGTATCCTAGCATGTGGGCATATGCAATTATGAGAAGCATTTAGAAACAAATTTCAAGTGAAAATAAATTATCTAGTTATGCCCTAAGCCAATTCAAGGATAAGGGTTACACCATAGGATAAATAAAATTAGAAGGCTAAGAATATTATTACCACTAATATTAAGGAATGCATATCCTTTTATGAAGATATGATGAGCATAATGTTTCCAATTACCTTAAGCATGACATGGATATTGATCATGCTTAAAGAAGGTTTATAACTAATGTGTTATGTATTTCAAGGTTCGAAAGGATATTATGTGACAATTTGATAAATTTCATTATAAGGGAAATTGGAGTAATAAGGTCCTTAAATTCCATTTTATCCTTCTTGCTTACTAAAATAATAAGACATGCTATATAGATATATATATAAATACACACACACTCACACACACTCACATACATACATACATACATACATACATATATCTATACACACACACACACACACACATACATACATACATACATACATATATATATACTCATATATATATAGATATATACATATATACATATATGCCCTAAGCCAATACAAGGATACGGGTTACACCATAGGATAAATAAAATTAGCAGGTTAAGAATATTATTACCACTAATATAAAGGAATGGATATCCTTATATGAAGATATGATGAGAATAATGTTGCCAATTGCCTTGAGTATGCCATAGATATTGATCATGCTTAAAGAAGGTTTATAACTAATGTGTTATGTATTTCAAGGTTCGAAAGGATATTATGTGACAACTTGAGAAATTTCATTGTAAGGGAAATAGGAGTAATAAGGTCCTTAAATGCCATTTTATCCTTCTTGCTTACTAAAATAATAAGACATGCTATATACATATATATATAAATATAGATACATACATATACATACATACATACATACATACATACATACATACATACATACATACATACATACACATATATATATATATGTATGTATGTATATGTGTATATATATATACATATACATATACATATATATATGTATGTATGTGTATATGTATATACATATACACATACATACATACATACATACATACACACATATATATATGGACCCCTTGAGTATAAGAATCTTAATATTGAACCTATTATATGAGTTTCAAATGAAAATGTCTTCCTACGGGTTTATGTCAACCAAGGTAGTTGGGTATTAAGTAATAAGCCTAGTTGAGCTAGGCCAATGAGATGAAAATATAAAAGAGTTAGGATGTTCAAACAATATTATAAATGAAATGGGTGGAGTTTGATCCAATACCTTGATATACTTAACGACGAGTGAAACCTTGGGTTAGGGGAAGTTGTTTGTAGGTATCGTTGAGAGAATTTGTAGGAGAACTAAATGTGAGTTTGATTCGTTTGGAAGCAAAAACATAGGTGGTCATTGGGAAAAGGATGTCCCTATGACCTCAAGTCTATAGGGGGAGGGTTTAGGGGGGATAAATCCAAGGAATGGGGTTGTTCCTAAATGGTTTTATCTTTCCTCCTTTGTAAGCTTCAGTTTAAGGCTAAAATGGGTATCAAATGGGTATTGATCAAGTTAAGGGAATTTAATAACTTATATCTAATACATAATAGGATTTTATTAAACATAATAAAGTAAGGGATTTAACTACTTTATAATGGGTATTTGATTATATGTATATGATGGGTAAAGTCCATCTCATGTTGGTTCCGTGTATCTCTTATGTGTTAGTGTAATTCAACTCCATGTCTATGTGTTTATGTATAGGTATGTGTATTTGTTGATTGTGATTGTGATCCAGGTTATGTATGACCCACCCAAGAGTGAACCTCCAAGATATTTGAGTAATGAGAGATAGTCATTGGATTGTGCCAATGACTAATGTCTGGGCTACTACTAGGGTTTAGTTAGCATTCACCTAGCCCATGAAGGTGAAGATAGTGGGCTACCCTAGTTATGATATAGTCAGCAGTTGCACAGTTAGGGACCCATCTATGTGGGTAATGGTAATCTAGGGCTAATTGTGTATTGAGAGGGTTCACTAGTTGTCACTGATAAGCACGGAAGTGACCGATGCCAAGTGTTACCTAGGATTGTGAAGAAGATAGCTAACAATACCACTAAGGTCACATGGCAACATATGTTAGGAGCTACTTCTTCTTGGGTGGACAGACTTGTCGTTGATGGCCTATAGGTGACTAAAGTTAGAATCCACTAGGTTTGGTAGGTTTATCACTTAGGTAAACCCTTGGGAAGGTGGATGACCCTGTAGTGTAGTATGGGATGTTCCAAATCCCATTACTAGTTGTCAAACTATATACTTAGCCTTTTAGGGTTGAGGACAGACCTGCGATGTAGTATGGCATGCTTCGAATCCTCTTCCCATTTATCCATGATGTAGAAGACTAAAGGAAAGGATATGATCCATGGTGTAGTGAACAATGGTCCAATATTCTTTCTATTTGGGGTGCATTATGGACATGTGTCAGCCATTATGGATGTGAAGTATGTTGGAGCTCATTGCTATGTATATGTGATGTATGTTGGAGCTTTCCACTCTGTATGTGATGAATGTTGGATCTTGTCAATATGTACTTGTGATGTATCTTGGAGTTCATTAATGTTTATTTGTGATATATGTTAGTATTTGTGATATATGCTAGAGCCAGTCTCTAGTGTAAATGTGATATGTGTATGAGAAAATCATTATTTTACTTGTGATGTGCATATGAGCTAATCACCCTTGTACTTATGATTTGTGTATGATCCAAACACTATTATACTTGTGATGTGTACGAGTTAGTTAGCTTGTGGATATAGAGGTATGATTGTGAGAATAATTATGTATGATCTTTGGGATTATGGTATGATATGCCTCTTGTGAATATTTTGAATGTTTGTACACTAATGCTTGGTAATGTTTGGATGGACCCAATACCTAATGGTAAGTTGTTATCAAAATTTATTATCATTATATTATAATTAAACTAAGTTGATATCTTCATGCTTAATTAATAGCCTTGGGTTAAAAGTGAGATCAAAGATCTCATGCAAGAGGAGAGAATAAAATCCCTCTAATGGTGTGGGGTGAATTATGAAGCCTCTGATTTTCCATGAGGTGATACATAGTAAAGGTCATCACAAACCCTCAAGGGTTAGGTTATAGGTCTAATAAATACCTTGTCCTTGGGACCTTACCATAGGTTTGAGTGTAAGCATATAAGTAGTAGTGTCGATTTTTGTTGCCACCATGGTGAATGTAGAGCTATTGAATTTAACACTTCTAATTTACATGGAATATGTTTGGTTGGTTAAGTTGGTAGTGCTGCATTGTTTTAAAAAAATGTTTTTCCCGAGATGGGGATTTTACATTAGTATTAGAGAAACCAGGTTCAATTGTTGGACCTATGAGGCTCACTTGACTCTAGCTTACATTGTCTTACACTACCAACTGACCATAACCAAGTTGGTCACTTGATACATACATAATTATTTTGAATATGTTAAATGGACTCTTAAGCTCCTAAGAATGGATGGCAATCCTAACCAAAAATGAAACTAGGATGAGTGCAAAAGGGAAATTTGGATATATGAATTGTAAATGAAAATTAGAGTGTGAGTGGAAGGTTAAGGTATTTAATGATTTCTACTATCCATAACTCACTAGTTGGATTTGATTTTATCCCTTGTCATGTGGAAAATTTCATGGCACAATTAAGAGTATTAAGAAATATACTCATGATGTAATTATGAATGGATATGAGCTTAAAATACAAAGAACATAAGGTTTATTTTGGAAGGGTTGACTAGTTAATGTGTGTACCTAATGGTATCATATTGACCTCTCCTAAGAAAAAAAACCCATAAATTGGAAATGGATGATAGGATTGAGCAAAAATTCTCAGTTGAGGCAAAATTTTAATATACACCATCTAAAATAATATTAAAAATTAGTTTGAATTTGATCAAATTAAGGAAAAAGGAAACCCCTTGGGAGGTGAGGATCAAGAGTATAAAAGCAATTAACCTAGTTAGTAACCCAAAATTTTAGAGAGATTAACAAAATAAGTTGGGACAACTTAACCTAAGGGGGTGAGGATGTCACATCCTATAATAAAGGACCCATATCATGTTCCTAAACTAAAATAACCTGTTAGTCAAAAGCATGGGAAAACCAATATGGATGAAGGTATGGGCATCATGTGGTCAAAGAAAATAAGAAACTAAAGAGACAACATACGTTTAAGAAGGAAATGAATTTAAAGGGAGGGTGTTAGTGCAAGAACCACATGAAGGTATGGGCATCCATCAATGCTAAGTGACTAGTACAATGGCGTACCTTAGCCATTATTTATGTTTGTAGATATTCATAATTTTTTTAAAATAGATAAAATGTGGGAGAAGAAAGAAACATGGAATGGTGTGTGAGAATAGAAAGGTAGAGAGAGAGCATGAGATAAAATATGAGAAGACAAAGGTGTGTGCATAAGGGAATAGAATATTTTAAAACCCTATCCACTTGAGGAAATGAGTGAAGAAATGCAGAGAACATAGGAGGGTAAAAATGGAGAGGGACGAAGGTTGCAAGGGAGTTTGAGAAAAGAGGGAGAAAAAGGATAAAAAAATTGCAGGAAGAGAGGAGGCAAGATAGAGATGGAGAGGGCACACAGAGTGAAAGGTGTGGGGAGAAAACAGATGGAGAAACAAAAAAATCATGTGCAAAAGAGAAGAGAGGAGAAATGTGAGGAGAAGGAAAGGAAAGGGAGAGAAAGAGAGAATAAGTGGTGAGGTAAAAAGAGGAGAGGTCGATGCTAGAGGGGGGAGGAAAAGAAAGAACATAGGGGATAAAGGAGGTTGATTAGGTTTTCCAATGGAGAGTGGGAGGAGAGTGCAAAGAATGGAATGAGGAAGAGTAAGGAAAGGATGTAGGATATGCAAAAACTATGTTTGTGAAGATGCCTTTAAAATTTCAAAGCAAATGCTACTAGGAATTGTATATCCAAATTTCACAAATATTGCCAACATCCTCCCTTCCTGCAAAGAAAAGAGGGCGAGAGGGCATCTAAGAAGTTTTGGGTAGCTTGTGACAAGATGCAATCTCCTGGCCCATCAATTACAATCCTCTTAGTGATATTGGTGGAAGAGTAGGAGAATAAAAGGACATGTGAGTTGGGTAACACTTATACAAGGAATCAAAGCAGCTCGATTTATAGAGTGTGGAGTCTTGTTGGGTAGCCACCATGAGAGAAGTTGATTCCCATGTCCACATAAGATATTTCTTCCATATCATTCTTATAGCTAAGTACACTCATCCCATACTATTACTTCCTAAAAGTATTGTTTAATTTTACACTATTCTTCCCTATAGCTAAATGGGGGTTTGAGAGTTTAAGGATATAAGATAATATTGTTAATTTTGCACTACTCTTTCTTGTAGCTAAATGGGGGATTGAGAGATTAAGGACATAAGATTAGGTTGTTAAGAAGTGCATTAATGGGATTAATTTTTTTTAGGTTAAAATATTTTATCTTTTAAATGTTTGAACTATCTTATAGATAAATGTAACATCTTTCTATGCAACCCCGAAGGGTAAGAGCCAAAAGAGGAATATGTACTACCAAAATGCCATGACAACACCCAAAGCAGCCAAGAATCCCAAAACATTTAAACACACTTGAATATGCACATTTCTAACTCAAAAATTCAAGGAAAACATAGAGGAATACCTTAAATAAGCCCCAAATTTGAAGTGAAGAAATAATTTGGGCACACCAAGATTCCAAAATGGGGCAGCAAGATTACAAGGCTATGTTGAACCTCCAGAGCCATTGCCCACAAATTTCTTCTTAGAAATTCTCCATGTTTCTTCCCCAACTCATCTACCCAAATTGTGGGGTTTTCTCCTCCCCAAAACAAAAGTTTTCTTCACCAAAAAGATCCCTCTCCCAAAACTATATATATATATATATACTGCCCATTTTCATTTTAACTAAACTCCTCAAAATAATAAATGAAATAAAAATATTTAATTAAATGAACTAATAAAGCTCTCTAAATAAATTAATTAAAATCACTAACTATACAATATTCTCTATTACACATAAAAATTATAATTTAAATCCAACATTAAAATACACAAAGCTCCCCAATAAGATTTAAATAAGACTATAAGAGCTCACAAAAAGGATTAATAAAATCATTTAAAATTACTAAATGAAATATATCATTCCCTTGAATGATCAATAAAAATCACTTAAAACAACATATTTAAAACCTCATGAATATAACCATTCCAATCTCCAATCAATAAAACACTATAAAATACCATCTATGAAACCACGTCATAACATTGAAAACCAAAATATATAGCCACATAATAGATTAATGGAAACCATGACAAAATACCTCAACAAAACATATTGGTAAACCACATGCGACCGCAAGGTGCTCCAGAGATTACCATTAGGTAATCAGACGATAAGACAACAATATAGGAACACCACACTAATAAGGTATAGAGGGCTAGGGAAGGGGATGTTTGGCTTGTGACTACCTCCAGTAACCACCATCGGGGAATATGAGTACACTTAGGCCTATGGATCTAGGTGGAGTCAATACTGAGTACCTACATCACTCCAATCACATGTCAAAGTACATGTGCATATAACATATATCATATAGTCGAAGCAACATCAATCATCAAGAAGAGGGTCATGATATCGTAAGCCTCTCGAATACGAGTGTTACAAAATCATCCCTTTCATGTCCATAATCATAAAAAAGCAATGATAACAGTATATAAACATATAAGCATGTAATCCAAAATAATAACTAATCATGATAACCTTTCCATACTCATCAATGTCTAATCACAACATTTAATAGTTAGAATACCAAATCAAAATCAAAATGCTATCTTACCTAGGCTGGGTTTAGAGAGGTGTTACAAAAAAAATTGATTGTTTTACTTGTTCTTATCTTAAGTGGTTATATGGAACAACATGGCATTGAGTTTATATTAAATATATAGACCTTTTTATATATTATGAATTAGGAACATAGTTACCTAACCCAAGTTTCAAATTATGGTTGAACAAAAATGTAATGGAAGATAACTCCTTTTTAATGTCACTAAAACCACACTAAACCAAACATAATTTAACATTCAACTTGATAATGTTGGTAGTCTACTTTGAGGTTGAGATATAGGATTTATATGGATACATTATGACTAGAGAACCCCTAAGTATAATAATCTTAATATTTGAACTATCAAATAAACTAAAGAAAGGTTACTACAATTGTACTAGATTGTTTCCTATATTTTATGTTGTTGAAGTATCCATATTAATTTGTGGCATAAGAGAAATACCACTTTACAAGAATAGGATTATTGTAAAGGAATTGAGAATAGTTGAAAGAAGTGCTATAATAGTCAAAACAAAGTCTTCTAACTCTTAAGTGTGTGGTGGGTTTCACCAATGTGTTTTATTGACTTTTAGATTAAAAGATTTGTCAATATGAGATGTAGATTGGTCATAAATAAATTACATTCTATTCACTATTACTGATACATTTCCTATTAATGGGTTATGAATAATAATATGGTGAGGTCTAATTAGATATTTCAATGTACTTATACTAATGTGTTTTAACTATGGCTTCTGAAATAGGGAACTGGTTTGGACTTCCTCACTTGGTATTACACATTGCCTCATATTGGGAATCACTTAAAGGAACCTTATTGGATATGAAATGGGTAACAACAAAAAGTTGTCTTTTATTTGATAAGATTGGATATGAAGTGGGTAATATGTCAAAAGACATATTATGATATGGTCGGTATCATAGCATGTGGGCATATGCAATTATAAGAAGCATTTAGAAACAAATGTCAAGTGAAAATAAATTATATAGTTATGCCTTAAGCCAATACAAGGATAAGGGTTACACCATAGGATAAATAAAATTAGAAGGTTAAGAATATTATTACTACTAATATCAAGGAATGCATATCCTTATATGAAGATATGATGAGCATAATGCTTCCAATTACATTGAGTATGAGGGGATATTGATCATGCTTAAAGAAGGTTTATAACTAATGTGGTATGTATTTCATGGTTCAAAAGGATATTATATGACCATTTGAGAAATTTCATTGTAACAGAAATAGGAGTAATAAGGTCCTTAAATATCATTTTATCCTTATTGATTAATGTTGATAATCAAAGCTTGCGCCTCTCCAACAACCTTATGGGAAATTTAGTGAGTGGGCAACTGATTTGTGCCTCATTGAATACCTCCAGGATTTGTATAGAAGGTCGGCTCTTCTTTGGGTTTTAGAGAAAAGGGTAGAAGGAAATGTAAACATAAAACATTAAAATGGTGATGCACCAAATCTTTTACAACATTTCAAACCCAATCTTTCCTATGAGTGATATAATTAGACATAGAATACCATAACTCTTTATTGTTGGAAAGAGAACAAATAGCAAAGGCTAACAACAAGAACAATGCAAAATTTCAAATCTTCGTGTAGGAAGTGTTCATTAAGGTCTGATCAAACATTAATATTTCAAAGGTTACCAAAAAAACATTCAAAAAATTATGTAAACTCTCTCTCCTAATACAACACAACATAACAAAACAACAACCCTTTAGAAAAATAGAGAATTCCGCTAACATAATCTAGTTTTCACAAGTTATTATTCCACCATGTAAGCCTACAACATGGAAATAAACAACTTAAACTATTTGAATTAACCTTGCTTCACACAATATTTTATTTAGAATGAAAGCATAAAGAAGGAAAAAATGATAAAGGCCATGTTAGAAATGTAAAATTTTGAAATTTTTACATTCTATTGCATCCAAAAGTTCTAGTATTGAGTTCTCATTATAAGCATCAAAGTCCTTCTTTGTATTGGCTTGCTTGTTTTCTATCATAAAATCCATTGAATCCATCAAGTCTTTCATTTTTCATTAAAAGACCCGAATCGGCAAGACATTGTAAAAGTCTCCCCGACCTGATTTTTCACTAATATATGTTTGTTGTAGACTATCGGCGGGACAATTTGCTTGTTTCAGCGACATAAGGAATCATTTCGGAAAAGGGGAGTCATTGTTGGAGTGAAGTCATGGCGAATACAGTGTGTTTCGCCGACTGGTGCATGTGGAAGTTTATCGCTCAAGATAAAGGTGTTCGGGAAAATGTTTCGGCGAACTAATTTTTTCTTACCGACAGGCATCCTGAAAAAAGTATATCGGCATATGTTGGGGCATTGGTCTAATGTCAAGGCGAAGACAACATGTCATACCGACTAATGCATAAAGGGGTTGTTTCGGCCAGACTAATTGGTATCGGTATGAACTCATAATGAAATCATTTTGTTTTACCGATTGACTTGCAAACAGATGTTTCGGTAAGACTTATGTGCATCGGGAAAGGTCTAGGTGAAGGGCCTATTGTTTGGCCAAACTAAGTTCAAAGGTATTTCAAATCTATTGGTGAGAAGCTATGGAGCCTTGCCGATTCAAATCTTATGCTGATGGAGATATGCATCGTCAGGAGGAGAACTTATTGGCATAAGTTTCACTGAAGTATGAATATTATACTGATAGATGGTTCGGGGTGAGTTTTTCCAAATAGGTGCAATCTGGAGGAGTGATTTCGATAGGACATTTGGTGTCGGTGTAAGTTTTCCCAAAGGTTCATTGTTTTGCTGAAAGTATTGTTTCAATGGTTGGGTTTATTTCTTTGGTGAGAAAACTTGGTGGACATGCCAAAATGAGAATTCATCGGTGAAAGGGTGATTTTGTTTTAGCGAATGAAAATACATTGAAAAGTACATATCGGTAAGATGCAAAGATATCTGCATAACATCTCCCCGACTTTGAAAGTCACAGCGAAGCGGGTGAAACGAAGATTGTATCGGCAAGGGTACAAATTTGTCTTGGTGACCCAATGCAGATAAAGAATTTCGGTGAAACAAGATGATATCTATGAGAGGTTTCCCCAACTTTGAATTGTCACAGCGACATGAAAAGCAGAAGCATTTGTCATCAAGTTGGTTCCATGTGTCGGTAAGACCGCAGAGTGTCTTGGTGAATGATGAAATAAACGTTGAAAAGGGATTTCGCCCCAGATTTGAATTTTTCTCATCGAAAGGACATTTGATGCGACAATGCTAGTTTCAAAGGAGGTGTCATTCGTGCTTCATTAATGGCACGATGGGATAAAATAGTAATGACAGTAGTGTTTTAATCAATTCCTCATTTTTGAATTGATTACTGGTGAATTGGCGAGCTGAACAAGAGAACCAAGACAATTTTTCAGTCTGAGGAGCTCAAGTAGAATACTATAAGTAATTGCTTTTCTGTTTTTCATATTTTGATTTTGTAAGCTTGAAAAATGGAGTCTTCTGGTTCTGGAAAGGGTAAGGGTAGAAAACTTGGTGAGAGTAGTCAGTCGAAGGGAAAGAAACAAAAGACTGATACAGAGCATGAAGGCACTGAAAGGAACCTAAACCAAGACCTTATTGATCAATTACCTGGTTCGGGGCCTAAAGCTAGAAGGTCCGCACAGCTTAGGGAAGAAGTAGACAAGTTGGATGACAAATGCAAGTTCATAGGGAAATTGGTGTGCCCTAATGTATTTGTCAATGCTGAATGAAATCATGAAGGTAGCTTATGTAGATGATACAACATTGGAAGAAGTGAGTAAGAAAAGTGAGGAAATGGTCAAGATGGAAGTTACGGTCCGGAATGCTGTTGGAGATGTGGACACGTATGAGCGCCAGGATTATTTGGACCACCTCAACAAGACTCACTTGTGGCTAAATAGAGCCTAATTATTCTCTGTCTTATGTTTTATAATTTGTATTTTCTATTTCCAAAAGGATGCATCCTTTCATATTCTCAATGTATAAATGTCTATTTTGAAAACAATATGAAAATATAGGTAGAATAGGATAGAGAATAGAGAATACAGTGGAACACCATGTTTCATGGGGTTGATGCTATGCTGTATGTTCTAAAGCCATGGAAATATCAATGAAAATCATCTGATTTGTTGGCGAATTCTGGTGTCAATTGTTGTGTTGTGCCTATTGAAAGAATTATTTGAGTTGTCTCTAAAATTGATGTTTCTTGGTTATTTAGAGCAACATAACAAGTTTATTTCTGGTTTATCAGTACATATTTTCCGTATCTATGTGATTGGTTGATAGGTTCTTTCAAGGAAGGATTAAATCCTTTTGATTAATCACAGTAATCAGGGAATTTCATTTAGATCAGTAAGAAGAAAATAATCACAGCCTTGCATTTTTATATTGGTTATAAATAAATATGCCAAACAATTTGAATGAATCCAGAAAGAAGTTAGTTGTCTATGATTTTATTTGATTCTGTATATTATATAAGGCACTGGTCTCACTGTTTTCATCATTTAGTTTTATTCATACTTTTTACATCTGTTAACTTAGCATTTTAGGGTTTAGTTTTGAATGCTGGTATACAATATATACCAAATTTGTTTTATTTTGTCCATTTCAATTTGCCATCTTGGACAAATCATGGCATGAAGATAAGATCAACAGCCAAGTCTGCTTCATTTATTATAGGTACACCCGCCTAGGTCTAGCAGTGCCTAGAGAGTAGAAGGTTTAATTCTTTCAAACCTTGTTTTGTTACCCTAAAACGTTGTGAAATCTTGGCAACCTTTCATGGTTTAAACCTACATTTTTGAGAGATAACAAATTAGCGACTCTACTAGGGATAACAAAGAATCTGTGCCTTAATCATAGAGTCAGAATTCCTATATACAGACTCCGCTGGGAATACCAAGTAACAATCTTTTTTCTCACTTTCAAGAAAGTGAGTGGCGACTCTGATTAAGCATTACAATATGAATGGAAGAAGATCTCAGTTTAGGGGAGGTCATTCTGGAGCTCCTCCTGGTAATAGTAAGTGGATACGTAAAAATGATAAGGCTGACAAGGGTAAAGGGAAAAGTGAGGACATGTGCTTAACAAACAAAGATAAATCATCAATACCTTTTAGTGAGAATTGCTTTGACACATGGAAAGATAATTCATCTAAAGAGCTCTGTACCCCAGAAGATTAGAGAAATCCTTTTTACAATCCTCAAAAAAATGTTGAATTTGAAGCTAGAAAACAGGCTGAATTTGAAGCCGAACGACTTAGAGTGCAATATGAATATGACCAAAAAATGGAAAGTAATCAGAGTGGACCTGCTAATCAGGAAATTCAACAAGAAGATTATGAATCTTTAAGTTATGAGGAAATTAGGGCACGGTATGAATCTCAAAGAAAAGAAAGAGAAGAGCAAGAAAAGGCCCAAATGATTCAAGCAATGAGGGAATTCAAATGGCAAAAAGCTCAGAACATTCCACACACATCAGCTTTTCCTCCAAAATATGTACCACCCCATAAACATGGCAATCATGGTGTGAGGTATTCTGAACCACCAAGGATTCCTCACCATCAAATTGGGAATCAATATAGATAGCCAAATCGTCCACCTTTTGTTCCCACACAACATCCAAATAATTATCCACCTCCTGGTCAGCGTCATGTGCCACAGCAAAATATGCAGTACAATAATCCTATGTACCAATATCAACACCCACCTAATCCTCCTCCTTATCAATATACAACCATGATCGGACAATTTGATCTAGCAGGGTTTCAATTATACCCATATCCCATGGACATCAGTTGGAGAGGTTTAGTACCCAAGTTTACAGGCAGTAATGCAATCACTGCTGAGGATCATTTAAGAAGTTTCAATTCTTTCATTCAGGATTTGGATGTACCCTATGAAGATTTGCATATGAGATTATTCATGATGTCTCTTATTGAAGAAGCTAGGGACTGGTTCAATAGCCTGGCAATAGCTTCTATTTATTCTCTCCAAATATTTCAGGATCAATTCCTTGAACAATTTGGGAATTTGAGTGCACCAAACATTGCTCTCCATGAACTAATGCGAGTTCAGAAAGGTCAAAATGATTCAGTCTTTGATTTTAACAGAAGATTCAATAAATTGCAGAATAGAATACCTCCCAGATCAAAGTTACCTGACTCTGTAGCATTAAGTGTTTACTTGAATGCATTTGACCCTAAAACAGGGTATGAGCTGAGAAACAGGTTCCCAAGGGACTTAACTGAAGCACAAAAGATAGCATTAATAATAGAGAATAACAAAAAAGTTGCTGGGATAATAAATAAGAGAGACAACCCTCGAGTTCCTCAACAAAATAATAATTATCAATATAAGCAGGAGAACACATATAGAAATGAAAGACCAAGGCTGAGGTTACATGACATTCCCTATAACACAAACTGGAAGGATGGGAAACCCATAATAGATAAGCCTAGAAGCAAAGAAACTCCTGATCCATTGAAGAAGAAGGGAACATATGTGGTGAATAGCAATTATTTTTGTGAGGCTTGTGATAAGCCACATTCCCCTGAATATTGTGTTCTAGCCTAGAGAATGCAAGAAGAAGGATTGCTAATTGGAGATGATGGGGAAGATCATATGATCTACTTGACTTCAAATGCTTCTCATCATGTTGAGGAGAGGTACTCATCTTCGGAGGAGGTTATGAGTATGACATTGCAGAACGAAGGTATAATGTACATATGGTTGAGCAGCATGTTTTTTCTAACTCTGAGGATGATTATGTAGAACCACAATCTGTTGAGGTGCCTGCTCACAATAATGTGAGGAGACTTACTGAAGAAGAAATAGAAAAATTGACTGTTGCTGCAGTAGAAGAAGCCAAGAATAAATACTGGTTGAGGAACAGGACGGTAAATGAGAAGGAAGGTGTCCCTAGGGGTATCTTTATGAAAGATCAGAAAGTTGTGCAAGGAGTTTCAAAGAAAAATGAAAACAAACAACGTGAAGAAAGTAAACAGAATCCTATCCAAAAGGATGCAGTAAAAGAGCTACATAAAGAAATTCAAAAAAATGATCAGTCAGGTAGAGGAGAAAAAGAAGTAAACAAAGGAGAAACATTAGAACAGAAGAAAGTAGTTAAGGCAGATGGTTCTTCTTTTGATTTTACTCAAGCCTTGTCTCAGGTAAAGATGTCTGTCCCACTTCTAGAAATGATGAAAATTAAGGAGTACAGGGACAGTGCAATGCAATTGATAACAAATGAGAGTGAAAAACATGTAAGTACTGAAAATAAAATGGTTGCAAAAAAAAGCAAGATAAAGTAAACGTCCCAGAAATATGCTTGAGTAATGTATTGACAAGTCCACCATAGGTTGATCCTTTCTTTATCACATTACTCATAAATAATAAATTATTGAGGAATTGTATGATAGATTCTGGTGCCGCCATGAATATTATGCCAGTAGGAGTGATGAAACAACTAGGCATGTGGGTGGATACACATGAAGGAAAGTGTTACACAATGGATAACCAACCTGTTCCTGTGGTTGGTATAATGAAAGATGTAGAAGTCAAGTTAGCTGTCTACCCTCAAGTAGCTTACAATATTGATATAATAGTTATAGACACCCCTCCTCAATTCGGTATGCTTTTATCAAGGCAATGGACGGCGGCTATTGGTGGAAATGTCTAGTTCGATCTATCTTATGCAACCATTCCTGTAAATGGCCAAGAAGTGAAATTGTATAGGGAGCCGAGGATGAATCAGCTCATTGATTCTATGCCACAAGACCAAATCAATTGCTTTTGTGATGTTGATCTTGGGAGTTTCAAAATAGAACCAGCAAAGCCATAATTGATTAATAGTGATCCTACTGAGAAGCATGCTGCAAGGAACCACAATGGTCTGTGGAAGATGTATTTCGATGGAGCCTGCAGCTAAGAAGGCAATGGAGTTGGGATAGTATTTGTTTCACCTAAAGGTAATACATTTAAGTATTCATTCTTGTTAACTTTTGAATGCACGAATAATGTGGCGGAGTATGAAGCTCTGTTAACTGGATTGAATATAGCGGCGAAGCATAAAATAAAGTTGCAAGCTATTCTAGGAGATTCTGAGTTAGTTATCTCACAAGTCAAGGCGAAGTATACAACAAAAGATTAAAGCAATACAGAAATGCTGTATGGGATACAATAGAATTGCTTGATGATTTCTCGATTGAGTGGGTGGATAGATTGAAGAATATAATGGCAGATTTTCTAACTAATGTAGCATTGAAGAGAGATGATATTACGTTGGCAGGAGTGTCACAAATTAAATTCAAAACAAGGCCTGCTATGCCTGATAATGTATATAGCTGGCAAGTTTTTAATGATGACACTGATCTTTTAAAATTCCTTCACTGTATAGACCAGTATGAAGCTCAAGAGATTGATTTCAATGCTTTTGTTGAAGAAGTTGATGGAAAAGAGACAGTCTTTGGAAAAGAGATCTTGCAGCTTAAAACAAAGAAGATTCCTAAAGGCTTGGTGGCATTAGAGAGGGTATATGATGGAAGTGATCGGTCTTTAATAAAGCAAACACTGGTTGGAAGGGATGACATTGAAAAAATTAATTTGGGAACTGAGATGGCACCAAAAAAGGTGTACATAGGTAAAAAGATCAATCCTACAATTAGAAAAATGCTGATTGAATTGCTAAGAAAGTATAAACATGTGTTTGCTTGGTCTTATGAAGATTTGAAAGCATATAGAGAAGACTTGTTTCAGCATGAAATACCATTGAAGCCAGATGCTAAACCATTCAGACAAAAGCAAGGGCTGATAAATCCAACTCTAGAACCTAAAATGCAGGAGGAGTTGGCGAAGCTAAGAGATGGTGGAATCATTAAGCCAATTAGACATTCAACCTGGGTGTCAAATCTGGTCCCTGTCAGAAAGAAATATGGAGACATCAGATTATGTGTAGATTTTAGAAATCTAAACATAGCGTCCCTTAAAGATAATTATCCTTTGCCTAATATGGAGGCCATATTGCATAAGGTGACAGGCTGTGAATTATTGCCCATGATGGATGGATTTTCAGGGTATAACCAGGTCAAGGTTAAAGAGTTTGAGCAATACAAAACAACATTCACAACCCCTTGGGGAACATATGTTTATCTGAGGATGCCATTTGGTCTCACTAATGCAGGGGCGACTTTTCAAAGAGCCATGGATGTGGCTTTTGTTGATTTGATCAATGTTCTCATGGTGGTGTATCAGGATGATCTCACTGCTTACTATAAGAAGGTTGAGGATCATGTTCATCATTTGGAAAAGGTATTTATAAGAGCCCTTGAATATGGTATTAGCTTAAACCCCAAGAAATGTAATTTTGCTATCACGGAGGGTAAAATTTTGGGGCATATTGTTTCCAAGGAAGGGATTAGGATAGACCCTGAAAGAGTGGAGGCTATTGATAAGATCCCTGTCCCTAAAACTATTAAGGTGATACAATCATTCTTTGGACAGATTAACTTTGTTAGAAGGTTTGTTTCTAACTTTGCTGAGATTGTCAAACCAATATCAAAAATGTTAAAGAAAGGACAAAAGATAGAATGGACTGTAGAAGCTTTGGAAGCTTTTGTGTCTATAAAACGAGCTATCAAGGAGGCTCTTGTTCTTAAGTCACCTGACTTTTCAAAACCTTTCTAGATTTTTTCATTTGCCTCAATGCATACTGTTGCAGCTGTCATGCTACAAAAGAATGAAGACGGTTATGAGCAGCCCATATCTTTTTTCAGTAAGTCATTACAGGGTTCTGAACTAAAGTATGATATAATGGAGAAGCAAGAATTTGCGTTGGTGAAAGCTGTAAAAGCTTTTAGGCCATACCTAGTTGGAGCAAAGGTAGTTGCTTATGTTCCTCATGCAGTTGTCAAAGATATTCTGACATAATCTGAAGTAACAGGTAAAAGATGCAAATGGATCAACAAAATCCAGGAATTTGACTTGAAGATTCAAATTACTAAACTGGTTAGAGGTCAGGGTTTGGCTAAACTAATGGCAGAGGCAAATTTTGAAGCAAATCAGGTTTGTAATGTAGATGGAGAAGATGTAATTGCGAGCATTGAGCATACTCAATGGTATGCAGATATCATGCATTATCTTAAACATATGAAGTGTCCAGAAGGATTGAATGATAACTAGAAAACAATGCTGAAGTTGTAGGCATCAAAATATGTTTTTATGGATGTGGATTTATTTTGGAAAAATAGGGATGGTGTATTATTATTGTGTTTGGATGAGTTTCAAGCTAAACATGTTTTGAGTGAAATGCATGAGGGAGTATGTGGAGGACATTACTCAACAAAGACAACAGCGCATAAAATTCTCAGGGCAGGCTATTATTGGCCTACAATTTTTAATAACTCTTTTGCATATGTGAGAAAATGTGAAGCTTGCCAAAAGTTCTCTGGGAAATTGAAATATTAGGGAGCTTTGCCATTAAGACCTTTGCAGGTTGATGACCCTTTTCATCAATGGGGGATTGATTTCATAGGAGAAATACAAGAAAAATCAAGTGGTGGACATAGGTGGATATTGGTGGCCACTGATTATTTCACCAAGTGGGTATAGGCCATCCCAACTAAACAAGCTACAAGTAAGGTGGTGACACAGTTCCTGATGGATAATATTATTACTATATTTGGTACACCAATGAGGTTGATTACTGATAACGAGATGTGTTTTAGATCAGATGAATTCAGAGGCTTTTGTAGCACATATGGTATTGCCATTTCTTATGCAGCCCCTTATCATCCATAGGCTAATGGACAAGCAAAATCTAGTAATAAGAGTCTTCTGAAGATTATAAGAAGGATGTTAGGTCAAAATAAGAAGGCTTGCAATTCAAAATTAAGATTGGCTGTATGGGCTGATAGAATTACGGTGAAGAAGGCAATTGGGAAGTCCCCATTTGAATTAGTGTATGGAACACAGGCCAGGATGCCCTTGCAAAACTTGTTACCAGTTTACAGGTTTGTTCTTCAAGAAGATTTAGATATTCCTAAACCCATGGAGGAAAGAATGGAGCAACTAGCTGAATTGGATGAAATGAGGAGAGTGGCTCAAAATCAAAATATAAAGTTGCAGAAGCAGATGAAATATTTATTTGACAAAAAGGCAAAGGATAGGAAATTTGGAGAAGGTGATCTGGTACTGATGTGGAATGCAAGGTGCCAGGAGAAGGGAAAACATGGGAAGTTTGAAGCCTTATGGCTAGGGCCTTTTGTGGTGGTTGGAAAGAAAGGTGAAGACTCATACTATTTGCAGAATATGGCTGGTGAAGATCAGGAATTGCCTGTACATGGGCAATTTATGAAACATTTTTTCTCTTGAAATAATGCAGAGGATTAAGGGTTGCCAGTGCATGGACAACTCTTGATGGTCCACTTTGAAATTCTATACCATGCACAGTAGTTTAGGAAATGAAAGGAACAGGATTTGCAAGTACATGGACAATTCTGATTTTCCTTCTTTTCAAATAAAATTTTCCATGTACAGTAGTATAGGGTCTCATTCATTGCCATTGCCATTTGTTCCACTCTGCTCACATGTTCCATCACTTTGAGTTTGGTCTGCTCACCTAGAAATCTGAATCCTTGCAATGATCTCACTATCATTCATCCCCAGACAGAGCCACTGTTAGAATTGTAAAATTTTGAAATTTTTACATTCTATTGCATCCAAAAGTTCCAGTATTGAGTTCTCATTATAAGCATCAAAGTCCTTCTCTATATTGGCTTGCTTGTTTTCTATCATAAAATCCATTGAATCCATCAAGTCTTTCATTTTTCATTAAAAGACCCGAATCGGCAAGACATTGTAAAAGTCTCCCCGACCTGATTTTTCACTAATATATGTTTGTTGCAGACTATTGGCGAGACAATTTGCTTGTTTCAGCGAAAAAAGGAATCATTTCGGCAAAGGGGAGTCATTGTCGGAGTGAAGTCATGGCAAATACAATGTGTTTCGCCAACTGGTGCATGTGGAAGTTTATCGCTCAAGATAAAGGTGTTCGGGAAAATGTTTCGGCGAACTAATTTTTTCTTGCTGACAGGCATCCTGAAAAAAGTATATCGACATATGTTGGGGCATCGGTCTAATGTCAGGGCAAAGACAACATGTCATACCGACTAATGCATAAAGGGGTTGTTTCGGCTAGACTAATTGGTATCGGTATGAACTCATAAGGAAATCATTTTGTTTTACCGATTGACTTGCAAACAGATGTTTCGGTAAGACTTATGTGCATCGGGAAAGGTCTAGGTGAAGGGCCTATTGTCTGGCCGAACTAAGTTCAAAGGTATTTCAAATCTATCGGTGAGAAGCTATGGAGTCTTGTCGATTCAAATCTTATGTTGATGGAGATATGCATTGCTGAGAGGAGAACTTATTGGCATAAGTTTCACCGAAGTATGAATATTATACTGATAGATGGTTCGGGGTGAGTTTTTCCAAATAGGTGCAATCTGGAGGAGTGATTTTGATAGGACATTTGGTGTCGGTGTAAGTTTTCCCAAAGGTTCATTGTTTTGCCAAAAGTATTGTTTCAATGGTTGGGTTTATTTCTTCGGTGAGAAAACTTGGTGGACATGCCAAAATGAGAATTCATCGGTGAAAGGGTGATTTTGTTTTAGCGAATGAAAATACATTAAAAAGTACATAGTGGTAAGATGCAAAGATATCTGCATAACATCTCCCCGACTTTGAAAGTCACAGCGAAGCGGGTGAAACGAAGATTGTATCGGCAAGGGTACAAATTTGTCTTGGCAACCCAATGTAGATAAAGACTTTTGGTGAAACAAGATGATATCTATGAGACATTTCCCCAACTTTGAATTGTCACAGCGACATGAAAAGCAGAAGCATTTGTCATCAAGTTGGTTCCATGTGTCGATAAGACCACAAAGTGTCTTGGCGAATGATGAAATAAACGTTGAAAAGGGATTTTGCCCCAGATTTAAAATTTTCTCATTGAAAGGACATTTGATGTGACAGTGCCGGTTTCAAAGGAGGTGTCATTCGTGCTTCATTAATGGCGCGATGGGATAAAACAGTAATGACAGTAGTGTTTTAATCACTTCCTCATTTCCGAATTGATTACTGGTGAATTGGCGAGCCGAACAAGAGAACCAAGACAATTTTTCAGTTTGAGGAGCTCAAGTAGAATACTGTAAGTAATTGCTTTTCTGTTTTTCATATTTTGATTCTGTAAGCTTGAAAAATGGAGTCTTCTAGTTCTGGAAAGGGTAAGGGTAGAAAACTTGGTGAGAGTAGTTAGTCAAAGGGAAAGAAACAAAAGACTGATACAGAGCATGAAGGCACTGAAAGGAACCTAAACCAAGACCTTATTGATCAATTACCTAGTTCGGGGCCTAAAGCTAGAAGGTCTGCACAGCTTAGGGCAGAAGTAGACAAGCTAGATGAGAAATGCAAGTTCATAGGGAAATTGGTGTGCCCTAATGTATTTGTCAATGCTGAATGAAATCATGAAGGTAGCTTCTGCAGATGATACAACATTGGAAGAAGTGAGTAAGAAAAGTGAGGAAATGGTCAAGATGGAAGTTATGGTCCGGAATGTTGTTGGAGATGCAGACACGTATGAGCGCCAGGATTATTTGGACCACCTCAACAAGACTCACTTGTGGCTAAATAGAGCCTAATTATTCTCTATCTTATGTTTTATAATTTGTATTTTCTATTTCCAAAAGGATGCGTCCTTTCATATTCTCAATGTATAAATGTCTATTTTGAAAACAATATGAAAATATAGGTAGAATAGGATAGAGAATAGAGAATACAGTGGAACACCATGTTTCATGGGGTTGAGACTATGCTGTATGTTCTGAAGCCATGGAAATATCAATGAAAATCATCTGATTTGCTAGCGAATTCTGGTGTCAATTGTTATGTTGTGCCTATTGAAAGAATTATTTGAGTTGTCTCTAAAATTAATGTTTCTTGGTTATTTAGATCAACATAACAAGTTTATGTCTGGTTTATCAGTACGTATTTGCCATATCTGTGTGATTGGTTGATAGGTTCTTTCAAGGAAGGATTAAATCCTTTTGATTAATCACAGTAATCAGGGAATTTCATTTAGATCAATAAGAAGAACTCAATAATCACAGCCTTGCATTTTTATACTAGTTATAAATAAATATTCCAAACAATCTGAATGAATCCAGAAAGAAGTTAGTTGTCTATGATTTTATTTGACTCCGTATATTATATAAGGCACTGGTCTCACCGTTTTCATCATTTAGTTTTATTCATACTTTTTACATCTGTTAACTTAGGATTTTAGGGTTTAGTTTTGAATGTTGGTATACAATATATACCAAATTTGTTTTATTTTGTCCATTTCAATTTGCCATCTTGGACAAATCATGGCATGAAGATAAGATCAATAGTCAATTCTTCTTCATTTATTATAGGTACACCCGCCTAGGTCTAGCAGTGCCTGGAGAGTAGAAGGTTTAATTCTTTCAAACCTTGTTCTGTTACCCTAAAACGTTGTGAAAGCTTGGCAACCTTTCGTGGTTTAAACCTACATTTTTGAGAGATAACAAATAGTTTCAAAGATTTATTCCCAATAATTCATGCTTAAATATCAAATGAAATTTAAAATAGTGGTTAGATGCTAATCTGATAATAGTTTGAGCATAAATGATATAACATGCTAGAGAAAAGTAGTTCTACAACTCTACTTCTGAAAATAGTTCTTAAAAACCTAAGAAAATTAAAGAAACTTTTCCTTAGTAAAGGCAATTGAAACTTGGAACCCACCCTTTCCTTCTATGGCCACCTCTCATTTATAGCCATGGAAAGAAGAAAATGCCGCTACAACATGGAAGTAATTACTGCTAGGTGTTGGTATTTGATAGCACACAATCTGATTATAGATCTTTAGTTAGGTCACAACAATCTTTGCTCATCAATTCTAAACTACCACTTTAATGTTTTTTATATATTTAGCAAAGATAGTTATCTAAAAATGATCAAATCTTGGAAAATAGCTTGGAAAGAGCCCAATTGACTAGTCATGTAACCCAGAGGCACCAAATCAAAGCTTTCATTCCAAAACCCAAAAAGGGCCTATAAGCTCTGACAAAATTCTAGAAAAGATAACTTTACAAATGTCGACTATATTTCACCTATAGTTAAATTAGGCAAGATAATAATATGTTAGATCTTTGAGAGGCTAATGTAGCATTCTCATGAGGATAAAGACTCTACATCTATTGCAAGGTCATGGGGAGCTCAGTGAAGAAGCTTGCCTTGTTCAGGTTTGGCATGAAAATCTTCTAAGGACAGAGTCGCCAAGACCCCAGGAATGTCATGGCAAGTGGGATTCACCTGCTGATCCCTATCAGCAAGACATGGACCATCATCTCAGTGACAAAAGGATCTCGGTTTGGTGGAGGTTCCTTTCTTCGGAGAAACGTCTCGCCGATAACATCAGGTCTTGCCAACAAAGCAATCAAGATCCTTTCGGTATAAGAGGGTGGGCTTCGTCGAGAGGTCTTAGCGAACACAAAAGGTCTCGCCGAAAGGATAGCCTTCGGTATATGTCAATAGACTTCGCCAAGAGGTCTTACCGAGTATAGAAAGTCTCCTCGATCGGTGATCTCTTGGTGAAAAGTAAAGGAGCTCGGTAAGGTAAAATGCATTCGGGGAGACACTAATGGCCTCTTGCTGAAAGAAATAAAGAAGGCTTGGCATATGATATTTCCATTGGCAAAGCATCTTTCCGAAAGATGAAGGTTACACCGACTGGGCACTTCGGGAAAAGTAAAGGAGCTAGCTAAGAGGTCTTAGCGAGAATGAAGAGTCTCACCAACAACAAAAGGGGTCTTGCCAAAGTAAGGTTGTCTCCCCGACAAAAAAGGGAACTCGTCGAAGGGCAAGGAATTCGGCATAAGGTCCTGGTGACCAACTGAAGTCTCACCAAAGGGGTGTGGCTTTGGTATAAAGAATGAAAATCGGTGAGATGTCTTGCCGACCCAGTAAGGTCTCACCAAAAGCCGAAAGAGCTCAAGCCCGAAGGAGAAGAGTAGGCTCGGGGTAAATGAAATGAGCTCACCATGAGCTCTCGGCGATAGCTCCATGTTACGCTGATAACTTCAGAAGGGCATAATCACATCAGTGAGAAAATTTCAGTGTCTCGCCACGATGTGATTCTGCAGGAAGAGGTTTTGACCACCCGAAGAGGCTGCGTGGAATTTACTTAACCAATCAGAGAGATCTAAAGGTAAACAGTGGTAGTCTAAAGAACATCGATAGGATGAAAAGCAATGTGTATCTATTGCAAGCTCAGGGCATTTAAGATAGAACCGAAGTAGCTCAACAGGACACAATGAATCACATGAATGTGGTGGTTGCAGAAGTATCAGAAGGCTTCTATAGGGATGACCCTTCATCGTCAGGGATACGTAGTGGTGCCGCATTTAATTCATCCAAAAGATCTGAGATAGATATTTTTTGGGACTGATATTTTGTAATCCCTAGGGGGTCGACACACTAATGTATATAAGGCATTTTTTTCTTTTTGTAAATAGTTGGAATTATGCATTCAAGGGAGTTAGTGTTTTATCAATCCTTTCTCAATTAATGTATGTTTCTGTAACTCAACTAGAATCCTCAATACAACACAGAGTTTACCTCAGAAGCTTGTGTTCATACTTGTCTTGACTTTCATTTATGTATCTTTCTTTCAAATATGCAAGTCTTTAATTGTGTTTTATAATTTTGCACTTATGTCTGAAGGTTGCAAAATTGATCTTTCCTTCCCAAGATGTGTATGTAGTCCAAACCTGTTAGGACTAAAGCATTAAATTTGAAAGAAGTTGTTCTAAGTATTTGAAGCAATAGAATTTAAGATTTCAAGTGTATGTTCTTTCTGTGTCCGTTTCAGGATTCCTCATTATTTTGATGTATTACCTTAGACTTTAATCTTCATCTTATGTATTCTTTCTTCCTTTTTCCCCACAACAATCAGTAGTTAGGTGATACCCAAAGGAAGCTGGCCTTCTCCGGAGGTTCATTTCAACTATAGGTGACCCACAGCCTTGAGATGATCCCATGTTGCTCTAGAAAGCTCAGTTTTGTAAACTTTGCATAGGGTACATTTCTAGGTGACAACAGTTTCTGGCATGCCCGGTGGGACTGTGAACTAGATTGAACTACTAGTTTAGTATGCAACTAGTAAATTATAGGATTTGTAGAAGTCCTTAGGCATACTTGGCGACTCCACAGAGAGAAAGAGCTCCAGAAATCAATGCCTTCTTCAGTTTATGAGAAAATTTCAGACGAGAGATAGCTCAGGTCCCTTTGAATATTTGTAGCTATCACCACCAAGAAGGAAAGGCAGAGCAATAGAAAAAAGAGGAACGATAGTTATCTATTCTAGGAGAAATTAGTATACTCCTCCATCAGTGGGATCTCATTGTACTATATAAGTAAATCCAGATTAGTCACCTCCAATGGCCACCCTAAGGAATCAACCCTTTGTTGCTTTCAACGGAGGCAGTCCTTTGAACTTGGCACAAAATAATGATATTCCTATGGTAGCCTGGAAGAGACTTCCAACTTTTATGGGAGAAGATCAAACCACTCCCATTAAACATCTGAGAGATGTAGCTTCATTATGTGGGGTTCATCACATAACCCAGGAGGACGTTGTAGTGAGATTACTAGCTGCTTCACTGAAAGGAAGAGCTGTACAGTGGTATAGGAGCCTACCAGTTAGTTCAATTGCAAAATGGGATGAATTCAGAGACAAGTTGCATAAGCAATTTCAAGATAGGTTTGACAACTTGTCTCTGTTGGAGCAATTGACCACAATAAAGAGGGCTCCACAAGAGCAGATGAATGACTTCAACTTTAGATTTCAAAGAACTTGGGATAGAATCCCTATAACAGTGAGGCCACCTCTAGAATACACATTTTTATATTTCTTAAGGGATCTTAACAACGACATAGCTGTTATGATATAGTCAATGGGAGGGGTCTCTCTACTAGATGCCTTTGAGATAGCTATCAGGGCCGAAAACAGCTTGATACAAGTAGGAAAACTTGCTCCTAGGCCACCAATGCCAATATTTCTAGAAATTCATGCAAACATTCCTTTGAAAATACCTCCTTTCACACCTCTACCAGCTGTACCAATGCTACCAGTTGTTGTTCTAGCCATTGATAGACAAGAGAGTGCCGCTTCAGGCTCATCACAGGAGCTACAATTGATCAAAAGCCTTTTACAGACTTTTGGCAACAAGTTGGTGAACTTGGAAAAACAACAAACCTATTCTAGGCCTTATCAACAGTAGAATCAGGCCTCAAGTCAGCCTTTTCAAGGTCAACATCAGCAATTCCAGGGGAATAGACAACAGTATCAAGGCAACTATCAAGGCACAAGACAAAATGTGAACACAAGGCCTTTTTAGGCTTATAATCCAGCTCTGATTAGTGTTGTCAAAGAGCTTATCCCTATTCAAAACAATCTAGCTGTTGATTATGAATGGTGTTATCCATGTAATCAACCACAGAATCAAGCTACATGCTCTAATGGTGTCATCAATCAAGCTTTGATGGTGCAAAATGTTGTAGGCATGCAAGATTTTCCTAAGGAGGGTTATCTACAACAATAGGATTAGCCTGGAGATGATTCAACCCTCCTGAATTGGCAAAGAGAAGAATTTTGTAGAGTAAACCAGAACGACACATCTGTTATTGCTAATACTAGAGCCAAGAAGAGGGCTTTCAAGATTGAACAAGCAGTGAATAAGGATAAAGGAGTTGATGATTCGTCAAATCAGCAAGTGCCACACACTTTGCAGTGAGGTCTCGACACTAGTAAGGAGCAATCTTTGCATGCTACATCCTCAAGTCAAGTGCAACCTGACCATGTTGTTGCAAAGACACAGCCAAAGGTAAACATTGCTTCCCCTTTCAACATTGTTGAAAGTATGAAAAAAATAATTGTTTCAATTTCGATGTGGGATTCTTTAGCAATCCCTGGTCAAATCAATTTGTTACGGTCAACCTTATCAAGTCTAGTTAGTTTAAATTCTCCAAACAAAGTCAGTCTTAACCAATGCACCTTTGGATAGTACCCCCCAAAAAAGTGATGGTGTCAAGCCCCCTCCTTTCTATGTTTCCTTAATAGTGGGGAATAAATTAGTGCACAATTGTATGGTGGATAGCAGGGCTAGTAGTTCAGTAATGCCAAAAAAGATTGCAGACTAGATAGGTTTGCAATACCAGCCATTAGAAAAGGGAGTACTTCAATTGGATGGAACGGCAGTAAACACTATAGGTGTTATTAAAAATTTGAATCTCACACTACATGCTTGTCCCAACTTTTCAATCTTGCAGGATGTATTTGTCATAGATTTGCCACCATTTTTTGCTTTATACCTATCTAGGGGCTTCACAGCTAAAATTGGAGGGTATTTGTCTTCAGATTGGTCCCATATGCTTCTTAGGATCAGGTATGGTACTAAGGTAACCATAACTTCTGAGTCCCTTGCCAAGGATCACATCAAACCCTATGTGCCATCTGCTATAAATGTTAACTCTATTATTTTAGAGGATGTTGAACTTGCTACAGCACAAGAGTTACACATTGAGAGTGTACCTGAGGTGCTCCTGAATGAATGGGCAGTTGAGAATGTGGTTGACAATCCAAATGAGCTTATTCAGGATGCTGGCCTAGGCAATTATATATTGCATGAAGCTGGGACATAAATTCCAAATCTTGAGAGGAGTGCAGAAGGTCAGTTTGAGCAGTAGAATGAATTATGGGAGATGTATTTTGATGGTTCAAGAGGCAAAAATGGCGCTGGAGGAGGTGCAATGCTTGTGTCTCTGCAAGGTGATAAATACTATGCTGCTTTCCGTTTTGCTTTTGCATGCTCCAACAATGCTGCTGAATATGAGGGCCTAGTTCAAGGTCTCGAATGGGCAAGGAAGAGAGGGATAACCCGCTTGAAAGTGCATGGAGACAGTGAATTAGTCGTTAATCAAGTAAGGGGCCTAAATGTTGCTAAAAATGACACACTGAAGTCTTATAGAAACAGAGTGTGGAACATGCTCAAAGTTTTTGATGCTTTTAACTTAGTGTCTATTCCAAGAAATCAGAACAAGCATGTTGATAGGCTTGCAGCCATTGGGGCACAGTTTGATATTCCCAATGACATTAGAAAAGAAAAGGTGTAGCAGTATGTAAAGGTTGTAGTCAGACCATCAGTTCCTGACAACAACATACACTAGCAAGTTTTTGATAGTGATGAGCAGATCCTTTCTTTCTTGCTCGAGGAAGATTAGTTATCCATGGTGAATCAAGCAAAACTCAAGCAGCAGTATGGTGATCAAGTCATACAGCTAAAGAGAAATAAATTACCCAAAGGCCTTGTTACCTTAGAGTCAATTTTTAGTACTGATGATCAACTTAAAAAGGGTAGAGTTGGCTTGCAAATCAAAGAATAACATTATGAAGAATTGGAGATTTTCAAAGGTAAACTTCTTAAGATAGGAAAAATTTGTTCACATGCAGATAAACAAGCTTTTGTTACTTTATGTCAATAATTCTATGATGTCTTTGCTTGGGAATATTTAAATTTGAAAGGGTTTGATCCCCATATTAATCAGCACACAATTGAGTTAGAGCCTGATGCCAAGCCAGTAAGACAGAAGCAAAGGCCCTTGAACCCTAAACTTGAGCCCCTCATGATTAAAGAACTGACTAAACTAGTTGAGGGGGTATTGTCTTTCCTATCAAGCATACTTCATGGGTTTCTAACCTTGTATCGATTAGAAAGAAAAGTGGCGAAATAAGACTCCATGTAGACTTTAAGGATCTTAATCTATCCTCCCTGAAAGACCACTACCCACTGCCCTCCATGGAATGAATCTTGCAAGAGGTTGCTGGTTCTGAAAGATTCTCCCTATTAGATGGTTTTTCAAGGTATAATCAGGTGCTGGTTAAAGAGGAAGATCAGTTTAAGACTACTTTTACAACTAAGTGGGGCACTATGGCATTCAAAAGGATGCCTTTTGGTTTATCCAATGCTGGTGCCACGTTTCAGAGGGCTATGAACATGGCATTTCAAAGCTTTATCAACAAGATTATACTGATTTATTTGGATGACATTACAGTTTATTCCAAGAATGCTGATGAACATTTGTTACATCTTAGGCAAGTATTTGAAAAATGCAGAGAGTTTGGTATCTCCCTCAATCCAAAGAAGAGTATCTTTGCTGTCCATTAAGGGAAACTATTAGGACACATAGTGTCAAAGCAAGGAATCGCTATTGACCCTGCAAGAGTCAGAACCATACTTGAGTTGCCACTGCCTAATCACAAGAAGGGTCTACAGAGCTTTCTGGGACATATCAACTTTCTGGGAAGGTTCATCCCAGATGTGGCGAACCTGCTACAACCTTTGACAACCATGTTAAAGAAGAATGCAGTCTTCAGCTGGACAAAGGAGGCAAAACACAGCTTTGGAGAAATCAAGGAGGCATTAGCATCTGCTCCGACATTGGTAAACCTAGACTTCTCTAAAGACTTCTTTTTATATGCTTTTGGTAGTAGTGGTTCAATCTCTACTATACTGGTTCAGAAGAATAGTGACAATTTGGAACAACCCATAGCCTTCTTTAGCCAAATACTTGTTGATTACAAAGAAAGGTATACATTTGTTGAAAAGCACATTCTCTCTGTGATTAGAAGTCTGAAGAAGTTTAAACCTTTGCTTTCAAACAATAAGGTTCATATTCTGGTTGCACACCCAAGTGTGAAAGAATTTTTGTTGAATAAGGATTTGAATGAAAAAAGAGCAGTGTGGATCACTAGGGTCATGGAGTATGATGTAGATATTAAGATCACCAAACTAGTTAGAGGCAGGGGTCTCTGTGAGCAGCTTGCTACTGGGTCAAGTAGTGATAGTGAGCTGGAAAAGGATGTTATCCTTGCTAATACAGATGAGGTTCAGAATGCTCATGATGATGTGCCTATGGAGATAAATAATTGGGTTCAAGATATGACCCAATTTTTACAAACTTGTGAATGCCCATTAGGATTAAATAGAGCTAAAAGAAGATACTTCATATTGCATTCCATACCATATGTGATCATAAATAATGTTCTCTTCAAAAAGGATCTGAATGGTGTCCTATTAAGATGCATTCATAGCGATCAAATTGAAAAAGTACTTCATGAATTTCATGATGGAGCTGCAGGAGGCCACTTTGCTCCCAGAACTACTGCCTAGAAAGCCATGAGAGCTGGTTACTACTGGCCTAGCTTGTTCAAAGATGCATATTCCTAGTCAAGAAAGTGTATCAAATGTGCTCTATTTTCAGGAAAGGAAAGACTTCCTGCTATGCCTCTACATCCAATTCAAGTCAAGCAACCCTTCATGAGATGGGGCATTGATTTCATTGGGCCAATAAATCCACCTTCCAGTGCTGGTCAAAAGTGGGTACTTACAGCCACTGACTATTTCACATGGTGGACAGAAGCAATAGCTTTAAAGAAGTGAAAGAATCTTTAGTTTTGAACTTCTATGAAGATATAGTCACCAGATTTGGAGTCCCTGACTCTATCATATCTGATAATGCTCTTGCATTCATGGGATTAAGACTGATTGATTGGGTTGTCAAACATGGCATTCATTTGAACACATCCTCAAATTATTACCCTCAAGGTAATGGTTTAGCTGAGAGTACCAATAAGAATCTCATCAGGATTATTAAGAGAACAGTGGAGGATAATAAAAAAGCCTAGCACATCAAACTAAAGTATGCACTGTGGGCAAACAGGGTGACTCCTAAGAGGTCTATTGCTAACTCACCATATATGTTGGTCTATGGCAAAGAGGCAAGATTACCCCTATTTGTGGAGCTTCTAGCTCTAGACATTGTTCACCAGTTGGAGGTGCTTGAGGGGCAGGACCCCATGTCTGTGAGGTATGCAGAACTCATGGAACTCAAAGAATCAAGGGATAGAGCAATGAAAGTTTTGGAGTATCATCAGCTCCAGAAAAAGAAGACATTTGACAAAAGGGCTACAACAAAGTCTTTTAAGGAGGGAGACCTTGTGCTCAGGTGGGACATTTTTAAAAGTAGGCTTGGCCATCACACTAAGTTTGACAATATGTGGACTGGTCCATTTATTGTCACAAACTGCAAGGAACACAATGCTTATCAACTAGCTACAACCGGAGGGGAAGTACTTCCTATCCCAGTCAATGGGATACATCTTAAGCACTGTTTCTAGGTCTGATGGAGTTCCTCTTTTGTATATATTAGTTTAGGCTTTATGTTTTCCATAAGTGTTGTTTCAGCACGGTAAATAGTTCTTTTATTTTCCCCTATTTTGTCGTTTCAACAATCTGTTGCGTTCTATGAGTCTCATGTGAATTTGCAACCATGTGCTGACTGAAGTTTTATTTGTTCTCTGAGCTTTCTAATGAATCCCTGCCCAATAGACAAATTGTAGCTACTGGTTTTCATGTCTAGTAGGCAAACATCCTGCAAAGGTCACCAAAATTGTTGCCTATATTTCACCTATAGTTAAATTAGGCAAGATAATCATATGTTAGATCTTTGAGAGGCTAATGGGGCATTCTCATGAGGGGAAAGACTCTACATATATTACTAGGTCACGGGGAGATCAGTGAAGAAGCCTGCCTTGTTCAGGTTCAGCATGAAAATCTTTTAAGGACAGAGTCGCCAAGACCCCAGGAATGTCATGGCGAGTGGGATTCACCTGTAGATCCCTATCGGCAAGACATGGACCATCATCTCAGCGACAAAAGGATTTCAGTTTGGTGGAGGTTCCTTTCTTTGGAGAAATGTCTCGCCAATAACATTGGATCTTGCCAACAAAGCAATCAGAATCCTTTCCGCATAAGAGGGCGAGCTTCGTCGAGAGGTCTTAGTGAACACAAAAGGTCTCGCTGAAAGGATAGCCTTCGGTATATGTCAACAGACTTCGCCAAGAGGTCTTACCGAGTATAGAAAGTCTCCCCGACTCAGTGATCTCTTGGTGAAAAGTAAAGGAGCTTGGTAAGGTAAAATGCATTCAGGGAGACACTAATGACCTCTTCCCAAAAGAAATAAAGAAGGCTCGGCATAGGATATCACCCTCGGAAAAGCATCCTACCAAAAGATGAAGGTTACACAGATTGGGCACTTCGGGAAAAGTAAAGGAGCTCGCTAAGAGGTCTTAGTGAGAATGAAGAGTCTCACAGACAAAAAAAGGGGTCTTGCCGAAGTAAGGTTGTCTCCCCAACAAGAAAGGGAACTCGTTGAAGGGTAAGGCATTCGGCATAAGGTCCTGGCAACCAACTGAAGTCTCACCGAAGGGGTGTGGCTTCGGTATAAAGAATGAAAATCGGTGAGACATCTTGAAGACCCGGTAAGGTCTCATTGAAAGTCGAAAGAGCTTAAGCCTAGAGGAGAAGAGTAGGCTCGAGGTAAATGAAACGAGCTCGCCATGAGCTCTTGACAATAGCTCCATGTTATGCCGATAGCTTCAGAAGGGCATAATCACATCGGCAAGACACTTTCAGTGTCTCGTCAAGATGCGATTCTGCAGGAAGAGGTTTTGACCACCTAAAGAGGCTGCGTGGAATTTACTTAACCAATCAGAGAGATCTGAAGGTAAACAGTGGTAGTCTAAATAACATCGACAAGATGAAAAGCAACCTGTATATGTTGCAAGCTCAGGGCATTTAAGATGCAGCCGAAGTAGCTCAATAGGACACGATGGATCGCATGAATGTGGTGGTTGCAGAAGTATCAGAAGGCTTCTACAGGGATGACCCTTCACCGTCAAGGATATGCAGCAGTGCTACATTTAATTCATCCAAAAGATCTGAGATAGATCTTTTTTAGGATTGATATTTTGTAAGCCCTAGGGGGCCGACACACTGATGTATATAAGGCATTTTTTCCTTTTTGTAAATAGTTGGAATTATGCATTCAAGGGAGTTAGTGTTTTATCAATCCTTTCTCAATTAATGTATGTTTCTGTAACTCAAGTAGAATCCTCAATACAACACAGAGTTTACCTCGGAAGCTTGTGTTCAAACTTGTCTTGACTTTCATTTATGTATCTTTCTTTCAAATATGCTAGTCTTTAACTGTGTTTTATAATTTTGCACTTATGTCTGAAGGTTGTGAAATTGATATTTCCTTCCCAAGATGTGTATGTAGTCCAAACCTGTTAGGAATAAAGCATTAAATCTGAAAGAAGTTGTTTTGAGTATTTGAAGCAATAAAATTTAAGCTTTCAAGTGTATGTTCTTTCTGTGTCTGTTTCAGGATTCCTCATTATTTTGATGTATCACCTTAGACTTTAATCTTCATCTTATGTATTCTTTCTTCCTTTTCCCCCACAAAAATTAGTAGTTAGGTGATACCCAAAGGAAGTTGGCCTTCTCCGGAGGTTCATTTCAACTATAGGTGACCCACAACCTTGAGATGATCCCATGTTGCTCTAGAAAGCTCAGTTTTGTAAACTTTGCATAGGGTGCATTTCTAGGTGACAACAACAAAATCACAAACTACTTGCAGCGAAGAGAAAATGTGTCGAACTGGTGGAAAATTTCAAACTCATGAATATTTCTCCTTAAGAAAATCCCTGATGAGTTGACAAGTGTCTCGAATCTCTCCCAAAAGGAAGGGAAAAATGAAAGCCACACAACCACTATTTGGCACATTGCACACCTTTCTAGCATAATTCACATGAGTGCAGACACATTCGAAGCTAGAAACATATACAAGCCAAAAAACAAAGATGATCAAGGAAAAAATGCTTCATAGTTCTGGCGACTCACAAGGGATCTTCGCTTATAGAGGCATGAACTCAGGCCTCTGGTAATTCTTTGAGTTTGAGGAAAGTGGAATGTTACGCCTCCCAATCTACATTTGTCAGTTGGACAAGGGTGTAGATGTGCCTATATGGTTGGTCCAACTTGAAAAATTCTTTGAAAGAAACAAATCCTCATCTGGAAGAAACTTCCCCAAGGTGATAATAGAGTTGAGAAAGAGGAAAGATCTTGTGCTCAACATCATTAACCATGGGAATTGCTCTTGAACCTGGGAGCTCTGTAGAATTTTGGACCTTGTGTTGGATCTCATCTGTGACCTCCTCAACTGTCAACACATCTCCATCCAGTGAAAGAAGAGGAGGTAGCCCGAAGTCAAGTAGGATGTCAAAGTCCTTGATTTCATTGACTTGCTTGTTCAACACCATCTAACAATCCTTGCACCTCATTGCAACTTTGTGGCAGTTGATGATCCTATTTTCTTTGATACAAGTGGCTCTTTGATCAGGAATCCTTGTACCTTTTAGGGCCTTATCAATGACCACACATAACTTGGAAATCAAGCTTTGCAATTCCACCATTTGGGGAGCACATGTTTGTAGAAATTGGTTGCCCATTGGGACAACCTTCATATTTAATTCCCAAACATCCCTTAAGAATTGTAAATTGGGCCCGAGAATAGCAACAACAATTGTGATCTATTCCTAATGTGTAGATATCAACTTCTTCATTATCAAGAGGGTTCTAGATCCTTGTGTAGCGGCTAGCTCCTCATAAACTATGCCTTTCTTGCTCTTGTATTTTCCTCCATTTGATTTCTTTCTTTGAGGGTATTCATTAGTTCTGAGCTTAGCCTTTTGATCTCCTATTTTGAATTTTCTACTTCCACGTGGGCCTTTTGAAGATCATCAAAAGTTTGAGATTGGACACCATCTAGCTCTCTTCTCATATTTTCTTGAGTGTTCCTCTGCTCTACATTCATTTGGTGCTTAGTAGCAAACTCACCTTTTAATTTTTAATTTCAACATGAAGTTGAACCTTTTGACTCTGAGCTTTTGCAAGCAACTTAGATGTTTCCCTTGCTATCCTTGAATTTTCCTTATGTGGGCCATCTCAAAATCTCTACCTTGGATCTTGTTCTATAGCCTACTCACTGTTTCCTTCACATTTATCAGCTCTACCTTGTGCTTCTTCAATTTTATACCCAACCTCTCATAGTTTGTATATACCACATTTTGAGTGGCCTTAGCTAGGTCTACTTTGTCACGTGGACAAGTTTCATTCAAATCGAGGCCCATGGGTCTGATGTCATAGTCCTCCATCTGCATCTACCCTTTGGGCCTAGACATGAGTGACTTCATGGTAGTGATTAGTAGAGAGTCCTGCTATTCATTGAAGCAAGCTTCAATCTTCTTGGTGGTTGGAAATGCGACATTCTTTAATAGTAGTTTTTTCTTTTTGGCCTGTTGGGCCTTCTTGGTTGCATGAAAATGGTCTTGGAGAATTTGAGGGGTATCAATACTCTATGTTGCAATGGTAACACCATGAGGGAGACTAAAAAGGGTGAAAAAAGGAGAAACTTTGGATGTATGATCATGCAGGGAAGCAAAAGGGAGTGTTATCATAGAAAAAGGTGAGATACCAAATTGAGTTTGGGTAGGGGAAAGACCAGTTAGGGTGAAAAGAGAAGCGAGTGGAAGGAGATGTGCCTTCCCCAAAGCAGATGGATTGAGAGTGATGGGTAACATGGAAACTTCTACTCTTTCAATGGGGGACCTTGACAAGATGATCAAGGAATCAATAGCGGTCGAATCAAATGATGCTCATTTGGCACACAGGGTAGCTTCAGAAGATTCATTAAAAATGGTAGGGGGTATATTCAAGACTACTAGCTCAGGGTCTAAGGATAGAGGATTCATTATTACGGGAGGGGGTAGAGAAGTAACCAAATATGTTGAGGGAGGAAGAAGAGAGGGAGCAATACTTACCTAGGTCATAGTGGTCAAAACATTTTGCAGGGAGGAATCCACTTCTTCTCCTTGGGTTGACACATTGGGTGCACCTAGATCTTGGATGCATCTTCTCTTTGCACAACCAAAATTGGTATGTTCTGACCCTTTAGTAGTTGATCCATCTAAAACCTAGCCTTCGACAGACGTAGTGGACCCTCTTGGGGACTGTTGGGTCCTTTATCCTTTACTTCAGGCACCAAGGGATGTGGATGGTGAGTCCCTTCACTTCAAACCTCTTTGAATTTCAGATTTCTAAGGATGAGAAACATGGTACGGAATTTGATCCTTGTCAATTTCATGACTGGTCTCTAGATTGCTATTGTCGAAGTTAGCCTCTTGATCATAAATTTCCTCAATCTCCTCGTCGTGTGGCTAAAAGTTACCAAATGGGGCATTGAGGCATGTCATTTCTTGCTAGAATATCTAGAAATCTACCTTTTTCCTTTCTGACCATCCCTTATGCTTCAACTACATGTTGAGGGATTTTCCCATCGGGACGTTCTTCTGATACTTTGCCTATGGCACATAGAAACTTAGCCATTTTGGTCACTTGAGTGGAATGTGAGCCAAGTAAACATATACCTTCAAACTTTCTTGAGTCAGCTTCCTCCTTCTCTCAAAATATTCCCGAATCTTATGTTTCAAACTAAAGTGCTTGATTAGGTTGTAATCCTACTTGTCACAAATGAGAACCAAGCCTAAGGTTGCCAGTAGATTTGTGATTTCATCCTTAGCCTTTTTCTTGTTCAGTGTTACCTGACTATTGGAAATTGAGAGGGGAAGCAGATATATCTTTTTTTTGTTTCTTTTAGGGCCATAGACTTTGTTAACAAGGGTTGCCTAGAAACATGCCTTCAATGTGAAAACTTTTTCCATTACAAATATGGGGAGTTGGAAAGGCTCCCTAACAAAACAATGAAATCTGATAAATGTAAAATCCTCTCCCAAGAAATAATCCATTGGGGTGGTAGATTTTCCATCCATTGTGTGACCTCAAGAGAGAAACAACCTATAGGGCATGACAACAAATCTTGAAGCACTGGCCTTAGAAAATGATCTACAAACTAATAATAATCCCCTATTTTTGTAAGTACATGGGTCCATACAGAAATTGGCTGAAAACATCCCCTTACATCCAACCTAGACACTGGTATATTTTTCTCTAGCCACTTAGAATTCTAATGCAAAACAAATGGGTCAAGAAATAAGAATACCTAAATTTAGACTATCACGTTTTTGGCTATCACCTTAGCAAAATCATAATATCTTTGGTTCTTTTCCCTCTTGAGAAAAAAATCTAGGCCCAACTAAAAAGGATGGAATTCCTCATCATTTTGAAGGAAAGAAACCCAAGACAATATTGAGAACACAGATTGTGTGTCTTTCTTGAATTTCATAGGTGAAAGAGGAAAAGAAAAAAGACCTTTATTTGGCCTTTCTGTTGCTTCCTCATAAAAAAATGTTTTCCTGGCCATGTCTTCCCCAAAGATGTCCATTTTTTCTTCATCCAAATGTTTAGTACCCCAGGTCATAGGGATACACAACATATAACCCTATGGCTTCATCATAAATGGTAACTTTGATCCTTTAGCTCTCAATGGCTTTTTTTCCTTTTGTTGAATGACCAACTTCAGGCATGGGTGTACGAAAAACAATATGAACTTTGGTAAACGACAATTCTAGAGTCGAAAGGTGAAACCTCAGATGGTTCATGCTCCACCATTCTTTGAAACACACCCTCCCTAAAAAATTTAGGGTTAGTTGATAACCTAGGGTCAAAAACATTATCGGCGATAACTTGCACCACCTCTCTTGGGATGTGTCTATTTGGCCGCACCTTTTTACGAAATTTGAATGGCTACTCCTCAAGTGTTGGAGCATTGGAAAATGAGTTCTTCCCAAAAATATCAGCATAACTAGGTCTTTTTCTTGTGGCTACAAATTTTCTACCAGAGGTTGATGGTATAACTAGGAAGTTGCAGAGAGTTTCCTTAATGAAAATGACCACTTGACTTTTGCTTCTTTGGAAAAATCTACTTTTAGGTGCAATTAATTTCCTTGCTCACACATGTAGTTAAGGCTACGTTGTTACTGCTAGTTCATTCAATGCTACCATCGAGGCGATACATGTGGATTTGAGATTTGTATCCCTTGGGAATGCCAAAAATGCCACAAGAATGGAATTAGTACATTCTCCTTGCTGCCTCTTTGACAAATAAACTTATTGCATTGGAACACGTTCTTTTCTCTATGAGAAACATGCTAAAGTGATGCAAGGTACCTTTGAAAACATGTGACCATTAATTTTTCAGAACTTAGGACATTAATACATGTATTTTCACTTAAGTTGGCAAGTGTTGATGATGGCAAAGGACACACGTCAACAATCGACATATGAGAGCATTTACTCCCAATGCCCAAATTTATTTCTTAAGACCTCCTATCAGATTCTTCGTATGATTTATCTACCTTTCTCTATTTTTCTTTGGTATTTTCCCATTGTCGTTGGACCAAAAATGGACCTTCCATTGGTTGGGTTTTTTGGCTTATCTTTTCTATATATAGCTATGCCACCTTATGCAATATTCATTTCAAAATATAGCATTTTAAGTTTATCAAGGTTTTTGTTATCTCCCATTCTGCCACAATTTTCCACTTCTCAGAATGTCGGCTAGCTTAAGAACTCCTATTAGACTTCTCCCACAGAAGCCACAATACTATTTTGTGGGAGAGGTCACTAGTGATAGAATCAAGAGCTTGGTGAAGAGGTAAAACTGCCTTGCCTTGGTTGTGTTCAAGTGGGTAGTTGGCCAAAACTTCATTAATGACAAGAACTAGCTCCAGAGCAACTACAATGTTCTTTCCCACTTCATTGCCTTGCTACTTGACCTGAACATGGCTAGACCCATGAAAATTGAATTGTGTTGCCAGATGTTCAACGCTACACTGATGGAAGGGCTTGGTGAGATAGTGTAAGTGGCTATCCCTAGCATTGGTATCCCAAGCACGATGGATCTTTGTAGGCACATAGACTTTGGGATAGATGTACCCTTGTCACTCTTCCTTTTTGAATTTCACACCACAGACCTTGAGATGCATTTCCGCTATTCTCAATTAGTGATCACCTACCTACTGTGAGAGTATGGTGCAGAGAGTTTTCTAGGGCTCGCTTGGAGGAAGCACTTCAAGTTTCTAGTGCAGAGCCATGAAAACTAGGCCTCTACTCTACATCGTGTGGAGCCTGTATGTGTTGTGTTTTTGACCCTTTTTTACACCTTGACAAAGAAGAAGAAATAGAAGAACCTGATGACAAGCCCTCTTGACTTCCTAGACAATGACTGGAGGCTTTTTTTTACTATTTTGTGCACGTTGCCTCCTTTTTGTATCTTTTTGCTTTGTAACTCTTTTTGGGCTTGCTCGAGAGAGCCTTAAGTTTAAACTTGAGCTTCAGGATTTTTATTACACTATAATTTTTTGATGAATATAATATAATACAAAAATTTCACTTCTGTGTTACTCTCAATGGCCTATTCTCAAAATTAAAACGTATTTAGAAATTTTTTTACATATGGTACATAACTGTTAAATTTTTTAAATAACTACGTATTATAATGGACTAACTTCAAATAAATACCATTCACCAGTATTTCTAAATTTTTTCCTTCCATATCTTCAAGTTCGTACTCATTCTTTTCCTTGCACATGCTGATCTAGAAGGGTCCCTTCCATAACGCTTCAAATTTTTGTGTGTTGCCTTAGTTTTGTTGTACATTTACCATACTTTAGCACTAGGCTCTACTCTCTAAATTTTGGGTTAGAGGTCTTTCTGTCAAACCATCACTTTACTATCTATTGATAGTTGATAATGGCTTCATAAGCTTTTTCTTTGGCTTCCTCTAGTTTGAGGCGTTCCACCAACCATACTTCCATTTTGCCACTTTCTTGAATTTCTAGGGCTTTCAGTAGTTGTAAGGCAAGAATTTATATGGAAACAGGTAACACTACCTCTTTTCTATACACCAGTTCATAAGCGGAGGTCTTTAGAATTTTATTAGGAGCAATCTAGTCTTCCCAAAGAGAAACTCATAGGTGCTTGTGCCAATCCCTTTATCGTTATGACCCAATGCACTTGATTAAACTAATTAGGTTTTTGTTGGTCAATTTTGCTATCCCATTTCATTTTGGGTAGTAATTCAATGAATTTTTAAGGAAAATATCATGCTTGATAGCAATACTAGACATCCTTGAACCTACAAAAGCTTGAGCATTATCGGATATGATGGTTTTGGGTGGGCCAAATCTGGCTACCAACTCTTAAAGGAAATTGACAATTTCCCCCTCTATGGCACTTTTTAGGGCTATGGCCTCCACCCACCTTGTGAATTAGTCGGTTTTCATAAGTATCCACTTGTAACAATACTAGAAATAGGATTTATCATTCCTATAAAATCCAAACCCCATTGAGCAAAGGGTTCGTTGGTTATAATTAGACTCGAGGGAAAAGCATCAACATTCTTTCTTTTTCCAATGAAGAATTGGCATTGAGTACACTTTTGCACTAGATGATGTGCTTCAAAAGACATAGAGGGACAATAATATCCCACTTGCATTATCTTTAAAGTGATAGTCTTGGTGGAGAAATGTCCACCCTCAAGATTGTGATGGAATTCATTGAGAACTCTCTTTTCCTGCAACTTGTCTAAACATCAGAGGACACCATCATAATTTCTCTTAGATAATACACCTTCAATTAATACATACCTAGTTCCTTGCAATCACTAGTATTGCCTTTTATGGGATAGAAGGTTGGTCAGGTAGTCCCCCTTTTTCATATATTGTGTGCAATCAACCACCCAAGATTCATCAGACTCGAATTGGTTCAAGCAGACCTAATCAATCTCCTTTTCAACTACGAAACTTGCTTCCTTTGCAATGTATTCACATATACCTCTTCCCCGAACTAGCTTGGTTGGTCTAATGTCCACATCATACTCTAGGATCTTGGTGATCCAATTTTCCCTCTTTTCTATTATCTCACCTTCTATGATATACTCCCTCGTATTGGGATGTACAACAAGGATAGCGATCTTATTGATTGACATCAAGTGTCAAAACTTCTTTAATGATGCAGAAGCATCTAGTGGTGTAAAGGCAATCTTGTATCACCCAAAAATATGGATTGAATTTATATTTATTTTGGTTAGCTTTTTGTAGACGTCTTTTCATTTTTGGATACCCTTTTCATCATTATGTAAATCTTGACTTTAAATTTTGTTGTTATGCTTTCTCTAGCCAACTGCTATTTTTAGCAACTTTTGGAATTTGCTGCTATTTTTAGCAGCTTTTGGGAATTGAAGGTGTTTTGGAATGAAAATTGAACAAAAATTATATGGGAGGATTTAGAACAGAAAAATTAGAAGATTGGTGAAGAATTAGGCAGAAAGCATTCCCGGTTTGAAAGATATTGTAGTTTTAGTCTCCCAGAAAAGCACCTAAAAACCTTCCAGATTAGGTTTGAGGCACTAAATAGCCCTAAAACGTCCTAAAAACTTGCTAAAATTGGAAAAAAAAATTTGAGCATTTTCCTAACTCCAAGACCTTTCCAATGGTTCAAACGGCTCAAAAAGTGGAGTCCCAGATCAAAAGTTATGGCTCCCAGAAGTTGGCAGACTTTCAAAATGTGTTGATTTTCAAATATTGTTTTAATTTTTGAGTCTCACATTGTAATTCTTTGCGCCAAACCACAAAAAATCATAATTTTAATGTTGTTTTTGGCTCCTAAGGGGAAAAGGGCTATTTATGGGGGGATTTTTTTGATTTTGGTAGTTTTTAGGGAAAAGGATTTGCATGTTGCGAAAAGGGGAACTTTTGTAGCTTGCACATATCACATAGCTTGAGGATTTGGGATCCTCTATATGCAAGATTTCCATTAATGAATAATAATAAAGTTTTCTAGTTGTGTGCATTATTTATGTGTCTCGAGTTAGCTCCCTCATCAGGTGGTATTAGAGCAGGTTTCTTGAGCATGTGAATGGATCGCCAAATGTGAGGCAGTTCACACTAGGACCATGGTTGTGGGTTTGAGGTATTCAAGATGCCTCCAAGAGTGATGTCTGGTAGGCATGGTGGTGCCAGAGGTGGAAAAAATTCTGGTGGAAGAGATCCATTAGTGATTGAGGGTTTTAGAGCCTTCCAAAGACAAATTGATACATTACAGGAGCAGATGAGAAGAGGGTTAAACCTGGGAAGAAGAGGAGAAAGTGAGGATGAAGAAGAGATGGAAGATATAGATGTGGAAGAGGAAGAAGTAGCAATTGATCAAGAGCAAGTGTAGCTAATTAGGGCCATTTCAAATATCAGAAAAAGTCCCAGAATAGAAGTCCCTAGCTATTCTGGAAGTTTGAACCCAGAAAAGTTGATCAACTAGATCAACAAGCTAGAAGAGTATTTTGAGTATGAAGAAGTAGAGGACCCAAATCAGGTTAAGTTTGTGAAAAAAAAGTTGAAGGGCCATGCCAATATTTGGTGGAAAGAGGTCTAGTTGGAGAGAAATCGAAGAGGCAAAGGAAAGATTAGTAGTTGGGACCACATGGTGGAGAAACTAAAGACGCAGTTGATACCAGTGGACTATGAGTTAGATATATTAAAGAAATTGCAAGGGTTGAAGCAAGGAAGTAGATCTGTGAAAGAATAGATGGAATATTTTCACAAGATGATCATCAAAATGGGACATGCAGAGGCTAACAAGGAGAAGGTATCCTATTAGCTTAATGGGTTATGACTGAGCATTCAAGAGGAGTTAAGCCTGGTTAGAATGACCACCATTGAGGATGTGTACTAGTTTGCCCTGAAAGTTGAAGAAAAGCTGAACAAAAGGTTTGATAACAAGCAAAAAGGAAGAGGAGGTCAAAGCAGAAAGGGTGGTGGAAGATCTTCCAGAAGCCAAAATGAGGATGAGAAGAAAAATGGAGATGTTTGTACCAGTCAAGGACAAAGGACTGATAATTTCTATTGCTCGCATGATCAAAATAGTGGTGACCAAAGAGGTAGAGGGAAAGGATGATTGGAAAATCTAGAAGAGGTGGTTTTAGAGGAACTTGTTTCCAGTGTGGAGAAGAAGGGCATCGAGCCTATGAATGTCCACAACACCAAGAAAGGAGAGACGAAAGACAAAAAGGTCATGGAAGGGTTGCACATGTAGATGAGGAGGCCCAATCTGAGCATTCAAGTGATGTCGAAAGGGGAGAAGCCCTAGTGATGAGAAGGGCCCTAGTGACTGGAGAGAAGGAGCCAAAACAAAGGAAGAATTTGTTTTGCAAAAGGGTGCAAATGTAAAGGAAAATGTTGTGATGTCATTATTGATAGTGGGAGTACTGATAATTTGGTGTCAGAAGAGATGGTTGCAAAACTAAAGTTGAAGAGGGAAAGGCATCCACATCTGTATCGGATTGCCTAGCTCTAGAAATATCACAAAATTCTAGTCAATGAGCAGTGCCCAGTGAAGTTCAAAATTGGGAGTTATCATGATTAGGTACTCTATGATATCATCCCCATGGATGCATGTGACATGTTGTTGGGGAGGCCATGGCAGTTTGATAGGTGAGCTATACATGATGGCCATGTAAACACTTATTCCATGACGAAGGATGGAGTCCACCATAAGCTAAAACCCCTAAAGGAGGATGAAGAAAAGGTATGCAGTAGTGCTAGGGTTTGCTATGTTGATGGAAATAAATTTTTAGAAGGCATGAAGCATGAGCTTCTTTGTTAGGAATTGATTCTTAGAATGGATAAAGAAGATAGTGGGAATGTACCAAAAGAAGTTTTTGGGTTATTGGGTGAGTTTTAGGAGATTGTTTCTGATAACGTTCCTGAGGGCTTACCACTAGTGAGGAAGATTAGTCATCAGATTGAATTGATCCCTGAAGCCAGTTTGCCAAATAAGGCAGCTCACAAAATGACTCTTATAGAAAGTGAAGAGTTGAATAGACAAGTTTAGGAGTTGTTGAGAAAGGGATTGACTTGAGAGAGTTTGATCCCATGTGCAGTACCTGCAATACTAGCACTAAAGAAGGATGGGGAGTGGAGAATGTGCACAAACTCCAAAGCCATAAACAAGATAACAATCAAATATTGATTTCCCTTGCAAAGGATAGATGACTTGATGGACTATTTGAGTGGAGTGTAGTACTTCACAAAGATTGATCTAAAGAGCAGATATCACAAGATCCAGATTCATGGGGGAGATGAATGGAAGACCTCCTTTAAGACTAAAGAGGGTCTGTACGAGTGGTTAGTCGTTCCTTTTGGGCTAACCAACACATCGAGCACATTCATGCAACTCATGAACGAGGTATTGAATGAATTTTTGGGAACTTTTGTTATTGTGTACTTAGATGATATTTTGATACTTAGTAAGTCCTTGGGTGAGCATTTGGTGCATATTCATAGAGTCTTTGAAAAGTTGAGAGAAGAGAAATTGTTGATTAATCTGAAAAAGTGTAGTTTTGTGAGGAAGGAGTTAGTGTACTTGGGGTTTGTTGTTTCAACAGAAGGTCTCAAGATGGACCTAGAGAAGGTGAAGTCTATCTTGGAATGGCCTACCCCAAGAAATGCTATTGAGGTGAGATCCTTCCATGGTCTAGCCCATTTTTACAGAAAGTTCATTAGAAACTTTAGTAGTATTTGTGCACCCTTGACTGAAACAATGAGAGGGGATAGAAAAGAGTTCAAGTGGAGCACTGGAGTAGTGAACAGTTTTGATCTATTGAAGTAGAAGTTGATAGAGCAACTAGTTTAGCCCTCCTAGATTTCAATAAGGTGTTTTAGGTGGATTGTGATACTGGTGGTTGTGCCATTGAAGCAGTGTTGAGACAAGAAGGTAAGCCCATTGCTTATTTCAGTGAAAATTTAAATGATACAAAGAGAAAGTACTATGTATATGATCAAGAAATTTATACAATAATTCAATCATTAAAGAACCGAAGACATTATCTGTTGCCGAATGAGTTTTCTTTGTTTACTAATCATCAAGCATTACAATATTTGAATAGTCAATGGAAATTAAATCAATTACATATGAAATGGGTTGAATTTTTACAAAGCTATACCTTTGTTTTAAAGCATAGGAGTGGGAGGTCAAATAAGGCTGCAGATGCCTTAAGTGGGAGGCAGGCATTATTGAATGGGATATAGATTGAAGTGGTTGGGTTCAATGAACTCAAGACATTGTACCCTTAGGATCCTGATTTTGCAAAGGCTTGGAAAGCTTGCAATGAGCCTGTTACAGTTGATAGGACAAGGCAGTTGGATTTCATAATCTAGGATGACATGTTATTTAAAGGAAGCCAATTGTATTTTCCAAGGATTTCCATAAGGGAGAACCTAAAAAAGGAGAAGCATAGTGGAGGAATGGCAGGACATTTTGGTTAGGATAAGACTATTTCCATTATTAGTGAACATTATTATTGGCCACAATTGTCATAGGATGTGAGGAAGTTTTTGCAAAGTTGCAGGGTGTGTCAGATGGCTAAAAGAGTGAGCAAGAATACAGGGTTCTATTAGCCCTTACCTATACTAGCGAGGCCTTGGAAAGATATAAGTATGGACTTTGTTCTTGGTTTTCCAAGGACATAGAGAGGGAATGATTCTGTGTTTGTGGTAATTGATAGATTTTCAAAGATGGCACATTTCATTCCATGTTAGAAGACCCACGATGCAATCCACATTGTTGACTTGTTCTTTAGAGAGGTGGTGAGGCTACATGGTCTACCAAAGAGTATAGTCTCAGATTGTGATACCAAGTTTGTAGGATACTTTTGGAGGACCTTCTGGAAGAAGTTGAGGACAAAGTTGAAGTTCAGTTTTGCACACCATCCATAAATTAATGGGTAGACTGAGGTTGTGAACAAAATCCTAGGTAACCTACTGAGGTTCTTGGTAGGAGATAAACCCAAGGGATGGGACTTGATCTTACCCCACGTAGAATTTGCTTACAACAATTTTGTCAACATAAAGACTAGTAGATCACTATTCCAGATTGTTTATGGAGGTAGTCCTAGGACTGCTCTAGAATTGAGGAAGATGGACCAGGAGAAGAAGATTAGTGCCAAAGCTGAAGATTTTGTAGAGCACATCAAGAATGTACATGAGGAGGTAAGAGAACATATCAATAAGATGAATATGTAGTATAAGGATAAGGTAGATTAGAAGAGGAGGAATAAGGAGTTTCAGGTAGGTGATGAAGTGATGGTCCACTTAAGGATGGAAAGGTTTCCAATGGGAACCTATAACAAATTAAAGATGAAGAAGTTTGGTCCCTGGTAAATTTTGAAGAGGCATGATTCATGGAATGCATATGAGGTTGAGTTCCTAGATGGTGTCAACATTTCCTCGGTGTTCAACATTTCAAATTTGACAAAGTATTATGAAGGTGGCATAGAGGAAGTACTAGCAATGGAATAGTGTGGCATTCCAACATATAGATTAGAGAAGGAGGAGATTGAATCAATCTTGGATAGTCATGTGGGAAGGAGACCCAGAAATAGGAAATATGAAGAATATCTAGTGAAGTGGAGAGGAAGGCATGTGGAAGAATAATCCTAGTTGTCTAAGGCAGAGGTTGACTATTTGGATTTTCCTCAACCATCTAAGATGTGATAGGGTCACTTCTCAAATTACCTTGGGTGTCTGATGCGGGAGCATCCAGTGGTGTAAGGGAAATCTTGCATCACCCAAAAACATGCATTGCATTTATATTTCCTTTGGTTAGCTTTTTGTAGATGTCAAGTTGCATTTCTGGATACCCTTTTTGTCATTATGTAAATCCCCACTTTTAGTCTTTCTCTGACCAGTTGCTATTTTTAGCAACTTTTGAGAATTGAAGGTTTTTCGGAATGACAATTGAAAAAAAATTATATGGGAGGATTTAGAATAGAAAAATAAGAATATTAGTGAAAGAATCAGGTGGAGAGCATTCCCGATTTGAAAGATATTGTAGTTTCAGTCTCCCAGAAAAGCAATTGAAAACCTTCCAGATTGGGTTTGAGGCACTAAATGGCCCTGAAACGGCCTAAAAACTTTCCAAAACTAGTGTATTGATTTTGAGCATGTTCTTGACTCTGAGACTTTTCCAATGGTTCAAACGGTTTGAAAAACAACATCCCAGATCAAAAGTTATGGCTCCCGAAAGTTGGTACACTTTTAAAACATTTTGATTTTTGAATGTTGTTTTAATTTTTGAGTCTCACATTGTAATTCTTGGCACCAAACCACAAAAAATCATAATTTGAATGTTGTTTTTGGCTCCTAAGGGAAAAGGGCTATTTATAGGGGGATTTTTCTAGTTTTGGCAGCTTTTGAGGAAAAGGATTCACATGTTGCAAAAAGGGGAACTTATGTAATCTCTGTAATTTTTGAAACTTCTATAGCTTGCATGCATCATAGAGCTTGAGGATTTGGGATCCTCTAGATTTAAGATTTCCATTATTGAATAATAATAAATTTTGCTAGCTGTGTGCATTATTTTTATGTCTTGGGTTAGTTCCCTTGTCATTTAAGCTTTTAACAATGAAAAAAGATTGTTTTTCTACAAAATTATACCTAGCCTCATAATCTTTAAGGGTACCTGAGTGAAATGCAATAGGATGCTCTCTATTATCTCCCTCACACTTTTGAGTGAGCACCAAATCTATGTTATGTTGGCCACTATACATAGAGTAGAAAGTCTTTGGAAAAGTCAGGGTTAGCCAATACTAGAGCAATGGAGGTGGCTATCTTTATCTACTCAAAAGATGCTTTTCCTTTGGGGGTCCATTTGAAAATCAACTTTTTAAGCATAAAAATGATCGATCTTGCAATGCCTGCAAAATATGATATGAACTTGCTGACAAAATTGATCTTCCCCAGAAAATATTGTAGTCCCTTCTAATTTACTGGTAGGGGTAATTCCATTATAGATCCCACCCTTTTGGGGTCTATTGCTATTCCCTCCTCTGACACTACAAAATTGAGTAGTTTACCGTGTGGTACTCCAAAAACACATTTTTTGGGATTCAAAGAAATCCCAAAATGTTAACATTTCTAGAAAACCTTCTCTAGATGATCAAATTGATCATCTTTTGACTTTGAAAAGACCATTAGGTCATCTAGATATATTAAGATAATTAGGTTGACTAATCCCTTGAAATTCATATTCATTGCCTGCTGAAAAGTTGCACCAACATTTGAAAGTACGAATGAAATTTTTGAATATGTAAACATTCCCCACTTGGTGGTAAATGTTTCCTTATGTTGTTCATCTTCCTTTACATATATTTTGTTATAGCCTGAGAAACCATCTAGTAATGAAAACATCTTCGATCTTAGCCACATTCTATAGGATCTGCTCAATCAATGATAAGGGATATTGGTTTTTTAGTGAGGCTTTATTCAAATCTCAAAAATTGAAAAAGAGTTTGATATCACCATTATTTTTCTGAACTAGTACTAGATTTGACACCCAAGTGGAATACTTAATCAGATATATGATCTTCAACTCAACCAATTGGGTGAGCTCTTATGCCATTAATGCTTCAAACTTCAAATTGTTTTTTTGGACGGGCTTAGATCCCTTTTCCAAGTCAATGGTATGCTAAATTATGTTCAATTCATACCCTCTAAGATCATCATAAGTTGAGGCAATGACTTCATCATATTTGAAACATATATCCTTCAATCTCTTCTTGTCCTTGTGGAGGACTTCCCTTCTAAATTTTAACTTTCAATTGCTTCTAACATTAAGCTCTTCATAGTTCCTTACATCCGTAGTGAACCTATACTTCTTGTTTCTTGTAATCTTCACAATCAAAGAGATTTTCAAGGGAAATTAATCCTTGAGGAAGCTTGTTGCCTTTTAACTAGATAACCTATTCTTCAGGAAATTCTGCTCCTAGTTTTGAATAGTCTAAAACTACTCCTAATTTTTGTATAAAGGAAACAATATAATTTCATCATTGAAAACTTTCCAATTTTGATCATTGTTGGGGATTGTGGGTTGGATGATGACTTGAACAACATTTTTCTTCGTTGAATCAGAAGTTGGTTCAAACTATGAACCAATAGAGGTCATCCGATCAATGACATTGTTTTGAGATTGGGGAATAACTTGTAAATTGAAGGCTTCAAAGCTCTCAATTAAGTCCCAAATTCGATGTCTATACAACTTCATTCTTGTGTTCTTCACAACTACTTGCCCATGGACCCAACTCACCACTAACTCTAAATCTCTAAAAGCTTGTATTCTCTTGATGCCAATGCATTCTGCAAGGGTTAGACCATGGACCAAGGATTCATATTCCACATCATTATTCATGCATGAGAATTGAAAATGCTAAGCTTTTATGGTCTCTGATCCTGCTGGAAAAATTAGTTGCATACCTACTCTGGAGCTTACTTTGCATTTGGCACCATCAAAATGTAAGGTCCATAGATGATTATCACTCAAATCATCATATTCCTCCCAATCCTTCATCAGTTTCAAGATGACTTGATCATCATCGAAAATCACATAGGTTCCTAGCCCTATTGCATCAAAGTTGTTGAATGGGTCAGAGTCAATGAATTGGTTGAGTATCACCTCTTCTTCAGGAGTTTGATTAATTGTGTCTTCATCTTCTAGCATCTCTACACAATATCTCTCCTACTAAGAGATGGAGATATGTGCCACTTCAAAGCATATGGCTACATTGTTTGCTATGTGTTCAAGATGCAAAGATTCAGACCTAATCTTCATCTTCACCTTGTGCTTGGTTCTCAATATTAGGTGGGACCAATCAAGCGCTAAGTATCCACCAAGGTTTGTAGTGAAATATCTTGAAAGATACATTTCGAAGACCAGGGGATTGTCTATCACCACTATTTCTTATGTGACTAGTTGGCATGGACATGAGAAGAGGGTTAGAGATAGACTTTTTATCTGACCAATGGATAGAACCTTCTTCCCATCTAATTGCATGATTCCTTTCTCAAGGGGTTCATACTTAATTTTTAGAGCATCAACCACTTGTTTTTACATGACCATTGTGCTATCCTCCAAATCAATCATGTTCTTATGCAAAATCTTATCTCCCACAATAAGTGTTAGAAAAGAAAGGTGTGGGCTTTGGCTTGCTTACCTCTTTCTCTTTTGCATTGCCCACATTGTTTGCATAAGCTGTTACTTTCAAAGCTTTAGGGTTCAACATGGATCCTTTGTCTTTGCTTTGACCAGATGATGGAGTCACATACATTTTTGGTATTTTTTCTTCTTTCTTTATGCTTCTTAAAGTAATGTCTTTTGTTTGGGGATAGATATGACGTCCCATAGAGATAAATTAGTAGGTGCCTTCTTCAATTGCTCCACCACATTGAGTGTTCCAATTGGTTAGGTCTTCAGCTTGGATGATGGTATTTCCATTGCTTTTGGAAGAAAAATTTCCATCATGCATGGGCTCAATGTTCTATCCATCTCCTTCTCTAGGAATGGCAGAGTGTATGGTTGAGGAGCAGGTCAGATAGTGGGCAATGGACCCAAGTTTTCTTTTGGTGGTGGTTGTCGTGGTTGTGGACGTGTCAAATCTTGTTGCATGTATTGTCGCGTAAGCCTTCTTTTGGATCTTGTGTTGTAATCTAACTATACTTGTGGGGAACTAGTCATCAGAGCTTCATTCACGAACACCGCATCTTGTTCTTCCATCCATGAAAATAGCACTTGGTTGGGTGTAATATCCAACTCCTACTCCAAGGACATTCCTTGCATTTGTGCTTTGAAATGGGCATTTTCAATTTCGGAAGACTCATATTCATTTGCATTCAGGAGTGTGTCCTTGCTTCTTTGTTCCACTATCTTTTGTTACATATTTCCCCTAGGAAAATTTTAGTGCATATGACTGTCACTGCATGGGAAGCATCATACATTCTCTTCTTCCACCAAATTTTTCTAGCCTAGAATTAACTCTTTACTCGAGCTATTTTTGTCGTCTGTAGCAACATGGTGACTGAAACTATTTGATTCACAAATGTCATATATTGACCTCCTCCTCTTGAGGATCCTTGGTATGTATTCTATTGATAAGATAGCTTTCCCCCACCATAGGCTTGTGTGGTCTGCGTCAGAGGTGTTTCTTGATGTCATTTGATAATAACAAACTTGTTAGAAAAAGTCCACATGAGGCTCTTCATGTCACTTATATTTGCTGCAATAGAAGAAGAGCTCAACATGTTTGTTTGGGTGGTAGGGTACACATACATAGACTACAACATAGCTGACATTAGTTGTGTAGCATAAGAGCTTGGGACAACTTCTTCCCGAGGACCACCAAAGATTACTACAAATATAGGCATTAAAGGTCATGTAGAAGCTTCCTGATGTCAATTAGACTATTTTCCATGTGGACAACTGATTTGTATGCATCGAGAAAGATATCCCCTCATATAGAGGTTATCATTACTGCAATGTCTGAATTGAGAGCCTTCAGGTAGAACATAAATGCCATTGTCGCTGGGGGCTAGGTAGTTACAGGGATCCTTTGTTAGGTTTTGTGGAACCTAGTGTTAAAATCACTCATGGCATCTTTCAGAGCTCTCTTTATGATGATTGGTTGTTGTAGCAATGAATAATGATCTCATTTCTTTGAGAAGAATTCAAACAACCTTTCTCCGAATTGATCCCAGGAGATGATAGAACTCGAGGCTAAAGATTGATACCAATCTTGGGCTTTCCTTTGAAAGAGGTAGCTAATAGCCTCAAAGTGATGTTTTCCTCTACTATATTATGTACCCTACATACCTCCTCTATATCTTGAAGGTGTTCAAAGGGGGTTTTGAAATCTTCTCTAGAGAATTTTGGGATAGCCTTAAGGGCATTAGTGAGTATGACAAACCATATGTCTAGGGGTGTAGGTGGTTGTAGCAAACTACCGCTATCCTAGGTTACAAAATTTTTAGGAGCAGGGGGAGGTACATGAGACATAGAGAAAAGATTCCTATGAATTGGGTATAAAAGTATTTTGATTTGGAAGGTTGAGCCTCTGGGTGGAGTAGATAAGGCTCTGGATATTGGGATCTTATTTCTCACTCTATTTCTCCTTATAGGTGATACAAAACTTGTAAGTCTTCTTCTCCTAGGTACCAAGGTAGGTAATTGGGAGTACTAGAAATGGCCTCTTGAAGATTCTCTTTTCTAGATTATGGGCATAGATTTCTAGTTTCTTTCCTTATCTTGATTTACAAAATATTTACAACTTCTAATTAGGCATTCAGAGAAATTCGTGTCCCACTGGGTGTGCCAGAAAAAGACTGTTCATCATCAAAGCTTACGCCTCTCTGATAGTCTTATGGTAAATTCAGTGAGTGGGGGACTAATTTTCTCCTCACTAAATACCTCCAATATTTTTATAGAACTTCTGCTCTTCTTTGGGTTTTGGAGAAAAGGGTAGAATGAAATGTAAACATAAAACATAAAAAATGGTGATGTGCCAAAGCTTTTACAACATTTCAAACCCAATCTTTCCTAAGAGTGATATAATTAGACACAAAACACCACAACCCTTCATTGTTGGAAAGAGTATGAACAACAAAGGCTAACAACAAACACATTGCAAACTTTCAAATCTTTTTGTAGGTAGTGTGCATTAAGGTTTGATCAAACATAAATATTTTCAAGGTTACCAAAAAAATATTCAAAAATTGCATAAACTCTCTCTCCTAATATACTACAACATAACAAAACAACAACCCTTTAGAAAAATAGAGAAGTCTACTGACATAATCCTATTTTCACAAGTTATTCTTCTACCATATAAGCCTACAACATGGAAATCAACAACTTAAACTATTTGAATTAAGCTTGCTTGACACATTGTTTTATTTAGAATGAAAGCATAAAGAAGGAAAACTTGATAAATGCCATAAATGCATAGTCTCAAAGATTTCTTCCCAATAATTTGTGCTTAAATATAAAATGAACTTTAAAATAGAGTTCAGATTCCAATATGATAATAGTTTGAGCATAAGCAATATAACATTCCAGAGAAAAGTAGTTCTACAACTCTACTTCTGAAAATAGTTCTTACAAACCTAAGAAAACTAAAGAAACTTTTCCTTAGCAAAGGAAATTGAAACTTGTAACCCACTATTTCCTTCTATGGCCACCTCTCATTTATAGCTGCATAAAGAAGAAAAAACTACCACAACATGGAAGTAATTACTACTAGGTGTTGGTATTTGATAGCACATTATCTAATTGTAGATCTTTAGTTAGGTCACAACAATATTTTCTCATCAATTCTCAACTTCTGCATTAATGTTTTTTAGATATTTAGAAAAGATAGTTATCTAAAAATGATAAAATATTGGAAAACAACCTAGAAAGAGCCTAGTTGACCAAACACACAACCCGATGACATTGAATCAAAGCTTGCATCCCAAAAACCAAAAAGGGGCAGCAAGCTCAAACAAACTCCCAGGAAAGATCACTTTACAAAAGTGCAAACTACTCGCATCGAAGAGATGACATGTCAAATAGGTAGAAAATTTCGAACTCATGAATATTGCTCGTTGAGAAAATCCTTGACAAGTTGACATGTGTCTCGAATCTATCCCAAAAGGAAGGCAAAAACGAAAGCCATGCAACCACTATGTGGCACATTGTGTAGCTTTTTGAAAACTTTACTTGAGTGCGGACACATTTGAAGCCAAAAACATATACAAGCTGAAAATAAAAGATGATCAAGGAAAAAATACTTCACACTTAATAAAATAATAAGACATGCTATATGGTTCTAGAATGATATTTGAGAATAGAGGTAAATCCCTTATATGATTACAAATGTATATATATGGACCCCTTGAGTATAAGAATCTTAATATTGAACCTATTATATTAGTTTCAAATGAAAATGTCTTCCTATGGGTTTATGTGAACCAAGGTAATTGGGTATTAAGTAATAAGTCTAGTTGAGCTAGGTCAATGAGATGAAAATATAAGAGAGTTGGGATGTTCAAAAAATATTATAAATGAAATGGGTGGATTTTGATCCAATACCTTGATATACTTAAGGGTGAGTGAAATCTTTGGTTAGGGGAACCTGTGCATAGGTATCCTTGAGGGACTTTGTAGGAGAACTACATATGAATTTGATCTATTTGGAAGCTGAAACATAGATTGTCCTTGGGTGAAGGATGTCCCAATGACCTCAAATTCATAGGGGGGAGTGTTTAGGGGGGATAACTCCAAGGAATGGGGTTTTTCCTAGATGGTTTTATCTTTCCTCCTTCGTAAGCTTTAGTTTGAGGCTAAAATTGGTATCAAATGGGTATGATCAAGTTAAGGGAATTTAATAACTTATATTTAATACATAATAGGTTTGTATTTAAGATAATGAAGTAAGTATTTAACTACTTTATTATGGGTATTTGATTATATGTATATGATGGGTAAATTCCATCTCGTGTTGGTTCCATGTAGATCTCTTTTGTGTCTGTGTAATTCAATTACATATCTATGTTTCTATATATAGGCCTATGTATCCATTGATTGTGATTGTGATTCAGTTTATGTATGACCTACCCAAGAGTAAACCTCTCAAATATTTGAGTAGTGATAGACAATTATTGGATCATGCCAATGACAAATGTTTGGGCTATTGCTAGGGTTTAGTCAACATTCACCTGGCTCACTGAGGTGAAGGTAGTAGGCTACCCTAGTTATGATATAGTCATAGTGGTTGCATAGGTAGGGACCCAACCATGTGGGTAACAATAATTTGGGGCTAATTGCATATTATGAGGGTTCACTGGTTATCAGTAATAAGCATGGAAGTGACTGATGCCAAGTGTTGCCCAAGATGGTGAAGAAGAAAGTTGACAATACCACTAAGGTTAGGACATACCCGTGGTGTAGTATGGGATGCATCGAATCCTCTTCCCATTTGTCCATGATGTAGAAGACTAGAGGAAATGATAGGAACCACAGTGTAGTGTGCAATGCACCAATATTCTTTCTATCTAGGATTCATTATGGACATGTGTCATCCATTGTGGATGTGAAGTATGTTCAATCTCGTCACTATGTATATGTGTTGTATGGTGGAGCTTTCCACTATGTATGTGATGCATATTGGAGCTCGTCACTATGTACTTGTGATGGATATTGGAGTTCATGAAATTTTATTTGTGATATATGTTGGAGCTAGTCACTAATGTAAATGTGATATACATATGAGACAATCATTGTTGCACTTGTGATGTGCATATGAGTTAATCACCCTTGTACTTGTGATCTATCTATTATCTAGACACTATTGTAGTTGTTATGTGTATGAGTTACTTAGCTTGTGTATATGTAGGTATTCTTGTGACAATAATTGTGTATGATATTTGGGATTATGGTATGATATGCCTCTTGTGAATATTTTGAATGCTTGTACACTAATGCTTGGCAATGTCTAGATGAACCCAACACCTAATGGAAAGCTATTATAATTATATTATAATTAAACTAAGTTGATATATTAATGCTTAATTAATAGCCTTGGGTTAAAAGTAAGATCAATGATCTCATGCAAGTGGAAAGAATGAACTCCCTCTAGAATGGTGGGGGTTGAACTACAAAGCCTCTAATTTCCAATGAAGGGATATGTAAGCAAGGTCATCATGAACCCTCGGGGCTTAGGTTGTAGGTGTAGGAAAGATCTTGTCCTTGGGACCTTACCATAGGTTTGAGTGTAAGCATATAAATAGTCATGTTGATTTTTTTTCCCACCATGGTGAATGCAGAGCTATTGAAATTAACACTTCTAATTTACATGGAATATGTTTGGTTGGTTAAGTTGGTAGTTGTGCATTGTTTTATAAAAAATAAAATTATTGTTCTTGAGATGGGGATTTTAAAATTTTCTTCATGCCCTTATTTCTTATAATAAGTACATTTGGGAATCTCATTAGAATTTTTCCCTTTTAATATGGGATATGAATTAGATGGAGTCTTTGATTTTGGTCCCTTAGCTTGATCCTTAGATTGTTTCTTTCCCTTAGAGGATTGGACAACTAGTGCCTAAATTTTTAAAGAGGTGCAACATCCATAGAGATTAACTTATAATGTTCTCTTGTGAATCTATCATAAAACTATTCAAATAAGGAATTACAAATGGTGTTCCAAGAACATCCATTATAGATACTTACAAGGAAGAAGAAAAGATTAGATAAGGACCTTTTAGAATTGACAAAACCAAGAAGACACACTCTACCTATTTTTACATTATCACAACCCTTAAGTCCATAAAACAAAGACTTAAAATAGACCAAGAAATATTGAATACAAGGGAATTAATCTAGAGATAATGTTAATTTAGCATCCAATTGTAGTATTTTAAACTGATCAAATTTACCAAATAGATCATTATAATTCTTCCAAATTTTCTTAGGAGTTGTACAACTAGTAATGTGAAATTGTAAATTAGCGAAAAAAAGAAGAACAATTATACCCATTATCTCATCTAACTTTTTCTAATAAGTAAAATATTAAAAATCCCTAGTAAAATATATTTGTTTTCTATTGGCCATTTGACATAATCGCTTGGATTGAAGAAGTTATTTTACAAGTTTGACTTTCCATGTGTAGAAATGAATTAAAAAATCTATTTTAGGATTCATGATGTGCACACAACAAGGCCCTTGAATTGTTCCTAACAAAACCCCTCAAAATTGTAGTATATCTAAATTTTCCTTGTGCACCCCCCCCCAAAAAAAAAAAAAAAAAAAAAGATGACATACGAGATTTACAATTTTTTCATTAAGTTTGGAAGTCAAATCATCCATTTATAACTCGCAATTTTTTTAATGAATTTCAAAAATAAGTTCATCTATTTTTGACAAATGGGTGAAAGTTATACCCTATCAAAAATTTCATAAATTATATTAATTTATGGAGGTTAAAAAATATATTAAAAAAGTAAAATTTTGAAATCATATAACCAACTTCCCATCAACTATTTACACTTGCAAATTTGACTCCCTATTTGCAAGCTGTGGAAAACTAAAAAAAAAATTCTTTTGCAAACTCAATTATGACCATATGGTAATAAATAAAGCCTATGTTAAATTTCATAGTTTCATTTTTTTTAACAGTTACCCTATGCCAAAAAAGAGATGATGAATGTGCCAAGGTAGGGCCTTAGTGACATCTTAGCTGGCCCTAGGTGGAGCTCACGTGGACTATGAGATGGTGAAGGAGGTGATTTGATTAAGAATAGAGGAAGTAGTTGGGAGCTCTTAATTATTTACAAAACCACTAGTATTTTGAGGAGTCAAAGAGACCACGTGTTGGAAGAGTTTGACCCAATGTCAGTGCTAAATAGAAGAGAGGTTGAGTGTGTTGGGGAGTGGTTGTTGGAAGGATACGAGGGTGCATTGGGTTGTTGGCTGAGTAGTGAGGAAGCAATGTTGTTGAATTGGTGATGATGTGGCATGTGAAGCCCCTTATGCCACTAATCCTTTGACCTAAGAACTTTGTACTAAGAAGTATATGTGGATTCCTACAAAAATGACAACATTTTCAATGGGGGGCCTAACAATCATGAAATTAGTCGAGCAGGAGTCTATCTATCTAAATTTTATTGATGTGAATAGATCTGAAAGAAATAATAATCAAGGGAAAACTTGTGCTTGTTTGATTAAGGATCTATGATAAGGAGTTCATGTTCTTCACTTTGTATTTGGAAGAAGCTAGATAAACATTCAAAACTTGAAAAATTTGTGGCACACCCAAAACAAAATTATATGTTATTCTACTAGCATGGGACACTTTAGAAGCAACAATTATTCTATAGTGCCACATGGATTATGAAGGTATAGTCAAGGGAATAATGCATGGGACCAATACAATAGAGTAATGCAAACATTAAATCACAAATATATGAGCATGTAATATTAGGTGCATCTATTTAAAAGATGATAGTATTTTAAATGGCACATATATAAACTTCAGTGCAACTTGCTTACCAAATGGAGCTTCAAACCAATGATGTGCAAACCATGAACTCACCATAGAATAAGCCACCTACAAGGTAAAAAATGGATATGAAAGCTATATCTTACAAATAAGTAGAATATTCTCATAAATCCTAGATCTAGTGACTTCATGAACCCTACAAATAGGCCAAACAACCACAAAAATCTTGAAAAAAATAAGTTTTTACCCAAAATGGGAAAATGGGCAGAGTGAAATTTTAGCCCTCTACTATTTTTTTTTTTAATTTCCATTTTCATATGGATTTGTACAATATTAACAAGTATAATGAATTTTTTTTATGAAAATTGGAAACTACCAAAATTGACAAATGAAGGGAATTTTTTATTTATCAAGCATTCTTAATGCAATGGTGATATCCATTTGGCTCCACGATGCTCCAATGATAGGGCTAGCAAGTGGTAAGTATGAATGTACAAGGTGTCTAAAATGACTAGGACATATATCTCAATCACATGAGGTGAGACAAAATAATAAAATTTCCTAAGTAAACTTAATCTAGGTGTGAATTGGTCAATCCTAGAAAGGTGATATCCTAACTAGATATGTAAAGACAATTTTACACTAACAATCACAACATTAATGTCTAGTTTTACACATAAGTGGCATAGTTTATAGTAATATATGATCCTGATGCTTCTTACCAGGCTTCTAAGCAACCTAAAAAGTAGGGAGATGTGATAGATGAAATTATTTCTTTAAAGGATAAAAATACACAACTATTTTTGTAGTGTAGAAAAATATATCCGTTTTTATTTTCACACTTGTTTAGGTCCTCGTTAAAACTTAGATTATTTATGAGTAATTGGACCTATTTTGCATCCAAAAGCCTAGTTAAATGCATTTTTGTAAGGATAATCCTGACATGTAATAAATGAAAAATCATAATTTAATGTTTTTGGCTATGTGTTCCAAATTTAGGGATTTGGGACCCATACACCCATCTTGGTGTGTGGGTCCTCCCTAGGTCTTGGGTCTTAATTTCAAATGTCACATTGAACATAACACTTGAAGTATGTGTTTTGGGTTTAAACTTCTAGGACTTATATTCCCAACTAGGTGTATGAGTCCAAATTTAACTTAGGACCTATTTTAATTCAAATTCTTGGTGAGATTTTATTTACTTAGATTTAATTTCTGAATGTTGGCTTGTAGTGTTGTAATTTTGGGAAATTAGGCATAAAAAAATATAAATACAAGGTAATTTCACTATGTTTCATCATAAGATCCTAGCAAGCAATCTAAGAACCTTCAAGTATTCATTCAAAGTTTACAAGACCATTCAAGATTCAATCATCAAGCGTTTTGAGCTACATTCAAGATTCAAGCATCATGTGTGTTTGTGAGCTAACATTTGTGATGTAGGTTTCATGATTCAAGAAAGTATTCAAGACAAAGTTTCAAGAATTCAATAAAGAGTCAAGATTCACATCCATTGAAGCCATTTCACACAAGTTTACAACCTTCATTTCAAGGTTTTGGTAAGTTGCAACATTGCATTTGTTTATTCATCATTCCTTCATGCTTTTCTATCTCATTTCAAGGTTTAATTACCAAAATGGGGTTTGAAAAAGGAAAACCCCCATTCCCTAACAAAGAAACATTTTTCTCTCTTGATGTGTGTTTTTATATCTAGGTGAATTGGACCTTGAAGATCCTTTAAAGGAAAAGTTTCAAAATTTGAAAAAGTTGTCAAAGTTTTCACGAAGTTGTCATCTTCATGGAAACTCACCTATAGACTAGAATTTAGACTTTTAGACCTAAAGATTGGACATGAAGGAAGCTATAGAAGATCACTAGAGGCTACAAAAGTATTAGTAAAACCCTAGCAACAAGACTCATATGCCCAACTTGGAGTATTAGTCCCAGTATACCCCTTTTTTCCATCTTTCTACATATCCTGACCAGTCATTAGAAGATTCTAGATTCTACCCAAAAACCCTGTAGTAGGAATCATACACCCAACTTTGTGTATTAGTCCTAGTATACTTAAAAAAGTATATTTTTATGGTTGCACAACTTTTTTTGACTCCATCATTCTACTAGATATTTTATTGTTTGATTTCAATTTATCAATCTTGTTTCATGTCATTAAATTCCTAGGTCATATAGTGAATTTTCATAGTGCATTCAATTTACTCTTTTAAATCATTGTTAGATGGTGAACACTCATCCAATTACACTAGGAATCTAGTAGCTATTTCTCAATCAAGTCACTTGGTTGAGGGATCTAGTTTCCTAATGAATTAAAGTGTGAAATAGGCCCAATTCCATCTCCTAAAAGGTGGAACCCTATTTCCCTTTTGTTCAGTTTGGTGAACTTGACCTTTGGACCCTTCAATTTTTGATTTGGAGAACATTATAGTCCTAGATATAAATTTCATTAACTTTTCTTTTATATTTGCATTAGTGAAAAGTGAATATAGGTTTCATTTTTTGTATTTGCATCATTCGATTTCATTGGAAATCTATAATTGCAAACAATCAATAGAGCATACAACCTAGACACATTAAAATCAACTCAAAATTTGTTGATTCAAGCTTAAAACCCCCTAATTGGGACTCATTTTCCCACCTAGGCGATTTAGCCCATGTACAAGTCCTTTTTGTAGATTTTTGGATACTTTGTGCTCTCTATTTTTCACTGTCTAAAGTTGTAAAAAACCCTAAGTGGGACTCACACACTTAGTTGGGTGTATTAGTCCCTAACTAGGTTTGAATATACATTTTACAACATTAAAATCTTTTCATCTATGCTTCTAGTTGTTTTCTTTAGATTATTGTTTCAGTTTGTAGAATTACTATCATTGGAAAAATTTTCAAAATTGGTTTCATTTCAATTGCATTTGTAAACATAAGAATTGGAATTAAAGCATATCATTTCTCTTATGTTCATTGCATTTATCTTGCATTCATTATCCTTCCTTTATTGACCCTTGTATGAGCTTTACAACTTGGTTTCCTATTGCTAATACTATAGTGAGAAGTATTTCGAGACTCTTATCATCTCGTGATAACACACTCATTATGGATCTTGGGTTATCTAGCTTTTTCACTAATAGTTTTGACACTAGTGCACTAGGTATGGACCATACTATTGACAACTCTTTACCTTCAAGTACTATGACAAGTGTTGAAAAAATGGTTACTAGTGTCCTTCAAGAAAACCTAATCCAAATCCATGAAGAATTGGTATATCTAAAAAACTTGGTGAGTATTGAATTTTTTTTCCAAAAGTTCCATTCCTACAATAGATAACACACTCTGAATGATTGAAAGTGAAAAAGGAATATCTAGATTGCATGTAACTTAGCTTATATTTTTGGCAAGCATCTTACCTCAATGACTAGTTGTGCTAAAAATTTGAACAATGCTCAAAGTCAAAGAGGAACCCAAATTCCTCTTCCTACAACCATTGTCTCTATTCCTACTTACACCAACCCTCAAGTTATCACAATAATTCAACCTACTAGTAATGTCATTCCTACCTTGGGTAGTTCCACTAGCAATCCTTGTACCTTTGTGGCATCTCATGTCACATCTCCTACCACTTTACCTCCCATAAGTGTTCCATTCACTTTTCCTTCAAACAAATATACACCTCCACCATATTCAACTTCATCCAAAATACAACCAATGACTCCATCTTTAGCCAACTCTTAAAAAATGTTTCATCCCTTCAATAAAAAATTTCCACCATAAACCAAAATTAAAATGGACAACCTTCATACTATGTCAGAAGCAATCCCTTATCCTTGGAGATATTAATAATTCCAATACCATAAGGTATAGATATTCCTAGGTTTGATAAACATGGAGGGAAAGGAGATCCTTCTAACCATGTTTCCATTTACACCGCCTTGTGTAGGGATTCATCCTTGAAGATAAGCTACTAGCTAAGCTTTTCCCTATCCTTGAAAGATACTACTTTAGAATGGTTTTCCTCATTACTGAATAACTCAATTCATTCATTCAATGAACTTGTTGAGGCCTTTATCAAATATTTCCAAGTGCACATGACCCCTAAGATGACATTATTTGATTTGATGAGATGTAAGAAAAATGATGATAAAAAGGTTACTGACTTCATTTCGTGCTACCAATTGCTTTATTCCCAAATCGACATAAAGATTCATGATCCTCACCTTCAATGAATGTTTATTGATAACTTACAAACTAACATGCAAGATAAGCTTGGCATGATGAAATCTCCTTCCTTCGTACACTTGTGTACCACCCTTCATGATTATCAAAAATTGGTTAGTAGTCATGAAACAAAACCCACCTCTAGCTGTCCTAAAAAGTATGAATCCACAACTCAAAACAATTACCAGCCTTTCATGAAACAAAATAAAGTATTTCTTCAACTAAATCCCCCTCAACCAACCCAACATGTTTATACCCAAGTGGCTTTTATAAAGAAAAAAAATCCTTTTAAATTTGGGGATCTGAATAGATAATTTACTCCCTTACCCGATACCCTTCATAACACCATGTTACAACTTCTAGAAAAGAACTCAATTTCCTTACCTCCATTTAAAGCTCCTGATCCTACTAAGCCATTACCTCCAAACTTTAGATAAAATTCCTATTGTCATTTTCACCATCAAAATGGACATGATACAAAACATTGTAAGCATCTTAAACACAAGGTGCAAGACCTCATTGATTCCAATCATATTCAAATTTGTGGTTTCAATGATTGAGGTAATAAGTCCATTTCCCCTCCCAACCAAAACCTGCAAATCTTTACCAACCTCATGCCAAATCATAATATTTCATTTGTTAAAGCTAGTGAAACTAAGAATGATGTGATGAATGTTGTCACAGATGATAACACCATGGATACTAATGAAGAAAGTCCTATGGATAATATGGTTGGATTGATCAAAATTAAACCTCTTAAGGGCCAAACTAAAATACCTCTTGACATTGCTTTCTCATCAAAATATGTAATTAGAAAGGCACCTGATGGTCCTCTTTTCATAGCCAGCCGAATCAATGACAAGCCTACCAATGGGATATTAATTGATCCCATTTGTGTAGAGAATGTGATCACTGAAGAATTTTTACTTGTGCATGAACTTTAACAAGATACATATGATAAACCAAAAGCAAGGATAAAAACACATAATGTTTTTGCTTTCCCTACGATAGGTTTGATTAGCCTTCCTTTAAAATTTGGACTAAAACAATTAGTTGTCTCATTATCCATCATTCCTATGTTGGACCAATTCTGTGTGAGGATTGGTTATGCATGGCTACACTCCATGGAAGCTGTCTTGTCGGTTGTGCATAAATTTTTAGAGTTTCCCTTTGAAAATGAAATATTTACTATGCACCATATTAGGTTTAATTCCATGTCTTCCTGTGGGAATTTCTCATTGGATTTCTTTTGGATTTATTGTATTGAACCTATTAAACCTCGTGAAGATTTCTTTTTAAAATCCTATCAAAAGATTAAGGTAAAATGCATAACAAAATTATCCCTTTGAAACATGCCTCAACCTATGATTGAGCCTCCTATCTTTGATAAAAAACAATGATTGAACCAACAACCCTTCCAAGTAACCAATAGCATACCATGAAAAATAGTTTTCCTATCTCCTAAAAATGACCAAGAGACAACCAAAATAATCCCGTCATACCTCCTAAGATTAAACAAGTTTACAAAGCTAAAGAGAAAATTGTTGAGCAACCTCTTGTAGTTCATTTTGTTCCTCCTCTAAGGAAAGAAAAGAAACCTATGGTTGATAAACCCACTCCTACACAAACACAACTTGACAATCATACCAAAAGAAACATAAATGCTAGAGAGTGTCGGCATAGATGTCATGCCATTGCTCAAAAGTTAAATGAAGAGAACAAAAAACAAAATCAACATCCAAACTAAAGTGAAGCAATAAAATATGAGTCTCTCTCTTCGCCACAACAAAAAGATCCTATATCACAACCACATCAAGGACTAGAACCTTTTTCAAACATTATCATTCGACCTCCTATTGTGATTAACTTGGACAATGATGATGAGATTGCTAAAATGGATGAAGAAGTGCATAATGAATTGAATTTATTGTTTCCTTCTTCCATGAGCTTAAACAATACCAATTGTGATGATCCTCCTAAAAAGAGTAACTCACCACATGTTGAACTTGGTGATGTTCCTAGTATCGCACTTGATATTGTCCCTTTGGCTAGTTATATACCTTTCGCATACGATGAACAAGATTGGGATGTACCTGACCTACTATAGGTTGACTCTCATGTGCCTTACTAGTCTTGTTTTTGTTTTCTTTTTTCATGTTATGTGTGTTATTGCATGTGTGTAATGTGATCTCTTGTACCATTTTTTTGATGCATATCTCTTTTTGTGACATTCCTCTATTTGTATCTACATTCTTTTGTATGTCATAAACCTTTATCTTTTCTTTGTCTTGTGTATTCCTTTTGGGGATGGTGCAAGGTGTGGAGACATTTAGGTCTCTTCCATGTTGAACCAAAATATTTTCTTTGTTTTTCACTCTCTTTGTGTCATCTTTCTTGATCCATGTGTATTTGGGGAATGATGACATTTTTGAGCTCTCTAACAATATTGCAAAAAAGACATACTAGCATTGAATCCATGGATCCCTTATTTGATTTTGGGATTTCATTTTGGAGGAAACCCCTTTTCATAGCGTAGCTTCATTTGAAAACATATGGCGTGGCATAGGGCTTTCCAAAAAGCTCTCATATTTTTTTAGCATTTATAATTTTCTACTTTAAAGTAATTTCTCATAGCATGTGTTTAATAATTTCTTTAAATTGGAGGCATACATTGACATTATTCTTTTGCATTTTACAACTAGTTTTTTATTGTGTGGTTCTCTTACTTCATGCGATGCATCTTTCTCTTTGTGATGACATTGGGTGTGATATCCTTCAAGAGTGTGATATCTCTTAGCATATTATATTCCTTTGAGTGGAAATGCCAAGTGGAGTGCATTCCCTAAGTTGTGAATCTTCTATTCTTTGATTGGTTCTCTCTTGGAGACATTAGGCACGATGTTCCCTAGGTTGAGACCTTACATGAACTAAGAAAACCCCATTTCAATGTACCTTATACTATTTCACATTTATAATAACCATTATATGGCCACCTTGCATAACACACTTTTATTACTTGTGTTAGCCATCTTTTGTGGCATCTTATCAAAGTTATTAGTAGGTATAGCTTTGGTATGGTTAGTACATATGGGATCCAACCATAGGCATGAATTTCCCATAGCCACTTGCTTGTTGTGTAATCACATACCAACTATGTGTGTGAGTCTCACCTTTTTGGGGGCTCACCTAGTGGATAGCAGATTCCACTAGCCTGTGTGGGCATGTGTTTTGTTTGCATAGTGGAAATTGTGTTCCACTTGTAAACATTTTTTGGGAAAACAACTTAGATCTAGTACACATCATGTTGGATAGACTATCGAGGCTTGATCCACTCTTTTATTCTGTTCTTTTCATGTTGAACAAACTATTGAGGCTTGATCCACCCTTTTATTCTTTTCTTTTTCTTTATTCTTTGTCTTTGACAATGTATTCTTGTATCTTGTTGTTGCTTCATACATAATTCACATGCATTTTCTTTTGTGCCTATGTTGGTTTTCCATAGGATCTCAATCCTAGGGGCTTGATCATCCCTTTTGATCATTGTCATCCTATCTCACTAGCATTGGTACGCTTGGACCCCTCTTGATGCAAATTTATCTACTTTAGTGTGAGTTTGATACAAGGTCATCCTCTCACTAAAGTGGGGGCTAAATGTAGTGTAGAAAAATCTATCCCTTTACATCACACTTGATTGGGTCCTCCTTGTTAAAACTTGGCTTATTTATGCTTTAATTGGTCCTATTTTGCATCGACAAGCCTAGTTAAATGCATTTTTATAAGGATGATATCGACATGTAATAAATGGAAAATCATAATTTAATGTTTTTGGCTATGTGTTCCAGATTTAGGGATTTGGAACCCAATACCCATCTAGGCGTATGGGTACTCCCTAGGTCTCGAACCTTGATTTCAAATATCACAATGAACATAGAGCTTCTTGAAGTATGTGTCCTGGGTTTAAGCCGTGGGGACTCATACACCCAACTAAGCGTATGAGTCCCACTTTAACCTAGGAAACTATTTTAATTCAAATTCTTGGCAAGATTTTATTATCCTTAGATTCAATTTTAGAATATCAGCTTGTAGTGTTGTAATTTTGGGAAATTAGGCATAAACAAGTATAAATACAAGGTCATTTCACTATTTTTCATTCTAAGATCCTAGCAAGCAATTTAAGAGCTTTCAAGTATTCGTGCAAGAGTTTACAAGAGAATTCAAGATCCAATAATAAATAATTTAGATCTACATTCAAGATTTAATCATCATTTCAAATTCTTCATGCATCATGTGTGTTTGTGAGCTAACATTTGTGATGTAGGTTTCATGATTCAAGGAAGCATTCAATGAAGAGTCAAGATCCACATCCATTGAAGTCATTTCACACAAGTTTGTAACCTTCATTTCAAGGGTTTGGTGAGTTGCAACATTGCATTTGTTAATTCATCATTCCTTCATGCTTTTCTATTTTATTTCAAGGTTTAATTACCAAAATGAGGTTTGACCAAGGAAAACCCCCATTCCCTAACAAAAAAACATTTTTATCTCATGATTCATGTTTACAAATCTAGGTGAATTGGAGCTTGAATATCCTTTGAAGGAAAAGTTGCAAAAGTTGTTAAGAAATTTTCATCTTCAAGGAAACTCACCTATAGACCAGAATTCAAACTTTTAGACTTGAATATTGGACATGATGGAAACTATAGAAGATTAGTAGATGCTAAAAAAGTATTAGTAAAACCCTATCAATAAGAATCATATACCCAACCTAGTGTATTAGTCCTGGTATACCCCTTTTTTCAATCTTTCTATAGATCATGATTAGTCATTAGAAGATTCCAAATTCAGCCCAAAAACCTTGTAGTAGGACTCATATGCCCAACCTAGTGTATTATTCCTAGTATACTTTAGAAAGTGGATTTTTAGGGTTCTAGACCTTGTTTTGACTCCATCATTCTACCAAGTACTTTACTATTTGATTTCAGTTTATCAATTTGGTTTCATGCCATCAAATTCCTAGGTCATATAGTGAATTGACATGGTGCATTCAATTTCATCTTTTAAAACATTGTTTAATGATGAACCCTCATCCAATTACAATAGGAATCCACTTTCCATTCATCAATCAAGTCACTTGGTTGATGGATCTAGTTTCCTAATGAATTAAAGTGTGAAATAGGTCCAATAACATCTCCCATAAGGTGGAACTCTATTTCCCTTTTGTTTAGTTTCTATTTTTGAAAGGAATAAAAATGGTAAGGTGCAAGTGGATATATTAAACTATTTTTTTATTAAATTGTTCAATTGATAGGTACAAAACTTGATTGGTATAAATTCTTTTGATAGGTTGAAGGCATTTATTTCTACAAAACCTTTACTAGTAACCAAGATAAATTCCATCAATATTGTACTCTCCTTAGTTGCAAAATAGGTATGTGAAATACATCAAATGGATGTAAAATATTCTTTCTTGTATGGAGACTTACAATAAGAAATATCCATGTGCCAAACTCTAGATTCTATTAACAACAAGAGCTCTAGTTATGTGTATACATTGGAAAATTCCTATGGATAGAAATAGACCTCTCAATCTTGGTATAATTTTTTTGACATTTTTATCATCAATTTTTGTTTTACATGGAGTTCCTCTAGAACCCTATAGTCTGCACTTATAAATTAGATAATAAATTTCTAATTCCTTTATATTGATGAATTTAATATCATAGAATCTTCCACCAAAAAAAATTATGATTTGAAAGCACACTTAATGTAATATTTTGATATGACTAACATGGGTTTGTTAAATTTTCTCCTTGCTATATAAATTTCATAGTCTACAAAAGGATTTTTTTAATCAATATAAATATTCTCAAAAAATCCTACAATGCTTCAACATATAAAATTTCAAGTGTTCATCAACTCCTTATTAATCTATATTCATTATATCTTGTAAAATACCTCCTTGACATTCAATACAAGGGTGATAATAGTCATATTTGCATCCCACATCTTGTGGGATTGAATCAAGGGTGTGAACATGTGAATGTGGTTAATGAATTTTTGTAGAGGCCTCCTTTTGTTTTCAAAGGGTCCCAATATTTCTAGGACATAGTGTTCTAGCAAAGTCTTGTAAGAGATCCAAGAGCAAAAAAGTGTTGAAATTTGACACAAAATTTCTTGCAATTTATGGCACCTAGGAATGTTTTATTTGTAATTGTGGTTGGATTTTGGGTTTTCCTACAATAATCTAGAATGTTTTATTTGTAATTGTGGTTGGATTTTGGGTTTTCCTACAATAATCTATCTAATTTTCCCTCAACTCCAATTTTTTTGACCATATGAATAATGAATGCATTCTTGAAAAATGTTTCATTGATGTTTAGTGCAAGGATGTGAAGAGCCTTTTTTGCACCTTGTGGGGCTAAAATGAGGGTGCAAAAATGTTGGGGTTGGTGGATGAATGTAAATTTAGGTCTCATTTTTTTTTCTAAAGGGTCCCATTCCTTTCAAGTCACAATGACCTAAAAAATTATTTTAAGACTAAGAAAAAAAAAGTTCCAAACTTTAACATATCATTTATTGAGTTTTATGGCACCTAGGAATATTTAATTTGTAAAATTTACACAAGGACTCAAGATCCTAGGATCACCTAAAAAATAAAAGATAGCCTTACATAGAGAGAATAAATAGAATAAATTTCTTGATTATGGATGCAAATAATGATACAATGATCAAATGGATCAATGCTACATAATATGTACATATGTGGTCTTATTTATATAGGGAAGGAAAGATGATGAATGAAAATAAACAAACAGATAAGTATCCTAAGTATACTCTAATAAAACTTAATTAAGAGTGTTAATAGGGCCTAGGAGGTGAACTAGTAAGGCAATATCTATATTCATACTAATGCCCCCCTTAAGTGAAACTTAGGGAGGAACAAAAAATATAAGAATGGAAAGATGCATAGATGATGAGTCCTAGATAAAAATCCATATTAGGTACCCATGTACAAAATTTATCTCATAAATAGAGTAAAGGAGAAAACAAGTAGGAAAAAACACTCTCTAGAAGAGATAATGCAAGAAAATAAAAATGTACAAGTGATGGAAGAAGAACTGAATATTACTCCTCAAGGACTACTTCCATAAAAAATATAAAATTATAATCTCCCCTAGGATAGAAAGAGTGAGACCATATATTCCATCCTTAATGAAGTAGCTCCTATGCCAATGGTGAGTTATTGAAGATAAAAAATAATCCACTATGTACAAACAAAATTTCTCCCCTTGTGAAGAAACAAATACAATATTGTATGATGAAGAAATTACAAATACAATAAAATACATGAGAGAAGAAGTCTTATGATAGATGTATTTCAAAACTATTCAAGTGTCTCCATGATAGAATATGTCATAGAAAAATTAAGTGCAATCCCAATCACCATATGGAAACTCATGTACAATAATCTCTAAAAGACAAATTGATGAGATAATAGGTGTGAAATAACTATCATCAAAGATGAAATGGGAATCCTTGAGTGTCCTAAAATATACAACATGGGACTCATAAAATAAATCTATAATATCTATGAAAAATTATATTATAAAGCTAAATATGAAAGACTATGATCATCTTGTTGAACTTAATTAATGGAAGTGACAATAAAATTATTGAGAAGTTGTTGAATATGTTTTAGCATTGTTTTCATTGATGTCAAAACCTTGGATCTAGAAGGATGTGCTCTGGATGATGAACAAACTTAATCTATCCTATCATATGATATGATGTTACATAGTGTGGATATTATCCTTGATCTTGATATGGCAGTACTTATATTGAATTTAGTTTATGTAGTATAATGAAGTATAATCTTTTGATGTTGGTTGTTATGCTCAAAGCTTACTCCGAGTAACCTTGCTATCTGGAACTTCATGTTGCAAGTTTAAGTATGTCAAATTGTGGTTCTCTATTTGACATTGAAATTAATGATAATCAAGATTTAGCCTTGGTTGTGGCGTTCTCATCAGCTCAAAAATATATTTCATGTAACTCAAAGTTTTCTATCTCTTGGAAATTATGCTATCTTATGTTTGACCTATTTTGGGTCCCATAGTATTGTGGTAAGAAGATCTTTATGTGCAACCTATGTTTTGGGTTTGGTGCTAGTGTGCAAGGTATTATTGAATATACTAAGGTTGTTCTTCATGTCGACATGCGTTGTGGTGATCTAAATTCAAATGGTGTTTGTATAACTTAGAAGAATATGAGGATATTGTGTGGCTAAGTTATTTCTATTCTAGGGGTATACATACATACATACATACATATATATATATATATAGAACATATTTTTAATTAAAGATATAGAAGTTTGGAAGAAGTATAATGTGTGTGAGAAGATAAAAGAGTGCAAGTCTACAAATAGACAAAAGAGTGTGAAGGAAAGAGTTATCTATTTTGGAAAAAGGTTGTGCGAAGATTATGGAAGGATGATTTGTAGAAGATTCTTAACCTGATTTGTTGTAGAAAGAAGTTGTACTCTTAACCAAAACTAAACTCATACATATGTAGATGTAACTTCATTAATTCAGTTTTGTTTGTCAGACTATTTTGTATTATGTTTTTTTGTATTTGGGCAATGAGCCTACTGGTAGTGAGCTTCCCTATAGTGAGAAACTTGGTAGTGAGCCCTTGTAAAATCACCATAACTGGTGTCACCTTAACCAGTGCTTTATAATTGAGAATTAACATTCTCTGTGGTTTTTCCCCTCTTGGGTTTCCTCATAAATTCTAGTGTTCATTGTGCTCGGTGTTGTTGTTTGCATTCATGTTCATATCTATTTTATTAATTTCTAATTGGTATAAGTTTTCTCTAGAATAATTAAAGAAAATAAAATTATTGTTGGATAACTGATTCTCCCCCCCTCTTAGTTATCTAGACTATTCAATAATTGGTATCAGAGCTTGGTCCCTTAGAGATAGAGCTTAACTGCTTAAGGGATATCTTGGAAATTTGAACAAATGGTAGGAGCTTATCACTTTGAGGAAGAACTAAAGATAATGTTAGATGATATGGAAATCACATAATCTAAAAATGAAGAATTGAAAGAAAATCTCAAGGAGGAAAACACTTGCATTGCAAAGCTAAGGGAGAAAATCTAGGAGTTCAAAGTAAGACACAAAGAGGTTAACCAAGAATTAAAAGATTCAAAAGAAAGTATTGTGAATTTAAAGCAACAATTGGTTGAATGCAAGAAGACTGAAGAAAATCTCAAAGATATTATCAAAAAAAAAATGGAAGAATGGAAGAATACTAAAGAAAATATTTAGGATAAAGGAGGACTTAGATCCATCGGTGAAAGTCAAATTAGAACACTATGAGTGAAGAAAAAGTAGCTGAAGTTGAAGAAAGATCAGTTGTAATAAGCAAGGTCCAAAAATATAATGCACTACAAAAAGACCTCCAATTAGGAAACTAAATTATCAAAGGTACTTATCATTCAATGGTCACTATTTTCTATGCAAAAATTTTGGACATAAGGTTGTAGAATGTAGAAGCAATATGGAACCAAATATGCAATTCTTTAACTGTCACAAGTTTGGTCACAAAGCAAGTCATTGCAGAAGTCAGTTATCTAACCTGGCTAGAAGGAATGGAATGAATAATCTCTTTCATGATAATTTCTATTTATGTCATGGTTATGGTCACAAGGCTGATCAATGCAAACCTAGGATTCACTCAGCTAAGTCAAGACAAAGATGTTGCAAGTGTAGTCAACCCAGACATTATGCTAACACATGCAAATATGTTACTCTAGAAAAGCCCGTGAACAAAAAGAAGTTTGTAGAATCAAATGAATCTAAGAAGAAGATAGTCATGATTTGGAGGAAGAAGGAAACAATTTTGGAAGACACTTCCATGGTATCAAATCCTAGTACATGCCCTACCAGTATCTAAGCCAATCTACCTTGGCTTAGGAGGATTTTTGTATTGCATATCATGTCGATTCCCCCTCTATAAAGTAGTATTTAGGTGAATTTTTAACATGAATAAGTTCAAATTGGTTGATGATTAATGATGAAGCATAATTTGACTAATTGAAAAGTGAAGTACAACTGCTAGCATCATCAATGTGCATTTTTGGTGGAAAAATAATTATGAGTAATTAAGAACAAAAGGTGCAAGTCTTTCAAAATCATTTCTCATAGTTTGCAAGGGAGAAGAAGAAGTTTTTTTGATTGATAAAGAGTTTGAAGAAAGTAAGCACGACCATATAATCTTTTAATAGAGGATCGAGTGGTGATATCCTGCTAAAGCTAAAGGAAGTTGAGTGGGATGAGTTTGATCATCGAAAGATGAAGTAAATGGAACTAGGGTTGAAGGCAGATGAATTGCAGAACAGAAAATACTTTGGGTATGGATTTATAGGGAGAATTTCCCTGGTATGTAGACAATGATTCTATCTTGTTCTTGTTGAGTTGATTCAAGGATGGTAGAATTATTTTGGACAATCCCTATCTGATCATGAAGGAATCCATTGAAGCAGTTATTGGTTTGTGTAGTGTTGGTGACCTCCCTGGGAATGGTGTAGGAGTACCCACACTTCACCCTCATTTTGTGATTATTTGATGTTACGTAAAGGTGGTGTTAACTCTCAAGAACGTAGGCCAAATGCCTCAAGCGGTTGCCAATCTCTTGGTACGTTTTTGGGTAATAGACAAAGCTAAATAATTTTAGCTTTCTACTCTTCAGGTGCTGCTAGACCTAGGTGGGTGTACCTGAATGAATTGGGTAGACTTTACTTATGATAATCTCTCTTGCAGTATTTTGTCCACGATGGCAGATGGAAGTGGAAAACTTGAAAATTAACTTGGTGTAAACTGTGTCAAACTAAAACCTAATATGTTCAATTGACATATGTAAAAGAATTGAATAAAACCAATCAATGAAAAGTTAGAGACTAGTGCCTTATAGGGTATGTGGAGTCAAGAGAAATCTAAAACAAGTACTTCTTTCTAGCAAGCATTCAAGTTGTTCAGCATATGATTTAGTTTATAACTTGTATAAACATGCAAGGTTATGATTACCAAGTTCTTCTTAGTGATCCAACTAACATTCTCTAATTACTATGATCAACTTAAAGGATTTAATCTTTACTAGAAAGAAAAAATCAATTGACCATACAGATACAACAAATGTGCACTGATAGACTGGATATAAACTTGTTACACCACTTTAAATAACCAAAAAACACCACATTGGAGACAACTTCGATAATTCTTTCAATGAACACAATAAACAACTGATACTAGAAATAACTTCACCATATTAAAATATTTCCATTGATATCTCCATGATTTTAAACATGCAACATAGTCTCATATTGGCGAAACATTGTATTATACTATATCTCTTCTATCCTACTTTTTATCTTATATCTTGCCTCTCTATTTCATAATCGAAATAGATATTTATACATCAAATACATGAAAGGATGCATCCTTTCAGAAATATCATATGTTTACATAACAAATATATTAGAGGATAATTAAACTCTATTTATCCATAAGTGAGTTTTAGCAAGGTGATCAAAATAATCTCGATGCTCGTATGTATCTGCATCTCCAACTACATTCCAGATTGTGAGCTCCATCTTTGTTATCTTCTCATTTTGCTCACTCACTTATTCTAACGTTGTATCCTCCACATAAGCTATCCTCAGGATTTCATTTAGTTATAACTAACTCTCAATTTTCCATCTAGTATCTTCTTTAAGCTCCCCTTTGTCATCAGAGAATGCAATCAATGTTTTCCTGGCAGCGTTTATCAACCCCTGTTCATCCCCTTCCAGTTCATCATAGAAGTTTCGATGTCAATTTATAATATGATTTGAAACTTCAATTGTTGCACTATTAGAAGCATCTCTTTGGTTTATTTCATGAAACTTCTCCATAATCTTTCCTTCCATCCTTTTATGCTCCTTTAATGCAACTAGGGTATGCGAATGTTTTCCCCAAAGTTTATTCAACCAAGGTGTTAAATTATCCTGCCTTTTCTTGATTATTGCTACAATTGCATCATGTTTTCCCTGGGCATAAGCACTTGATCCTTCCCAATGATCTTTCGACTGAGAGCTTTCAACTTGGGTAAGAAGCCTGGGTGTCTTCATAGTAGCACCTAAAAAATCCTTTAGGTGATCATTTTCTCTCAACACCCTTTCATTGTTTGCTTTGTACATTTCTTTCTCTTTTATTAACATCTGAATTTGTGCTTTGTTCAGTTTTGCAATAGTAATTCCAATTTTTGTAGTGGCTATAGGATCAACTTCTCCTATGATAATGAAAATTAAACAACTCATACCCCCTTATAGTAGTCTATATGTCTCCTATGAATTTGCATTTATCATCCAGTTTATCAACTTATGCCCTAAGTTGTGCAGACCTTTTGGCTTTAGGCCCTAAGCCAGGCAACTGGTCAATGAGGTCTTGATTCAGTCTTCATTTTTTCCCCTCATGTTCTATCTCAGTTTTCTATTTCTTTCCTTTTCATTGACTACTTTCACCATGTTTTCTACCCTTCGATTTCCCTAAGCTGGGCAATTCCATTTCCTCAAAATGACAGTAATTAAAACTAGAGGAATTAAGATGTAAGAACTTACTGTATTTACTTGAATTTTTCAGAATGGAAGAATTCCCTAGCTTCATTCTGTTGGAAATATGTGTCTCAAACATTACAGGCTGAAACCTCCATTAGAGCCAAGGTGGTGTAACATCTTATTTGTCTGGCCGATTAGCAGTTTGTTTTATTTAATTTTGAATAGGTCGTTGTGACCTTGTTATTGTCTTACCTAAGGGTTACACTGTCGAGTCTATTGTTGTAACTTGGTGTATTCGTTATGACCTCATAGCACTCGGGAGATCTTTGGCCGAAAGGCCATTCAATCGTGTATAGGCGAGACTCTTGGTGACTATGGTCTTCGGTGAAGTTAAAGGTTCTCGCTAAGATGTCTCAGCGAAGTGTTAATGTCTTGCCGACAACAGTTACTTTGAGGTCCTTGGGGTAACTCATTATGGCTCAGTGAGAAGTCACTACGAAATCAAATGTTACGCCAGCTGTGTTTCATTGGAGAGACTTGGCCAAAGGAAGTGTCTTCGGTAAGATGTCCTACCGAAGTGGATATGTCTTAGTGACTAAGACTTAAGTTATAGTCTTCGGTGTAGCTCTTGTTGAATGGTAGTCATCGATGGAACATTGTGCTTTTGGTAAGAAGTCCTAGTGACTTTGATGTGTCTTTCCCATGTTAAAGAATCTTTGGTGTAACTTAATGATCTCGGGGAGACGTCTCAGCAATAAGCTCTTGTCCTGTCGACTATTCTTCAAAGTTTGTTATGACTTAATCTCATCGGTATAATGTCACACCAAAATCTATGATCTCCTGGTGAAAGTGATAGGTTAGGATGACTACTTGGTGACTCAGTGAAACTCTTGTAGCTTGATAGAATGTCTTGGCGACTACGATGACTCTTGGTGACATCGATATGAGTTCAATGTGGCATCGGTGAGACACAGTTAGTGTCTCACCGAGATGCCAGTACATTGCGAATTCTGTTGACCGAGTAAGACTTTTCGATGTGGCATCTTGTGGACAAATCAGAGGAGCCAAATTGGAACCATTGGGAGTCTATTCATTGCGATAGTTCTATGAGGGAGCTCGACAGACAGGGAACACCATGGATATAGTTAGAAGTTGTAGATGCTTGGGGGTTGAATAGTGGTTCAATCAACAGTGAAGTGTGAAGAGTTCAAACTGTATCAAAAAAGGAATTAAAATCTGTAAAGGCTATAACTTGGAAGTTTCTGTTCGAAGAATGCTTATGATGAATGTTGTATAATTATGACACTAGAAAGATAAGTCTGGAAGTTGTATGTAATCTTTATTACTATAATACAAAGTGATTTCTCTTGGTGTGGTGGGTTGTTTTCCTGTAAGGGTTTTCCCATGTATATCTGGTGTTCATGTGTATTTGTCGAATACTCTGTTTCTGTAATCTATTTCATAGTGCATCTTAACTTGACTGAAACTGTAAATTTTAAAGTGTATCTGCATTCTTTCCTGAGGTATTGACGTTAGGAGAATTGTTTTCTGCATCTAATTTTCCTTACAAGTGGTATCAGAGCCTGGCCAGTTGTGTTATCCTTGGGGGTACATTGGGTTTTTTGTGTCAGTACTATTCAGTGGGAGTCTTGTAGAGATTGTTATTTCTATTTATGGATTAAGATGTCTAGTTCATCTAGGAAGATTGAAATAGAGAAATTCAATGGCAGTAACTTTGAATTGTGGAAACTCAAGATGGAGGATCTCTTAGTAGATCAAGATCTTTGGCTTGTTGTGTCTGGAACTAAACCTATAGTCATGAAGCAAGAACAATGGGACCTTGCAGATAGAAAAGCTAAGGGGATGATAAGGCTATGTTTGGAAGACTCAGTTCTTCTAAATGTACATAAAGAGAAGACTACCTCTCTCTTGTGGAAAAGACTGGCATCCATTTATCAGGGGAAATCCTTGGTGAATAAGCTATTCCTGAGAAAGAAGCTCTACTCTTTGAGAATGCAGGAAGGAGGGTCTGTAGCTGATCATTTGAATGCATTTAACATGTTGCTCACACAATTAACATATGTTGGTGTAAATATTGAAGAAGAAGATCGTTGTATGCTTCTGTTATATTCTTTGCCAGACTCTTGGGATCATCTGGTGATGGCTATTAGGAGTACAACATCCAGTTTCAAGATGGAAGATGTTGGTTCTTTGCTGTCAGAAGAGATGAGAAGGAAGTCTTCTGAGATGGTGAAGGAGGCTCTTGCTGTCAGAGGAAGGTGAAAGGAGAAAGGCAAGAAGAAGGACAAGAAGTCCAAATCTAAATCAGAAGGGAGATCAAAGTCTCCTGGAAAGAATTCCAAGGTGAAATGCTGGAACTATGGGAAACTTGGTCACATCCGAAAGGATTGTAAAGAGGAGAAAAATAAGGGCTCTTTCGTTAATGGTTCTTCTCATAGTGATGGTGACACCTTCATTGTAGCCTTGACTACACAGACATCAAATGATGTTTGGCTGATTGATTCTGGAGCATCATTCCACATGACATCTCACAGAGAATGGTTCACAAAGTATGAAGAATACAATGGTGGAAAGGTGTACTTAGCGAGTGATTCAAATTTGAAGATAGTTGGATATGGAAGAGTCAGGATACAATTCCCTAATGGAAGAGTGAAGGGAATCAATAATGTTATGTACATACCAGGTCAGGCTCGAAATCTATTGTTTGTAAGTATGCTAAATGATATTGGTGTACAAGTTACGTTCTCTGGAAATGGCTGCAAGATGACTAGGGGTTCAATGGTGTTGGCTAGAGGTGCTCGAATTAGTACCCTATACAAGTTAGATGCACAAGTTGTTCAATGTAACAGTGTCTCTTCGAAGTCACTGAAACCTGCTCATGGAGGTAAAGAGGGAAATATCCCTAATTATGTAAACTCTACGGAAGTAAAACTTCCTGCAGAGAAGACTATGCTTTGGCATCATAAGTTAGGCCACATAGGAAAAAAAGGTTTAAAAACCTAGTTGAGGGGCTTGAACATTGTAATCTAGAATTTGAATTCTATGAACACTGTATATGTGGAAAGCAACATTGTGTTTCATTTTATGATAGTCCTCATAAATCTTCTGGTTTGTTAGACTATATTCATTCGGATGTGTTTGGTCTAGTAGATGTTCCATCTTTGTCTAAATCAAGATACTATGTGTCGTTCATTGATGATTATTCAAGAAGAGCATTTATATATTTTTTGAAAAGTAAATCAGAAGTGTTTAGTTGATTTAAGGAGTTTAAAAATCTTGTTGAAAATCAGACTGGTAAAACAATAAAATTCTTAAGGACTGATAATGGCGGTGAATTCTATTCAGATGAATTTGAAAGATACTGTAAAGACCATGGAATCAAAAGACACAAGACTACACCTTATACTCCACAACAGAATGGAGTTGCAGAAAGGTTCAATAGGACAGTGATGGAGAGAGTACAAAGTATGCTTAGTAGTGTTGGTTTGGAGGAGAAGTTCTGGGCTAAAGCTACTGCTACTGCATGTTACTTGGTTAATCGGTCTCCAAACTCTGCTCTTGTTGATAAGACACCTATGGAAGCATAGTCTGGTAAGAAGCCCTCTCTTAGACATATTAGAGTCTTTGGTTGTGAAGCATATGCTTATGTGCCAGATGTAAAAAGATCTAAGTTGGAGAACAAGGTTGTCAAGTGTATTTTTATTGGCTATAGTGCTAACATTAAAGGATACAAGCTTTGGAATCCTATTACAGAGAAGGTTGTATACAGAAAAAGTGTAATCTTGCATGAGCTGAAACTTTCCACCTTGGATCTGCAGTCAGAGACAAAGTCAGAAAACAGTAAGGATGTAGCAGCAATTCCTCCTACACCAGAGAAAGAGGAATTGAAGATTCAAAATGTACCTAAAACTGAGACCTCAAGCAGTTTTGAAAGTTCTGAAGAAGAAGAACCTCAGCCTCATCCAATGAGAAGGTCAACCCGACAAAGGAAACAACTAGATAGGTATGGGTTCTCATTGACTGATTCTACTTGTGCCTATGCCTTGATTTCTAGTACTGATGAGCCTAGGACTGTGAAAGAGGCATTTAAAATGTCTGATTCAGACTCTTGATTAGAAGCCATGGAAGAAGAGATGGCATCTTTGGATAAAAATGAAACATGGAGTCTGGTGCCCTTTCCTAAAGGCAAAAAACCTGTGGGCTGCAAATGGGTATTTAAGAAAAATATTGGTCTGGATGGCAATGTAGAAAAATACAAAGCAAGACTGGTTGCAAAGGGTTATTCCCAGGTAGAGGGAATTGACTATGGGGAAATCTTTTCTCCAGTAGAAAAGCTGACGTCCATTAGATTTCTATTGTCACTTGCAATAGCATATGACTTAGAGGTTGAACAAATGGATGTGAAGACAACATTTCTTCATGGTGATCTTGAAGAAGAAATCTATATGTCCTAGCTTGAGTACTTTGTTGAAAAAGGTAAAGAAAAACTGGTATGCAAATTAAAGAAGTCTCTGTATGGGTTAAAGCAATCACCTAGAATGTGGTACTAGAAATTTGATACTTATGTATTATCTTTAGGCTTTGTGAGATCAAAATCTAATCACTATGTATACTATAAACCTGAAAGTGATCAAGTACTTGTTATTGCTCTTTATGTTGATGATATGTTGTTCATAGGAAATAGCAAGCTAATGATTTCTAATCTTAAGTCTCAGTTGTCTGCTAAGTTCAAAATGAAGGATCTTGGTGCATCAAGGTATATTCTGGGGATGGAGATAACCAGGGACAGGAAGAATAGAAAACTTTGGCTCAGTCAGAGTAAGTATATAAGGACTGTTCTAGAGAGATTTTGTATGAATGATTGCAACTAGTTAGTTGTTCCAGTCATGTAGGGAACGAAGCTATCTGTTGAGGACTGTCCAAAATCTCCTAATGAGATGGAGGACATGACTAGTGTACCCTATGCTAGTGCAGTAGGTAGTCTTATGTATGCAATGGTCTATACAAGACCAGACATTGCCCAAGTAGTGGGAGTACTTAGTCAATTTATGGCTAATCCAGGAATAATACATTGGGATGCTATGAAGAGGGTATTTAGGTATTTGAAGGGAACTTCAGATTTTGCTTTGTGTTATCATGGGAACTTGGTTGAATCACAGAGGACTCTCAGCATTCGGGGTTATGTAGATTCTGATTGGGCAGGGGATATTGATAGCAAAAGATCCATCAGTGGATACATTTTCATGATGAATGGTGGTGCAGTGAGTTGGATGAGCAAGCGGCAAGCTATAGTCGCTTTGTCCACTATAGAGGCTGAATACATGGTAGCTACTCATGCTTGTAAAGACGTTGTATGGTTGAAACGTTTGTGTTCTAATATTGGTTTTGATGCAGGGGAAATAACAATTTTGTGTGACAGTCAGAGTGCCATTTGTCTAGCAAAGAACCCGACTTTTCATGTCAGAACGAAACATATTGATGTACAATATCACTTTGTACAAGATATGGTTCAGAATAGAAAGGTCAGTTTAGAAAAGGTTGATACTCTGGAGAATGTTGCAGATGGATTGATGAAGCTGGTGAGCATAGACAAGTTCAGGTGTTGTGCCACTTCAATGGGCCTTAGTGCCCATGATATTCAGTAAAGTATTTTTTGTGTGCTCTGGAGGTGCCTGAATGATCTTCGTCAAGTGGGAGATTGTTGGAAATATGTGTCTCAAACATTACAAGCTGAAACCTCCATTAGAGCAATGTCGGTGTGACATCTTATTTGTCTGACCGATTAGCAGTTTGTTTTATTCAGTTCTGAATAGGTCGCTGTGACCTTGTTATTGTCTTGCCTAAAGGTTACATTATGGAGTCTATCGCTATAATTTGGTGTATTCGTTATGACCTCATAGCGCTCGGGAGATCTTTGGCCAAAAGGCCATTCAATCATGTATTGGAAAGACTCTTGATGACTATGGTCTTCAATGAAGCTAAAGGTTCTTGCTAAGATGTCTCAGTGAAGTGTTAATGTCTTGCTAACAACAGTTACTTTGAGGTCCTCGGGGTAACTCATTATGGCTCAGTGAGAAGTCATCGTGAAATCAAATGTTACGCCGACTATGTTACATCAGAGAGACTTGGCCGAAGGAAGTGTCTTCGGTAAGATGTCTTACTGAAGTGGATATGTCTTAGCGACTAAGACTTAAGTTATAGTCTTCGGTGTTGCTCTTGTCGAATGGTAGTCATCCGTGGAACATTGTGTTTTTGGTAAGAAGTCCTAGTGACTTTGATGTGTCTTGCCAATGTTAATGAATCTTCAGTGTAACTTAATGATCTCAGGGATACGTCTCAGCGATAAGGTCTTATCCTGCTGACTATTCTTCGGAGTTCGTTATGGCTTAATCTCATCGGTATAATGTCACATCGAAAGCTATGATCTCCTGGTGAAAGCGATAGGTCAGGACGACTGCTTGGTGACTTAGCAAAACTCTTGTAGCTCGATAGAACATCCTGGTGACTATGATGAATCTTGGTGACATCGATATGAGTTCAATGTGGCATCAACGAGACACAGTTAGTGTCTCACCGAGATGCTAGTACATTGCGAATTTGATGAGGGTGCAACCCGAGACTTAGAAAAATAACCCACAAACAAGAGAATAATTTTATTATTCAGAAAAATGGAGCTTCTTACATGCAAAGGATTTCAAATCCCCAAGTTCTACAGCACATGCAAGTTACAGAAAGCTACAGAATAACCCTTTCGCAATATGCGAGCTTGTCCCCAAAAAGTTACCCAAAAATTAGAAACCCGCCCATAAATAGAGCTCCTCTTTAGTTTGGAGCCAAAACAACATTCAAATTTTGAGTTTAGGCGGTTTGGCGCTGAAAAATTACAACTTGAAGTTAAAATTTCAAAAGAACATTTGCAATTGTATCTTCTAGAAAGTGCGCCAACTTCCCGGGGTCATAACTTTTGATCCGGGACTCCGATTCGCGAACCGTTTGAACCATTGGAAAGGTCTCGAAGTCAAGAACATGCCCAAAAAAATTCTATGCCTATTTCGGCAAGTTTTGGGGCCGATTCGGAACTCTAAGTGCCTCAAATCTAACTCGGAAGATTTTTAGGTGCAAATCTAGGAAACTAAAACTGTAATATCTTTCCACCTAGGAATAGAAAATAAAAACCGTAAATTGGGAATTTCATTATGATGAAAAGGGTATCCAAAAATGTAAAAACATCTAAAAAATGAGAAACTTGAAATTTAACTATTTTTGGGTGATGCAAGATTGCCCTTACACCACTGGATGCTCCTGCATCAGACATCTAGGGTAATTTGAGAAGTGACCCCGTCACGTCTCAGATGGTGGAGGAAAACCAAAATGGTCGACCTTTGCCTTAGGAAACCAGGGTGAATCTTCAACAGGCCTTCCTTTCCACTTCACCAGATATTCTTCATACTTCATGTTCCTAGTACTCCTTCCCACACGACTATCCAGGATTTCTTCAATCTCTTCCTTTTCTAAAGTAGGTGTTGGAATCCCACACTTTTCCATTGTTGGTACTTCCTTTGCACCACCTTCATGATACTCTGTCAAATTTGAAATGTTGAACACAGGGGAAATGTTGAATCCATCCGACAACTCTACCTCATATGCATTCCCTGAATCATGCTTCTTCAAAATTTTATAGGGACTAAACTTCTTCATCTTCAATTTGTTATATGTTCCCACTAGAAACCTTTCTTTTCTCAAGTGGACCATCACTTCATCACCAATTTGAAATTCCTTATAGCTCCTCTTCTAATCTGCCTTAGCCTTATACTGCATATTCATCTTGTTAATATGTTCTCTTACCTTCTCATGTATATCCTTGATGTGTTCTGCAAAATCTTCGGCTTCAACACTTATTTTCTTCTCTTGGTCCATCTTCCTCAATTTTGGAGTTGTTCTAGGGCTACCTCTATACACAATTTGGAATGGTGATCTACCGGTGCTTCTGTTGACAGAATTGTTGTAAGAAAATTCTGCACGGGGTAAGATCAAGTCCCATCCCTTAGGTTTATCTCCTACCAAACATCTCATGGGTTACCCAGACTCTGTTAACAACCTCTGTCTACCCATCTGTTTGCGGATGGTGTGCATAAGCTTGAACTTCAACTCGTGTCTTGACTTCTTCCACAAGGTCCTCCAAAAGTACCCCACAAATTTGGTGTCACGATCTGAAACAATACTCTTTGGCAGACCATGTAGCCTCACCACCTCTTTGAATAACAAGTCAGCAATGTGGACTGCATCATGGGTCTTCTGACATGGAATGAAATGTGCCATCTTCAAAAACCTATCAACCACCACAAAGACTGAATCATTCCCTCGTTGTGTCCTTGGCAAACCAAGAACAAAGTCCATACTTATATCCTCCCATGGCCTCTCTGGTATAGGTAAGGGCTGATATAAGCCCGTATTCTGGCTCACTCCTTTAGCCATCTGACATACCTATAGCTTTGTACAAACTTCTTCACATCTGGCAATGGCGGGGCCAATAATAATGCTCCTTGATAATGGCAATGGTCTTATCCACGACCAAAATGTCTGCCATTCCTCCACTACTACTTCTCCTTTACTCCAGAGTTTTCCCTCATGGAACTCCTCGGATACACAATTGACTTCCCTTAAATAACATGCCATTCTGGATTATGAAATCTAGCCACCTTGTCCTGTCCACTGTAACAGGTTCCTTGCAAGCTTTCCAAGCCTCTGCAAAATCAGGATCTTCTGCGTACAATGTCTTAAGTTCATTGAACCCAACCACTTCAATCTACATCTTTGTCATCAATTTATGCCTCCTACTTAAGGCATCTACAACCCTATTTAACTTCCCACTCCTATGTTTCAAAACAAAGGTATAACTTTGCAAAAACTCTACCCATTTCATATGCCTCTGATTTAATTTTCCCTGACTATTTAGGTACTGCAAGGCCTGATGATCAGTATATAGAACAAATTCCTTTGGCAACAAATAATCTCTCCATTTCTTTAATGCTTGCACTATTGCATAAAATTCCTAATCATATACAAAATATTTTCTCTTGGCATCATTTAACTTTTCACTGAAATAGGCAATGGGCTTACCTTCTTGGCTTGACACTGCTCCAATGGCACAACCACTGGCATCACAATCCACCTGAAACATCTTGTGTAAATCTGGGAGGGCTAGAATAGGTTGCTTTATCATCTTCTACTTCAACAGTTCAAAACTTTTTGCCGCTCTAGTGCTCCACTTGAATTCTTTTCTATCCCCTCTCATTGTTTCAGTCAGGGGTCTACAAATACTACTGAAGTTTCTAATGAACTTTCTATAAAAACTAGCCAAACCATGGAAAGATCTCACCTCGGTAGCAGTTCTTGGGGTAGGCCATTCCATAATAGCCTTCACCTTCTGTGGGTCCGTCTTGAGTCCTTCTACTGAGACAACATACCCTAAGTACACTAACTCCCTCTTCACAAAACTACACTTCTTCAAATTAATCAACAATTTCTCTTCTCTTAACTTCTTAAAGGCTCTCTGAATATGCATCAGATGCTCATCCAACATCTTACTGAAAATCAAAATATCATCTAAATACACAATAACAAAACTTCCTAGAAATTCTTTTAGTACCACATTCATGAGCCGCATGAATGTGCTCGGTGCATTGGTTAGCCCAAAGGCATGACTAACCACTCGTACAGGCCCTCTTTGGTTTTGAAGGCAGTCTTCCATTCATCTCCCTCACGAATCCGGATTTGGTGATATCCGCTCTTCAGATCAATCTTTGTGAAGT
>VDFB02271358.1:42290288-42318618 GCA_007258455.2 Sequoia sempervirens
GAAACTTGAAATTTAACTATTTTTGGGTGATGCAAGATTGCCCTTACACCACTGGATGCTCCTGCATCAGAATTCTATTGACCGAGTAAGACTTTTCGATGTGGCATCTCGTGGACGAATCAGAGGAGACGAATTAGAACTGTTGGGAGTCTGTTCATTGCGACGGTTCTGTGAGGGAGCTTGACAGACAGGGAACACCATGGATATAGTTAACAGTTGCAGACACTTGGGGGTTGGATAATGGTTCAATCAATAGTGAAGTGTGAAGAGTTCAAACTATATCAGAAAAGGAATTAAAATCTGTAAAGGCTATAGCTTGGAATTTTTTGTTCGAAGAATGCTTATGATGAATACTACTGTATAACGACACCAGAAAGATAAGTCTGGAAGTTGTATGTAATATTTATTACTGTAATACAAAGTGATTTCTCTTGGTGTGGTGGGTTTTTCTCCCGTATATCTGGTGTTCATGTGTATTTTTTGAATACTCTGTTTCTGTAATCTACTTCATAGTGCATCTTAACTTGACTGTAACTGTAAATTTTAAAGTGTATCTACATTCTTTCCTGATGTATTGACATTAGGAGAATTTTTTTCCGCATCTAATTTTCCTTACACATTCACTTTGCTAGCTTTTCTACTATCAATTCAACACTAATGCATTTGATTAAATTTTCCCTGTTATATCTCGTCACACCATTAATGTGTCAGTAGAAGCATGCATGAAGACTTATTTGAAACTTGCATTGTCACATCAAATGTCTTGTCGGTGAGAAAATTTCAAATCTGGAGCAATATCCTTTTGCAACGTTCATTAAACCTTTCGCCGTAACAGCATCCAAGTCTCACCGACAATTAAAATTTGTTCATCACTTTAATATCCTGCAGTCTCACCGAGATTTGGAGTCTCATTGATAGCTATCACTTCAGTCTTGTGTATTGTTGTGACAATTCTGAGTCGGGGAGATGTTACATAGACTGCATTGTGTCTTACCAAGATGCACCCTGTGGCACTTTTCTGATTGTTGAGACATAACCACCTTTTCACCAATGAAACCGCACTTCAGTGTGACCTTCAAGTTTCTCACCAATGAAATAAATTCTATCGGCAAGACCCAGAATCTCAAAAATACTCATACCGATGCCAAATGTCTCGTTGAACCTGTTTTTCCAATATATTTTATTTAGTGAGACTCTCCCCGAAGTATGTCATTGGTGTGACATTTGAGTTAGCAAGACTATGTGACTTCCTCTAGATAGACTTTTGATGGAATCCCTTTGCGCTTTATCGACAAGACCCGATGCTTTCGGTAAGACATCACTCCTATAATATTTTGTTTGGCCAATACATCTCTCCATGCACTAGTCGGTGAGACATATGTGAGTTTGTTATGACTCATTTTGATAACAACTCTCCTACTGATATGACCTTTCTGTCACTGATACAATAGATGTGTTCTGCCGATAAGTGCTTGAGTATAAATTCTAATCGATGTGATCTTTTTGAAGTCTCGCCGATAGTCTGCAACAAGTATACATTAGTGAAAAAACATTATAGATCTGGGAGACCCTGTCCTTCTCTTGTTGATATGGATTATGTAGTGAAATATGCATGACTCGATGGAAACTATGGGACCACATGGAAAAATATGGGTAAAAATATTATGAAGAGAGGAAATTGTACTTATGGTGAGGACTATTTTTTTTACTCATTTGTATAAAAAACTATAAAATTTTCAAAATTTTATAGTTCTAACAGTGGCTCCTTCTAGGGATGAATGATTGTAAGATCATTGCAAGGATCTAGATCTCTAGGTGAGCAGACCAAACTCAGTGTGATGGATCATGTGAGCATGATGGAAAATGAATGTGACCCTATACTACTGTACATGGAAAAAAAAATATTTTGAAGGAAAATTAGGATTGTCCATGTACTAGAAATTCTTGTTCCTTTTATTTCCTAGACTATTGTGCATGGAAGATAGAATTTGAGAGGATTGTTAATAGTTGTCCATGCACTGGCAACCCTTAATCCTCTATATTGTTCAAGAGAAAAAATATTTCAAAAATTACCCATGTACAGGAAACTCCTGATCTTCATTAGCCATATTTTCTAGATAATATGAATCTTCACCTTTCTTTCCAACAACTACAAAAGGTCCCAGCCACAAAACTTCAAATTTCCCATGCTTTCCTTTCTCTTGACACCTTGTGTTCCACATCAACACCAAGTCATTTTCTTCAAATTTCCTATATTTTTCCTTTTTATCAAACAGATACTTCATATGTGTCTGTAACTTCGTGTTTTGGTTTTGAGCTATTCTTCTTATTTCATCTGGTTTAGCCAATTGCTCCATTCTTTCTTCCATAGGCTCTGGAATATCCAAATCTTCTTGAAGGTGTGAACCCCAACCTAGGTACCTGCAAAACAAAGAGATTAAACACTCTAAGTTGGATATTGCAAGCATAAACAAGGATTCCCTATGGAATCCATTTATAATTTAAACTAGGAATGAAAATATGCAAAAACACCATAAATGATAAAGCAAAGATGAAATCCTAATTTAAATAGCAAATTCTTGTTCCCATGGGCGAATTGGTGCCAAGTTGATGTGAAAATTGGCCCTTTCCCAATCCCTAAGATGCAAGTTGATGATTGTTGAAGAATGTTGATCCACTTTGATGATGAATGTGAGAGCTCCAAGCTAAATCTGCAAAAAACCTAGCTATGATTCAATGAGATGGATGGAAATGGCTAAGTATTTGAGCATGGTAACTTTGCTTGGATTCTCTGGCCCCTCAAATGAGGAGAGGAGCTCTTTATTTATAGGATTTCAAGATGGATGAATGCCCAAATTTGAGCAATGTGGGACTAACATTCATCCAATGATAAGGTTCCACTTGTCAAGCTATGAATGGATGATGGTTGTGCAAGATTTGGGAAATGTGCCCAAGAGGGGGCGAAATTTGAAATTTGAATTGGGAGTTAATGCTTAGTGGGGGACATGTAAGAGACAATGTAAGAGTTTTAAATGCTTCGTTGGAGGGACAAGTCATTTTGGGGGGAGATTTCAAACTTGGACGAATATTCCCTTTTTGATGCCATTTTGAAAGTAAATAGGGAATTATTAAATCAAATAAATGATTTAATTTTGCAAGTTACAAAATCTAGAGGATTTAACATGATATTGGATTAAATTAATCAAGGGTTAATTAATTTAACAAGAGATTAGATGATGTGACTTATTTGATTTAGATTTATGGATTTATTTAAATCAGATAAGAGAGGAATATGATAATAGGTTAATTAAATAAATATTTGATTTATTTAATTAAAATGGATGGTGTTAGATTAAATCAAATAAGGTTTTAATTTATTTAATTTAATGGATGAACATTAGAATTTTAATCAAATAAATTGATTATTTAATTAAATAGGGATAATTAGATCAGATGGGTTGATTTAATTAATAGAAAGAATTGACTTAATCAGATAAAATGATTTATTTAATTAAGAGACGAATATTGATGAATTTAATCAGATAGGGGGATTTGATTAAATGGTTAGACCGAGGGATGATTTAGGAAGAACGATGTTAGTAAGTCAGGATCAGACGCACGATGTCAATTAGTATATTTTCGATGTCTACATTTTGCCCCTCTTTGAAGCAATGCACTCGTTGCATTGGTTCAAAGAATAAATGATCTCAATCGAAGCCAAAAGATTTTTCAATATCAAAAACTTGCCCCATTGCTACCTGGTGAGAGAGAAACATGCCATTATAATGCCCCCTCGAGAGATTGGACGAAAAATCCAATTTTTTGGGTGATCTCACGAAAAAAGGTGACAAGGTGTCAGATAGGTTCGAAAGGGGTCTGGGAGGCTAAACATGTGTCTAAACACAATAAGACAATGAAAAACAAGCCTTGAATGGACAAAAACAGGTTCGAGGGTCCAGAACCCTAACAAGATAGCCCTAGAGAGTCAAAAAACCCTAATTTTGAGGCTAAAAGGGGCCCGAGGGGTCACCTTCAAGTCATTTTCACACACCTCCGCTAGCAAAACTTGAGATTCAAGCTCTGACCTCCTGATGATATGGCACAATGATAGCTTCCCCTGCACATTTCTGACTGAGTTCGGACCTACCAGCGGCCACCTAGCATCAGTGCCCCGGTATGTGACCCTAACTGAAGCTTCGCCTTTTCGTTTAAGCACATTTATTACTGCTTTTAAGTTGAGCTTGCCTCCAGCGGTGCACTTTCAGCATCGCTTAGTGTTTAAATTCTACTGCTTTTAGTCTTTTTGCGCCGCAGCGGTGCTATTTTTCACTGCAGTGGTGCAATTTGAAATTTATAAACTCTGTCACTGAGATCGGGCTCAACTCGGACTTGGCAGGCTAGTTTGGAAATTTGCGCCACAGCGGCATCCTTTTCAAGACAATTGCGATGCTAAGGGTTAAATTGTGCCATGGTGGCGTTGTTTAATGAAATTTCAGGTCCAGCATCGGAGTTCGAGAAAACTCAAACTGTGATGCCTTCACAAACTGTGCCACTGGATGCAAGTTTGGAGCGTTAAGCCAGGATTTTTTTGAATTTTTTAACGTGCTGACTTTCCTTGATGCAGGACGAACCGAGGGAGTTTTACTCTTGGGAGCATTGGTCACAAGGTTTGGCGAGTGTCCTATGGGAGTTGAGCGATAGAGATTAGGGCCGACTAGGGGTCACTAGTTTATGGAATATTGCGTATGCAGTGCCTGTGTGCACGCACCTTGGGATGTTGTCAGCCCTGGCAGAGTGGTGGCATAGCGAGACATCGTCGTTTCATCTTCCCACTAGTGAGGCGACCGCCACATTGGAGGACGTTTGGCGCATACTACAGTTTCCCATTCATGGTTGCCAGGTGATCTGTGATATGGAGGAGGGTCGCGAGTGCTACAGCCAAGCCCTTGGTACTCGAGATATCATTTATTGTGAGGGACAGATCGAGTTGGAGCGGTACCGAGTTATGGCAACTCTTTTCCATTGGGTCATTGCAGCGATCATTTCTGGTTTGGTTGCCCCAGACCGATGAGGGCAGTATTTTAGTCCTGGATGGGGATACTACTGGGAGGGGATGGTCCGAGACAGAACAGTTCGGTTTGCGTGGGGACCTGTCCTTCTGGCCTCACTTTAAAGGGATTTGCATGAGTATGTGTATGCAGATGGTAGAGCACTGGGGGCTGGTGTGACACTTTTGCATGTCTGAGCATGGGAGCACATTTTTGTGCTACATCCATGAGTCATTTCAGTTCTGATGGGGCCAGAGGATGCCCTGGTAGCATGATACAGAGGTGGTGTGTCCTTCACATACACTGGGGAGTAGAGGATCCCCTACTGGAGGTGAGTCATAGATGAGATACTTGTGTTCACTTGGCATCCATACCTTGGTTGGCCCGGATGGGCTGACAATGCAGATCAGCTCTTCTACTGCCGTCAGGATCGATACATGTAGGGCATGGAACATACGATGATAGAGCGATATCTGATAGGGCGTGTGCAACAACAGTTCGGGGAGCCACAGGATCGACCAGATGATGATTATATGGCCGTCTTTGCACGAAGCATGACACAAATAGCATGGGGTCCCAGCATTCCTACAACAATGGCCGTTGACAGCTTCCGACACTTGGTAGCTCGGCCATGGGCCTATGATTAGGGTCCAGTAGATCCAGGCACTACACAGGCCTACATAGATTGGTTCAGACCACCTCTTCGATTGACCATTCCAGGTGAGGATCCATAGGCCGGCAGGGTTAGAGGCAGGAGAGGATGAGGATGAGGGTGAGGACTAAGGATTGAGGTCCAACAGGATCCAGCAGGTGTGCCCCCAATTCTACCAGGTCAGGGAGATGTCCCCATGCAGGACCAGCAACAGGATTCATTAGTCCCACCACCATGAGCCAAGGGTGAGGGTCAGGTTCATGCATAGCCACGGGCACAGCCAGCAGGGCAGGCAGACGCATGGGATGCCTTGATTTTTCAGTTAGAGGCACAGGTATAGGCAGTGATAGTCGAGAGAGATCAAGCACAGGTTGAGAGAGACCAAGCAGTCTAGTAGAGACAGGCTGCAGAGTTACAAGCAGCCACAGAGCTAGGCCGACGATAGGAGATTGAGAGTATGACCACCTCCTCCTCCCAGGGTACTATTCTGATGAGGTCTTACAGAGAGGCTATTTGGGAGATTGAGTATTATTGGCGAGCCTATCATGATGCACTACCTCGAGCAGCTTGGGTCCCAGAGTATTCAAAGCGGGCTAGCCAGAGACCACCAGAGGGTCATGGTGATAGAGGCGAGGGCAGTATTCATGGAGACCGACCGTGATAGACACATTTTTATGCGCTATGGGCTCCTTTTTGATAGCCCGATGGGCGTTTTGTACTAATTGACATACTTGTATAGTGATTTGATTATTTTTTGTACTATGACAAATGATATGATATATATGAGTTGATTTTGATGTGATGAAATGTGTATCTTTATCTTATACATTTATGTTTTTGCTTTTTTATATGTTATGGATGTATATATTTCTAATGATGTTTTATGCGATGACTATGACCTATGATATGATGTGCAATGATATTAACTATATGATGACGTGTCTTTTGTAAATACAATATGATTATGTAATGATGTATGGAAAATGCTTATATATGAGATGATTTTATGGATGCGATGTGTTATGATGCGATGGTTGTAATATAATGCTAATGAAATGGTGTTTGATGCATAATGAGATGATTTTATTGGATGCCTTAGAATAATAAATGTTATTATCCTAAATGATGATGTATGTGATGCAATGATATGTTTAATACAAGGTGATATGCCTAATGAATTAAATATTTATATGCCTTATGATTATGCACTAAGTGATTATGAAATGATTATGTAAATGCTTATGTGATGATTTAGGTGGTAATGTGAAATAGTTATGTAAATGAAATGTTTATGCTATGCTTGATAATGAGTAAAATGCAATAATGTGGATGTACCTATCTATGAAGAGTTTTCATGATAACCTGTTTATGATGATTGTAATGCAATGTATTTGTTCTCTATATGATATGTTTATGCAATATGCTTAATGATTTGTGGATGCAGGATTGACGACGATGGTGATTGACTGTCATAGTACCTTGTTAGCGTGATAAGCAAGAGATAGGAGAAAACAAGAGATTCCAACAAGACATGAGATGATGATGATGATGATGATTACTTGCCAAGGAGTTGGGACTTTCAAAGGGTGAATTTCCTTATGTTTGATAATGCACGCAGTACGATGCATCAAGGTATCAAGAACTAGGATGGCGTTGTACCTAGTGTGATGGAATTTGACTTGAAAAATCGGATAGGAGTATTCTTGTTCACACCTGACATACGACACCTTGTCTAGAAAATAGTTCAAATATTTCAAATATCTCAGACCAAAACATAGGAAGGCGAGCCTTTCTATGTGGTCAACAAGAAACTTAAAACACCCTCACTACAGACTAAACAAAAGCACGCATGACCAAGGTTATATTACAGAGATATCCAAAAAAGCACAGCAGACAAAAGATAATGATCATTGCCCAATTCCTATCTCTCTAAATCCTTCATTCGGACATCATTGAGAGGTCCTTGGAATGAGCACAACGAGATAAATCAAACAAGATAAAGTAAGTGAGAAAAAAAACTAATGTTCTTCGTACCGTTAGTCGAGAGAAACGATGTTTTGAAAGATGGGAGCCGAAACTTATTGTCAAAAGATAATGTCCATTGTCGGAATGGATCCTAGGACATGTAAATGACACGTTGTTTTGTTTACCCAAAGTGTTTGGTTTGATAAAAGTGCCCATTGTTGGAATGGATCCTAGGACATGCTTTTATCAAATGAAATTGATTTATGATTTATATGCCATTGATAAGAAAAGAGTTTCCCAACTTGCTTGCTGACTGACCTATACTTGAGATTTTGACAGTTTAGGTTTTCTCATTTGACTGCTAGACTTGTTTCTGACTATTTTACCAAAGGTTGAGGGTGATGACGATTTATTGTGGATGGTGTTATTGCGGGTGCAAGCGAGATGAGGCGAATGGATTTTTTTAAAAATATTTGGATGTTTTTTGGAATTTTTGCAATGTTTTGAGGATGTTTTTGGTATTTTTTCAAATGTTTTCAAATATTTTGATTTTCAATTTTCTAATGTTTTGAGATTTTTTGAGATTTTGACCAAGAGACTAACCTAAAGACCTATCCTAGGGGCATCGAGGTTGATCAACATATTAGCCTTGCCTATGTTATACACGCAGAGACCACTAACAACTTGACCGATTCACAAATGAAGATATACATGATGAAATGTCAGTTTTATTATGACGGACTTCTATAGGACTGACCTAAATGTCTCGGGGGATAATCAAAGATCAACCATGCCTATGTTCAAGCTCAGAGATGATGTAGTTCGACAAGATGACTCTATTTTTGACTTTTTGATTGACTTTTTGACTTGTTTTTGGATTTTGATATGTTTTGAATGTTTTTTTATTTTTGATTTTCTAATGTTTTGATGTTTTTGGATTTTTTGATTTTTTTGATGTTTTTGGATTTTTTGATTTTTTGATGTTTTTGGATTTTCTGATTTTCTGGACTTTAAGATCATACACGAATCCAATCTGATGAGAACGTGCCCCTAGTGTGAGGCGATAGACTACTCTGATATAGGCAGGACAAACTAACCTTTTAAGTGGGTCGAGTAGCTCTAAGAGGAATCGTGACACAAACACAAGACCAAGCTATGGTGTAGATGTGGATGGAAGGGTGAAATGCGATGATATGTGATGGGTGAGTGAATGATGCAAAGCAAGTCACGGAAACCAAGATGGATGGAGAGTGCTTATTTACACAAGGTTCCTGTTTGCCAGGTTTTCACCAAGGTACTTGCCCAAAGTGCCACTGAAGTGGTTTTCACTAGAGGATGATTTTTTCTCTTTACTATTTTCTTGATTTTTTGATTTTTTTGTTGTCATCAAGATGCCTGTTTGCTAGGTTTTCGCCAAGGTAACCATTTTTTTAGGATATTTTATGATTTTTTGGATATTTTGGTTCTATACCTTGAAAGATATAGGCATAAAACTTTTTGAGATGGGAGCTATTCATTGGCTCCTGCAGAGGTTCCCCTTTGGGGTGTTTATAACTGATATGCCCCTGATTTGTAGCTTGCTATGATGACAAAGGGTCCTAGCCAGTTGGGTTCAAGACATTCTTCTGATTCTCTTTTAGCACCAATTCTCTGACTTGGAAAGTTCTACTTCTAATTTTCTTGTTGTAGCTCCTTTTGAGTCTATTCTGATACACTTGCAGATGGTTTAAAGCATCCAGATGTCGCTCGTCCAACAGTTCTAGCTCGTTCAGTCTTGAAACTCGATACTCCTCGTCCGTGATGATTTTTTTCAATGATACTTTGAGGGATGGTAGCTCGATCTCAATGGGAAAGATGGCCTCTGATCTGTAGACCAAGGAAAATGGTGTGGCACCAGTGGGTGTACGAATACTGGTTTGGTAAGCCCAAAGGGCAAGATTAAGTTGCAAATGCCAGTCACGACCTGCATCATTGACTGTTTTCTTAAGGATTTTGAGGATGGTTTTATTTATAGCTTACAGCAGCCATTACTACCAGGGATGAATGCAGGGGTGGAAGCGATGTTGGTTTTGAATTCTCGCGCGGTCTGGGCTTTCTGTTTTGAATGGTGTCCATTATCACGAGATGATGAAGCTGAACAATGGTAATATAGAGATGGGTCAGGATGGGCTTTTTAGAATCTGCTTTCGGTGATATATGTCATGGGTGTAAAGCCACTGCACTTTGTAGAGTACTCGATTCGCGGTTATTATGAATTTGTGGCGTTGGATAGGTAGATTGTGATTTTCCCAATGAAGTTAGTCCCCACTATAGAAAAGGGCCATGGTGGCGGTGGATAAATACTTAATTTGGAGCATGGATGAGGAATACATATTCGACTTATTGGGCTGCTTGGCATGATCATGTGCTTCCTGTATTCATTGTGGATAGCAAGTACTATCTCAATAGGATTTAATGGCGATGTCATTCCACTCGAATGAGAACCACAGATGTCATTGTGCACCTCAGTTAGGGCAGTCGAAGCCTTCTCAGGGTTAAGACATCTTAGTAAGGTTCTTTCTATGCTTTTGTGATATAGGGTTTCTCCTAAAATGAAAAAATGAGATGCTTTCTTGATAAAGGTTCGTCTAAGGCTCGAACGAAAATTGGTGGGAATGATACATATCCTAAGGTATGTGTAAATTTCTTGGTACCATTGATCGTTCGGACCAATGATTTTACCCACAAATTCTGACTCTGGTACCTTGAATGCTGGTACGAGAAGCTGCTCTACCAAGAAGTTGTATTTCAAAACATTTTGAGGGATCTCTAAGAGTGATCCAATAGTTGCCATTGTCTTTGCTACTTTGTTGTTGGTTCTTGGCACTTGCTTGAATGTGATGTCAACAAAAGATTCCTTGAGATTTTCCACCAGTCTTTTGTATGGAGTTAGCTTATCATCCTTTGTTTGGTACTCATTGTTCACTTGATTTATGATAAGCTGTGAATCTCCATATACCTTCAATGTCATAATGTTCCACTGTACAACTATCTTGAGACCTATAGTTAAAGCCTCGTATTCTGCAATGTTGGTACAAGGGAATGCTAGTTTGTATGATCTTGGTATACAATCCCCTTGTGGAGTGATGAAGAAGATACCAGCTCCTAACCCATGTTGTGTGTAGGAGCCATCAAAGTATAATTTCCAGTGAGTAGCTATGTCAATGTTGAAAATGGATTCATCTAAAAATTATGAAACAAGTGGTTTCTCCACATAGATAGGTGCTTCTACCAGTTGGTCTGCAATGACCTATCCCTTGATTGCCTTGCGCTCCACATACTGAATGTCATATTCTAATAATATCATTACCCACTTAGCCATTCTTCCCGTAAGTATTGCTTTTGAAAGAAGATACTTTAGGGGATCAATTTTAGCTATGAGTTTGATCTTGTGTACCAACATGTAGTGTTTGAATTTTTGGGATGCAAACACCACTGCTAGGCAACCTTTTTCAATGAATGTATAGTTTAGCTCATGGCCCACCAGTGTACAACTGATGTAGTAGATGGATCTTCCTGTTCCATTTTCATCATGTTGTGCTAGGAGAGCACCAAGGGCTGCTGCAGTTGTTGAGATATAAAGGATCAATGGTTTGTTCTGAATTGGAGGCCTTAGTACTGGAGGTGTTAACAAATATTCCTTGATTTTGTTGAAAGCTTGTTCGCATTTGTCATCCCATTTGTACGTTACCCCCTTATGGAGTAAGTGAGAGTAAGGGATTTGTTTGTCTGCTAATTGTGCTATGAGCCTGTGAATTGACTGAAGCCTACCTTGGAGACCTCTCAGTTGTTTCAATGTCCTAGGAGCTTCCATTTCAAGTATTGCTTTCACCTTTGCCGGATCAATCTCAATGCCTCTCATTGACACTATGTAGCCCAACAGCTTTCCTGATTCTATGCCAAAGATTCACTTCTTGGGATTCAAATGATCCTTGCATTCTTCTAGTCTGTCAAAGATAGCACTCAAAACCGATATATGATCCTTCCTTTTTTTGGATTTTCCCAGGATGTCATCGACATAGTCCTCAACTATTTTGTGGATCATGTCATGGAATATTAGTGTCATGGCCCTTTGGTATGTGGCCCTGACGTTCTTTAAGCCGAATGGCATTACATTCTAGCAGTATGTTCCCCAAGGACAAGTGAAAGTTGTTTTATGTTGGTCTTCCTCTGCAATTTTTATCTAATTGTAGACTGAAAATCCATCCATCAAGGAGAGCATCTCGTGCCTCGCGGTCATGTCTACAATCATATCAATGTTAGGCAACGGGAAATCATCTTTTGGGCAAGCCTTGTTCAAGTCCCTAAAGTCTGTATAGATTCTTATGCCCCCAGTTGGTTTTGAAACTGGTACTAGATTGGAGACCCACTCAGGGTAGGCGATTGTTCGTATGAATCCCGCATCTAGTAGTTTCTGGAGTTCCATCTTGACTAATAGAGCAATCTATGGGTGCATCTTTCTCAGCTTCTATTTTATAGGTTTAGCTTCAGGATAGACTGTCAAGTGATGAACCACTACCTCTAGATCCAATCTTGGCATATCAACATAGGTCCATGCAAAGTTTATCTTCCTCTCCTTTAAGAAGGTAGCCAACCCCTCTTGTTCTTTGCATAATAATGACTCAATGTAGAATGTAATATGAGGAGTTTCTTGTGTTCCTAGATTGATGGGGTTGCACTTTTCTGCTAGCATAGCTGACTTTTCTTGGTGTATAGTTGTAAGAAGAAGATTGAATCCCCCATCCTCAAGCACCTTAAAGAGGTTTTCAGCATTGGATGCGTCCTTTCTTTTTACTTTTTCAAAGTCAGAGAGTGCCACAAGGTGGTTTTCACTCAAGGACTCAAAGATTATTCACAATTTTTCATTTTTGCGACTGAGGGATTCAATCGTTTCTCCATAGTATGCATGTGTATCCAGCTCTATGATAAAACTTGCTTTATGATCCCCACATGGAATTTCATCCCTAAGTCCCATGAATTCTGAGAGAGCCTCATCATTTTTGAATATGTCAAGAATTGGTGGTCCTTGTTGGTTGTAATCAATTAGTTGGGGATAGACTAATCGGATTTCATTGCTTTGGTTTTCAGACTCATAAGACAAGGTGCTAATCATAAGGATGTTAGTATCCTCAAATAGCAAAGGTAATCCTATTTCTGGTGACTCAATTAAATCAGTGGGCATTCCTAAAGTCATGGAGGATTATGGAGTAGCTACGGATTCCTGAGGAGGCATTCGGTTCCATCTACCATGGGCACCTCGACCAAGTACAATTACCTTAGGAGTAGGATGACCAATGCCAATATTTTTCATTTGCTTCTCAGGTATAATGGGTATTACACGCCTGTTTTATCTTTGCCTAATCCTTGGTTCCGGTTATAGCCCATCAAGAGCATCATCTTCATACCTTTGTTTCTTTTGTCCATAGGCAACTCAACTACCGGTATATCATCTCGATAGAGGAGATGAGATAGGTCCCCCTCTAATGTTTCCTGACCAAGATATCCTACACTTGTGAAGATGGGGTTTCATTCATAGGAGCCTTGAGATGTTGAAGCTTCTTGTGATTGTGGTCGTCCTCTTGATCTAGGAGATTGTGGTAGCTCTCCTACTACAAAAGCATTCTTAGGCATTGAATACTTTCCACAACCATCATATTGTATTATGAATTTGATATTAGAAAAGGCGGGGATGGTGGGGGTGGAGGGTGTCTCTGTCGCAGAAGTGAGAGTGGTGAGATCCACGTAAGGTGTTGATGGGTCTTCATCGTTCTTGGGTACTTGCGGGATCTTGTAGTATTTTTCCTCTAGATTTTTGTAGTAGGAAAATGGCTTAGGATCTTCGTGGATAGTAACTTCTTGACCTTCATGTGTGAATTTCACACATTGATGAAAGGTTAAAGCTACAGCTTGCATTGCATGTATCCATGGTCTCCCTAGGAGAATGTTGTATGGTAAATCGAGGTCCAAGACCTGACAGTTGGTTTGCATGATGGCGGGTCCAACCTGGACAGGAAGTTGAATGGTGCCTTGGGATACCCTTTCCTGGTCATCGTATGCTCTTATTGTGATGCCTTTTCCTTTGTCAATTGAATCCTCTGAAATGTTCAAATTCTTTAGAAGCTTTAAGGAGAAAATATTTAAGCCTGCACCTCCATCCACCAAGACTCTCTTGACTTTCTTTTTATTTACGTACACCTCCAGATGAAGCGCACAGTTGTGAGATGGTTGTGTGGGGAAGTCTTGTTCAGAAAATGTAAGAATGTTAGGTGTGGTGATACTTGCAACCATAGCTTGGAATTGTTCTGTATCTAGATCTGCGGGGACAGTAGATGACGCCAAAGCTTCTTCTAGAATCTTTTTGTGTGCAGATGAGATTTTGAGTAACTCCATGATGGAGATATGTGCAGGGGTTCTTTTCAATTGATCCAAGACATTATAGCCACTAGGGTTAGACCTTGGATTGGATGTGGAATTTCTACTTGGTTGGGATGGTGCTGCAATGGTAACCTTTCCACCTCTTGTGGTGACTCCACAATCGGCTTGGGCCCCTTTGATAGTGATGACTCCACAAAACTCATCTAAACAAGCAACAACACCCTCGTATGTGTGGTTGACATTTTTATAAGCCCCTTTTCCTTTGTCTTGATCTTTGTTTCCTTTGTTGCCATGATTCGGCATCGGATTCGTGTAAATCTTGAGATCTTTGTTTCCTGATGGTGCTTCCACATCTATGATTTTGTCATCTATGAGGTCTTGAATTAGATTTTTGAGCCTCATGCAGTTGTTTGTCGTGTGTCCCTTGAGTTTGTGGAAGTCGCAAAGATAATTTTCATTATACCATGGTGGCTTGACCGATGGTTCTTGATAATTATTATGTGTAGGGACCGTTATCAATTTTTCATCTACCAATCTTTTCATGATTGCTTCAGCAGGTTCCCCAAGGAGTGTGTATTTTCGTTTGGGGAAGAACTTGTTTCGCTGTGGTCCTCCCTGATTATCAATGTTGTTTGTGTTTTGGTTATGGGATGGTTGGACCACAGTATTGACTTGTCGATTACTTTGATTGGTATTTTGGTGTTGTTGTTGTTGGGGTGGTGGATTGTTCTGCCGTGGGGTACTAATGACAACTTTGGCGTCAACGACACCATCTTTGGTTACATTATGATTCTTTTCCCATGTTCATGGTTTGTCATGATAACTGGATGATGAGCGGCCTTCTTGATATGATGAAGTTTCTCCCTGTGTGGCAAGGGCTCGTTCAATATTGAGCGCCTTAGGGATCAACTGGTCGTAAGTGGTGATGTTTTGCACTTTGAGGTGGAAGGCCAAGGGCCCATCAAGATTCACAATGATAGTTCCCACTTGTTGCTCTTCAGGCATGGACCACTTGCTTTGATTAGCTTTGGATCGCCATCGTTGTAAGAAACTTACCGAGATGATTCATTTTCCCTTGTTTTAAGTGATAATTCTGGCTGGCATATTTGGATGTGTATGGAGGACATCATGATTTTAGATTTTTTGATTCCAGAAAGTCGAGAAAACCAATCAATAGCGTTTCCAGCCAAGCTTCTTGGGAATACTCTCATCAAGTACGTTTCGTCGTGAGCCACCTCCATGCAATGTACTTGAAATTCCCTGATGTGATCTTCAGGGTTACCCGTTCCGCGATATGTGTCAAATTTAGGGATCTCAAACCCTTTTGGGAATGGTTTCATTTCTACGCTCCTATCAAATGGATAAGGGCATAGGTTTTTTTGTGGTTTTGGTGTCTTTCCTGATTGAAGGTCAAGCACTTGTTGTGACAGAAATTTTATTTGTGCGGTGACATCCAATTGTGGATCAGGAGGTGGAATGAAGGTGTTCTGGGGGGGGTGGAGTGGGTGTTTGAATGGGTGGAATGTTTGCTTGTTGTGCCATGTATGCTTTCAACAACGCTTGTTGTTGATCTTTCTGTTGTTGCACTAATAGAGCTTGTTGATGTGCTTGTTGTTGTTGGTCCAACAATGCTTGTTGTTGGTCAGCTAGGGCTTGTTGTGCTGCTTCTTGTTGCTCTTGGTATTGCTCTAATGCTTGCTGATATGCGAGTTGTTGGGCTGCTTGTTGTTGTGCAAAGTACTATGCTTGTGCTTGCACTCGTGCTTGGGCATCTTGAATAGCACTGCTTGAGTAGCTTGTGGCAGTAATGGCTTGTGCGGCAGGTAGCAATGGCGGCATTGTGAGCTTGAGCAGCTTGTTGTGCGGCTTATTTACAACTTGTGTAGCTCGTTGTTGTTGTTGCAACAAAGCTTGGGCTTGTGCCGCTTGTTGTGCTTGTTGTTGTTGCAGCAATGTTTGAGCTTGATTTTTTTGTGAAGCTTGAGAAGCATGCATGGCTATAGGTGCTTGCTGAATTGTTTGATATTGTTGGAGCAATTGTTGGTATGCTTCGAATGCAGCATTGTAATGGCTTACTTGGCTTGGTCACAATGGTGGTGGTGGTGGGATCGGAATTGTGTTGGATGGAGTGGTGGGAGTTTGAGATGCACTTAGAGCAATGGTGGTGGTGGGAGGTTGTGATGTAAGGGGTGTGATGGGGGTAGTGGAAGTTTGAGGTATAGTGGATGTAGTGGTTGGAGTGAATGTGGTGATAGGTGCATTTGGGATGGGTGAAGTGATAGGAATGGTGGGACTAGGTGAAGTGGTAGGAATGGTAGAGATGAGTGAAATAGTGGGTCTTTGAGAGACCATATTTTGATTAGCTATCATGCGTTGGTTTGATGTGGATGGTGTGTTTGAAAGATGTGATGTACCCCCTTGGTTGGATGAATTGATTTGGATGGGGTGATTTATGTTAGGGAAAGGTGGAAATTTAGGTAAAGGGGAGATCCCTAAACCAAAATATGGTGTTGACGTGGTGGGAGGTGTGAATGGTTTGAATGGTGGAAAATTTTCTTGTGCAAATGAAGAGACAAATCCGTAAGGTCTCTCTATTTCGGATGAGCTTGCTTGTACCAAAGGTCTAGACACTTGCGTGTCAAGGGAAAATGATGAGGTGGTATGGTAAGGAACCTCAGATGTATCGATAAATCCAAGTGGGTTGTAAAGTGGATTTTGATGCGTGTTGAAGAGGGTATCATCCTCATTGATAGTAGGTTCTATGGTGGTAATGGAAGTGGTTGATTGTGGAAGGGTGTTTTGGTCATTTGGTACAAGAAGCTCATCCTCAATAGTGTTGAGAATTGATGGATTTATTTTAGCCATTGCGCGAAGAAACTTTTGTAGTTTTGGTTGTTTGAGCATCTCAAGAACTTCTTCCTCACTTAGTTCTGTTGGTGTGATGTCTTCCACCAAGACCTCTTTTTGTGGATCGTGTGTAGTGATAGTGAGGTCTGGAAGTGGTGTGTTTTGGATTTCTGGAATGTTTTGGCTTAGATCACTTGTGGTTGATGTTTCTTGATTTAACTCCATGTTCCTCTTGTGTTGTGATCTTGTTTGAACCATAAAAGAGAAAACTAGGATGTGTAAAAGATCAAAGATGTGAAGATGAAAGGTGTATGATATATGGATGAGAATGGAAGTTTTGAATTTGTATTGAAAATCTTGATGTGATGCTAGGTACTTTGGGTTTGCTTTGATTGATGTTTGTTTTGATGTTTAGACTTTGAATTCTATCTTTTGAATGTTGATGTTTGAGCAAGAGATATCCCCAAGATGTTTGGATAATGATCTAAAAAATGATAACTAATGCTCATAAAGGATAATTTGATTTAGGAGTGAGAATAGGATGTGTCTACTCACAAGCTAACCAAAAGATAATCCAAATTAGTGATGGGAGAAGGATGCATCTATCCACCATTAATTTGAACAAAGTGATAATTCAACTAAGTATGTGCAAAAGGATTCATTCACACACTTGAGTTGAACAAGTTTGATGTTTGAAGAATTCAAAGTCTCATGTTTGAAAAGTTTTGATGTCTACCAAAGGAGCCTAGCATAGTTGTGTCAAGATTTTCTCAAAATGTTGGTGAGATGTTTATGGTTGATGATGTTTTTGATGGATGAATGTTTGTTTTGATCTTAGAATGACCCTAGTTTAGACTTTTGTTTAACAAGACCAAGGTATTGAAGAACTTGTTATGCCCTAAGCAAGGTATCCAATCCCTTGAAACAATCTTGGATTTTGTGTGTAGTAAAATGAATATAAAGTGGGGTTGTCTCTTGAAGCATGTCTATAGAAATTAGCCAACAACTTTTCTCTAAAATCATATAACCTTTTGAGTCTTTGTTGATGTTGTTTTGGGATAAGTTTCTTTTTCTTGGGTTTTTGTATCTTGACCTTGTGAGAAATCATTGAAAAGACATGTGTGGGGCTCAATTGCTTATCTTTGCTTTTAATGACTTCTTTTTTACCAAATACACTTTCTTGATTATGTTTCAAACTAAAGATGTCCTATGTCAAAATTCCTTTTCTTCCCACAAAGTGTTGTGTGGGAGTTCCAAGAAATTGAGGCAAAGGGATTTCCTAGGTTAACCCTAGTTAGAGCAAATGACGATATAAATTCAAGTGCTAAGAAACCTCTAAGGACATAATCCCAAGGGAAAGCAACAACACTTAAATTTGTCAAAAGGTATTTTCTCTATCAAAAGGGGTTTGAAATTAGCATGATCATGTTTAAGTGTTTTTTTTCCAATGTTTACAAACAAGCATGTGTTTTTGTAACCCAAAAGCATGTACAATCCTATGGATGTGATAGACAATGTTTGTTGAGTCCCCACTTGGACAAGTCCAGCTACGCCTACTTTTAGCGGATGGTTAGATGCTTGACCCCACTGGCTCCCCTCCACGGCACTCACTTATACGGGGCAGCCAAGCACCAACACCCATGAAACTCCCATGGCATGCTTTCCATCTCTACTAAAAGCCGTAAAATTGTGGGGCAGCTTCAGAACGACCATTCTTGCACCAACAAACAGATAGGATTTTGGCCTTTTCTAAACAAGGGTTTTAATAAGGACTTTCCATCCGTGGAGATTGACCCATATGGTAAGAGTCCCCTTTCAGATCCATCTTGTCGGAGCCAACCGCGTGATAATGGCATTTAACCAATACCTACATTTATATCCTAGCTGGAAATACTCTTGGCTTTAGAGTGTTACCGGTTGAGTCGTTCCCTTGGGTGAGTTATTTTTCCCCAAGGTAGGCCCCTCTAGGATAAATAGTGCCAATGAAGAATAATATTTGTAATCCCGATCAATCCTCAGAGGGGCACTATGAGAGAGAGAATATACGCTATAGCCAAAACCCCCCACTACACTCGCGACAATAGTTTGTCTAATTTTAAGCCCAAATTGAAGTGTGGAGGTGATTGCTTTATCTCAACCCAAAGTCATGGAAAAGACCTTTTGATTCTCAAGATCGCTATAAAGCGCGAGAGAAGCGCATACGTCCCTTTCCAATGGCTTTAGTCTAAGTAAGCCCTCACAAACAAACAAAACTACACTTGTTCTTTTTAAACCCTCAAATGCAATGATGATTTCATTTTAAAGCACCAAATGAAGTGTGAGAAAATTGCCTTGTTCAATTGTTAATCCAATAAAACCAAATCTAGTAAGTTGTGATCCTAAAGTTCATTTTAGCCTTTGCAAAAAATGAAAAAGGTTCTTTTTAATCCCAATTGAAAACTAGTGTCCTAAGAAGGAGAAGGATGACAAATTCTTTGAAGAAGTGTTAAACAAACACTTAAGTGTTAAAAAACACTTTGATTAGATAAAATATCATCCCCATGCTCCTTTTTTTTGATTTTGATTTCTAACCTGCAAAAGTGATCAAAATGTTAGACGAGATCAAAAGAAACAAAAGGATATAGGGGTTAGATAAACCATTTACCAAAACACCCTAAAACTTAGCCAAGTTATCATGTGTTTGTACTTTAAATACAAATTTGAAAATTTTAACTAATTTGTAGTTAAGAAACACCTACACCATTGGATAGCTTGTAAAATTCTACCCTATTTTTTTAAAAAAAGCATCAAAAAAGACCTACGTATGACCAAGATATGGTCATTTTAAAATTGACTCTAAAAACACTAAAATAGTGATCATATGCGGATTAATGAATAGTGCTGTCAAAAAACAGCAAAATTTAAAAAAAAAACATGTTAGATTTGAGGTATATGCCCTCCTTCTAGCACCAATATGTGAACCATTTGAATCTAGACCTTGCACAAACACAATAAACATGCAAACAATTAGATCAAACACAAGGTTAGAAACAAATGATTCCTCAAGAAATCCATTTGAAATTTGCAAAAAGATAAGAAATGAAAATGAAGAACACAAATAAAACAATTAAATCCTATCTAATGCAAACAAACTCTTGATCTCTTGAGGGAGTTGGTGCCAATTTGATGTGGAAATTGGCCCTTTCCCAACTCCTTTTGCAAGCTTGATGATGAACAAATGAAGAAGAATGAGAAGAGAGTGATCCACTTGATGAAGACTTTGAATGTATGCTCCAAGCTAAAATCTGCAAAAAACCTAGCTATGATTCAATGAGATGGATGAGAATTGCTAAGTATTTTAGCATGGTAACTTTGCTTGAGATGTGGATGATGAAATGCATGGTGAAGCATTCTATTTATAGAATGTTGAAATGGAAACAAAGCCAAAATAGAGCAATGTGGGACAAAGATTTGGCCAATGGCAAAATGCCACTTGTCCAAATGTGATTGGATGAGGAATGAGCAAGTTTTGACAAATGTGCCAATAAATGCATTTTTGAATTTGAAATTTGAGAAAAGACATGTAAGAGGGGGAAAGAAAATTGCATTAAATGCCCCTTGGCTCAAGGCAAGGACATGTAAGAAGAAGTAAATTCCTTGTTGGAAGGACTTATAAGAGAGAGTAAAATGACATGTTAAGACATGTCATTCAAATTTTGAATTTGAAATAGAAGAATGTTCTCCAAAAGATGCTTTGTTGAGGGAAATGAAGATTTAATAAATCAATAAATTGATTTATTTGTGCAAGTGAGAGTACCTAGAGAATGCAAGTGGGTGAGATTAGTATTTAATCATGGTTAGATTAAATAAATGATGATTATGTTAGCTTAATGATGATTAGGTGAGTTGACTTATTTTGACTTAGATTTTTGGATTAATTTAAATCAAACAAGAGAGGAAATGATTTAATGAGCTTAATTAAATAAACATGTTTTGATTATTTAATTAAAGAGATTGAAGTAAGATTAAATTAAATAAGATTTTAATTTATTCAATTTAATAGATAGACTTTAGAGATTTAATTAAATAAAATTAATTATTTACCAAAATAGGGATAATTAGATCTGATGAATTGATTTAATTAACAAGGGAAAGTGACTTAATTAGACAAAAATAATTTATTTAATTAAAAGACAATATTGGATGAATTTAACGATAGGGAATTTGATTAAACGCTAGACCGAGGGATGATTTAGGAAGAAACGATGTTAGTAGATCAGAAAGTTAGATGCTAAATGTCAACTTGTACATTTTATGGTCTACGTAAACCATCCCAATAAAACAAGAAACCACCACATCATTAACCATTCCCCAAATACCTCAAAACATGGTCTCTCAAGGACCAAGCATATCAATCATGCCATCCACTAAAAAAATCCCAATCATCAATACAATGGTGCCTCTCATCATGACAACAACCACCACCTCCACCACTAAAAAAAATATGTCAAGCCAATATAGCATTGTGTTACAAGCTGCTCAACAAGTTGCCTATCAAAAGGCACTTCAAAAAATCCAAAAATGACAAACCGCACAACTAGCCGCTCAACAAGCGCAAATACAATTAGCTGCACAACAAGGACAAGAAGTAGCACAATCTACTCAAGCAGTGCAAGCTACTCAAGTAGCTCAAGCCACACACCAAGCCCAATAAGCATAGCAAGCCACTCAAGTAGCTCAAGCCGTGTAGGCTGCATAAGATGCACAAGCTACACGGATTGCACAAGTTGCCCAACAAGCATAAGCCCTAGCTCAAGCACAAGCACAAGCACAAGATCGAGCCCAATACCAAGCTCAACAAGCACAAGCACAAGCAAAATACCTTGCAAAACAACAAGCGGCCCAACAACAAGCATATTGGAAAGTGTTGAAGCAATACCAAGAGTAGTAAGAAGAAACACAACTAGCAGCCCAACAACAACAACAAGCTCAACAACAGGCACTATTAGTGCAACAACAACAAGAACAACAAGAACAACAACAAGCGTTGTTGATACAACATCAAGGACAAGCATACCTGGCACAACAAAAAATGTAGACACCATCCACCAACACAACAACCAATTCACCCATCCCTCCAAGAAGTGAACCACCACAAAACACCTTCATCCCACCCCCTGATCTGCAAAATGATGTAACAACACAAATCAAGTTGGTCTCACAACAAGTGCTTGATCTTCAATTAGGGAAAACCACAAAGACAACCAACAACTTGTGTCCCTATCCATTTGACAAGAGTCTTGTAATGAAACCATTCCCGAAGGGATTTGATATCCCAAAATTTGATAAATATCAAGGGATGGGAAACCTTGAAGATCACATCAAGGAATTCCAAGTTCATTGCATGGAAGTCACATATGATGGTACATATCTGATGTGACTATTTCCTAGAAGTTTGGATGGCCACACCATGGAGTGGTTCTCTCGCCTTCCTCCTAGCATCAAAAAGTTCCAAGAGATAGTAGGCACATTCATAAAAAAATACTCATTCAATATAGGTATGGATGTCAGTCTAGAGGAACTATCATCTCTTAAACAAGGTAAGAACGAATCATTTTCTTCTTTCCTACAACAATGGAAATCCAAGGCCAATAGGAGTAAATGGGTCATGCCAGAAGAACAACAAGTTTGCACCATCATCTCCAATTTGGAGGGAACTTTGGCATTTCATTTAAGGTGCAAGGGATCACCACATATGACCAATTAATCTCTAAATCATTTAATGTCAAATGAGTCCTTATCTCACAAAAGGGAACACCTACATATCCAGAACATCAAAACAATCGCCCATCCACCAGCTATAATGAGAAACCTCGCACATGGGAAAGAAACAAAAATGTCACGAACGATGGTGTGGTGGACACCAAGGTTCTAATCAGTGCTTCGAAGCAAAACACCAAAACATAGTAGCAACTATAAAATAACAATCGAAATAACATGTAAACCAATGTAGTATCACAAAAAAATCCAGTGAACAGGTCAATAACCTAAATAATCAAGGGGGTCCACTCTTGTGAAAAAAAAATCCCCCCAAGTACAAGTACACCACCCTTGGGAACCAATCGAGGCAGTTATGAAGAAATTGGTTAACAAAAATCTCATCATGATACCCACTTATGAAAACTATTAGGAACCCCAAGTAAAACCACCTTGGTACAATGAGAACCACCTTTGTGATTTTCACAAAATCAAGGGGAACACCACTAATAGTTGCATGAGGTTGAAAAATCTAATCCAGGACCTCATTGATGATAGGATTATAAGTGTTGAGCAAGCGACTAGAAATCAGGACTTGAAGATATACACAAATCCAATGCCTAACCATAACAAAGGGAACAATGATAAGGGCAAAGGAAAATATAAGAATGTGAACCATGTGTATGAAAATGTTGCGAAACTCTTAGAATATGTCCCCATCATTAGCATTAAGGGAGCCAATGCTAATTGTGGAGTCACCATCATTGGACCATCCCAACCACCTAGGGCATCCACCTCCAATCCAAAATCCACCCCTCATGGTTACAATGTCCTCAACCAGCTAAAAAGAACTCTTGCTCAGATTTCCATCATGGAGTTGTTGAAGATATCCTCCACACATAGGAAAATATTGGAAGAAGCATTGGCTTCATCCACCGTCTCCACAAATCCTGATGCTGAACAATTCCAAGCTACGGTCGGAAACATCATTACCCAAAATTGTCTTACATTTTCCAATCAAGAATTTTCCACCCAACCATCTCATAATCGTGCACTCCATTTGGAGGTCCTAGTGCATAAAAACAAAGCCAAGAGAGTCTTGGTAGATGGAGTTGTAGGCTTAAGCATCTATTCCCTCAAGCTCATAAAGAATTTGGGAATCTTAGAGGATTCCATTGAAAAAGGAAAAGGCATCACAATCAGGGCTTATGATGATCAAGAAAGAGTGTCTCGGGGCACTATCCAACTCCTTATTCAAGTAGGGCTAGCAATTATGGAAACCACCTATTAGGTCCTTGACCTCGATTTTCCTTACAATATTCTCCTGTGGTGTCCATGGATCCATGGGATGCAAGTAGTGGCATAAAACTTCCACCAATGTGTCAAGTTCACATACCAAGGCCAAGAGGTCACTATCCATTGGGATCCTGAACCCTTTTCTTACTGCAAGAGCCTAGAAGAAAAATATTACAAAATCCCCCAAGTGCCAAAGAACGATGAGGGCCCCTCAACTCCATACATTGATCCAGCTACTCTCGCCTCCACTTTTGCAATAGAGACACCTGCTATCCCCACCATCTCTGATATTAAGGTCATTCTCTAGGGAAATGGGTGTGGACACTATATAATTCCAAAAAAATCTTTTGTGGTAGGGGAGTTACCACAATCTCTCAGGTCATGAGGATGACCATAATGAAATGATGCTTCCTCATCCCAAACCTTCACAACAGGTTCCTCTAGCTTTAGAAGTTGGGGAGACCTCGGCTGGAAAGTAATAGAAGAAAACCCATCCCACCTCCTATACCAAGACAATAGATCGACAACTGATCTACCTATGGATGATAGCAGTAAAGAATTACAAATGATGCTCTCCATGGGTTATGACAGAAATAGAAAGCTTAGAAAAAATGACAACGGGCTCCTAGTACCCATCATTCCTGAGACACAAATGAGAAATATTGGCCTCGAATGTACCTCTCTGAGTATAACCATACGTGGCCGAAATCCCCAAATTAAGAGGGTCAAAACTCCTCTGCAAACGACATCTGCCCTTCAATTTCCCATATCCACTAGCTTGCATTTAGACAATTTCACATTTGACATAACCGATGTCTACAGTAGTAGTGATGAGGAAGATGCCATAATTGAATTACCTATGCTTTTTGAGAATTCCTCTCTCCTCATGATTAGTACTGTGTCATTTGAGTCAACCAGTCAGGCCCATGAGATCAACCTAGTCTACCCTCAACTCATCAATTACAACCAACGAGGACCACCAATTCTAGACACTTTAAAAAATGATGAAGTTCTCTCAGAATTTATGGGACTGCAGAGCATGGTACCATACAATGATCACAAGGTTGGGTTTGATATCATTTTGGACACACAAGCTTACTACGGGGAGACAATTGAATCCTTTAGTCACAAAAGCAAAAAATTGAGAATAATCTCAAGATCTTTGAGAGAAAACCACACCGTGGCACTCTTTAACTAGAAAAAAGTAAAAAGAAAGGACATATCTAATGGTGAAAACCTCTTTGAGGCACCTAAGGATGAAGGATTCAATCTTCCTCTTAGTGCTCTACATCAAGAAAAGTCAACAGTTCTAGTCGAGAAGTGAAACCCAATCAACTTGGGAACAAAGGAAAATAAGCATATCACATTTTATGTTGAATCATTAATGTCAGAAGAATAGGAGCTCCTAGCTTCTTTCTTAAGGGAGAGAAAGGTCAAATTTGCATGGAGCTATGCCGACATGCTTAGGATTGATCTAGAGATTGTGGTCCACCATCTAGCAGTTTACCCCGAGGCAAAGCCCGTCAAATAGAAACTTAGAAAAATGCATCCCCAGATATCCTTGCTAGTCAAAATGGAATTGAAGAAGCTACTTGATGCAGGGTTCATATGACCAATCGAGTATCCAGAGTGGGTATCAAATCTGGTTCCTGTTTCAAAGCCCTATGGGGGCATCTGTATATGCATAGATTTTAGAGACCTGAACAAGGCATGTCCCAATGACTACTTCCCATTTCCCAACATTGATATGATTGTAGATATGATTGTGAGACATGAGATGCTTTCACCGATGGATGGATTCTTTGGGTATAACCAAATCATGATAGCCAAAGAAGATCAACACAAAACAACTTTTACTTGTCCATGGGGGACATATTGCTAGAACATGATGTCGTTTGGCCTAAAGAATGCTAGAGCAACATATCAAAGGGCCATGACCTTAATCTTTCATGATATGATCCATAAGACTATGGAGGATTATGTTGACGATATATTAGAAAAATCTAGAAAGAGAAGGGACCACATGGCAACATTGAGTGCCATCTTTGCCAGACTTGAAGAATACAAGGTCCACCTTAATCCAAAGAAGTGCATCTTTGGTGTACAATCAGGAAATCTATTGGGATACATCGTGTCCATGAGAGGAAATGAAATAGATCTAGCTAAAGTAAAGGCAATCCTCGAGATGGATGCACCTAAGACATTGAAACAGTTGAGAGGCTTACAAGGCAGGCTCCAGTCAATCTGTCAGTTCATAGCCCAATTAGCAAACAAGTCAATCCCATATTCTCACCTACTCCACATGGGGGTAGCGTACAAATGGGAGGACAAGTGTGAGTAGGCCTTTAAAAAAATTAAGGAGTATTTGCTCACACCTCCAATGCTTATGCCACCAATCCAAAGAAAACCTCTAATCCTTTACATATCAACAACAACAGTAGCTATCGGTACTCTCCTAGCTTAGCACGATGAAAATGAAACAGAGAGGGCCATCTACTACATTAGCCGAACCATGGTAGGGCATGAATTAAATTATTCATTCATTGAAAAATATTGTCTAGCAGTGGTGTTTGCCTCACAGAAGTTAATACACTACATGTTAACACACAAAATCAAACTCATTGCCAAAATTGACCCACTCAAGTACCTACTTTCCAAGGAAGTAATCACATGAAGGATGGCCAAGTGGGTCATGATCCTATTAGAATACGACATTGAGTACATGGAATGTAAGGCCATCAAAGGACAAGCTATTTCAAACCAACTGACAGAAGCGCCAATGTACTCAGAGAATCCACTTATTTCAGAGTTCCCTGATGAATCCATCTTCAACTTGAATATAGAAAACCATTGGAAATGGCTCCTACAAACAACATGGATCAAGATTTGGGGTCTTTTTCATCACTCCATAGGAAGACTACATACCAAGATCCTACAAGTTCGCATTTCCCTACACAAACAATATCATAGAATATGAGGCTCTAACCATAGTACTCAGAATAGCAGTGCAATGGCATATCATGACCCTCAGGGTTTATGGAGACTCACAACTGATAATAAACCAAGTGAATCATGAGTACCAAACAAAGGATGATAAGTTGAATACATACAAAAATTTAATAGAAAGTCTCAAGGAGTCCTTCATTGAGATCACATTCGAGTAGATACCCAGAGCAAAAAACAAAGTGACAGATGCCATGGAAACAATAGGATCCCTATTGAATATCCCTCACAATGTCCCAAAGCATGAATTCTTGGTAGAGCAGCATCTCGTACCTGCATTTGAGGTACCAGAGTCAGAATTTGTGTGCGAAATCATTGGTCCCGGTGGTCCATGGTACCATGAAATATACACTTATTTAAGAATAGGAGTCCTCCTAGCTGACATAACCTCAAACCTTAAGAAAACCTTTGTCAAGAAAGCATCCTGGTTTGTCATCCTAGGAGAAACCCTTTACCATAGGAGCATAGAAGGAACCCTGTTATGGCATCTAAACATTGAGGAGGCATTGACCCCTTAACCAAGGTGCATAACGACATATGTGGTGCACACTCAAGTGGTATGACCTTGGCCAAGAAATTGCTGAGGATGGGGTATTATTGGCCTACTATGGAAAGAGAAGCACATGACTATTTCAGAAGGTGTCTACAATGTCAACAACATGGGGACCTCATCCATGCTCTAGCTTAAGAGCTCCATCCTATTGTCACACCTTGGTCCTTTTTGCAGTGGGGTCTCAATCTCATTGGAAAAAATTACCCCCACCTCATCCAGTGGCCACAAGTTTATCATTACTTCCACTGAGTACTTCACAAAGTGGGTGGAAGCCATACCCATGTTGGAAAAACAAGGATAGACAAATGAGAGGGGGGTTGAATCAATTGTCATAGAATATTTAAACCTTTTCAAAATTTACTTAACTCAATCTCAGATCTAATGAATAAACAATAAACCATAAACATTCAACACATCAGAATCATAGAGAACACCAAGATTTTTTTTTGTGGAAACCCTGTTAGAGGAAAAACCATAGTGGATGTGAGTCCACAAGATTATACCCTATTAAAAGTATAATGAAAGATATAATGGGAATGCACATGCATTCAAGAACACTGCCTAGAGCTCACTGCTCAAATACAAGAGGGCTCACTACCCAACAATACATAGCAGTATGGATTAGATCCATAGAGTATGAACTGAGAAAATAGCTTCTACACAAGCCTGATTATAGTTCTAGTTAAGCGCAAAAACCTTCTTCACACTTCGCTCAAACTTCTTCTCACTCTACTCTGCAATCAAATGATTTGGACACTAATTGCACATCTACACTTTCTTTGGAATACATTTTCTCTTCTGCACACACTAAATTTT
>VDFB02271358.1:42318718-42576090 GCA_007258455.2 Sequoia sempervirens
ATGTTTTTGGATTTTCTGATTTTCTGGACTTTAAGATCATACACGAATCCAATCTGATGAGAACGTGCCCCTAGTGTGAGGCGATAGACTACTCTGATATAGGCAGGACAAACTAACCTTTTAAGTGGGTCGAGTAGCTCTAAGAGGAATCGTGACACAAACACAAGACCAAGCTATGGTGTAGATGTGGATGGAAGGGTGAAATGCGATGATATGTGATGGGTGAGTGAATGATGCAAAGCAAGTCACGGAAACCAAGATGGATGGAGAGTGCTTATTTACACAAGGTTCCTGTTTGCCAGGTTTTCACCAAGGTACTTGCCCAAAGTGCCACTGAAGTGGTTTTCACTAGAGGATGATTTTTTCTCTTTACTATTTTCTTGATTTTTTGATTTTTTTGTTGTCATCAAGATGCCTGTTTGCTAGGTTTTCGCCAAGGTAACCATTTTTTTAGGATATTTTATGATTTTTTGGATATTTTGGTTCTATACCTTGAAAGATATAGGCATAAAACTTTTTGAGATGGGAGCTATTCATTGGCTCCTGCAGAGGTTCCCCTTTGGGGTGTTTATAACTGATATGCCCCTGATTTGTAGCTTGCTATGATGACAAAGGGTCCTAGCCAGTTGGGTTCAAGACATTCTTCTGATTCTCTTTTAGCACCAATTCTCTGACTTGGAAAGTTCTACTTCTAATTTTCTTGTTGTAGCTCCTTTTGAGTCTATTCTGATACACTTGCAGATGGTTTAAAGCATCCAGATGTCGCTCGTCCAACAGTTCTAGCTCGTTCAGTCTTGAAACTCGATACTCCTCGTCCGTGATGATTTTTTTCAATGATACTTTGAGGGATGGTAGCTCGATCTCAATGGGAAAGATGGCCTCTGATCTGTAGACCAAGGAAAATGGTGTGGCACCAGTGGGTGTACGAATACTGGTTTGGTAAGCCCAAAGGGCAAGATTAAGTTGCAAATGCCAGTCACGACCTGCATCATTGACTGTTTTCTTAAGGATTTTGAGGATGGTTTTATTTATAGCTTCTGCTTGGCCATTGCCTTGGGGATAGTACGAGGTGGAAAAGCGATGTTGGATTTTGAATTTATCACATAGGTCACAGACTTCCTGATTTTTGAATGGTGTCCCATTATCTGAGATGATGGCTTGTGGAACACAATAGTGGCATATGAGATAGTTTAGGATGAACTTTGAGATCTGCTTTCCAGTGATATATGTCATGGGTATGGCTTCTACCCACTTTTTGAAGTACTCAGTTGCAGTTATTATGAATTTGTGGCCGTTGGATGAGGTGGGTGTGATTTTCCCAATGAGATTGAGTCCCCACTATGAAAAGGGCCATGGTGTGACGATTGGATGAAGCTCTTGAGCTGGAGCATGGATGAGGTCCCCATGTTGCTGACATTGTAGACACCTTTTGGCATGATCATGTGCTTCTCATTCCATTGTGGACCAATAATACCCCATCCTCAACAGTTTATTGGCGATGGTCATTCCACTCGAATGAGAACCACAGATGTCATTGTGCACCTCAGTTAGGGCAGTCGAAGCCTTCTCAGGGTTAAGACATCTTAGTAAGGTTCTTTCTATGCTTTTGTGATATAGGGTTTCTCCTAAAATGAAAAAATGAGATGCTTTCTTGATAAAGGTTCGTCTAAGGCTCGAACGAAAATTGGTGGGAATGATACATATCCTAAGGTATGTGTAAATTTCTTGGTACCATTGATCGTTCGGACCAATGATTTTACCCACAAATTCTGACTCTGGTACCTTGAATGCTGGTACGAGAAGCTGCTCTACCAAGAAGTTGTATTTCAAAACATTTTGAGGGATCTCTAAGAGTGATCCAATAGTTGCCATTGTCTTTGCTACTTTGTTGTTGGTTCTTGGCACTTGCTTGAATGTGATGTCAACAAAAGATTCCTTGAGATTTTCCACCAGTCTTTTGTATGGAGTTAGCTTATCATCCTTTGTTTGGTACTCATTGTTCACTTGATTTATGATAAGCTGTGAATCTCCATATACCTTCAATGTCATAATGTTCCACTGTACAACTATCTTGAGACCTATAGTTAAAGCCTCGTATTCTGCAATGTTGGTACAAGGGAATGCTAGTTTGTATGATCTTGGTATACAATCCCCTTGTGGAGTGATGAAGAAGATACCAGCTCCTAACCCATGTTGTGTGTAGGAGCCATCAAAGTATAATTTCCAGTGAGTAGCTATGTCAATGTTGAAAATGGATTCATCTAAAAATTATGAAACAAGTGGTTTCTCCACATAGATAGGTGCTTCTACCAGTTGGTCTGCAATGACCTATCCCTTGATTGCCTTGCGCTCCACATACTGAATGTCATATTCTAATAATATCATTACCCACTTAGCCATTCTTCCCGTAAGTATTGCTTTTGAAAGAAGATACTTTAGGGGATCAATTTTAGCTATGAGTTTGATCTTGTGTACCAACATGTAGTGTTTGAATTTTTGGGATGCAAACACCACTGCTAGGCAACCTTTTTCAATGAATGTATAGTTTAGCTCATGGCCCACCAGTGTACAACTGATGTAGTAGATGGATCTTCCTGTTCCATTTTCATCATGTTGTGCTAGGAGAGCACCAAGGGCTGCTGCAGTTGTTGAGATATAAAGGATCAATGGTTTGTTCTGAATTGGAGGCCTTAGTACTGGAGGTGTTAACAAATATTCCTTGATTTTGTTGAAAGCTTGTTCGCATTTGTCATCCCATTTGTACGTTACCCCCTTATGGAGTAAGTGAGAGTAAGGGATTTGTTTGTCTGCTAATTGTGCTATGAGCCTGTGAATTGACTGAAGCCTACCTTGGAGACCTCTCAGTTGTTTCAATGTCCTAGGAGCTTCCATTTCAAGTATTGCTTTCACCTTTGCCGGATCAATCTCAATGCCTCTCATTGACACTATGTAGCCCAACAGCTTTCCTGATTCTATGCCAAAGATTCACTTCTTGGGATTCAAATGATCCTTGCATTCTTCTAGTCTGTCAAAGATAGCACTCAAAACCGATATATGATCCTTCCTTTTTTTGGATTTTCCCAGGATGTCATCGACATAGTCCTCAACTATTTTGTGGATCATGTCATGGAATATTAGTGTCATGGCCCTTTGGTATGTGGCCCTGACGTTCTTTAAGCCGAATGGCATTACATTCTAGCAGTATGTTCCCCAAGGACAAGTGAAAGTTGTTTTATGTTGGTCTTCCTCTGCAATTTTTATCTAATTGTAGACTGAAAATCCATCCATCAAGGAGAGCATCTCGTGCCTCGCGGTCATGTCTACAATCATATCAATGTTAGGCAACGGGAAATCATCTTTTGGGCAAGCCTTGTTCAAGTCCCTAAAGTCTGTATAGATTCTTATGCCCCCAGTTGGTTTTGAAACTGGTACTAGATTGGAGACCCACTCAGGGTAGGCGATTGTTCGTATGAATCCCGCATCTAGTAGTTTCTGGAGTTCCATCTTGACTAATAGAGCAATCTATGGGTGCATCTTTCTCAGCTTCTATTTTATAGGTTTAGCTTCAGGATAGACTGTCAAGTGATGAACCACTACCTCTAGATCCAATCTTGGCATATCAACATAGGTCCATGCAAAGTTTATCTTCCTCTCCTTTAAGAAGGTAGCCAACCCCTCTTGTTCTTTGCATAATAATGACTCAATGTAGAATGTAATATGAGGAGTTTCTTGTGTTCCTAGATTGATGGGGTTGCACTTTTCTGCTAGCATAGCTGACTTTTCTTGGTGTATAGTTGTAAGAAGAAGATTGAATCCCCCATCCTCAAGCACCTTAAAGAGGTTTTCAGCATTGGATGCGTCCTTTCTTTTTACTTTTTCAAAGTCAGAGAGTGCCACAAGGTGGTTTTCACTCAAGGACTCAAAGATTATTCACAATTTTTCATTTTTGCGACTGAGGGATTCAATCGTTTCTCCATAGTATGCATGTGTATCCAGCTCTATGATAAAACTTGCTTTATGATCCCCACATGGAATTTCATCCCTAAGTCCCATGAATTCTGAGAGAGCCTCATCATTTTTGAATATGTCAAGAATTGGTGGTCCTTGTTGGTTGTAATCAATTAGTTGGGGATAGACTAATCGGATTTCATTGCTTTGGTTTTCAGACTCATAAGACAAGGTGCTAATCATAAGGATGTTAGTATCCTCAAATAGCAAAGGTAATCCTATTTCTGGTGACTCAATTAAATCAGTGGGCATTCCTAAAGTCATGGAGGATTATGGAGTAGCTACGGATTCCTGAGGAGGCATTCGGTTCCATCTACCATGGGCACCTCGACCAAGTACAATTACCTTAGGAGTAGGATGACCAATGCCAATATTTTTCATTTGCTTCTCAGGTATAATGGGTATTACACGCCTGTTTTATCTTTGCCTAATCCTTGGTTCCGGTTATAGCCCATCAAGAGCATCATCTTCATACCTTTGTTTCTTTTGTCCATAGGCAACTCAACTACCGGTATATCATCTCGATAGAGGAGATGAGATAGGTCCCCCTCTAATGTTTCCTGACCAAGATATCCTACACTTGTGAAGATGGGGTTTCATTCATAGGAGCCTTGAGATGTTGAAGCTTCTTGTGATTGTGGTCGTCCTCTTGATCTAGGAGATTGTGGTAGCTCTCCTACTACAAAAGCATTCTTAGGCATTGAATACTTTCCACAACCATCATATTGTATTATGAATTTGATATTAGAAAAGGCGGGGATGGTGGGGGTGGAGGGTGTCTCTGTCGCAGAAGTGAGAGTGGTGAGATCCACGTAAGGTGTTGATGGGTCTTCATCGTTCTTGGGTACTTGCGGGATCTTGTAGTATTTTTCCTCTAGATTTTTGTAGTAGGAAAATGGCTTAGGATCTTCGTGGATAGTAACTTCTTGACCTTCATGTGTGAATTTCACACATTGATGAAAGGTTAAAGCTACAGCTTGCATTGCATGTATCCATGGTCTCCCTAGGAGAATGTTGTATGGTAAATCGAGGTCCAAGACCTGACAGTTGGTTTGCATGATGGCGGGTCCAACCTGGACAGGAAGTTGAATGGTGCCTTGGGATACCCTTTCCTGGTCATCGTATGCTCTTATTGTGATTCCTTTTCCTTTGTCAATTGAATCCTCTGAAATGTTCAAATTCTTTAGAAGCTTTAAGGAGCAAATATTTAAGCCTGCACCTCCGTCCACCAAGACTCTCTTGAATTTCTTTTTATTTACATACGCCTCTAGATGAAGCGCACGGTTGTGAGATGGTTGTGCGGGGAAGTCTTGTTCAGAAAATGTAAGAATGTTAGGTGTGGTGATAGTTGCGACCATAGCTTGGAATTGTTCCGTGTCTAGATCTGCGGGGACAGTGGATGACGCTAAAGCTTCTTCTAGAATATTTTTGTGTGTAGATGAGATTTTGAGTAACTCCATGATGGAGATATGTGTAGGGGTTCTTTTCAATTGATCCAAGACATTATAACTAGGGTTAGACCTTGGATTGGATGTGGAATTTCTACTTGGTTGGGATGGTGCTGCAATGGTAACCTTTCCACCTCTTGTGGTGATTCCACAATTGTCTTGGGCCCCTTTGATGGTGATGACTCCACAAAACTCGTCTAAACAAGCGACAACACCCTCATATGTGTGGTTGACATTTTTATAAGACCCTTTTCCTTTGTCTTGATCTTTGCTTCCTTTGTTGCCATGATTCGGCATCGGATTTGTGAAAATATTGAGATCTTTGTTTCCTGATGGTGCTTCCACATCTATGATTTTGTCATCTATGAGGTCTTGAATTAGATTTTTGAGCCTCATGCAGTTGTTTGTCGTGTGTCCCTTGAGTTTGTGGAAGTCACAAAGATAATTATCATTATACCATGGTGGCTTGACCGATGGTTCCTGATAATTATTATGTGTAGGGACCGTTATCAATTTTTCATCTACCAATCTTTTCATGATTGCTTCAGCAGGTTCCCCAAGGGGTGTGTATTTTCGTTTGGGGAAGAACTTGTTTCGCTGTGGTCCTCTCTGATTATCATTGTTGTTTGTGTTTTGGTTATGGGATGGTTGGACCACAGTATTGACTTGTTGATTGCTTTGATTGGTATTTTGGTGTTGTTGTTGTTGGGGTGGTGGATTGTTCTGCCATGGGGTACTAATGACAACTTTGGCGTCAACGACACCATTGTTGGTTACATTACGATTCTTTGCCCATGTTCGTGGTTTGTCATGATAACTGGATGATGAGCGAACTTCTTGATATGATGAAGTTTCTCCCTGTGTGGCAAGGGCTCATTCGATATTGAGTGCCCTAGGGAACAACTGGTTGTAAGTGGTGATGTTTTGCACTTTAAGGTGGAAGGCCAAGGGCCCATCAAGATTCACAATGATAGTTCCCACTTGTTGCTCTTCAGGCATGGACCACTTGCTTCGATTAGCTTTGGATCACCATCATTGTAAGAAAGCACCAAATGATTCATTTTTCCCTTGTTTGAGAGCTAATAATTCATGTAAGCTAACCTCCATGGGAGTGTTGAAGGAATAATTCTGTATGAAGGCCTCTATGATTTCTTGGAATTTTTTGATTCTAGAAAGTCGAGAAAACCAATCAATAGCATTTCTAGCCAAGCTTCTTGGAAATAATCTCATCAAGTACATTTCATCATAAGCCACCTCCATGTAATGTACTTGGAATTCCCTGATGTGATCTTCAGGGTTACCTGTTCTGCGATATTTGTCAAATTTAGGGATCTCAAACCCTTTTGGGAACGGTTTCATTACTACGCTCCTATCAAATGGATAAGGGCATAGGTTTTTTTGTGGTTTTGGTGTCCTTCCTAATTGAAGGTCAAGCACTTGTTGTAACAAAAATTTTATTTTTGCCGTGACGTCCAATTGTGGATCAGGAGGTGGAATGAAGGTGTTTTGGGGGGGTGGAGTGGGTGTTTGAATGGGTGAAATGTTTTCTTGTTGTGCCATGTATTCTTTCAAAAATGCTTGTTGTTGATCTTGTTGTTGTTGTGCTAATAGAGCTTACTGTTGTGCTAATAGAGCTTGTTGTTGTGCTTGATGTTGTTGGTCCAACAATGCTTGTTGGTCAGCTAGGGCTTGCTGTGCTACTTCTTGTTGCTCTTGGTATTGTTCTAACGCTTGCTGATATGCGAGTTGTTGGGCTACTTGTTGTTGTGAAAAGTACTGCGCTTGTGCTTGCGCTCGTGCTTGGGCATCTTGGGCATCTTTTGTAGCTTGTGCAGCTTGTGCGACTTGTGAAGCTTGTGCTGCTTGTGCGGCTTGAGCAGCTTGTGTGGCTTGTGTAGCTTGTGTAGCTCATTGTTCTTGTTGCAACAAAGCTTGGGCTTGTGTTGCTTGTTGTGCTTGTTGTTGTTGCAGCGATGTTTGAGCTTGATTTTGTTTTGAAGCTTGAGAAGCATGTGTGGCTATAAGCGCTTGCTGAATTGTTTGATATTGTTGGAGCAATTGTTGGTATGCTTTGAATGCAGCATTGTAATGGCTTACTTGGCTTGGTTGCAATGGTGGTGGTGGTGGGATTGGAATTGTGTTGGATGGAGTGGTGGGAGTTTGAGATACACTTAGAGAAATGGTGGTGGTGGGAGGTTGTGATGTAAGGGGTGTGACGGGGGTAGTGGAAGTTTGAGGTATAGTGGATGTAGTGGTTGGAGTGAATGTGGTGATAGGTACGTTTGGGATGGGTGGAGTGATAGGAATGGTGGGACAAAGTAAAGTGGTAGGAATGGTAGAGATGAGCGAAATAGTGGGTCTTTGAGAGACTGTATTTTGATTAGGTATCATGCATTGGTTTGATGTGGATGGTGTATTTGAAAGATGCGATGTACCCCCTTGGTTGGATGAATTGATTTGGATGGGGTGATTTATGTTAGGGAAAGGTGGAATTTTAGGTCAAGGGGAGATCCCTAAACCAAAATATGGTGTTGATGTGGTGGGAGGTGTGAATGGTTTGAATGGTGGAAAATTTTCTTGTGCAAATGAGGAGACAAATCCATAAGGTCTCTCTATTTTGGATGAGCTTGCTTGTACTAAAGGTCTAGACACTTGCGTGTCAAGGGAAAATGATGAGGTGGTATGGTAAGGAACCTCAAATGTATCAATAAATCCAAGTGGGTTGTAAAGTGGATTTTTATGTGTGTTGAAGAGGGTGTCATCCTCATTAATAGTAGGTTCTATGGTGGTAATGGAAGTGGTCGATTGTGGAAGGGTGTTTTGGTCATTTGGTACAAGAAACACATCCTCAATAGTGTTGAGAATTGATGGATTTATTTTAGTTATTGCGCGAAGAAACTTTTGTAGTTTTGGTTGTTTGAGCATCTCAATAACTTCTTCCTCACTTAGTTCTATTGGTGTGATGTCTTCCACCAAGACCTCATTTTGTGGATCGTGTGTAGTGATAGTGAGGTCTGGAAGTGGTATGTTTTGGATTTCTGGAATGTTTTGGCTTAGATCACTTGTGGTTGATGTTTCTTGATTTAACTCCATGTTCCTCTTGTGTTGTGATCTTGTTTGAACCACAAAAGAGAAAACTAGGATGTGTAAAAGATCAAAGATGTGAAGATGAAAGGTGTATGATATATGGATGAGAATGGATGTTTTGAATTTGTATTGAAAATCTTGATGTGTTGCTAGGTACTTTGGGTTTGCTTTGATTGATGTTTGTTTGATGTTTAGACTTTGAATTCGGTCTTTTGAAGGTTGATGTTTGAGCAAGAGATATCCCCAAGATGTTTGGATGATGATCTAAAAAAGATAACTAATGCTCATAAAGGATAGTTTGATTTAGGAGTGAGAATAGGATGTGTCTACTCACAAGCTAACCAAAAGATAATCAAAATTATTGATGGGAGAAGGATGCATCTATACACCATTAATTTGAACAAAGTGATAATTTGAATAAGCATGTGCAAAAGGATTCATTCACACACACTTGAGTTGAACAAGTTTGATGTTGATGTTTGAAGATTTCAAAGTCTCATGTTTGAAAAGTTTTGATGTCTACCAAAGGAGCCTAGCATAGTTGTGTCAAGATTTTCTCAAAATGTTGGTGAGATATTTATAGTGGATGATGTTTTTGATGGATGAATGTTTGTTTTGATCTTAGAATGACCCTACTTTAGACTTTTGTTTAACAAGACCAAGGTATTGAAGAACATGTTATGCCCTAAGCAAGGTATCCAAACTCTTGAAACAATCTTGGATTCCGTGTGTAGTAAAATGAATACAAAGTGGGGTTGTCTCTTGAAGCATGTCTATAGAAATCAGCCAACAACTTTTCTCTAGAATCATATAACCTTTCGAGTCTTTGTTGATGTTGTTTTGGGCTAAGTTTCTTTTTTCTTCGGTCTTTCATATCTTGACCTTGCGAGAAATCATTGAAAAGACATGTGTGGGGTTCAATTGCTTATCTTTGCTTTTAATGACTTATTTTTACCAAATACACTTTCTTGATTATGTTTCAAAATAGAGATGTCCTATGTCAAAAATCATTTTCTTCCCACAAAGTGTTGTGTGGGAGTTCCAAGTAATTGAGGCAGAGGGATTCCCTAGGTTAACCTTAGTTAGAGCAAATGATGATATAAATTCAAGTGCTAGGAAGCCTCTAAGGACATAATCCCAAGGGAAAGCAACGACACTTAAATTTGTCAAAAGGTATTTGCTCTATCAAAAGGGGTTTGAAATTTGCATGATCATGTTTAAGTGTTTGTTTTCCAATGTTTACAAACAAGCATGTGTTTTTGTAACCCAAAAGCATGTACAATCCTATGGATGTGATAGACAACGTTTGTTGAGTTCCCACTTGGACAAGTCCAGCTACGCCTACTTTTAGAGGTTGGTTAGATGCTTGACCCCACTGGCTGCCCTCCACGACACTCACTTATACGGGGAAGCCAAGCACCAACACCCATGAAACTCCCATGGCATGCTTTCCATCTCTACTAAAAGCTGTAAAATTGTGGGGCGGCTTCAGAATGACCATTCTTGCACCAACAAATAGATAGGATTTTGGCCTTTTCTAAACAAGGGTTTTAATAAGGACTTTCCGTTCATAGGAGTTGACCCAACGTGGCAAGAGTCCCCTTTCAGATCCATCTTGTCAGAGTCAACCACGTGATATTGGCGTTTCTTCCAATATCCGCATTTATATCCCGGCTGGAAATACTCTTGGCTTTAGAGTGTTACCGGTTGAGTCGTTCCCTTGGGTGAGTACTTTTTCCCCAAGGTAGGCCCTCTAGGATAAAAAATAGTGAAAAGACACACTCATAGTTCGATCGACCTTTGTTTAGAAACAAAGGGAGAACACATGCCATATGTTTAATCACACTCGCACAATATGTTGTTCAATTTTAAGCCCATATTGAAGTGTGGAGGTGATTGCTTTGTCTTACACAAAGTCATGAAAAAGGCCTTTTGATTCTCAAGATCGCTATAAGCGCGAGAGAAGTGCATACGTCCTTTTCCAATGGCTTTAGTCTAAGTAAGCCCTCATGAAAAACACAACTACACTCATTCTTTTTAAATCCTCAAAGCAATATGTGAATTTATTTTAGAGCACCAAATGAAGTGTGAGAAATTTCCTTGTTCAATTGTTAATCCAATAAACCAAATCTAGTAAGTTGTTGGTCCTAAGATTCTTTTTAATCTCCCTTGCAAGAAATGAATCAAAAGAATTCTTTTAAAATCCCAATGAAAGCTAGTATTTTAAGAAAAGAAGAAGATGAAAAATTCCTTAGGAAGTGTTAAATAAACACTTAAGTGTTTAAAAACACTTTGATTAAGCAAAATGTCATCACCATGCTCCTCGTTCCTTCAGTTTTTGACTTCCAACCTGCAAAGTAGAAAAGACAGTTAGATTCTGGAAAACATAGAAGTTAAAAGGCAGAAAACAGAGGAAGAAGCAATCATAAATTAAGACACATGTTAAAAATTAGATTCTCCCTTTTTGTTGTTTTCCAGCGTCGCAACTCATGAAGGCGTCACTATTTTTGCCTCTCAGCGGTGCACTTTTAGTGCCGCTTTACCAGTCAGCGGTGCTCTGTGTTGGGTAGAGAGCATGATTGTGTCATAGTTTCTAATCAGCCTCGGAGTTTGTGATAGTGTCGCTGTTTGAATTTTTTTGAAATTTCTCTAGCTCGGCGAGTCCAGCGGTGGAGTTTAGAATTTGAAATTTGGGCGGGATGACCCAGCGGTGCAAAAAGAGCCATGCTGGCGAGCCCGTGGCGATAAAACAGTGATGCTGACAAGCTTGCGGTGTAAAAATAGCGATGCTAGAAAGCTCGTGTTAGAATTTCCTGTGTGTTCAGAAGAACTTCATGCCCTCCTTCTAGCGCCAAAATGTGAACCCCGGCCTAGGTACCTGCAAAACAAAGAGATTAAACACCCTAAGTTAGATATTGCAAGCATAAACAAGGATTCCCCATGGAATCCATTTACAATTTAAACTAGGAATGAAAATATGCAAAAACACCATAAATGATAAACCAAAGATGAAATCCTAATTTAAATAGAAAACTCTTGTTCCCATGGGGGAATTGGTGCCAATTTGATGTGAAAATTGGCGCTTTCCCAATCCCTAAGATGCAAGTTGATGATTGTTGAAGAATGTTGATCCACTTTGATGATGAATGTGAGAGCTCCAAGCTAAATCTGAAAAAAACCTAGCTATGATTCAATGAGATTGATGGAAATGGCTAAGTATTTGAGCATGGTAACTTTTCTTGGATTCTCCGACCCCTCAAATGAGGAGAGGAGCTCTTCATTTATAGGATTTCAAAATGGATGAATGCCCAAATTTGAGCAATGTGGGACTAACATTCATCCAATGATAAGGTGTCACTTGTCAAGCTATGAATGGATATGGTTGTGCAAGATTTGGGAAATGTGCCCAAGAGGGGGGGAAATTTGAAATTTGAATTGGGAGTTAATGCTTAATGGGGGACATGTAAGAGACAATGTAAGAGTTTTAAATGCTTTGTTGGAGGGACAAGTCATTTTGGGGGGAGATTTCAAACTTGGATGAATATTCCCTTTTTGATGCCATTTTGAAAGTAAATAGGGAATTATTAAATCAAATAAATAATTTAATTGTGTAAGTTACAAAATCTAGAGGATTTGACATGAGATTGGTTTAAATTAATCAAGGGTTAATTAATTTAACAAGAGATTAGATGATGTGACTTATTTGATTTAGATTTATGGATTTATTTAAATCAGATAAGAGAGGAATATGATAATAGGTTAATTAAATAAATATTTGATTTATTTAATTAAAAGGGATGGAGTTAGATTAAATCAAATAAGGTTTTAATTTATTTAATTTAATGGATGAACATTAGAATTTTAATCAAATAAATTGATTATTTAATTAAATAGGGATAATTAGATCAGATGGGTTGATTTAATTAACAGAAGGAATTGACTTAATCAGATAAAATGATTTATTTAATTAAGAGACGAATATTGATGAATTTAATCAGATAGGGGGATTTGATTAAATGGTTAGACTGAGGGATGATTTAGGAAGAACGATGTTAGTAAGTCAGGATTAGATGCACGATGTCAATTAGTATATTTTCGATGTCTACAGAAGGATGAACCTATAAAATGGTAACATATTCTGTAAAGGCATCCTGGCTTGTGTTCCATACACCAATTCAAATGGGGATTTTCCAATTGCCTTTTTAATAGTGATCCTGTCAACCTAGAAAACCAATCTCAATTTTGAATCCCGAGCCTTTTTGTTTTATCCTAGCATCCTTCTTATAATCTTCAGGAGACTCTTATTACTAGACTCTGCTTGACCATTAGCTTCTAGATGATAAGGAGCTGCATAATAAATGGTAATACCATATGTGCTACATAAATTTCTAAATTCATCTGATCTGAAACACATCCCATTGTTAGTGATCAATCTTAGTGGTGTACCAAATCTGGTAATGATATTGTCCATTAGAAAATTCGTCACAACTTTACTTGTAGCCTATTTAGTTGGGACTGCTTCTACCCAATTAGTAAAATAATCAGTGGCAACTAGGATCCACCTATGTCCACCACTTTATTTTTCTTGTATCTATCCAATGAAATCAATTCCCCATTGATGAAAAGGGGCATCAGCCTGCAAGGGTCGAAGTGGAAAAGCTCCTTCATACTTCAATTTTCTAGAAAACTTTTGGAAGGCTTCACATTTTCTTACATATGAGAGAGTCATTAAAAACCTTTGGCCAGTAGTAGCCTACCCTGAGAATTTTATGTACATATGTCTTTGTAGAGTAATCCCTCCATAAACCCCTTCATGCATTTCACTCAAGACATGCCTAGCTTATGACTCATCCAAACATAACAATAGTATACCATCCCTATTCTTCCAAAATAGATCTCCATCCATGAAAACATACTTAGATGCCTGCAACTTTAGAGTTCTTTTCTGGTTGTCATTCAATCCCTCTAGACACCTCATGTACTTAAGGTAATGCATGATATCTGCATACCAAGGAGTATGCTCAATGCTCACAATTGTAGTCCCTTCTTCTACATTGTAAATTTGATTTGCTTCAATATTTGCTTCTACCATTAACTTAGCCAAGCCTTGATCTCTTACTAGTTTAGTAATTTGTATCTCCATGTCAAACTGTTGGATTTTGTTAATCCATCTACATCTTTTTCCTGTTACTTCAGACTATGTTAGAATATCCTTGACAGTTGCATGAGGTAGATAAGCAATCACCTTTGCTCCAACAAGATATGGCCTAAAAGCTTTTGTAGCTTTTACTAATGTGAATGCTTTTTTTTCCATTATATCATACTTTAACTCTAACCCCTGTAATGACTTGCTGAAGAAAGAGACATGTTGTTCATGACCTTCCTCATTCTTCTGCAACATAACAGCAGCAATAGTGTGGATTGAAGCGAATGAAAATATCTGAAAAGGCCTTGCAAAATCTGAAGATTTAAGGACAGGAGCTTCCTTGATGGCCCTCTTGATGGATATTAAAGCTTCCAATGCCTCTACAGTCCATTCCATTTTTTTTCTTTTCTTCAACATTTTTGATATGGGTTTAATGATCTTAGCAAAGTTAGAAACAAATCTCCTAACAAAATTAATCTATCCAAAGAATGATTGTATAGCCTTAATAGTTTTAGGGACAAGAATTTTATCAATGGCCTCAACCCTTTCAGGATCTATCCTAATCCCCTCTTTTGAAACAATATGTCCTAAGAGCTTACCTTCTGTGACTGGAAAATGACACTTCTTAGGGTTCAATTTGATACCATATTCTAAAGCTTTAATAAATACCTTCTCCAGATGTGGTACATGATCTTTAGCCTTCTTCGAATAAGTAGTCAAGTCATCCTAATACACCACCATGATAGCATTGATCAAATCTACAAATGCCACATCCATAGCTCTTTGGAAGGTTGCTCTTGCATTAGTGAGACCAAATGGCATTCTTATGTATACATGCATTCCCTAAGGAGTTGTAAAAGTTGTCTTATACTACTCAGATTCTATGACCTTAACCTAGTTATACCCTAAAAACCCATCCATCATAGACAACAATTCGTACCCTATTACCTTATGCAATATAGCCTCCATATTAGGTAGAGGATAATTATCTTTGAGGGATGCCATGTTTAGATTTCTAAAATATACACATAGCCTGATATCTCCATTCTTCTTTCTCATAGGGACCAAGTTTGAGACCCACGTTGAATACCTGAATGGTTTGATGATTCCCCCATCTCTGATCTTTGCCAATTCTTCTTGCATTTTAGGCTCCAATGTTGGATTTATGGGCCATTGCTTTTGTCTGAATGGCTTAGCATCTGGCTTTAATGGTATTTCATGCTGAAACAAATCTTCCCTACATGCTTTTAGATCTTCATAAGACCAAGTAAACACATGTTTATATTTTCTCACCAACTCTATCAACAATTTTCTAATTGTACGGCTTATCTTTTTCCCTATGTACACCTTTCTTGGTGTATCTTAGTTCCCAAGTTAATCTCTTCAATATCCTTCCTCTTGACTAGTGCTTGCTTCATGAGGGACCGATCATTTCCATCATACACCCTCTCCAGTGCCACCAACCCTTTAGGAAGCTTATTTTTTTTAAGTTGTAAGATTTCCTTCCCAAATACTATTTGCTTCCCATCCACCTCTTCAACAAAGGCATTGAAGTCAATCTCCTAGGCTTCATATTGATCTATACAATGGAGGAATTTCAAAAGGTCAGTATCATCATTAAAGACCTGCCAACTATAAATGTTATTAGGAACAAAGGGCCTTGTCTTGAACTCAATTTGTGATACTCCAACCAATGTAATGTCATCTCTTTTTAGGGCCACATTTGCTAAAAAATCTTCCATTATGTTTTTTGACCTATCAATCCACTCAATTGAGAAGGCATCAAACAAATCAATTGTGTCTCATACAACATTTCTATATTGCTTTAGTCTTTTATGTTTTGCTGCATACTTTGAATTAATTTGTGAAACAACCAGCTCAAAATCCTCTAAGACAGCCAACAACTTGATTTTGTGTTTCACAACTATATTCAAACCTGTTAACAAAGCTTCATACTCCACCACATTGTTTGTACATTCAAATGTTAATAGAAGTGAATACTTAAATGTAACACCTTCAGGTGAAACAAATACTATCCTTGCTCCATTACCTTCTTGGTTGTAGGCTCCATCAAAGTACATCTTCCACACACCATTGCAATTTTGTGAAGCATGTTTTTCAATTGGGTCAGTATTGACCAAATCTGGCTGGGCTAGTTCTATCTTAAAACTCCCAAGATCAACATCACAAAAACAATTGATTTTATCTTGTGGTACACAGTCAACAAGCTAGTTCATCCTTGGCTCCCTATACAACTTCACGTCTTGGCCATTTATCAGAATTGTCGCATAAGATAGATCAAACTGGACATTTCCACCAACAACTGCTATCCACTATCTTGATAAAAGCATCCCAAACTGAGGAGGGGTGTTTGTTACTATTATATCAATATTATAGGCCACTTGAGGATAAGCAGCTAGCTTGACTTCAACATCTTTAATTATTCCCACCACAAGAATAGGTCAGTTATCCATTGCATAGAATTTTCCTCCATTGGTATCCACCCACATGCTTAATTGTTTCATCACTCCTACTGGCATAATATTTATGGCAGCACCAGAGTCTATCATGTAGTTTCTCAACAATTTGTTATTTATGAGTAATGTAGTGAAAAAAGGATCAACTTGTGGGGGATTTGTTAATACACCACTCAAGCAGATTTCTAGGATACTTACTTTCTCTTGTCTACTAACTGTTTTAGTAGCCACTTTATTTTCAGAATTCATATGTTTTTCATTTCCATTTGTTGTCAATTGAACAACACTTTCTCTATATTCCTTAATTTTCATCATCTCAAGTAGTGGAATAGACATCGATGCCTGAGATAAATCCTGAGTGAAGTCAAAAGAGGGACCCTCCACTTTAACTATTTTCTTTTGTTTTGATGATTCTCCTTTGTTTTCCTCCTTTTCTTTTTTACTTGACTGATCAGGCTTTTGCATTTATTTGTGTAATTCTTTTACTTCCTCCTTTTGGACAAGCTTTTGTTTGCTTTCATCATGTTGTTTATTTTCTACCTTTTTCATAATTTCTTGTGTCATGTTCTGATCCTTCATAAAGATTCCCTTGGGGACACCTTCCTTCTCATTTACTACCCTATTTCTCAACCAGTACTTACTCTTTGCTTCTTCAACTGCAACAATAGTTAATCTCTCTATCTCCTCTTCGGTAAGTCTCCTCATACTACATTGAATAGGTATTTCAACAGAATATGGCTCTATATAATCTTCTTCAGAGTTAGAAAGGACTTGTTGTTCAACCATATGGACATTGCATCTCTAATTTGAAATATCATACTCATAACCTTCATCCTTTGAAGATGAGTACCTCTCCTCAACATGGTGAAAGGTATTTGAAGTCAAATACACTGTGTGATCTTCTCCACTATTTTCCATCAACATTCCTTCTTCTTGCATTCTTTGGGCTACAACACAATAATCTGGGGAATGTGGCTTATCACAAACTTCATAGAAATAATTGTTATTCACCATATAGGTTCCCTTCTTCCTCAATGGATTAGGAGTTTCTTTGTTTTTAGGCCTATTTGTTATAGGTTTCCCATCCTTCCAATTTGTATTATAAGGCATGTCATGCAACCTAGGCATTTCATTCCTGTATGTGTTCTCCTGTTTATATTGATAATTATTGGTTTGTTGAGGAGCCCAAGGGTTGTCTTTTTTACTGATTATCCTAGCAGCCTTCATGTTGTTTTCAATTGTTAGTGCTACCTTTTGAGCTTCATCTAAGTCCCTTGGGAACCTATTTCTCAATTCATACCCTATTTTAGCATCAAACGCATTCAAATAAACACTCAATGCTATAGTGTCTAGCAACTTTGATCTAGGAGGTATTTTGTTTTGCAATTTATTGAACCTCTAGTTGAAATCATAAATTGATTCATTCTGATTTTTCTGAATGTCCATTAAATTATGAAGAGTAGCACCTGGTGCACTTAGATTCCCATATTGCTCTAGAAATCAATCCTGAAATTCTTGGAGAGAATTAACAGAGGCTATTGGTAAGCTGTTGAACCAATCCCTAGCTTCTTTAGTAAGTGACATCATGAATAGCATCGTATGTAGATCTTCATAAGGTACATCCAAATCTTGAATGAAGGAATTGAAGCTTCTTAAATGATCTTCAACATTAATTACACTACTCCCTATAAACTTAGGCACCAGACTTCTCCAATTGCCATCCATAGGGTAAGGGTATAATTGAAACCCTGCCAAGTCAAATTGTCTGATCATTGTTGTATACTGATGAGGGGGAGGGTTAGGTGGATACTAATATTAGTACATAGGATTATTGTATTGTCCATGATGATGTGGGACATAATGTTTACCATGAGGTGGCTGTATATTTGTATATTGTGTGGGAATATGAGGTGGATGATTTGGTTGTCTATATTGATTCCCTATTTGATGGTGAGGAACCCTTGACAGATAAGAAGACCCTGCACCATGATTACCCTGCTTATGAGGTGGCACATACTTTGGGGGGCAACTAGCTATTTGAGCAATGTTTTGAGCTTTCTACAATTTGAATTCTCTCATTGCTTGTATCATCTAGGCTTTCTCTTGTTCTTCCCTCTCCTTTTTCTAAGATTCAAACTATGCTTTAACTTCTTCATAAGTTAAAGATTCGTAATTTTTTTGAGAAGATTCATGATCAGAAAGTTCATTTTGATTACCTTCCATTTTCAGATCATATTCTTGCTGATTTCTGATTCGTTCAATCTCGAGTTCAGCTCTAAACTCAGCCTATTTTTGGGGATCATAAAAAGGATTTATTTTCTCTTCTAGGGTACAAGGTGTTGCACTTTAATTATCTCTCCATGTGTCATAAGGGTCATATGTTTCACAATGTGGTATTGATGATTTGTCTTTGTTCGTCATGCACATGTCCTCAACTATCTTTTTACCCTTATCAACCCTATCATCCTTGTGTGTCCACTTATTGTTATGAGCAGGGGCCCCAGTATGACCTCCCTTATATTGAGATCTTCTTCCATTCATGATGAAATGTTTTTATCAGAGTCGCCACTCACTTTCTTGAAAGTGAGAAAATGTTTGATATTTCTTATTTCTAGCGGAGTCTGCACAAGCATTCAAGTTGTTCAGCATATGATTTAGTTTATAACTTGTATAAACATGCAAGGTTATGATTACCGAGTTCTTCTTAGTGATCCAATTGACATTCTCTAATTACTATGATCAACATAAAGGATTTAATCTTTACTTGAAAGAACCAATCAATTGATCATATAGATACAACAAATGGGCACTAATAAACTAAATATAAACTTGTTACACCACTTTAAATAACCAGAAAACACCACATTGGAGACAACTTCGATAATGCTTTCAACGAACACAATAAGAAACTGATACTAGAAATAACTGCACCATATTGAAAGATTTCCATTGATATCTCCATGATTTTAAATATGCAACATAGTCTCATATTGGTGAAACATTGTATTATACTGTATCTCTTCTATCCTACTTTTCATCTTATATCTTGTCTATCTATTTCATAATCGAAATAGATATTTATACATCGAATACATGAAAGGACGCGTCCTTTCAGAAATATCATATGTTTACATAACAAATAGATTAGAGGATAATTAAGCTTTGTTTAGCCATAAGTGAGTTTTAGCAAGGTGATCCAAATAATCCCGACGCTCGTATGTATCCCCATCTCCAACTGTGTTCCAGATCGTGACCTCCATCTTTATCATGTTCTCATTTTGCTCGCTCACTTCTTCTAATGTTGTATCCTCCATAGAAGTTGTCCTCAGGATTTCATTTAGTAATGAATCACTCTTAGTTTTCCATCTAGTATCTTTGTTAAGCTCCCTTTGTCATCAGAGAATGAAATCAACATTTTCCTACCAGCGTTTATCAACCCCTATTCATCCCCTTGCAGTTCATCATAGAAGTTTTGATGTCAATTTATAATATGATTTACAGCTTCAATTGTTGCACTGTTAGAAGCATCTCTTTGGTTTATTTCATGAAACTTCTCCATAATCCATCCATCCATCCTTTTATGCTCCTTTAATGTAGCCAGGGTATGGGAATGTTTTCCCCAAAAGTTTATTCAACCAAGGTGTTAAATTATCCCGCCTTTTCTTGATTATTGCTACAATTGCATCATGTTTTCCCTAGGCATAAGCACTTGATCCTTCCCAATGATCTTTCGACTGAGAGATTTCACCTTGGGTAAGAAGCCAAGGTGTCTTCATAGTAGCACCTAAAAAGTCCTTTAGGCTATCATTTTCTCTCAACACCCTTTCATTCTTTGCCTTCTACATTTCTTTCTCTTTTATTAACATTTGAATTTGTGCTTTGTTCGGTTTTGCAATATTGAATCCAATTTTTGTAGTGGCTATAGGATAAAATTCTCCTATGATAATGAAAATTAAACAAATCACACCTCCTTATAGCAGTCTAGACGTCTCTTATGAATTTGCATTTATCATCCAGTTTATCAACTTCTTCCCTAAGTTGTACAGACCTTTTGGCTTTAGGCCCTAAGCCAGGCAACTAGTCAATGAGGTCCTGATTCAGTCTTTGTTCTGTGCCCTCATGTTTTGGCTCAGTTTTATGTTTCTTTCCTTTTGGCTGACTACTTTCACCATGTTTTCTACCCTTTGATTTCCCTAAGCTGGGCAATTCCATTTCCTCAAAATGACAGTAATTAAAACAAGAGGAATTAAGATGTAAAAACTTACTATATTTTCTTGAAGTTTTCAGAATGAAAGAATTCCTTGGCTTTGTTTGCTTTGCTAGCTCTTCTACTATCAATTCAACACTAATGCATTTGATTAAGTTTTCCCTATTATATCCCATTGTGCCATTAATGTGTTAGTAGAAGCACACATGAAGACTTATTTGAAACTTGCACTGTCTAATCAAATTTCTTGTCGGTGAGAAAATTTCAAATCTGAGATGATATCCTTTTGCAACGTTCATTAAACCTTCTGCCATGACAACATCCAAGTCTCACTGACAATTAAAATTTGTTCATTGCTTTAATATCCTGTAGTCTCAGTAAGATTTGAAGTCTCATCGATAGCTATCACTTCAGTCTTGTGTATCGTTGTGACAATTCTAAGTCGGGGAGATGTTACATAGATTGCATTATGTGTTACCAAGATGCACCCTGTGGCACTTTTTGGATCACTGGGACATAGCCACCTTTTTGCTGATGAAACCACACTTTGGTGTGACCATCAAGTTTCTCACCAATGAAATAAATTTTATCGGCAAGACCCAGAATCTCGAAAAGAATCATACCGATGCCAAATGTCTTGTCGAACCTGTTTCTCCAATATATTTTATTCAGTGAGACTCTCCCTGAAGTATTTCATTAGTGTGACATTTGAGTTAGAAAGACTGTGACTTCCTCTCGATAGACTTTTGATGGAATCCCTTTGCTCTTTATTGGCAAGACCTGATGCTTTTGGTAAGACATCACTCTGATAATCTTTTGTTTGGTTGATACATCACTCCATACACTAGTCAGTGAGACATATGTGAGTTCATTATGACTCATTCCGATAACAACTCTCCTACCGATATGACCTTTCGGTCACCAAGACAATAGATGCATTATGTCGATAAGTTCTTGAGCATAAATTTTGATCAGTGTCATCTTTCTAAAGTCTCGTCGATAGTCTGCAACAAGTATACATTAGTGAAAAAACATTATAGATCGGGGAGACCCTGTCCTTCTCTTGCCGATATGGATTATGTAGTGAAATATGCATGACCCGATGGAAACTATGGGACCACATGGCAAAATATGGGTAAAAATATTATGAAGAGAGGAAATTGTGCTTATGGTGAGGACTATTTTGTTGACTCATCTGTATAATAACTATAAAATTTTCAAAATTTTACAGTTCTAACAGAAGGTCAGTAGGTAGATGTTAGTGTTTTGGAGATAATTTTTCTTTGATAAGGTCTAACAAGACCATTAAACATGAACTAGGATGAGTCTTTAAGTTTTGGGGTCAAAAGGTTGGAAGATGCAATCCTGGTGTAATGTTGCTTTGTATCCTACGAAGGGAAAACCCTAAATTTGCACATGGATAGGAAATATTGAGGTTATGATACTATAATAAGTCTATTTTCAAGCCTTTGGTATGGTTTTAGAGGTTATAAGTTGCAACCATTGCACAAATTGTTTAATATACTTGTAAAGGTGACAAATTGTGTAAAGGGGGGTAATTAGTCTTGCAATGGTCATTAGTGGTTAAAAAGTTAGTTGCAAGGTGGTTGGGCATTGGTTGGCTAAGGAGAATGTTTAAATAACATGATAATCTCATTTTGTATGGTTGGAAGGAAGATTTGAAGAAAGAACTCAATAAAACTTTGTTGTTTTCTCAGAATATTTGTGTTTTTACTTCTTTTACAGACTTGTATGGAACTGTACAGGCTATACATGGTTTTATATTATTAATTTATCAAGAATACATGTGTTTACTACTATTTACCTCTAATTTGAAGCCCTAACTTATCTTATGGTGTGTGGAATCAACAAATTCCCTAGACTGCTCTGTTTTGCTAAGACAAGGGTTTGAGTGAGGTGTAAGCCATGGAATGACCATCCCGGCTACTATATGACCTATTACTCAATGGGATGGCCTAGAATATGCTATAATAAGTTTTTCCTTTAGTTTTAAATGTTGAATAATGAGTGTAATGTTGGTATATAGGATTTCTTGTTCAAAATGAAGCATTGTTTCATATAGAATTGAAGTGCCAAAGTGTGATTTTTGGAAATTTTCAAAAAGAATGGTCCATATAATGAACTTTTGACCATGTGCAAGGACTATAGAACCTATTTGAAGTTTTCATTTGGTCTGGAAAGGTCAGGGCACATGAGTTTTAATAAACCTTCAAGAATTACACTAAAAACAAGGGTTTTTTGATTTGATGATTACAAGTCCATACAAATGGAATCCAATTGCAAAATATATGTTTTCTTGGAAATTTGTTTTCTTCCCCAAGATTTCATGGGTCTGTGTAATGTTTGATGGTATGTTGCTTTGTATTTTTGGGCTAATTGAGTAACCTTTTCAAGGGTGAGTGTATAGGAAGTCAACAATTATCCAAATTAGTCTATGTTGTTTCTCACATATGTTGTGTAACTTGGAAATGGGTGTTTGAATCAGTCATGTGTTGGTTTGATGTTTTGGAAAATTGTGGATTAATTAGACAAAAAACTAGTTTCTCACTTTTGCAAGGGTTTAAGGGGGTTAAAGAGGGAAATGTGTTTTTAGTTTCTTATCAAGCTTTAAGGGATTGTTGGACTATCCAAAGAGGTTAGAAAAATCTTGTTAGATTCCTCAAATAGTTAGGTTGTCAATATTTTGAGATTGTGCCCTTGTGTCTGCATCATAGTGGTATCAAAGCAAGGAGTATATTTGTTTTTAATTTTATAGGTTAAAGAAGGTGAAGAGGCAAGGTTGAAAAGATTCCTCCAAAGAACAAAGATGTGTCTAAAGAGATGAAGGAGATGAAGGATAGACATGCAAGAGAAATTAGAGAATTGGAAGAAAGGATCATAGTCTTGGAGAAAAAAAAAAGAGAAGGGAAGTGGAAGAGAGTGAGTCAGCAGATGAGGAAGATGAAGAATTTGAAGACATGGAAGAAGAAATTGATCCACAAGACCAAAGAATTGTAAAGTTGCTAAAGGAAGTGAAGAATGACAAGACTAAGGTAAAAATTGATGTTCCTAAATATGGTGATAGTTTAAATGATGAAGAACTACTTGACTAGATTGCTGCATTAGATAATCATTTTGAATGTGATGAAGTTCCAGAGGAGTAGAGAGTGAGGATTGAAAAGACTAAGTTGCAGGGTCATGCTTTGGTATGGTGGAATTACTTTTAGTCTAAGAGGAGGAAACAAGGAAAGTCTAAGACCACATCATGGGACAAGATGATATAAAAATTGAAAGGTAAATTCTTACCCAAAGATCACCAAGTTCAAATGTTTAAGAAATTGAAAATTTTAAGGAAAAAGGAAATGGATATTAAGTCTTATACTATGTAGTTTTATAAATTGAGTCTAAGATCTAGTCATCATGAGAATGAAGATGAAAAAAATGCTAGATATATTGGTGGTTTAAGGCTCAATATACATGATGAATTGGTTTTGGCTAACCCTAGGAGTGTAGGGGATTGTTATCAAATGGCTGTTAGGGTGGAGAAGAAAATGAAAAGGAAAGACAAAGTAGTTAGAGGTAGAGGTAATACATCAAGAGGAAAAGGATTCAGGTCTAGTTCAAAGCCAACCAATGATAATCAAGAAGATACCATGAAAGGTCAAGAGCAATCTGATTTCAGAGGTGGATGGAGAGGCACAAGAGGTAGATTTGGAGGAGGTAGGAATGCTAACAATGTTTTTTCTAGTAGATGTTTCACTTATATTGAATTTGGCCATCCATCTTTCAAATGTCCTGAGATGATTGGTGCTTCATCAAGTGGAAGTAAAGATGATAAAAGGGTTCAACTTGTGCAAGAGGATGAAGTGGAGAGAGTTGGTTCATCAAGCCATCCTACAAATCCTAAATTTGGAGAAGCCTTGATGCTACACACACAACTTTTGAAGACTTCCAAAGAGGTGGAGCCATTGCATAGGAAAAGACTTTTCAAAACCACTTGCAAAAGTTAGGGAAGCGTATGTAAGGTAGTGGTTGATTCAGGTTCAACTAAAAATATGGTTTCTTGTGAAATAGTGAATAAACTAAAATTGAAAAGAATCCCCCATGATTTTCCCTACAAGGTATCTTGGTTAAGCAATGGTCAATCATTTTTAGTGAATGAGCAAGAAGCTATGGTATATTTTCAAATAGGTGAGTATAAGGACAATGTTCTTTGTGATATTTTTCCAATGGACTACTGTCACATACTCCTTGGAAGGCCATGGCAATATGATAGGAGTGCCATCTATGATGGGAAAGCAAATAAGTACACAATCTTCAAATCAAAGGTTTGTTTTGAAGAAAGGGTAATAATGTGTGGGAGTAAGGAGCCTATAGGTGTGGTGAAGGAGATCAAATGCTTTGATGTTGTAGTAAAAAATAAATTTTTTGATGTACCAAATTGTCCTCGGTTTGAGAACACAAGAAAAATAGTTGTGGAGGCAAGTACAGGGTTGAAGAATGAGAGGATAGTAGTTTGGTGGGCTAATATCAAGGTAGGGACCATTGTGTGTCCTATAGGTGAAGGAAAGAATGCAAAGCTAATTAAATCTATACGTACATGGCCAAATAATGCTGACTGTACTATGGACAGTGTGAGGGTACAACGAGGTGATAAGAAAGTGAAGGAGCATGGTGACAGTGTACTGGAAGTAAAGACAGGGGTAGAAACATAGATTGCATTGGAGGGAAGAATTCAACAAGGATTTGAGGATAAAACAAAGAGATTTTATGGTGAAGGAAATACTAATCATTGTTTGAATGCAGGTACCGATGATGGAAAGCAAGTAAATGATGAGCCAAACATGAATAAAGGGCAGACCTCAGGTCTGAAAAGACAAACATAGTAATGTGAAGATATCAACACATTTTTCAATACAAGACAATTTGGAGAACAAGGATTGAACAAGTGGACAGGGATAGTGGATCCTGGGAACATGTATGGTGGATGGTGGGGTTGGTCTCAACCTCTACTCATGGGACATGAGAATCTTCTAGGGGGTGTATGGTGTAGGTGCACCTACACTTCACCCTCATTTTGTGATTATTTGATGTTAAGTAAAGAATGCCATTAGGTAGATGCTAGTGTTTTAGATATATTTGGTCTTTTATAAGGTCTAACAAGACCATTAAACATGAACTAGGATGAGTCTTTAAGTTTTGGGGTCAAAAGGTGGGAAGATGCAATCTTGGTGCTAATGTTGCTTTGTAGCCTATGAAGGAAAAACCCTAAATTTGCATATGGATAAGAAAGATTGAGGTTATGATATTGTAATAAGGCTATTTTCAAGCCTTTGGTATGGTTTTAGGGGTTATAAGTTGCAACCATTGCACAAAGTGTTCAATATACTTGTAAAGGTGACAAATTGTGTAAAGGGGGGTAACTAGTCTTCCAATGGTCATTAGTGGTTCAAAAGTCAGTTGTAAGGTGGTTGGGAATTGGTTGGCCTGGGAGAACCTTTAAATAACATGAGAATCTTGTTTTGTATGGTTGGAAGGAAGATTTGAAGAAATAACTCAATAAAACTTTGTTGTTTTCTCAGAATTTATGTGTTTTTGCTTCTTTTACAGACTTGTATGGAACTATACAGGATGTACATGGTTTGATATTATTAGTTTCTCAAGAATACATGTTTTTACTACAATTTACCTCTGATTTGAAGCCCTAACTCATCTTCTGGTGTGTGGAATCAGTAAATTCCCTAGATAGCTCTGTTTTGTTGAGATAAGGGTAAGTGAGGTGGAAGCCATGGAATGACCATCCCAGCTACTGTATGACCTGTTACTTAGTGGGATTGCTTGGAGTATGTTAGCATAGGGTTTTCCTTCTATTTTAAATGTTGAATAATGAGCTTAATTCTGGTAGATAGGACTTCTTGTTCAAAATCAAGCATTGTTTCATCTAGAATTGAAGTGCCAAAGTGTGATTTTGGGAAAGTTTCCAAAATAATGGTCCATATAATGAACTTTTGACCATGTTTAGGGAGTATAGAACCTGTTTGAAGTTTTCATTTGTTCTGGAAAGGTCAAGGTATAGGAGTTTTAATAAACCCTCAAGAATTACACTAAAAACAACGTTTTTATGATTTGATGATTACAAGTCCATACAAATGGAATCCAATTGCAAAATCTATGTTTTATTGGCAATTTTTTTTCTGCCCCAAGGTTTCAAGGGTATGTGTAATGTTTGATGGTATGCTTTTTTTTGTATTTTTGGGCTAATTGAGTAGCCTTTTCAAGGGTGAGTGTATAGGAAGTCAATGATGGTCCAAAGGAGTCTATGTTGTTTATCACATATGTTGTGTAACTTGAAAATGGGTGTTTGAATCAGTCATGTGTTGGTTTGTTGTTTTGGAAAATTGTGGAGTAATTAGACAAAAACTAGTTTCTCAATTTTGCAAGGGTTTAAGGGGGTTAAAGAGGGAAATGTGTTTTCAGTTGCTTATCAAGCTTTAAGGGAGTGTTGGATTGTCCAATGAGGTTAGAATAATCTTGTTAAATTTCTCAAATAGGCAGGTTGTCAAGAGTTTTTGATTGTGCCCCTATGTCTTCATCAGGGAAGAAAATGATGAAATATAGATGTGGAGGAACTTACTAGTATCAACAAAGACCCTCAGGCTCTACTGATAAATACCATTGTCAATCCTCCAATAAGGTATGTTTCTTATGACTTCACTTATAAAATATATTTTAGGAATCATGAAGGTTCTACTTCGGCCATTGTTGTATATCTTGCACACATGATGGTGAGGGAAAATAAGTAGTTTGATTTGTGTAGCCTAATAATGGAAAACGTAATTGAGAATGTCAAAATGTCTTTGGTTGAGATTTATCCTTTCTGATTTGGATATCTACTCAAATGTTTGGTATTTTACTTTTTGAGTTCTCTACCAGCAAAGGATAATGTTAAGTGGAAGTCTGGCATCCCTATCAGAAAGCAATTTTATAGGTATCTGGAATGTATGGAAGATAAAGCAAGTGCATGCAAAGTCTATTTATCATCCTTGTAGATGAATATGTGCTCTTGTGTAATAGTTTCCAGTCAATTTGAGGAGGGTTCCTCCTTTGGTAAGAAGAATTTGGAAGTTGTTATTGGCGGTTCCCCTCTAGAACCCAAAAAGAGGAAATTTAACACAAAAGATGTTGTCACTATCAAAGAAGAAAAGGAGAATGAAGAAAAGTCTCTACCTGGATCTGATTTTGTCGATCCAAATGATATTTGGTCAGTGCTAGATGAAAATGATATGAAGAAGGTTGGTAAAATGTGGTGTGCCAACTCTCTGATCAAAAGGATTAAAATTGATGATGCTTTAGTTGATTATTTGCTCAAAAAGGGTATTACTGTTTTAGATGTTTCTAACTTGTTAGTGGATAATCTAGTAGAAGTTGTTGAAGAAAGGATGTTGTTGGAAGGACCTAAATGACATAAGTTTGAAGCTATGATTGAGATAAGATGTGTCAAAATCTAAACATAAATTATCCAAACACATCGGTGAGACAAGAGAATGCATTAAGGAGATATCTGGCATCTACAAGTATTGTCTCTATGGCCTATTGTTGTTGATAATTTTAGAATAAGAATTGAAGCTATTGAACCTAAGATGAATACTATTGGAAAGAGTTTTTATTTCTTCAAGGAGAAAGATGGGAAATAGAGAATAAGATTTGGTGAGTTGCGAGTGGAGTTGTTGATTGTTCGGAGATAGAGGGAAGATTTGGTTAGAAATTTCTGGTTGGTCAAGGAAATTTTTGAGGTCCGATTGGATCATCTCACTGGGATACTCTCCAATGCAGAATATTGTGAATGGCAGTTCCTATCTCATGACTGGTCATCCTCATTTATGTTGTTGACTATGTTGGACATTGTGAGTGCCAAATTAGATTCTATGGTGCTAGCTTGGAAAAGGATTCTTCCAATTGTGAGAGAAAGGTACAAGAAAATATTTCATGTGAAAAGTGTTATTTTTGCTTGAGTTCCTAAATGTTTGAATTTTGGCCCTTTTCCTTTGATGGAAAAAAGGGGGAGAAAAATAAATAGAAAAACAAAAACAAAAGGACCTCAGTATTAAATTGAAGGACAAAGGGGGAGTACTTGTAGTTTTTTGGAGTTTGTAGTTTTGAGTTGGAGTTGTGGAATTTTTTGTTTTTGAGTTTTCGCTATTTTTCCATCAATGAAAAAGGGGGAGATTGTTGATAAGTTGTTGAAGATGTTTTAGCATTGTATTCATTGATGTCAAAACCTTGGATCCAAGAGAAAGTGCTCCAAATGATGAACATACTTGATCTATCCTATCATATGCTATGATGTTACACAGTCTGGATATTATCCTCAATATGATATGGTAGTACTTCTATTGAATTCAGTTTATGCAATATAATAAAGTCTAATCTTTTGATGTTGGCTATTGTGTTCAAAGCTTACTCCAAGTAACCTTGCTATCCATAACTTCATGTTGCAAGTTTTAGTATGTCAAATTGTGGTTCTTCAATTGACACTAAAATTAATGATAATCAAGTTTTGTTCTTAGTTGTGGCATTCTCTTCAGCTCCAGAATATATTTCATGTAATTAAAAGTTTGCTATCTCTTGGAAATTATGCTATCTTATGTTTGACCTATTTTGGGTCCCTTGGTAATGTGGTAAGAAGATATTTATGTGTGGCCTATCTTTTGGGTTCAGTGCTAGCGTGCAAGGTATTATTGAATATACTAAAGTTGTTATTCATGCCAACATGCGTTGTGGTGATCTAAATTCAAATGGTGTTTGGCCAAATTAGAAGACTATGAATATATTGTGTGGATGACTTGTTTTTGTTCTAGGCGTATACATATATATATATACATATAGATATATATATATACATATACATATATATATACATATACATATATATATATACATATATATATATATATATACATATATATATATATAGAACATCTTTTTAATTGAAGATATAGAAGTGTGGAAGAAGTATAATGTGTGCGAATAGAAAAAAGAGTGTGAAGGAAGGATTTATTTGTTTTGGAAGAAGGTTGTGTGAAGGTTATGGAAGGAAGATGTGTAGAAGATTCTTAACTAGATTTTCTATAGATAGGAATTGTGCTCTTAATCATAACTAAACTCATGCATATGTAGATGCAACTTCATCAACTCACTTTTGTTTGTGAGACTATTTTGTATTATGTTTTGTATTTGGGAAATGAGCCCACTGGTAGTGAGCCACCCTATAGTGAGTAACTTGGCAGTGATCCCTTGTAAAAATCACCTTAACCGGTGCTTTATAATTGAGAATTAGCATTCGTTATGGTATTCCCCTTTAGGGCTTCCACATAAATTTTGATGTTCATTGTGCTTAGTGTTGTTGTGTGCATTCATGTTCATATTTGTTTGATTAATTTTTGATCTGTATAAGTCTACTAAGGATTAATTAAAGAAAAGAAAATCATTGTTGGATAACTGATTCAGCCCCGTCTCAGTTATCCAGACTGTTCAACAAAAACTACTCTAAAGTAGTGAGAATTATGGGAGTCTCAATAAATTATTTTGTATAATGAATCAATGAAGGTGAAGAATAAACAAAAGCCTCTATAAGAGGAGAAGGAGAATTCAAATAAACCTCATCATCTTCAAGATAATATAAATATGCAAAGCTCTCCAAAAAAGAAAACTCTTGGATAGAGCATAGTCATATATAGTATATTTTCTAAATCATCAAGAAGTACAAGACAATCTAAAGTAGGGTCATTTGGGAATGATTGAATATCATTATCCCAATATATTTCTAACACATTGGTACAAAGAACATGAGTACATTCAATGTGTACAATATCCTACTAACCTAAGTCATGAGAAAGAAATGATATAGGAATGTTCAATGCTCAAGAAGAAAGAGGTGAAGGATATGTGATACTAGTTTAAGATGAATGAACTAATAAGAAGGATAAAACTCCAAGGTTAAAATAGCCAAATAATATCTCCTTGTGGATGTTAAAGATATCAATGTCATCTATGATCATCATCTAATTATATCTATCCAAAGGAATAGAAGGAATACACAATGGAATCATGATCAACACGACTCATGGAAATGATGTCTCTAATTTACAAATAATTGATGATCAAGGAATGTGTTGTGAACTCAACTATTTTCCCTATCCCACTATGTGTTTTATGATAAATGCAAAGGATATTAGTGGATAAGGAAGTTACATAAAGTACATGATTGAATGTTCCTTCACCAATATCAATAGAGCCCTTTCTAAGAGCTCAAACATATACATCACCATCAAGAATTGTGGGAATGAACAAAGCCCAAATGTAGAAAATAGTTCACTAGATGTAGCCATGTTTTGTGATGACCCACAATCAAGAAGCCACTTATGTGATGTGTTTTTTGTAGAAGAAAATAGTGTCATACCTTTTTTCTTATTTTTTTGAATATGTAGATGATATGGATGGAGAAGAGGAAGAACCACTTGTCCTAGATGTAGGAAATTGAATGTGATTTTGTTGAAGAAGATGTCTCATTTTATCATTTTCATTTTTAAAATATTAGTTTTATTAATGCCCTTGTTTCTTTGAATAATTACATTTGGGCATCTCCTTATAATTTTTCCATTTAGATGATGGATATGAATCAAATTGAGTCTTTGATTTCGGTACCTTAGCTTGATCCTTAGTTTGTTTCTTTACCTTAGAGGATTGGACAACTAGTGCCTAAAATTTTGAAGAGGTGTAGCATCCATAGAGATTAACTTATATTTTTCTATTGTGAGTCTAACATAAAACTAATTAAAATAAAGAATTGCAAATGGGTTCCAAGAGCATCCATTATAGAGTAGAAGGAAGAACAAAATATCAGATAAGGACCTTTTAGCTTTGACAAAACCAAGAAGACACACTCTTTATTTATTTTTGTATTATCACAACCCTTATGTCAAGAAAGAAAAGACTTAAACTGGACCAAGAAATATTCAATAGAAGGGAATGAATCAAGAGATGATGTTGTTATGATTAGTAGGAAAAAACAGGTTTTGAATGGACCCAAAACCACTTACAAGTAGGTTTTGAAGGGACTTGAAACCTTGTCAAATATGAGCATGCTAGTAAAAGATAAGACATAGACAACTAGCAACTAAACAACAATATTCCTCTAAAGAATCAACATGACTACCCAAACCTGCAACAAAAATGTTTTGAAAGGAACCTTAAACCCTATAAAACATGGTAATACAACAACCAAAATCCTATTTAACAAGAGATACTACCTGCAATAGCTAGACACCAACAAAAAAACTACTTCAAAACAATAGTTTTTAAGCCCAAAAAATCATCATTTTTGATGATGCAATACAACCACATCATTCTCTTTGACTCACCACCTCTATAGGAGAATCTACCAAGAGCACCCTTACCAAAACAACCACATCTATCCAACAAACTCAACCTCCACCTAATAGGAGTTGCAAGAGGGAAAAATAATTGAAGAAAAATAAGCAATCCATTACACACACAAATCTCATCTCCACCTCAAAAGGAGGAGCCTAAACCTCAATAGAAATGGTCTCCACCTCAATAAGAGATACTATCTATAGGAACTGGGAGAAAGTGAAAATTCTTGTAGAAAGGGAAAACTTAGTAGCCAAAGGTGCCACAAACCCCTAGGTCCTCAAGATGAACACTGAAAACAACCTAACCAACAACAAAGTAGAAAGGGAAGACTTTGCAACCTTAGGAAACACAAGCATCTGAGCCTTCATGATGAACATTGAATGTAGCCCAAACAATGGAAAACTATTTGAAACCAAGGTAGCCACAACACCCTTGAGAACCAATATCTGGTTCAAGTCTAACTATAATAACCTCTCTCATTTTCACTCAAGTCCAAACCATTTAACTATATCGAAAATGAATGCATTCTTGAAAAATTCCTCATTTGTATTAAATGCTAGGTTTCCAAGATACATGCTTTTTTTTTGCACCTAATAGGGTTAAACAATGAAAAAATCAAGGTGGATAGGTAGATTCTAGTATATGTCTCATTTCAATTTCAAAGTCTCTTGATCCTTCCAAGAAAATATGGTTTAACATCCTCTTAAGAGACCAAAGAGTAAAAGAGTACAAAATTTTATAGCAATATTTCAAAATTTATAGCACCTAGGAATGTTTTGGTAAACCTACAAGTGGATGTTAGGTACAACTATAATAATAGAGCTCATAGTTTCTTTCATCTCCAAATTGTTTCAATATTTCAAAAATGAATTCTTTCTTGCAAATATACCTCATTCATGTTTAATGCAAGGGTTCTAATAGCCAAAATTCCCTTTTTGCACCTCATGAGATTGAACTAAGGGTGTGAACATGTCAAGGTAGGTGAGTGAATGCTAGTTTAGTCCTCTCTTTTTTCAAAAGTATCCTTATCCTTTTAGGATATAATGATCTAACAAAGTATTTTAAGATGCTAAGGGAAATAAATGTTTTCTTAATATGCCATTTATTAAAGTTTGTGGCACCTATGAATGTTATATATAAACTTATAGGTTAATTTTAGGTCTAACTACAATAACCTCTCTTTCTTTACATCAACAAAAAATAATTTGATTGTGTTGGAAATGAATGCATTCTTACAAAACTCCTCATCTGTATTTAGTTCAAGGTTCTAAGATCGATATTTTATGTTCTATAACTCATGGGTGCAAATTAGGGGAAGTAACACATTAAGGTCAATGGGCGAATGGAGGACTCCTTTAATTTCTAAAGTCTCTCAATCCTTATAGGTTACAATGATCCAAGAAAGTTTCTTAAGAGGCCTAAGAGAATTTTGACACATTCTCAAAATACATGACACCTAGGAATGTTTTTTCACACCTATAGTTATATATAAAGTTCGAATACAATAACCTCTTTCAATTTTTATTCAATGCAAGGGTGCTAAGAGACATATTTTTATTTTTCACCTAACGAGAATAAATAAATGGAAAAAAACACATTAGGATGGGTGGGTGAATACTATATGAGGCCTCTTTTCATTTATAAAGTATCTTGATCCTTATAAGCTACAACAATCAAATAAAGTATCATAAGAGATTTAAGAGAAAAATGTGTCAAACTTTGACACAATTTGTCAAACTTTATGGCACATAGGAATGTTTCATTCATAGGAAAAGGTGAATTTTGTGTCTTATTACAATTAACCTCTTAAATAAAGGAAAATGGAAGGTGATGATAATATGAATAAATTCATACACCTACACTTTCTCTATTTCATTAGGAAAAATAGATCCCCAAATGTATGATTGACTTTCAACCCTTAGATGAGTCAACCCTATTAGAGATCTTGCTATTTTCTTTTTATGACAAGATGGGGTAAATATGTCTAAAATGCACTTTGAGGAGAAAAAAATTAAAATACTAAATGAACTCAATTATGCAATGTAAAACTGGAATCATCAATTTAAATCATAACACGATTAGAAACAACATACTTTCGATAGATCTAAGAAGGGTAAGTTGATTTGTACGAGTCACCAAAAGCTATGGATGAGTACCTCCTAGGAAAAAATCACCCTAGGGAAAATGGGTCCTGCTACACGGATATAAAATCTAATTTCAAAGTCCCTTGCTCCTAGATCTTCACTCTTGATTCCTTTGGATCTCAATGTCAAAAAGTTAGAATTAAATTTTATAAGATTCTATGGCTTGACAACTTTGATGACAACTTTGACAACTTTGTAAAATTGCACTCTTGATTAATCTTCAATATTTCTTTACAAATCTACACATAGAAAGAGGGTGGATTTTTTTTTTTGGTGAATAGCGGTTTTCCTTGGTCAAACACCATTTTTTTTATTATATTGGAAAAAAGGTTTTGAAGGGACCCGAAACCCTTTACATCAAACCCCATTTGGTTAATTAAACCTTAAAATGAAATATTGATAAAAATAAAGAATGATGAATGAACACAAGCTTGTTGCAACTCACCAAACCCTTCAATAGCTACCCTTGTAGGATTGAAGTCTAACACATCTCTCCAAGGATTGAATCTTGCATGAAATTGCTTGATTAGATTTTGATCTTGATGCTTGAATACTTGAAACCTATATCACAATGTTAGCTACAAAAACATCCATGAATGCAAATAACTTTGACATGATGTATGACATCTTGAATGTTTATGTAGAAGACTAATAAATCTACTCTTGAACAACTTTGACAATAATTTTTTCTCTTGTGAAGTCTCATAAAAATTCTTAGAATTTTAAATGATAAAAGACCTTGTATTTATAGGTAATTTTCTAATTTCCTGACAATTAAAAATCAAAGGTTGAAAATTGCAATTTGAATTTGAATCATGAAAATACAACCCAAAAAATATTAAAAAATTGGGTCCTAAACTTAAGGAGGACCCATTTTCCCTTGGGAAAATGGGTCTAGATCCTAAACCAAGGACACATTTTCTAAGATGTGTAATTTGATGTTTGCAATTGTTTAATGTAGGTTCCCCTTTCTGAAAGTGAAATTAATTAGTGTTTTAAATGCATAATTGGGTCAATTAGAGGCTTAATTAAGTCCAACTAATTCATGGGAGGAAAAAAAAGTGAGAAAATGTAAAGGAGTACATTTTTTGTCACTACATTTAGCCCCCACTTTAGCGAGAGTATGAACTTGCACTCAGACTCACACTAAAGTAGACAAATAAGTTCCAAGAGGGTTCCAAGTGTACAAATGTTAGTGAGATAGGATGAAAAAGATCAAGGAGGTGGAAAATCCCCTAGGATAAAAATCCCACAGAAAACAAACATAAGTACAAAGGAATGCACATATACATATGGTACACATCAACAAGACAAGATACATAAGCATACAATGCTAAAATTAATACAAAAAGAAAAGAGAAAGGGGTGGATCAAACCTTGAATATTTGTCCAATAGGTATGGATTAGGTCTTATCTATTTTTCCAAAAAAAAATTCACAAGTGGAAACCTATTGTCCACTATGCAAACAAAATATACTCACATGGGCTAGTGAAATCTATTTTCCACTAAGTGAGCCCCAAAAAGGTGGTTGGTGGGAAAGTCATTCTAGGTCTACAGGCTCCCATGTGTCAACCATACCAAAAGTTATACCTCATGGTAAATTTGATAAGGTTCCACACAAAAAATTCATAAGGCTAGCAAGTTGCATTATGCTAGACACTCATGAAAAAACAAAAAGGCTCCACTAGCAAGCAAGTTATGTTATACTTGGTGGCCATGAATCTTATTTTGAATGCAATAGAATAGGATATTCAAAGGGTTTTTTATTAGTTCATAAAAGGAATCACTTAAGGGAACATCGTACTTAATGTCACAAAGAGAGGACTAGTCGAGGATAAAATATTTGCAACTTAGGGAATGCAAGCTCTATCATTACCACTAGAGGAATTTCATATGCCAAGAAAGGTCATGCTCTTAAAGGAAATCAAACCCAATGTCACCACCAAGAAGACACATCATGTGAGGTGAGAAGACCACACTTTGAATCAAACAATGAGGGGGGACACGTATTCCCCCATTTTAATTAAATTATTGAACACCATGTTGCGATAAATTACTTTAAAGTAGAACACAATAAATGCCAATACATGATAGCTTTATTTGGAAATCCCTATGAAAAAAATATGTTTCTAGAATAGAGATAGGTCATGAAAGGAGGTTCCCCCCCATATGTAATCCTAAGATAACAAATAAGGGATCCATGGATTTGGGGTTAATGTATGTCTTTGCTATAGTGATATAATCGAGCTCAAAATTATCATCATTCCCCAAATGACTCATGGAACAATGAGAACAAAGGAAGAATGACACATAAAGAGTGAAAAAAAAGAAAATATTTTCATTCAACATGGAAGAGACTTAAATTTATCAACATGTTGCATCATCCCCAAAAGGAAAACACAAGATAAGAGAGATATAAAGGTTTATGACATATAGAAGAATAAAGATACAAATAGAAGAATTTCACAATGGATTCGCTTCCTTTGTATCCTTGCAGCAATGAGGTAATGAGGGTCATCTAAAGTAGGCTAAAAAACATATAAAGACATGCCAAGCAACACTATATGAGGGATCACATTACACACATGAAATCACAAAGAACATGAAAATAGAATTAAAAAAATACTAGTGTGGAACATGGGAGTCAACCTATAGTAGGTCATCTGACATCCACATCCCAATCTTTTTCATCATATGTGGAAGGAAAACTAGCCAAAGGGGAAACAAAAAGTGTCATACTAGTAGCATCACTAGGTTCAACTCATGGTGAGTCACTCTTTATAGGAGGATCATCATAGTTGTTATCATCTAAGATCATGGAAGAGGAAAGCAATAATTTCAACTCATTATGAACTTCCTCACCAATCTTAGGAATCTCATCATCATCATCCAAGTTAGTCATAATAGAAGGCCTAATGATGATGTCCATTGAAGTTTCATGTTGTTGTGGTGAAGGTGGAGAATCATCATGAACTGCTTCAATTGGTGTTTGATATTGATTTTATATTTTGTTTTTTTCTTCTAATTTACAAGCAATAGAATGACATCTATGCCTACAATCTTTAGCATTTCTATTTCTTCTTGCATAATTTTCAAGTTGTGATTGTGTAGGAGTGGGTTTATCAACTATAGGTAAACCTTTTCTTCCCATAAGGGAGGAATGAAAGGAACCATGGAAGGTTATTCAACCACTTTCTCTTTATCTTTATAAACTTGTTTTATTTTAGGAGGCACCATGATACTTATATGGTTGTCTCTTGGTCTTTTATAGGAAATAGGTTGAGGATTTTTCATGGGTTGGTCTTGCTTACTTGGAAGGACTTTTGGTTGAATCATAGTTTCCTCAAGGATAGGAGGCTCAATTATGGGTTTAGGTATGTTACTAAGGGATAATTATTCTATTCACTTTTCCTTGAAATTTTAATAAGATTTTGAAAAATAAGTCCTCATGAGGCTTAATAGGTTCCATGGGTTTGGGCCAAAATAAATTGAATGAGAAATTACCACAAGAAGAAATGAGATTAAATCCATTATGATACACAATAAATATGTCATTTCCAAATGGAAATTTTAAGCATTTATGCACTACCAACGAGATGGAATCCATGGAGTGTAGCCATGGATAACCATGATTCACATGGAATTGGTTCGATGATGGGATGATGGAGAATGAGACATTCAATTGTTTTGGTCCAAATTTTAGAGGAAGAGTGATCAAACCTATTGTGGGGAAAGAAAAACCATTATGTGTTTTGATCCATGCTTTCAGTTGTTCATAAGAATCTTGATAAAGTTCATGCACATATAAGTATTCCTTGGTGATTACATTCTCTACACACATGATCAATTAATATCCCATTACTAGGCTTGCTATTGATTCTTTTGATGATGTAAAGAGGACCATTGGGTGCATGCTTGATTATTTCATTTTGTTAGAAAGCAATGTTCATAGACAAGTTGGTTTGGCCCTTACAAGGTTTAACATTAATGGAGGTGACTAGATTATCATATCGATTATCATTCATGTTATCATCAGTCATGTCAATATTTATCACATCATTCTTTGCATCACTAGCTTTCAAAAAAGAGATATTATAATTTGGCATGGGGTTGGTAAATATTTGCAAGTTTTGGTTAGGTAGGGAAACAAACTTATTTCCTTGATCATTAACACCACCAATATAGATGTGATTAGAATCAATGAGTTCTTGTACATTATGTTTAAGATGCTTACAATGTTTCATATCATGTCCATTTTGTTGGTGGTAATGGAAAAATGAATTTTAGTTAATGTTTGGAGGTAAGGGCTTAGTGGTATTAAGGGATCTAACGGGAGGTAAGGTAATTAGGCTCTTAATCAAAAGTTGCAACATGATGGAATGGAGGGTATTGGGTAATGAGGTAAATTTTCTACTCCTTTCCCTGAATTGATATGGATTTGTTTTTTTTATTGCAACTACTTGAGAGTCAACATGTTGACTTGTTTGGAGTGAATTTATCTTTAAAAAACTCTTATTTTATTTCTTGAATGGATAGAAATTGTTATGGGGCTTGGATTCAAATTTCTTAGGGTGGTTAGAAGGAGTTTTTGCTTCACAATGACTAGGAAAATTATGATAGTCATGAAGAGTTGTGCATAACTATGTAAAGGAGGAAAATTTCATCATCTCAAGCTTGTCTTAAATTTTGCTTTGAAAATTTTCAATGAACATTCTTTGAAGGTTAGCATCAAGAATCTTAATGCAGATTTGTGAGTAAAGTAGTTGGTATCATGCTATAAAATTAGTGATCTTTTCATAATTCTTTTGTTTACACTTCATTAAATGAACTAAGTTCATCTTGGGACCAATGTGAACTTAGAAATGGTTGAGAAATGAATCAACAAGCTCATTGAATGAACTAATTGAGTTATTCGATAAAGAGAGATGCCATTCCAAGACAATATATTTTAAAGACCTAGGGAAAATTTTAGCCAAGAGCTTGTCTTCAAATATGAAGTCACTACATAAGGCTATGTATGTCAAAAATGGTTTCTAGGATCTCCTTTGCCACCATATTTCTCAAATCTAGGAATCTCTATGCCTTGTGGGATTTGTGCTCTCAATATCTCCAAGGATAAAATGTTTCTTTTGATATATTGTGAAGGTCGACCATTTTGATTTTGCTTCAATGTGGAAATTTGTTGTTGAAGGGATAAAATATTTTGCAAGAGTTGGTTAAGGATGGAATCATTTGTTGTGTTGTGAGACATAGGTGAATAAGGTGGAGGTGTATATTTATTTTGAGGACAAGTGAATTTTTTAGTTTGTGAGGGGATATGGATTAGGAGATATGTGATGTGAATGCACAAAGCTAAAGGGATTCCTAGTGGAAATACCTAGGGTTGTATTGGCATTGCTAGCAGATTTCCTTGTTGTAACAATTGGATTAGTGTATGTAGGAATAGAGGCCACAGTTGGAGAAGGAGGAATTTGATTTAAACCTTGAATTTGAGTGTATCCCAAAGTTTGAGCACAACTAGCAATTGTAGGGACATGAGTATAAATGATATGAGCTAGGGTATGCACAAGTTCTATTCCTCGTTCATTATCAAGAATTTTCCTCATGTTATTTATGATAGGAACCATAGTACCAACAATGTATTCAACAATCACAAAGTTTTGTAATTTTTCTAAGGCTTCATCCATTTGTTTTAGATTTTCTTGAGGGACATTAGCAACAATTGTGTCAACATAAGTCACATTGGTTGTGGGTAAAGTTTTCATGGGAAATGTGGTATCAAATCTATGATCCATAATGGGTTGATTAGTATCAATACTATGAGTGAAAGAGTTGGAAAACTTAAGATCCACGATGGATGTAGTAGCATGGGATGACACAAGTTACGAACTACATCTCACTAAAGTATTGGAAATAAGACACCAGGTTGTGAAGCTCATACAAGTTTCACCAAACCTAAGTGCATCTAAAATGGAGAAAGGACACTATGCAAATGCAATGAACATCCAAAAGGATGAATCACAATGCAAGTATGTAAAAATATTTCACTATTCTCAAATTTGAAACAAGATAATTTACTAATTATTCTATACAAAAACCTAAAAAATTATGTCTTTTAATGGCAATTTTGATTTCAAACAATGCACTTAATTCAAGAAAGTGCTTTTTTTTTTCTAAAACTGAAACAAAAATTTAACAAAAAAAGAAAGTAAAGAAAACAAAGACAACTTGATACCCAAAATTTTGAAGACACCTGTGTAGAATACACTGAATATGGAGAGGGGGGGTGAATTGGTATTCTAATAACATAATTAATTGCTAACCATCCAATTATAAATACACATATAGTTACAATTGTAAACCAAAACATAAAAGGAATCATAACATCTCATAACACATTGGCACTAGGATTTTTATGTGGAAAACCCAAAATGGAAAAAACTAGGGTGAGGATTAACTCATAATATATAATAACCAGTTACAAAATATTGCATGGCTCACTACCAGGACACACTATCCTTGAAAGGCTCATAGCCTAAAGTGAATACAAAATGGCTTGTTGCCAAGATACAAAGAGTATGGCTCACTTCAAAAAGATGAACTGAATAAGTACACCTTCAAAGTGTTGGGATTAGTTTCAGTTAAGCTTTGGAAAACCAAAATCGTACTCTAATTGCAGGTATACAACAACTATTAATAACTTCACACCACAACACTTGTCACATAGCTCACATCACTATTCACCATACCTTTTTTCTTACATCCACCTTTTTCATATATTCTACACACATACATATATATATGCAGCTACATATTTATATGCCAATTACATTGTCTTAATTGAATGTGAACATACATAATTCAAAATGAGTTTTTGGATCAATTCAAAAATCCTTTTTGGCAGACAAAAAATACATAACAAACAAAAATTAGGCCGGCTTGAACCTAATGAGGAACACTTTAAACATTTATAAGATACGTAGTTCTTAACCCTATCGGCCAAAAGAATGTTGAAATTCTATCATTTAGATAACTCATTTGGATCAACCAAAGTTGTTAAAAGCTTGTTTATAGCTATAATTGACACTCTTGAACAACATATCAAAAACTCATAGAATTATCTTTTATTGATAGAATTTCAGGATCAAAATACCAAATCAATATAGATACATAGTTTACTTAGCTAGTTACCAAAAATTGTTGGCATCAATGACAACAAACCCAAAGGTCACTTTCTTCATTCTTCCAAAAATGATAGTTGCTTCAAAACAAAAGAACTTGCAACAATAATGCACTCAACTCCCCCTATCATATATACAAGAACACCAAAACACACCAAACTCTAACATACCCTTCTTTATACATAATCTTCTTCCCCTTTGAAATTAAGGAAAAAAGACTTGGAAAAGTAAAACAGAACTTTTCAATCAGGAACTGGGGACACCTTGTAACTCCTTGAGAATGGCTTTCCAAACCAACTTTCCATCATCCTAGACTCCTTTTGCCTTGGAAAGAGTTTTGTGTAGAGATTCTAGTTCTGCTAGGCATTCTTGTCCTTCTTCTAGAGTGGATGGAATTAAGTTCATCTTCTCAAGTTTTTGTGCTTCTATCAACACACTTGATATAGAGACATGTCTAGACATAACTAGGTCTTCAAGCTGGGAAAACCATCTAACAACATCTTCTTTCTACCTCAGTAGGATGAAAAACTTTCTCTAAATATTTGCAATAGAAACCAAACCAAATAGTTTCTATCATTTGTAGCCTTGTAATCTCTAGAGGCATCAACAAGCTAAGACTCAATTGAGTCTATTAAGTCCTTGATAACTCGAGTGGCTTTAGGCCACTTCATGTAGTAGACAAATAGAAATTGGGCTTCCTCATCACATTCTCTTACTTCTTTCAAATTTTTCAAAGCTCTATCATGTGTAATTGTACACTTATCTTGTAGAAACAATAGTCTTTTCTCTAGTAGTCTTATTTCTTTTGTTGTCTATACCTTGAGGTTAGATGTGTACTCCCTAACTAAATCAACTAAAAGTTTTAAGTTTTCAATTGGATCTAAGGAATTATTAGTTGTAACATTGGGGGTTGTCTCCTGGAAATATTTAATAGCTTCATTTATCAATTCATTTCCTTTTTAATATGATCAGAAAATTCTTGTGTGACAGAGTTAAGAAAAGTACCACTTAGTTTTATTCTGTCACTTGGTGCAATCTTGGTCAAGTCCACATAGCTCAGATGTGGTGGTAGCTTAATTAGTTTGGCTGGAAGCATAGGTTGAAGTAATATTTTCCTTGATAGAAGACCTTAGAGGGTACTTCCAAATGATTCTCTAGATGGCTTTGACAACTTAGAACCTTTGAGGTTTTCTCCTTTACTCTTCTTAGCCAGAATGGCTTCCTTGTCTTCCTCTTTTTTCTTTTCTACTTCCTTTTCTTCTTCTTATTCTTCTTCTTTTTACTTTTCTTTTTCTTCTTCTTCTATGGATGACTTTCTAGAGGTTTTTTCTATTTTTTTCTTTCTCCATTTTATCCTCATCATCCTTGTCATTATTATTTTTAACCTTACTTCCCTCACTTTCACCTTTGTTTTTCTCATCCCTGTTTTTGGTAGATTTGTGATGTTATTCTTGATTATCACCAATATGATCTTTATGTTGATCATCAAACCTTTTTCTTGGTGTTCCTTATGTATCATTTGGAGGGGTAGGAGTCTCCAAATCATCATGTATCTCACCAATATTCTCCAGGACTGGATTATCCACCACTTTTGTATGCATTTTTGCTTGAGCTGTGTGGGAGGAAGAGCTATTTCTTTCCCCATAACTTCTTTCCAATTTTCTAATTACATCTTGGGTTTCTTGTCTCACCTTTTCCATATTCTCTTTCTCCTTAGTCATTAGCATATTAACTATCTACTTGACTCTAAATATAGTAGAGCATTATTTTAGAAGATTGACAACTCCAATTCAAAAAGAGATGAACCACGAGAATTTAAGGCATCATTTCTCATCTTATCTTCAACATTTTCAACATCTTTCCTTTTATGTACTAATGTTTCCTAGAAATTTTTAGTTACTTTGGCTTGTATAATCTCCATACTTACATTACAAATGGTTGTTTACTGAATAAATGCATTCATGATGGTTTCCTTTCCTTCGACATTGATTTTGTCAAATAACTCAACAGTTGACATGAGATCATTGTCAATAAAATTATTTACTAAGGCTCCTATATCTAAAGATGGTTGATCACTTACTAGAGGATATCTAGGTATGTCCTCCATAGGATCACATGAGACTTCTTCATTCTTCCTATTATGTACATGGATTTGGTAAGTATCTTCCTCTTCCTCTAGTTCTTCATCCATGGAGATATCAACTCTAGTTTGATCTTCTTCATTGGAGGTACTAATCCTTTTGTTTCTTTTTAGCTAATGCTCTTCTTTTATGCCAAGATCTATTTTTTCTAAAAAACATTACTCATATTTCTTCCCCTGATAGCTTTTTGTTTTACTCTTCTTCTTCCTAAAGTAGCAGATGGTGTAGCAGGAGGTATTTCCTTTCTCTTAGATGCCCGAGTACTGGAACCAGTAGGGGAAACAATATCAACTGATGCAGGGGAACTTTGTTCTTTGTTCTTTCCCTTCTCAACATTAGTAGTACCAAAAGTAGCATTACTAGAGATAGGTGTTGGTGCAGCACTGGAAGATAATATTCTTGATTTCCTAGGTTTGGAGGGTTGTTCAATAGATTTATCCTTTTTTTCATCAAGTGCCTCCTTTAACTATTCTATATCATCCTTAGTGAAAGTTTGTCCTTGGAAGAATGCTTCAACTTTCTTTCTTCTTTTGGATGTCAGAGCCTCTAAATGCACTTCACTATATTTCTACTCATATGTTCCATGCCTCGGTAGAAAGGGGTCGCTAGGACTACTCAACAATATTCCAATGTACCTCTCTACCAATTATTCATCAAGTTCATATCCCATTGGCTCAATCCATTGAATTTTGGGTTCAAAAACCTCTATGATACATTCATCTGTAGTTACAAGAAAGGTTATCTCCTTTTCATATTTCTTCACTAGGCTCCTTGGAATCTAGTCTCTTTCATGCACCTCATTCTAGAATACTGCAAAGAAAGTAGTTAGAGCATTGTGCTCTGCCCTGAAATCTCCTAAACTACACAAATGATAAAAAATTTGATGTGCAACCATCCTGTTGCATTCCCATATTATCTATTTCCTTCCAAATAACTCCCCCAAGAAATAGAATAGCAGACAAACTACTAATGTGAAAAACTTAAAGATATGTTTCTTTGACTTAGTTATACTTAGGTTCTCCATAAGTTGCATCCTAAGCAACTCACATAGACCAAAATATTTCCCATTCACCACCATTTCATATGTGGTGTGAATTTCCATAGAAGATATAGAGTTCACTTAGTTGGTGAAATAATTTTTTTGTCCAATCATCATGGCAGCATACTTGACACTAGGGTTTGCAATAGGCTTTGCAGTTAAAGCTCTTTTGTAAAATATAGCACGCGTCAGCCTCATGATTGCATCATTTTTCATTTCCTTTAGGACTAGAATGGATCCAGTATCACAAAGACTATTTGTGCCTTGAATCACTTCCTTGTTGATTACCCCTAGTACATTTGTCCACAAAATTTTTCTATGAACCTTGATGAGGGCCATTCTAATAAATTTTTCCTCACTCTCACTGGAAAAGTTCAGAAACTAGTTCCAAATGTTTAGCTTAATTCAAACTAGGTTTTCATATGATGGCTTAAGCAATAGATCATCTCCTATCAATTCATTATCCCTTAAATCCTTAAGCTCTTGGTGATTAAATTCTTCTAGCTTCCCATGAATATATGTCATTGTGTCTTTAGTAGGTAACACATTGATCAGAATGTGTGAGAATGCACCCATGGGATCCACTTCATAAAATTTCCAAGAATATATTATAAATCTGGGTTGGGATCTCTTAGAGATTTCCACAACGGTAGGAGTGGCCATTTCTCCTCAAAGAACATGAATATTCTTAACAAAAATTTTCTTTAACTTAGAATCCAAAAATTCAAATAATGAAAAAATACCTTTTTATGCTTGTTGAGAACTATGGTTTTGATGAAGATACTTTGAATCACCTTCAACTCACTTTAGCTCACTCTTCTTCTTCCCAATTGTGCAAATGTGCTTTATCTCAACTTAGTTCCTTGCTTTATTACTTACAATTTTTTCCCTAATTTTCATTTAATGCCTTCCAACCTTTAAAGGTGATAAATACTTTATGAAGCACACTGTAAACCTAAAAAGGTTCCACAATTCGCTAGACCTACTTATTTCTTGTTGGAGACTTCTTCAATACCTTCAAAATGATGACTTAAATCACATATCCTTATGTCACTACTTGAAACCTCATAAATGGGGGGATTTTTTAGATTTCTCTATAACTACTCCCTATGAAACCTCTACTTAGTTCATTTTTTAGAAGAGGTATCTACACCAGATGCACGTACAGATGTATTTGACTCATCCTTTTTCTTAGGTTCTTCCTTTTTCCTCCAAATCTTTTCCATTTATTTTCTCACTTCAGTAGGATCCACTTTGTTCGCAGGCTTGTTCTTTTGTTCCAGATTAGGTTCCTTCCCAATTTTTCTCCTACTAGATTTTGAGATATGTCCTAGCTTGTTGTAAATGTAGCACACAACATATCTTTGATCAAACTGATTTGCATTTATCATTGATCTACAATGATTAGCCTTATGTTTGAAGATATTGCATGTATAATAGTATCCTTGAAAAGAATGAATCTTTCTACTAGCATTAAATTTGTTCAACATTATCTAGCTTCTACACTCGGTAGCTCTATGTATAAGCTTATTGTAGGTAAAGCATTGACCAACAAAGAATCCAATATTCTGGTTTATCCTACTTCTACATTTGGTTTCTCTATGACCAAAATCATTGCATGAGAAACAAAAACCATTAAAATATGGGTACCTTTGAGCATTAGGTTGTTGAATAGGAATCCTTCTGATATTTCTCCTTTTGTTCTTGATTTGATGAAGATTTCCTTGAGTCTTCCTTTGATTGTCCACTTGGTTGGGAATGGGTTTTTATTTTGAGCTTTTTCCTTCTTCAAGTCCTAGGCCACTTTTATCCTTAGAAGGTTTCTAAAATGCAATCAACTCATCAAGCCTTGTAGAGATTGTTTTGAATTTTTCTTTATGAGGTTTTGCTTTTTCCAAATTAGAACTTAGGGTTATCACATCTTGTTTAAACTTTGCACTTTCATCAATTTTATTCTAAATCTCATATTTCTAACATTCCTCAACTCTTTTCTTTTCTTCCACTTGCACCTTCAGTCCGGTAATGTCCTCATTAACATTTTTCAACTAATCACTGACTTCTCTATGCCTTTCCTTGAACCTTTTGATTTGTTCTCTTAATTTTATAATGCATTCATTTACTTCCTTTAAGTTTCCTTTCAAAGTTTCCTTCTCACCTTCACTTTTTTTCAATTCTTTAAGGGTAGCATGAAGTTTCTTAGATGTAGAGGTTTCTTCTGGAGGAACAAGATAGCTTTTGTTAGCCATGTATTTAAATTTTGGAACCTTCCTCAAGCTGTAAAACTTCTTCAGAGCACCAAACTCTGATACTAATTGTTGAATACACAGAATACTAAGAGGGGGGATGAATCAGGATTCTGCTAACACAATTAATTGCTAACCATCCAATTATCAATACACATCTATCTGCAATTGTATAGCAAAACATAAAAGGAATCATAACATCTCATAACACATTGACATCAATATTTTTATGTGGAAAACCCAAAATAGGAAAAACAACGATGAGGATTAACTCATAATATATTATAATGAGTTACAAGATATTATAGGGCTCACTGGTAGTAAAAACTGTCCTTGGAAGGATCATAAACTAAAGTGAATAGAAAATGACTTACCACCAAGATACAAAGAGTATGGATCACTTCCAAAAGATTAACTAAATAAGTACACCTTCAAAGTGTTGGGATCAATCTCAGTTAAGCTCTAGAAAACCAAAATCCTGCTCTAGTTGCAAGTATACAAAAACTATCAATAACTTCACACTACAACACTTGTCACATAGCTCACATCACTGTTCACCATACCCTTTTTCTTACATCCACCATTTTCATATATTCCACACACATACCTACATATATGTGACTACATTTTTATACATCAATTAGGTCGGCCTAATTGAATGTGAACATACATGGTTCAAAATGAATTGTTGGCTCAATTCAAAAATCCTTTTTTGGCACACAAAACAAAACATAAAAAACACAAATTAGGTCGACCTGAACCTAATAAGGAATTTTTGGAAACACAAGGGCAAACAATTGAGAGTGAGGGTGAATCAGTTGTCACATAAATTATACAAATTAAACTTATTCTAAAATGTGATAAATAAGCATGAAAGCATAAACCATCACCACATCAAAAACACACATAACACCAAGATTTTTTGTGGAATCCTTGTTAGGGGAAAAACCATGATGGAGGTTAGTCTACAAGATTATACTCTATTAAAAGTATAAAATAATTATAAATGGGGAATGCACATGCATTCAAGCACACTACCTAGAGCTCACTGCTCAAATACAAAAGGCTTACTATCCAAAGGAAGAATCACTATCTTAAAATCACATTCAGATTACATCTAGAAGATTTTGAACTGAGAAAATAACATCTTCTAATGCCTGATTACAGTTTTGGTTAAGCACATAAACACTTTCTTTTGCTCACTCTTCTTCACACTTTACTTCTACCTTTGAAAGATTGGAACATTATTCACACATAGGACTCAACATACATCGTACACCACTCCTTCAAGTGGTATAAAAAATTGATAACACCAACTATATGTTGGCCCAACAAAATACAAAATGTGTACAAACTATTGGCCAAAATCAATAAATAATTTATCAATGTGAACCAAACAATCTCATACAAAGCATAGTAAGGACCCAAAACAACATGTCTTGAACATGAAACACCTTAAACAATTATGCCTTGAATATCTACAACATGCTACAATCACCCTATCAGCCATGATCATTAAAAACATGAACTCACAAAAGAAAATCACCAATTGTGAACACAACGATCAATGCAAACCAACAATACAGATAGAGCACAATCTAAAAACATCCACAAGCATCATGAATCACCATAGAAGCATCCACAACAACTCAAATTACTAGAATCATATTATATTCTTTCAGGAACACCAACTAAAGAAACAAAACAACTATCAAAACATAGATAGTCATAACTCAATCAAATCTTCATGCAAACCTCTTAAAATTCATGTGGAAAAACTAGATATACTTGTGAACAAACCCTTTAATCTACAATCTCTTATTATCAATATACTGAGCTAACCACTATGCTGAACCTCACTACACCACCGACAACTTGCAACTTATTTTATTACAATTTTCTCAATATCCTCGACATATACAACCTTAAAGACATTAATGCCAATAGTGTTAACATCAATGACAACCACATATCAGCAATATCCAACAATCTCCCCCTTTGGAATTGATGGCAACACATGATGTGAAAAACACCATCAACACAACTTTCTCTTAGCACTTTCTCCCCCTTAGATTTTGACTCTTTTCTCCTTAACTCTTTCATAGTTTTTCACATGACTCTTCTCCCCCTTTGACATCAATGACAAAGATACACATTATCTTTCTCCACACAAGCTCTGAACCACATTTTTGAATGTCTAACTACTCCCCCTAAGTAGTAGCCACCAAAACATCAATCTAGATCACAAGATATGATTATGAAATGCATAGAATGATGCAAGTCAATGCATCTTAATTTTGATTAGGAGGGATAATCACCCCTAGCTTCCCTCTAAGATATTCAAAAATATCCTTAGGAAAGGGATTGGTAAAGATATCTACAATCTATTCTTTAGTGGGAACATATTCCAATTTGACTTCCTTTTCACTCACTTTCTCTCTCAAAAAGTGAAACTTGATAGATATATGCTTGGTTTTTGAATGCTACACTAGATTCTTAGAAATGTTAATTGCACTTGAATTATTATAGAATATAGCAATAGGTTCATCATACACAACTCTAATATCTTTCAACATTTGTTCATCCATAATACTTGAGTACAATTGTTAGTAGCAACAATGCATTCTTCCTCTGTAGTATATAAAGAAATGGCATTCTGCTTCTTACTTAACCATGAAATCAACTTCTTTACCAAGAAAAATGCACCACTACTAGTACTCATTATGCCATTCACATCTCTTTCCCAATCAACATCAGTAAAAGCACTCAAAGTAAGGTCATCTTCTTTAGGATACCATAGGCCAAAATCAACTATCCCCTTCAAGTACCTGAAAATCCTCTTCATAGCTATCACATGAGATTCCTTAGGATAAACTTGAAATCTTGCAACAATGCATATGGCATTCATGACATTAGGTCTAGTTTGATTCAAATAGAGTAATCCACCAATCATGGATCTATATCTATTCTAATTTGTTTTAGGAGAATCATCATCTTGCATTAACTTACATCCGGTCACCATAGGTGTACCAACTAGCATTGAATCTTCCATACCAAACTTCTTTAGCAATTCATTCACATACTTGGACTGAGATATAAAGATCCCTCTATCTAGCTGAGTAATTTGCAATCCCAAAAATAATTTCATTTGTCCAATCATAGACATCTCAAACTCACTTTGCATCTCATTAGTAAACTTCATGCACAAACTATGATCTCCTCCAAAAAGGATATCATCAACAAAGACTTCAACAATCAAATCTTTATCATGATTAATCTTGAAATACAAATTACTATCAATAGTACCTTTATTAAATTCAAGCTTCAAAAAATACTTTCCCAATCTAGCATACCATGCTCTTGGGGCTTGCTTAAGTCCATACAATTCTTTCTTCAACTGGTAAACCATATCTCCCTAATTAATCAATTGAAATCCATCAGGTTGCTCAATATACACTTCTTCTTCCAGTTCAACATTTAGAAATGCTAACTTGACATCCATCTAATAAACCTTGAAATTTTTGTAAGTAGCATAAGCAAGAAGTAGTCTCATGACTTCAATCCTAGCAATAGGAGAAAAAGTTTCTTCAAAGTCAATTCCTTCCATCTAAGAATATAATTTATGTAAAAGTATTGCTTTGTTTCTAACAAATTCACCTTGCTCATTTAGTTTGTTCTGAAAGACCCATTTAGTTCCAATTACATTTTTTTCCTTAAGTCTAGGAACAAGAATCCATGTATTGTTCTTCTCAATTTACAGTAGTTCTTGTTTCATTGCTTCCATCCAATATTCATCTTTTCATGCTTCAGTGACACTATTAGGCTTAGTCTTTGAGATTGAACAATATATTCTTCTACAATTCTTCTCCTAGTTTGAAGACCTTTTTTCTTATCACCAATAATAAGATCTTTTGAATGATTTAGTCTTTCATACCTTGGAGTCTTAGAGTATTCTTGAACTTTGGGCTCTTGTGATCTCACTTTTGCACTTTCACTAGTTCCTTCATCTTGATTTTCCTAATTTTCCTGAATAATCTAAACTTGATATTGAGTCTGAACTTTCTTTCCTTTATCTAAATTGTCATTCTAGTTGTCTGAATCATATCCACAGATTCTGGATGATCTAACTATGTCTTCATCAACCTTGAAATTAGCACTTTCCATTACTTTCCTCAATCTCTTATTGTAGCACCAGTAGGCTTTACTTTTAGTAGAATAACTAAGAAATATTCCTTCATCACTTCTAGCATCAAAATTTCCTATATCTTAGTCTCTTTTGATATAACATTTACTCCCAAATATTTTGAAGTATCTAATAGTAGGCTTATGACCATACCATAGCTCATAAGGAGTCTTACCAGTATCACCTTTGGCATGTACCTAGTTGAGAGTGTAAATGACAATACTCACAACTTCTCTCTAGTTGATATGTAGAACATTTCCTTCCAACATCATGGTCCTAGGAACTTATTGAATTGTAATGTTCTTCCTTTCCACAACTCCATTTTGTTGAGGGGTCCATGGGGAAGATAATTGTCTCTTTATCCCATGTTCTTCATAAAAAGAATTAAAATCACAAGAAGTAAATTCACCACCTCTATCTGATCTCAGACATTTAACCTTCAGACCTATCTCTATCTCAACCAAAGCCTTAAAAATATTGAATTTCTCTAGAGCTTTATATTTTTCCTTTAAAAAAGGAACCCACATTAATCTAGAATAATCATCAATAAGTAACATGAAATGCATGTCTCCTTGTAAACATCTGACTCTAGAAGGACCACACAATTCAGTATGCACAAGCTCCAACACTTCATTTTAACAATGTTGTTTGCTTTGGAATGAAACTCTAGTTTGCTTCCCTAACTAACATTTCTTGCATATAGTGTTAGTAGGTTTTATCAACTTAGGAAGATCTCTCACTTCCTGAGTAGAACTTATCTTGATAATATTGTCAAAATTTACATGACTCATTCTCCTATGCCACAACTAACTTTCATCAACTTGAGCAATCAGACAACTTTTACTAGTAGCATTTAGGTGAAATATATTACCTTTTGTTTTTGTACTAGATGCAATCACATTTCCAGAACCCCCCAATATTCTACACTTTCCATTCTTGAATTGAATATTGTACATCCCTCGTCAACCATCTGTCCAACACTTAAGAGATTATGCTTCAAACCTTCCACATATAGAACATCATCAGTATTATTCTTACCATCAAGAGGAATGGATCCTCTCCCATGGATTACACCAAATTTTTCATCACCAAATCTTACAACACCACCCTCATCCTTTTCCAATTTCACAAATTTACTTTTATCATCTATCATGTGATGAGAGCATCCACTATCAATCACCCATTCATCTTTTTGTTCAACTCTGGTAGCTAGAGCTTCTCCACATTTGTGCAACTAGCAAATTTAGTAGATACTAGAATATTTTTCTTGATAGCAATAAACACCCACTCATCCTCACTTAAACTCCCTTTATTAGATTCATCATCTGTCACACCTTCATTAGTAGCATAATAACACTTTCTTTGGAATCTAGGCTTGTTAGGTCTTGGCTTAGGAACTCTTTTTGGACACCTTGAGGAAAAATGACCTATGTTATTACAAGAAAAAAATTTAAGAGGAAATTTCCCTTTATACTTACCTTCTCCTCTGGCTACCCTCTTGACAATAAGTGCTTCAAGATCATCTAGTTTTCTCTCTTCTTCTTCAATCTCTCCCATTTCCTACTCATACTTGGACATTTTTCTAGAAGAACTTTCTCTCATATCATATCTCTACTTATCTTTTCTGAAGATAGTAGCTTTGAATGCAAATTTTGTCGTAGGAAGAGATTCACCAAACTCACTTAACTCAAAAGTAGTAAGCTTACCAATCAACATGTCTTTGGTTACATTTGTCATAGCCTGGATCTCCTCAATAGCAATAGCTTTGTCTTTGCATGCAATAGGAAAGGATCTGAGAACTTTAGCAACAATCTTTGATTCTTCCAATGTTCCACCAACACATCTGATACTACGCACAAGTTCATCCACTCTTTGCATAAAAGAAGTGATGTTCTCATCTTCACCCATTCTCAACATTTCATATTTCCCTTTCAGGCTTTGCATCTTAGCAAACTTCACATCGATATCACCTTCATACAAAGTTTCCAACTTTTTGCAGATCTCATAAGCAATCTTCAACTCCATTACATTTGTCATCTCAGAATTAGTCAAAGCACTCAACAATGCTTCCTTAGCCCTAATTTTGTACTTGGCTTCCTTAATCTCACTTGTAGTAGAAGGACCATTCTATGGGATGATATACCTATTCTTTGTAATTGTACAGTAAGGTTCACCAATCCATGGAGAATAATTATTTCCATCAAATCTTGGACTATCCTTCTTATATGTTGCCATCCTAGGTCACCTCAAGCTATTAAAATTATTCTAAGGAACCAACTCTAATACCAATTGTTGGAAACACAAGGGAAGAAAATTGGGGGGGGGTGAATTATTTGTCACAAAAATTATACAAATTAAACTTATTCTCAGATCTGATAAATAAACATGAAAGCATAAACCATCACCACATCAAAAACACACATAACACCAAGATTTTTTATGTGGAAACCCTATTAGGGGAAAATCATGGTGGAGGTTATTCCACAAGATTATACTTTGTTAAAAGTATAAAAGAATTATAAATGGGGAATGCACATGCATTCAAGCACATTTCCTAGAGCTCACTACTCAAATACAAAAGGCTTACTGCCCAAAGGAAGACTCGCTATCTTATAGTCACATTTGGATTACATCCAAAATATTTTGAACTGAGAAAATAACATCTTCTAATGCTTGATTACAGTTCTGGTTAAGCACATACACACTTTCTTTCACTTAGTCTTCTTCACACTTCACTTCTAACTTTGAAAGATTAGAACATTATTCACACATAGGACTCAACATACATTGCACATGACTCCTTCAAATGGTATAAAAAATTAATCAAATATATCAATAGCTAGAGATAACATCAACTATATGTTGGTCCAACAAAATATAAAATGTGTACAAATTGTCGACCCAAATCAATGAACAATTTATCAATTCCAATCAAACAATGTCATCTAGAACATAGTAAGGACCCAAAAAAACATGTCTTGAACATGAAACACCTTAAACAATTATGCCTCAAATATCTACAACATGCTCTAATAACCCTATCAACCATGATCATGGAAAACATGAACTCACAAAAGAAAATCACAAATCACGAACACAATGATCAATGCAGAGCAACAACATAGATAGAGAATGATCTAGAAACATCCACAAGTATCATGAATCATCACAGAAGCACTTGCAACAACTCAAATTACTAGAATCACATGATCTTCTTTTAGGAACACAAACTAAAGTAACATAACAATTGTCAAAACAAAGATACTCATAACTCAATCAAATCTTCATGCAAACCTCTAAAACTTCACGTGGATAAACTAGATATACCTATCAACAAACCCTTTAATATATAACCTCTTATCATCAATATATTGAGCTAGCCACCATGCTAGACTTCACTAAACCACTGACAACCTGCAACTTATTTTATTACAATTTTCTCAATATCCTCAACATATATACAGCATTAAAGACATTAATTCCAATAGTGTTGACATAAATGACAACCACATATCAGCAATATCCAACATGAATACTTAAAAAATTTATAAGATAATTAGTACTTAACCCTATCAACCAAAAGAATGTTAAACTTTTGTCATTTAGATAACTCAGTCAGATCAAACAAATTTTTTGAAAGCTCGTTTATAGCTATAACTAACAATCCTGAGCAACATATCAAAAACTCATAGAATTATCTTTTACTGAGAGAATTTACGGATCAAAATACTAGATCAATGTAGATACACAATTTAGTTAGCCAATTACTAACCAATGTTGGCATCAATGACAACAAACCTAGAGGTCACCTTATTCACTCTTCCAACAACTTTAACAAGGAATGATTCACCTTATGGTGAATGAGTCCTAGGTCAAGGATCTAAAAAATCAAAGTTTAAATTTCTAAGTTAATGTTTGAATTCCTTGTTTCGGTTGTAGACTATGGTTTTAGTGACATTTTTTTTCAAATTTAGGTGCTCTGATGCAAATGAAATTAATGAAAAATGATGAGTAAAGCAACACTTTTTTAAATGCAACTTTCACCAAATTTATTGATGTAAATGACTAAAAGTACACTGATATGCAAGTACTTATGCAAAATCAATGTAATATGCATGCAATTTTTTTAGTTTTTTCAAATTTTAAACAACACAAAATGAAAATTCAAAATCTTAAATGAGAAGCAAACTAATGCAATGGAATGCAATGGAATGCACACTAATGCAAATCCTAGATCTATGGTTTCAATGACCTCCAAATTAGAAAGTTTATATGGAAAAAATGTTGTGTTCACCAACATGAAATGAAGGAAAATGGAAGGTGATGATAACATGGATAAATTCATACACCTATAGTTTCTCTATTTCATTAGGGAAAAGAGATCCCCAAAGGTAGGATTTACTTTCAACCCTTAGGTGAGTCAACCCTATTGAAGATCTTGTTGTTTTCGTTTTATGACAAGACAAAGTAAATATGTATGAAATGCACTTTGGGGGGAAAAACTAAAAATAATAAATGAACTCAATTATGCAATGGAAAACCTGAATCATCAATTTAAATCATAACAAAAATAAAACAATAGGCTTCCAAAAATATAAGAAGGGTAAGTTTATGTGTTCTAGTCACCAAAAGCTATTGTTGAGTGTCCTCCTAGGATGGATTTTCCCTAGGGTGAATGGGTTCTACTACAAGGGTCCAAAATCTAATTTCATAATCCTCTACTCCTAGATCGACACTACTGATTCCTTTGAATCTCATTGTTGGAAAGTTAGAATTAAATTTTGCAAGTAAGATTTTGTGGCTTGAGAACATATATGAAAACTTTGAAAAAAATTCAAAATTGTACTCTTGGTCAATATTCAATATTTCTTCACCTGAAAATATGCATAAACAAAGAGGGTTTCAAAAATTGTTTATTTTTTGTGAATAGGGGTTTTCCTTGGTCAAACCCCATTTTGGCAATTAAACCTTGAAATGAAATAATGATTAAAAAAGGAACAATGAATTAACACTAGCTTGTTGCAATTCACCAACCCCATTAATGGATACCCTTGGAGGAGTGAAGTCTAACACATCTCTCCAAGGATTGGATCTTGCATGGAATTGCTTGAATGGATGTTGATCTTGATGCTTAATGCTTGAAACCTACATCACAATGTTAGCTCCAAAAACATACATGAATGCAAATAAATTTGACATGATGTTTGAGATCTTGAATGTTGATGTAGAAGATTGATAAATATGCTCTTAAACAACTTTTACAATAATATTTTCTCTTGTAAAGTTTCATAAAAATTCTTAGGATTTGAAATGATAAAAGACCTTGTATTTATAGGTAATTTTCTAATTTTTGGAAAATTAAACATCAAAGGCTGACAATTGCAATTTGAATTTGAATTGAATGAAAATACAACTGAAAATATATTAAAAAATGGGGTCCTAAACTTAATGAGGACCCATTCACCCTTTGGCGAATGGGTCTTGGCCCCTAAACCTAGGACACATGTTTTCCAAGATGTGTAATTTGATGTTTGCAATTGTTTAATGTAGGTTCCCTTTTCAGAAGGTGGAATTAATTAGGATTTTAAATGTATAATTGGTTGAATTAGAGGCCTAATTAAGTCCAATTAATCAAGGGGAGGAAAATAAAGTGAGAAAATGTAAAGGAGTTCATTTTTCATCACTACAACCTCTATCAATTTCTCTCAAATCCAACTTATAAAAAAAAGGGTAGAGAAGTAAAATGCTCAACTCATGTTTAATAGATGAGTACCAAGAGCCATAATTTAATTTTTACAACTCATAAAAAAATGGTGGAAATAAGCTAGGGTGGGTGGTTGAAATAGTTTTTATGCCTCCTTTTATTTCTAAAGTCTCTTGATCCTTTCATGCTATAATTATTTGGAAACATCTCTTAAGAGACGTAAGAGAAAAAAAATAAAAATTTGATGCAATATTTATGAGAATATATGAAACTTAGGAATATTGCATTCATACCTACAGGTATATGTTGATTCTAACTTAAATACCTATCTAAATTCCCCCCAACTTAAAACTATTTAGTTGTTTTTTCAACAAACACATTCTTTTATAATAACTTATTCACATTCAATGCAAATGTTCCAAGAGCTATATTTTGTGTTCTATACCTTTTGGGACCAAAATGAGGGAGTTAAAATGTTAGGGTGGGTGTGTTAATAATCATGGAGGCCTCATTTAGCTACCACAAGATCATGATCATTTTAGGATACAACAATATGACAAAATATCTTAAGAGACATGAGAGAAAAAAGTGTCAAATTCTCATGTGTAATTTCTTAAAATCCATGACACCTAGGAATGTTTAATTCACATCTAAAAATTAATCTCAAGTCAAGCCACAATAATCTCTATCAATTTCTCTCAGCTTCAAACTATTCCATTCTTTTAAAATACCAAGGGTGTAAAGAGCCATAATTTTATTTCTAGGCCTCATTGGGTGGGTGAATTATATTACTATCCACAAATGAATTTCATCCTTTATCTAGTAGGCTTCCCAACTTTCTAAAATATATCAAACATCCTTATTTATTGATTTACATCTTTAAAAATCATAGACCATCATCTACCTACTAGTAATATATTCCTTGTGGTTCCTTTTCTTGAGTTATCATCACCAAATATACCTTCATGAGCTTATCTTAGTATGTTGTCTCTTTTATGTTTCAACACACTTTCATGCTTTATGCAAGAGCTACATGAGCTTCATTGGAAAGTTTCCGAATGTACCTTGAATTATATACATGGTACTCATCACTATGGGATTCACTATGTAGTATGTACATGGATAGACTTGGTTGGATATATATATTTTGATTGGATTGGTGATATTGATGATCATTAGTCCACATATAGCTACAACTTTCATCTTTATTCATGCCTTATTTTTTTGTAGAATAATAAGCAACATGCCATTTTTATTTGTTCTACTGACATTGAGTATTGAGGAGCTACTAATGCAGCCACTAAGGATTTTTGGCTTCATAATATTTGAAATAAGTTTGGCTTCACCATTATATGGATAATTTTCCTCCTTTGTGATAATTAGAGTGCCATCTAGATCTCTAAGATTTTGGTTCAACATCAATGAAACAAACACATCAAGATCCATATGCACATCAAGGAGATGATACATGAGCAAGTCAATGATTTTTGGTATTTTTCTACAATAGAGCGGGTTGTAGGTTTCTTCACCAAACCCTTTACTGAGAGTAATTATAATCATTCGCAAGTGAACCAAAGGAAACAAGTGTCCACCTTTTAGGAGATGGAACTTGGGACCTATTTCCCAATTTAGTTCATTAGGAAAACAAGATATCTCAACAAAGTGGCTCAATTGAGGGATGGGCTAGGGATTTCCTTGTGTGATTGGATGGGGGTATTTTGGGTGAAAATTTTGTAATCTCTTTACAGATTGAAAAACTTGAATTTTGGCCATAGTATTATGAGATAAAATCTCTCCTCTTGACAAGGGGAGACTCCCTTCTTACTGCTTATAGGAATGAAAGTAAACTATGTCGGAGTTAAAATGACACTGAGAGGGGGGGTGAATCAGTGTTATAACAAATTTGACCAATTTTCACAAATTCAAAAACTATAGCACACATCTAATCTCAATATACTCTTATTAATGCATTCATGAGTTCAATGTAATCATTCATAAACAAAATTGAGAAAGATAATACCCAAACAGTCAACTGAAATAATCAACAATCACAGTAAAGCTAAGGGAACTCAGAAGAACAAAAAGACTCCAGATTTTACCGAGTGGAAAACCCTCCTGGGGTATAAAAACCACTCCCTAAATTCCTTCCTGGCTTAATCTTTTAAACAAAAGTTCACAATGCCTTATAGGATGATTTTTGAGCACCCACTCAAGGAGAACCAACCCCTCATTTTGAGACACTAATCTCAAGGAGCACCAACCCCTCAAATTATGTTTTGAACATTAATGATAACACAGAGGATTACTCTATTTTCAGTAAAGCACAAACATATATATTCTCTCGTCTATAGAATACCTTAAGAATCCACAAATTGAATCCCTAAAATATTATATAGAGAAGAGCTCCTTTTACAACATCTCTTCCTTTTGTATACATAGCGTATGTAGAGTTTAAAATTCATTTCATACTGCCCAGATACTCTCAAAATTACAATAGAAGTACCAGAACAGAAAAGAGTTTTTTCTGTAAGTATTTATACATTTAGTTTCAGGTACCAAGTCTTCAAGAACCTTCATGGTCAAGAAGAGCAGAGCCACGTAATTTCCTCTTAAATGATTTAATCAAGAGTCTTTTGAGAAAAACGGCTGAACCTTTGACAACATAGAATCAATGCTCTGTCGAGCAAAAATGCTTCAACTAAAACAAAACAAATTCCTTAAATTTCATTTTTAGAATACCCAATCAAATAAACTTCTTTTTCAGAATTCCCAATCAAATAAACTTCTTTTCCAGAGAACCCATGATCAACCTTAATAAATTCTGCAATGTAACTACTGAAAAATCAATACCCACTATTTCATTTTACCTCAGTCGAGCTTCCAGACAGAAAATGCACCAAGAATAGCAATCAAACGGATCCAAACAACCTGTTAGCCATTACAACCAGCTAGAGAGCAGTAAAGAAGACAAGGGCACCATTTATCGTGACAGAATGATGAGTGATCTTAAAATCATATAGTGCCAAGATTGACTTTTGTACAACCATCAGAAGGGCACGTCAAACCCTAAAAAAATATATCGACAAGAGAAATGATTATCGCTGGAAAGTCATATCGATGAACAAATGTCATATCGAATTCATAATGTTACGTCGAGAGCCAAGAGTTTTTTTCTTTCCAATCGCTGAGACGCAGTGAAATTGGGAAGACCTCTTGTAGACCATTCAGTGTCTTACCGAAAGACCACAAGATTAACTATGTCACTGTGACAAATCGCTCTCGGGGAGACCTCATATAGACTTCATAAAGTTTCACCGGAAGTCTTTAACATTTCCAAGTCACCGTGACTTATCATTTTTCTTACCAACTAGACCCTTGTTTTCCAAGCAGATCGTTGTAGCTTCAAACCATCGAGGAGACATTATATCAAATGCCCCAAGTTTCACCAAGTGAACACATAATTCATTTGGTCGCCGTGACATAAGATTTTTCCTGCCGATGAGACCATTTGTCCCAAGCGGGTCGCTATAACCAACTGACATCAGAGAGACCTCATGTAGAATACATAAAGTCATACCAAAATATTCTGACCACTTTAGTTCGCCAAGAGAATTCAATTCTCATACCGACAGAGTCATTTTTGATTTCCATTCACATTTCAGTCGGCGAGACAATTTGAAATTGCCACGACCTCACAACAAAAACCACCTTGTCTAGTCGAAATGAGCATTAAATAACACATCGGTGAGGCACAAAAAACTCGCTATGATATCATACCGAAGATAGAACTCCTATTGATGAATCCCCATTATCACCTATCGGCAAGACACAAGAGAGTCGGTGAGACCATATGCCAATGAACCTAACTCTTACCGATGAGATGTTTTGTAGACTTCAATATGTTTCACCGAAGGAATTAAACCTTAGCCATTCTGCATTGCCAAGACAGAATGGTTCTCACACCGATAGTAAAGGTATGATTACTAATCAAAATATGCCCATGATATTAAACAAAAGAATTTCCCTGAACAAAGCCAGACTGAATACTGTCCACTGCAAATTAGAGACCAACTGAATATAACCAAGCTAAGAGAATCATCTGAAACTATAGAGAAGTTTGTCATCAAGGACAATCACAACTGAGAACCAATAAACTCCCCCTTTGTCCTTGATGGAAAAACACAAAAGATTCTCCCCCTTTTGGCCACAATGACAAAGAAAGAAACAGAGGAGTGTGCAATGCCAAGAAAACGCAACTGAGAAGCCAACCAAGAATATCATGAGAACCAACTGCAAATAAAGAGTAACAGTGTAGCAATCTAGAATGGAGGAGAGCTATAAGTAAATAAGTCAAAGAATTTGCTCCCCCTGTCACAAAGCATGATACATTAGTGAAGTAACGATTGAGAGATAACTCCCAATCGAAGCCTCAGCCTCTCAAACAAATCTTTAGCTAAGGGCTTAGTAAAAATATCAGCCACGTGATCTTGTGAACCAACAAACTGTAAGCAAACTTCATTAGCCAAAACCTTTTCACGTAGAAAGTGAAACTTGATAGCAATATGTTTAGTGCGAGAGTGCATGACAGGATTTTTTGAAATATTTATTGCACTAGTGTTATCATAGAGAATGGTAGCAGGTTTAGAAATAGCAATACCCATATCATAAAGAGTCTGACTCATCCACAGTACTTGTGTACAGCATGAAGTGGCAGCAATGTATTCAGCTTCAGCAGTGGAAAGAGAAACTGATTCTTGTTTCTTGCTATGCCATGACACTAAACGATCACCAAGAAAGAAAGCAGCACCACTGGTGCTTTTCCTATCATCTAGACAACTAGCCCAGTCAGCATCAATATATGCAATCAAAGTGAAATCACTACTCCTAGGATACCAAAGACCATAGTCAAGAGTGCCTTGAATGTATTTAAAGATCCTTTTAACAACAGTAACATGAGATTCTTTAGGTGATGCCTGAAAACGTGCAATTGTGCAAACTACATGCATAAGGTCAGGTCTAGAGGCAGTTAAATATAAAAGACTGCCAATCATTGATCTATATTCTGTTTGATTTGAATCAAGAGAATCATTTGTTTTAGTAAGTTTGCATCATGTAGCCATTGGAGTGCTAACTGGATGACATTCATCCATTTTAAATTTCTTAAGCATCTCTCGAGCATATTTAGTTTGAGAAAGAAATATTCCATTCTCGCATTGAGAGATTTGAAGACCTAAAAAGAAGTTTAATTCACCTAACATAGACATTTCAAATTCGGATTCCATGAGCTGTGAGAACTTCTTACTTAAAATAACATTATTGCAGCCAAAAATAGTGTCATCAACGTAAATTTCAACAACCAAAATATCAGAACCTTCAGTTTTAACATATAGATTACTGTCTACACCTCCTCTAACAAAGCCATTAGAAATTAAATGACTGTCCAGCCTTGAGTACCAAGCTTTAGGAGCTTGTTTTAAGCCATAGAGAGCCTTTTTCAACTTGTAAACATGATTAGGCTTATCTTTGCATATAAATCCTTCAGGCTGTTCAACATATACCTCTTCATCTAAAAAGCCATTCAGAAAAGCAGTTTTGATGTCCATTTGATAAACAATAAAGTTTTTGTAAACAGAATAAGCTAAGAATATTCTGATGGACTCTAATCTAGCAACAGGTGCAAAGGTTTCACCAAAGTCAATACCTTCTTGCTGAGCATAGCCTTTGCAAACAAATCTTGCTTTATTGCGAATAACATTGCCATTTTCATCAAGTTTATTTATGTAAATCCATTTACCTCCAATGACATTCTTGTCATCTGGTCTTGGGACTAGCTCCCAAGTCTGATTTTTCTCAATTTGATCAATTTCTTCATATATAGCATTAACCCAACATAAATCTGTGAGAGCTTCATTAAAAAATTTAGGTTCAAACTGAGTAACTAAACAGAAAGCAATTTGTGCCTTTTCATCAGATTCTGCAGCCCTTCTTCTAGTTTGAACTCCTACATTCTTATCCCCAATAATCTGATCTTTGGGATGATATTTAGCTACAGTCTTCGAAGGAGCTTTTGATGCAACCATCTTAGGACTTGCATCATCATTTTTAGGGCTTTCTGAATCAACAATAGGCTTTGCTATTTCAGCTTCTTCTGGAATTGATTTAGGTTCAAGTAGATCTTCCTCATTATCCTGCAAGGTGTCAGCTTCTAAGTGCAAACTTTCATCAAATTTAACATTCACAACTTCAACAATCTTGTTAAGCCTTATGTTAAGACATTTATAAGCTTTGTTGTGAGTTGAATATCCCAAAAAGATACCTTCATCAGACTTTGATTGAAAGCTGCCAAGATTATCATCATCCTTTTTAATAAAACATTTACTTCCAAAAATTTTAAAGTATTTGACAGAAGCAGTTCTTCCATACCATAATTCATATGGAGTGTGTTTAGAATTCACCCTAAGCTGCACTCTATTCAAAATGTAAATAGCTGTATGAACAACTTCTTTCTAGTAAATGTCAGACAATTTAGCTTCATCAAGCATGGTTCTAGCCATTTCTTTTACAGTTCTATTCTTACGTTCAACAACCCCATTTTGTTGAGGTGTTTTAGTTGCATCATACTGTCTTTTAATGCCATGATGTTCATAATAATCTATAAATTCTTGAGAGGTGAACTCACCTCCTTTGTCAGATCACAAACATTTAAGTTTCAAATCTGATTCTTTCTCAACCAATTTACGAAAGATTTTAAACCTTTCAAAAGCTTCTGATTTGTGCTTAAGAAAAGTGACCCAAACCATTCTTGTATAATCATCCACAAATAGCATAAAGTAGCTTTCACCATTAATAGACCTAGTTCTGGTTGGTCCACATAAATCAGTATGCAAAAGCTGTAAAGGTTTTGAAGAAGAATGTTCTTTTGTTTTAAAACTGATTTTAGTTTGTTTACCACTTAAGCACTCTTTGCACACAGATTTTTTAGGTTTGCTAAGAATTGGTAAACCTCTAACATTCTGATTTTTACTAATTCTAACCAGATTTTCAAAATTTATGTGTCCTAGCCTTTTATGCCATAACCAGCTCTCTTCAATTTGGCCCATTAAACACATACCTTGATTATTGTCATTGCTTGATGTGTCAAGAAGATTGTACACATTTCCTTTTGTCCTCCTTCCAGCTCCAAAAGCTTTTCCAAGCTTTTTCTTAATCTCACATCCCTGCGAAGTGAAAAGTACATGATAACCACTATCACAAATTTGACTAACGCTTAATAGATTGTGCTTGAGACCTTCCACATAGTACACATTGTAGATAGGAGTCTCCTCATTCAAAAGAAGTGAACCCTTACCTTTGATTTGAATACCAGAGTTATCACCAAACTTAACATACCCACCTACATAATCTTCAAGATTTATAAATTTACCTTTGTCGCCAGTCATATGGTTTGAACATCCACTGTCCAGGACCCATAAGTCCTTTTTCTTGGAATGAAAAGCTGTCTGAATAAACATAGATTGCTCAATATTGTTGACAGACTTAGGTTTCCAGACCTTTTTAAAATTCTGCTGTTTAGATTGCAAATCAGTTCTGCACTGCTTGACAGAATGTCTGAAAGTATTACATTTAAAGAATCTGATCTGTCTAACAAAACTGTAATGTTGTCTAAGACCAAACTTGGGTGTTCTAGAATTCATAAATCTGCAAGTGCTCGCCTTATGGCCGAATCTGTTGCAGAAAAAGCAATAACCATAGAAGAAAGAATTAAAGTTGTAAGAGGGTCTATTACCTCTTAAAATCTGACCATGGTTTTTACCAAAACCTGAGAGACTTGAACTTGAGCGTTTGACATCAAAAGAGGGGTTTTGTTTTACATTGTCACTTGAACACTCACCCTTTTCAAAACCAATACCAGTTTTATCATTAAGCATTTTCTGCTTGTTGAGCATCTCATTCAGTTTTAGAGTGCTTTCATATTTTTCATTTTCCTTCCTAAGTCTGACAACTTCTTGTTCTAGTTTTTGAATTTCTTGATCTTTGCAACTAATAGTCTCTCGAAGACAGTCTTCGACTCTTTTGGCTTCTTCAAGCTGAGTTTTCAGAGAGACCACATCTAGATCTGGTTTATGTTCTTGTGCAAGAACTTGTTTTTTGAGTTTTCTGACCTCTGTAAAGCACATTTCAATTCACTTTCAAGGTCTACAACACTTTCTTCAATATCAATAGCATTAGAATCATTTTGCTGAGTGATTTCAGCCATGAACAAAGTTTCATCTTCTTCAGCTGATGAATCTTCAGATTCAATGTCAGATTCATCCTTACTAAACAAACTTTTCTTCTTTTCGAAATTAAAGTTTCATTTAGGTTTGAAAACCTTCTTCTTAAGCTATTTTTTAGTTGTCTCGTTGTCACAAATTTGATCATCATAGGGACACTTTGCAGCAAAGTGACCTATTTTTCCGTAGTTGAAACATTTAAAGGGAAGTTTTCCCTTGTATCTTCCTGAACCCTTCTTGAGTTTTCTAACAAAATTGGATTCTTTAGAATCAGACAACTCTGATTCACTAACTTCGACCTTTTCTTTCTTTTTAGTGTTAAAGGCAGTTTCTTTTCTTGTTGAATTGTTTTTGCTAGTTCTCATTTCATAGGTAGTAAGTATTCCTTGAAGGCTGTCTAAGGTAAGCTTATCAAAGTGTTTCTTTTCTTCTAGGGCTGAGACCTTAGATTCAAATTTAGATGGTAAGGACCTAACAAATTTTGTGACCACATCAAATTCATTAACCTCTTGACCTAGACCTTTCATTCCATTGACAATTTCATCAACTTTTAGAAAATATTCAGCCACTTTCTCATCATCCTTCATTTTCAACTCCTCAAACTGATGTTTGAGAGTAATGATTTTTGACAGTTTGACTTTCTCATTTCCTTGATATATAGTTTCAAGTTTTTCCCAGATTCCATGAGCAGATTTGCAATGCATGACTTTAATGAACACATCTTTAGTTAACCCACACAAGAGGGCATGTTTAGCTCTGGCATTTGTTTCATACTTCTTCTTTTCAGTAGCATCAGTGGGAATAGTGGCTGGTACATTGTAATCTTCTAAAACAATGCACCAAACATCAACATCAAAAGAAACAAGAAAAGCTTCCATTCTGATTTTCTAGAACACATAGTCTGTTCCATCGAATAACGGAGCTCTGGTTACAGAGGCGCCGTCTTGAGTATGTACCATTTAAAAGACAAACTCCAAGACCAAGATCAATCCATGGTAATTAAACCTATCAGAGGACCCTAAGCTCTGATACCAATTGTTGGAGTTAAAATGACACTGAGAGGGGGGGGTGAATCAGTGTTATAACAAATTTGACCAATTTTCACAAATTCAAAAACTATAGCACAGATCTGATCTCAATATACTCTGATTATTGCATTCATGAGTTCAATGTAATCATTCATAAACATAATTGAGAAAGATAATACCCAAACAGTCAATTGAAATAATCAACAATCACAGTAAAGCTAAGGGAACTCAGAAGAACAAAAAGACTCCAAATTTTACCGAGTGGAAAACCCTCCTGGGGTATAAAAACCACTCCCTAAATGCCTTCCTAGCTTAATCTTTTAAACAAAAGTTCACAATGCCTTATAGGCTGATTTTTGAGCACCCACTCAAGGAGCACCAACCCCTCGTTTTGAGACACTAATCTCAAGGAGCACCAACCCCTCAAATTATGTTTTGAACAATAATGATAACACAGAGGATTACTTTGTTTTCAGTAAAGCACAAACATATCTATTCTCTTGTCTATAGAATACCTTAAGAATCCACAAATTGAATCCCTAAAATATTATATAGAGAAGAGCCCCTTTTACAACATCTCTACCTTTTGTATACATAGCATATGTAGAGTTTAAAATTCATTTCATACTGCCCAGATACTCTCAGAATTACAATAGAAGTACCAGAACAGAAAAGAGTTTTTTCTGTAAGTATTTATACATTTTGTTTCAGGTACCAAGTCTTCAAGAATGTTCATGGTCAAGGAGAGCAGAGCCACGTAATCTCCTCTTAAATGATTTAATCAAGAGTCTTCTGAGAAAAATGGCTGAACCTTTGACAACATAGAATCAATGCTCTATCGAGCAAAAATGCTTTAGCTAAAACAAAACAAATGCCTTAAATTTCATTTTTAGAATACCCAATCAAATAAACTTCTTTTTCAGAATGCCCAATCAAATAAACTTCTTTTCAAGAGAACCCATGATCAACCTTAATAAATTCTGCAATGTAACTGCTGAAAAATCAATACCCACTATTTCATTTTACCTCAGTCGAGCTTCCAGACAGAAAATGCACCAAGAATAGCAATCAAACTAATCCAAACAACCTGTTAGCCGTTACAACTAGCTAGAGAGTAGTAAAGAAGACAAGGGCACCATTTATCGTGACAAAATGATGAGTGATCTTAAAATCATATAGTGCGAAGATTGACTTTTGTACAACCATCAGAAGGGCATGTCAAACCCTAAAAAAATATATCGACAAGAGAAATGATTATCGCTGGAAAGTCATATCGATGATCAAATGTCATATCGAATTCATAATGTTACATCGAGAGCCAAGAGTTCTTTTCTTTCCAATCGCTGAGACGCAGTGAAATCGGGAAGACCTCTTGTAGACCATTCAATGTCTTACCGAAAGACCACGAGATTAATTCTATCACCGTGACAAATCGCTTTCGAGGAGACCTCATATAGACTTCATAAAGTTTCACCGGAAGTCTTTAACATTTCCAAGTCGCCATGACTTATCATTTTTCTTACTGACTAGACCCTTATTTTCCAAGAAGATCACTGTAGCTTCAAACCATCGGGGAGACATTATATCGAATGCCCCAAGTTTCATCGAGCAAACACATAATTCATTTGGTCGCAGTGACATAAGATTTTTCCTGTCGATGAGACCATTTGTCCCAAGCGGGTCGCTATAACCAACTGACATCGGAGAGACCTCATGTAGATTACATAAAGTCATACCGAAATATTCTGACCACTTTAGTTCACCAAGAGAATTCAATTCTCATACCAATAGAGTCCCTTTTGATTTCCATTCACATTTCGGTCAGCGAGACAATTTGAAATCGCCACAACCTCACAACGAAAACCACCTTGTCTGGTCGAAATGAGCATTAAATAACATATCGGTGAGGCACAACAAACTTGCTATGATATCATATCAAAGATAGAACTCCTGTCGATGAATCCCCATTATCACCTATCGGCAAGACACAAGAGAGTCAGTGAGACCATATGCCGATGAACCTAACTCTTACCGATGAGATGTTTTGTAGACTTCAATATGTTTCACCGAAGGACTTAAACCTTAGCCATTTTGCATCACTGAGATAGAACGGTTCTCACGCCGATAGTAAAGGTATGATTACTGATCAAAATATTCCCATGATATTAAACAAAAGAATTGCCCTAAACAAAGCCAGACTGAATACTATCCACTGCAAATTAGAGACCAACTGAATATAACCAAGCTAAGAGAATCATCTGAAACTATAGAGAAGTTTTTCATCAAGGAAAATTACAACTGAGAACCAACAAACTATTCTATATTTAACAATATTTACCCTATTCTAACCATGGGGGTGTGTTACATTCATGATTCTCTCTTCTTTTAGAGAATATTTTTACAATGTTCCACATTGATACTTTTTGATGCTTTTCAACTCTAAGTAAAAACTAAAGCAGTAATTTCCAATATTCTTAATTTTTCAAAGCATAATCTAAGAATACCAGTGAAATAAAGATTTGTAACTAGAAAACCAATGAAAGCACAAAGTATTTTTGTTGTTTTCAATGATGGGTTCTTTAGTAAAGTAACCAGTGACACAAATGAAGTATAAAGTCTTCCAATCTACAACATGAATAGATCCACAAACAAAATGAACAATTCCAAGCACAACGTATTGAAGATCATTCACCAAAAGGATATCCATAGCACAAAGTCTATAAAATCTATCCTAGATGCCCTCCAATCACAATTAATTAAATTCTATTAATATAATCATATAATAAGGTAAATTAATGTGAAATATGTAATAAAATTCACATTCATTCAAAATTGATCCAACACAAAGTTTGGTATTCAAGTTCAACTTCTTTATTGATTGAATATAGTATGACAATATGAACTCGAAGTCTTAAAATCACTTTATAATTCAACAAGAATTCATTGCAATACATTAAAGGTAAATAATACAATAGAGCTCTCTATTATTTATAGGTGAGAGCTAAGAGTTATTCTAGGAAAAACCCTAATTAACTTTTGACTTATTCAAACATGATGTCCATGATTATAGGAGGACATCTCCATTTTTACATGTAATTGTATAAGTACCAAAAGACATATAAAAATTCCATGCCTATTTACATAAAGCATGAGATAAAACATGAAAACTATCTCTAGAAATGCAAAAAGATTTATGGTTCCTTGCTTTGGGCTTGGAAATATTCATACTACTTTAAGATCTCCTACATCACTGTCTCATCCTGTCCTAAAGTGTAATCAATAATGGTATGAACCTTCATGATAGAATTCTTTACAAAAGAAAAAATCTTCTTGCATCTATCTAGACGTGTTTTAATATTTTCCGAGGTCAATTGTACATTGCACAAAGTTTCCATTGAACCTAATGAAAATGCTTCATCTTCCACTTGTTTCTGAATAGCTTCCTTCAATACTTGAACAATCTCACTAGTCAAAAGAAATGTGTGATTGTCACAAAGAAGCTTTCCAAACAACTCTTCAATTCTGTTCACCAATATAACATGATGTTCTTCAACATCCTCTTGAAATTTTTGTTCATCCTTGATTATATTCTCAATGACATGTATGTGGTTTTTTATTGAATATTTAATTTCCACTACTTGTACTTGTCAGAAATAATCCCAACTTCCAATAATTTTCCTAGTTTAACTTTCTTCAATTGTAACCAAGACTCAAGATTTCGATTCATTTCCTTTTGCTGAACAAAAAGTGTACTTATCGTCTTATGCAACTCTATATTTATCTTGTATATATGTGCAATCCTTTCCACTAAAATGGCCATGAATTGTGAACCTTGTTTTGTTATCCTATCAACAAATTCATACATGATTTTAGCTTTAGAATTAATTTTTTTAACCTTTTGAACCATGGGTTCCTCAATACACATTGCAACTAGTTCCACATTTGTAGAAGTCTCAATAATTGTCCTTAACACTGAGGAAAAGTTCTCAGCTTTTTCCTTGTACATGTCTTTAGTATCCTTCGATTTATTAAATTTCTCCATCAATGCCATTAAAGATGTTTGACATCCTCTTTAGCACTTGAATGAGTGATTTTTCCAAGATCAATTCTAGTAATGGTGTGGTCCTCCATACTAGTTTCATCATGGCTTTTACCTTGAGTAGGTTCCACCACTTCCACATATTTGTGTCCAAATTTATCCATATGCAACCTTAAAAGAACCTTCAAATTCTTCTTCCTTTTAGGCTTTCGAGGATCTATCTCCTCAAGAGCCAACTCATTAAGAGATACCACTTTCTTTTTTCTATTTGGAAGCTTGTGAATCAAGCCATGGAGGAAGAAATGAGACATTACTCTCTTGACCTATCTCCAATTCTTGTGTTGCACTTGTATTTGTGGGCACAAATGTTGTAGTCACAATAGGTGTTTTCTTAGTGATTACTATTGGCATATGACTTCTAGTGCTTTCATTGATAGCAACTAAACTCATGGTCCTCAAATCTATATCGATTCATACCTATAGATAAAGTGAAATATTGTGTCACCGACAAAATATTTGAAGAATAGGGTATCTTGTCAGTCAATTAATCTATCTACTTCATCGGATCATCATTTTGTTTTGTGGACCCCTGGGATTGCTTGTTGAGCATGCATATTATCTTATTACTAAATTTGTAGTGTTACATTAGTTGCAGTATGAGCTTGGAGGTCTAGTAGGATGTTTTCTATCTATTTTCTCATTGTAGCTGACTCAGTGAATGTGACGCATTGTGGATGTGTAAAGTGAAATTATATAAAAAAAAATTATGTTGAAACATTTAACTATGGATCCAATAGTTGATAATATTTCCAAGTTTTATTAAGGCTGACCTATAGTGACTTGATCTCTAGATGTGAATATATATAAGAGTTTTGATAAATCATTTGTAGAGTGAAAAAGAAGTGGTGATGTGTTACGATCATTAGTAAGAGCGATTAGTCGATTGTGCATAGTTTCACTTGTGCATTAAGATTTTTGTAGTGTGTTTTTGTTCAGAGCAGAGCAAAATTGTTGAATTAGTTAGAAGGACATTAGATTATTTACAGAGCTTAATTGGAACTATAATCAGGAATTCTTGATGCTATTTCATTAGTTCATTCTTTTGGATCTATTCCAAATCATTGTAGGGCAGTGAGCCCATCCTTTTGAGCAATGAGCTTTAGGCAGTGATCCTAAATGCAAGTGCATTCCCATTTTGTACTTTTCATTTTGGGTATACTCATATTATATTGTGGATTGGCCATCCACCATGGTTTTTCCCCTAACAAGGTTTCCACATAAAAATATTGGTGTTATGGTGTTGTGATTACTTTCTTTTTGTTTCTTTTGTTGAATGATTAAGTAAGTTAAATGATAGAATAATTAAGTTGAATTTTTTCACAACATTGATTCACCCGCCTCTTAGTGTTGCTTGTTTCCAACAATTGGTATTAGAGTAAGTTCCTCGAAAGAAGTCTTGAAGCTTGAGGAGATCTTGGAAAGTTTTTCTCAATGGATACAAGCAATCTTCAACAAAAACTTATGGTGGCCCTATATGATCTTGACCAGATAAAATATGAGAACTGGGAACTCCAAGAAAATCTTGAGAATGTAGAAAAGTTCATTTAGTCACTGAAATACAAGATCAATGAATCAAGGGAGAAAAGAAAGGAATTATGTAGTCAGCTCAAATAGAAGAACAAAAGCATGAAAGATGAGCAAATCAATCTAGCTCTAAAGGAGAAAATGGGAGAATGTGAAAAATTTTCCAAAGAGAATTTTTCCTTCAAGTGAGAGATGGAATCTATCATGATGAAAATGACCAAGGAGATTGAGGATAGGAAGGAGAATGAAGAAAATATTGCACACTCTTTGAAAGAAAAGCTTGAACAATGTAGCTGACTAGATAATGAATTGGATAAATCTAAGAACAATGAATAAGTGCTTGAAAAGCAGCTTGATGATCTTAGAGATGAACTTGCCATTGCAAATGAGTATAAGGAAAAATTCAAAGCAAGCTCAGCCAAACTTGATGAACTGATCAAAGGATAAAGGAAAGATGGTGACATACGAGGTATTGGATATGAAGAAGGAGAAAGTTCTCAATCTGGACAAAGGAACTCTAGACAAAGGAATTCCAGACAAGGAAGATTCAGACAAGGAAGTCAGATGAAAGGATCCATAAGAGATCTAGTAAGGAAACCAAATGCTCAAATATTTAATGGCTACTGTTATGTTTGCAACAAATTTGGTCATATGGCTTCTCAGTGTAGGAGTATAATGAATACAGGTAGACCATCATTCTCAGGTCAGTGTTTTAATTGCTATAAGTATGGTCATAAGTCAAGTGAATGTAGAATTATGATGAACAACTTTAATAGAGATGCCAGATGCTATGTAAGTAATAGATTTGGACATATTGCTAACCAATGTAGATCAAGACAAATTCAATGGAATAGTTGGTCTGGATAGAGAAATGTTGTGTGCTACAACTGCAACAAATTTGGCCATATTGGTAGATTCTGTAAGAACAAAAGAGGTTAGGTAAATCAGAACATGCAACAAGATGTTGAAGGGAAAGGAAAAGTAACTATAGATGTGATTAGAAAGTAAATACAAGAGAAATGGGTGAAGAAGAATCCTTCTGTAGAAGGAAATGGACCTGCATCAGAAGCCACTTTTGGTAATTTCTTAGAGAACTAACTTTAGGTCTTTGGCATATGGGGAGCTATCAAGAAAAACTCTTAAACCCCCTCTGGCAGGCGAATGACACTGGAATCTAGATATTTCCAATCAGAGAGTTAATACTTTTTAGATGTTGTTTGACTAGTTAGAAGCATTAGTGAAGGATATTGGAGATCTGCATAAGGGTCATCTATCTTAGTGCCTGAAATGAAGAAAATTGGATGAGTAAGGGAAATGACATTTGTTGAAAAATAAAGGAGTTACATATGTGGACAATAAAAGGAATGGTTTCAACCCTCATTTTTCATATTGCATTTGGAGAAAAGCGGTTTGGAGAGCTCTAAGGTAATCATTGTGAATTTGTGGAGAAACTCAAGAATAAGGAGTATCTACAATCAAATTTCGTTTTCGTCCCCAAAAGGTATTTATTGAAAACCTATAAATTTTTGTGATTAAAATCATGTCTACTCCTCTGGTAGTCGAAGTTAAGGATAGGCCATGTCCAAAGTTCAAATGGCATTTGTATAAGTCTGTAGATATAGAGCCCTTAGGTACATTTTCATTGGTGTGATATGAAGTCCTACATATTGTGGATATTAGGGCTTATGTGCATGCAAGCATTGAAGATTTGGGAACTTCTCACTTGATGGATTTTTACTCTCATCATATAATTCAAGAAGATTATACTATGAAATCAGAATTTAAAATCCTAGACAATAAGAAATTTGTGCAATTTACAAAATTCCCTGTATTTGAAGAAGATGAAGGGGTACAATATATATTGAGTCATGTCCATGATGAATTCATGTGGTTGGATGTTCTATTCAAAATCACAAAAGAAGCTATTTGTCTAGTTACAAAGCTAAATTCCACTAATAAACTTCCAGTTTTGAAATCTATGAAGAATGATAAGGTTACTAAAGTGACAAGCTCAAAATGGGATAGAAGAGAAATGATTATAGATGATATTGTTGTAGTAGATGTAAAATTTGTATCAATGGTTATTGGTTATAATATTTATCACTCATGCTAGTAGAATTCAGTATCAAACACAACTATCTATGCAGCATATGAAATGGTCAAACATAATGTAGACTATGATTTATGTGAACTGCTCAGAAGCCAGTTAATGGAGAATTTGGAAAAAATAAAAAAGGATAAGAAGAACACATTCAACTATGGTAACTTGTTGATATGTTTATTTTTCTACTTCTTGGGTGAGGTACCAAGAGCTGGTAAAGTTCAATGGTGTAATGGTATTCTGGTAGTTTTTTAGATATGGAATATGTTATGTGGATTGGGTGATCGACAGACCCGCAATAAAATCCTTTAGGGATACTTCAAAAAATTTCAAGATCTGATGCACACCAGAGAAAGAATTCCTACCACAATAGTGGAATAGTACAAAGATACTATTTGCTTCATGGTAGACATTGACTGGTGCAATATGGAACCTATTGATCCTAGAATAGTTTGGATCATGCCTATGGATTATGAAGTAGATGAGAGCATTCTAAGGATGTATGCATAACACCTACTAAATTCACCACTTGATTAGGGAGAAGAAAGGTTTGATACTTATGCAGAGAGAAGCTTATAGGTTCATTCAAAATTGAAAAAGCCCATAATAGTCAGAAGGGTATGAAAAGAGACAAAATATTTAGTAGAGAGTATGGGCATTCTTGTGCAACAACTAAAAGAAGTGAGAAGGAAAAGAGAAGAAGCTAAAGCAACTAATGAGAAAGAAAAGGCAGAATCAATTAGTCTAGGAACATCTCTTGCTCACACTAGAAGTTCCTTTGTAGTTCAGTCAAATCAAGCCAAGGCTTCCAAGAAAAGGAAGAAGAGTAAAAGAACAAGAGCTTACAAAGCTATGTCTATAGATGAAGAGGAAGAAACTGATTCAAAATTAGTAAGGGAGATAAAGGCTACTGGTACACAGGCTGTCAAATTGAATAAGAGAAAATCTTCTGGAAAAAGAGAAGAAGCAAAGAAAAAGGCCAAAATTGACAAGACCAATATGTTTTTTGAGGAAGTTGAGAATGCTATGGTAAATGATGGAAATCTCAAGCCACTATGTGATTGGTATGAGACCCTTGATGAATCTGGTAAGAGAATTCTTGTAGAAGTAACAATAAAGCATATGAATGTTTGGAGTAAAGCTCTTGTTGAAATCATGTCTGGTTTTCCTACAAGTCTATATAATGCTTTGGAATCTAGGAGGTTGAGTGCCTTATTAGAAGAAGCAAATTTGAGGAAGAGATTCCTAGCCGATTTGTGCCCGGAAATGTTAATTGAAGAAATGGATTTATTCCTTGAAAAAGCTAAAAAGCAATTTAGGAGCAAACCAAGGGTAAATAAACTCACAATTCATGAAACTAACGCTATTATCAATGAAACTAAGGAAATTATAGAAAAAAAAATTCAAAGGATAATATTAACACTGAGGAAATAAACACTAAAAATGTTCAAGGAAATGAGGAAGTGAATGTGGAGGTAAATGAATTAGAAGTGAATGCGAATAAGGAAAATATAAATGTATCTGATCCTCTAGAATTTGAGGATATTCTAACCTCTCCTAATGATTAAAATGTAGAGAAACTTATGGTAACTAAGGTTCCCATTGAGGTGCTAGCTAAGGAAAAGGAGGTGCATACTAAAGAAGTTGAAATGCCTAAAGTGAATCTTGAATCAAAATCCAAGGTTGAAAAAGAAAAGGATCAAGAAATCAGAATAGAGGAAGTAAAGGAATCTCTATTTGAGCAACAAGAATATTTTGATCCTAAGTTGGATAAAAGCTCAATTAACCTATCTACTCTATCTCCAATTCAGATGATGAAGGTTACTAAAATTGCTCAAGCCAAAGAAAGTGAGAAGATACTGAAATCTCACATTGAGGTTTGTAAACTGCTAAAGCTTGCATCTAGAGTTTTATAGAAAATAATGCCTACTTATGTTGTGGACACATCAAGTTCCTCCTCTGGTGAGTTAAAGAAGCTAATAAATTTTGTAGATTCTCATTTTAAATCTTTTGAGAAATCTACAAGATGGTTAAAGTGAAAAAGGAGTTCAAGGAGAAGAGAGTTGGTAGCCTAAATGAATTGATTGCCAAAGAAAAAGCTATGTTAGGCACTTGCATAAAAAATATTCAAGGTACTATGTTTGAAGGAGGAAAAGTATACAAATCTTGCTTTCTTTTGTCAGAATTCACTAAAGCAAATGAGAAGAAGGTGAAAGACATTGAACAATAGTTGGTCACTATTTCCAACACTTTTGATCAATTAGTCGGTAGTGTTTGCAAACAAGAAAGTCAGGTAATGTATTTTCTCAACCAAATAAAGAGTCTAAAACTTGAAAATGAAAGGATTATTGGGAGATTATGTGAACTTAGGGGACTAATAAGTCCAAAGATTGAGATAACGATGAATGCTCTGAAAGGAGCTAAAGATGTTGTGACTGCTCCTGATCCGGTAAGTCTCAAAGTAGTAGAAACTTTGTCATATCTACTTTGTGTTCATATAACCATTTTGGAGAGTTTGAGAAGTGTTTGAGAATAAAAATTAAGTGGATTGAAGAATAAATTTGCAGATGTCTTCAAATTTTTTGTAATTCTCAATAGTTTTGCAATTTTGGATTCCCCAATTTTGTCATTGATGTCAAAGGGGGAGAGAGTGTAGTGAAAAATGCCTTGACATTCTTAGGGGGAGTAGTATTTTAAATTTTGGTAGTGTACTTACAATTTTGACACTTAGTCATTTTTCAATAAGTGTTGCCATCAATGCCAAAAGGGGAGATTGTTGGCATATGGCTTCTAGTGTTGTCATTGATGGCAACTAAAGTCATGGTCCACAGATCTGTATCTAGTCATATTGGTAGATAAAGCGAAATATTGTGTGTTACCGACAGAATATTTGAAGAACAGGGTATCTGGTCGGTCTGTTAATTTGTCTACTTCATCGAATCATCGTTTTGTGTCGTGGAACCCTGGGATTGCTTGTTGAGCACGTATATTATCTTATTATTGAATTTTGTAGAGCTACATTAGTTGTAGTACAAGCTTGGAGGTCTGGTAGGATGTTTTCTATCTATTTACTCATTGTAGTCGACTCAGTGAATGTGACATGTTGTGGATGTGTAAAGTGAAATTATTTTTAAAAAAATTGTGTTCAAACATTTAACTATGGATCCCAGCTATAGTCTAGCTGATGGTGTTAGATCCACATTGACAATTCAATTGCAAATTTGGGTCGATAGTTCATAATATTTCCAAGTTTTATTAAGGCTGACCTATAGCGACTTGATCTCTACATGCGGATAAATATAAGAGATTTGATATATCATTTGTAGAGTGAAAAAGAAGTGGTGGTGTTTTGCAATCATCAGTAAGAGCGATTAGGTGATTATGCATAGTTTCACTTGTGCATTAATATTTTTGTAGTTTGTTTTTGTGCAGAAAAAAGAAGAATTGTTGAATCAGTCATAAGGACCAAATATTATTTACAGAGCTTAATTGGAATTGTAATCAGGCATTGTTGATGCTATTTCATTTGTTCATTCTTTTGGATCTAATCCAAATCATTGTAGGCCAGTGATCCCATCCTTTTAAGTAGTGAGCTCTAGGCAATGAGCCTGAATGCAAGTGAATTCCCATTTTGTACTTTTCATTTTGGGTATACTCATATTATATTGTGGATTGGCCATCCACTGTGGCTTTTACCCTAACAGGGTTTCTGCATAAAAATTATGGTGTTATGGTGTTGTGATTACTTTCTTTCTATTTCTTTTGATGAATGATTAAGTTAAATGACAAAATAATTAAGTTGAATTTTTGTACAACATTAATTCACCCCCCCTCTTAGTGTTGCTTGTTTCTAACAATTACTGCACCTGGAATCTACAAATTTGATGTATTCAGTAATGATTCATTCATGAATCAATCAAATTTTTCTTGTGAAGATATGTCAAAAAAGGGAGATGACAAACTAAGAATTGATGATGGAGATCCAAAAATAATGTCTATACTCTACAAAATTGACCTTGTGGAAGGAGATGAAAGAATTGAATGTATCACTGGAGGTATTGTTACTTTGAGTGCATGCAAACCTATTGTAGGTGGAGGTGAAGTTGGAAGAGGTGGAGAAGGAGAGATAGGAATAGGAGTATGAGGTATTGTAGTAGCAATAGGCGATGATGTATGCAGGGAATCTTGAATAATGTTTTCATTTGGGGATGCTCACATTTATTCATCCTACCTTTCTTCTTCTTGTTCACCTTCCTCATCTTCTGGTTCTTCCTCTATTCACTCATCCTCTTCATCCTCTTCATTTAGTTCTTCTTCCTCATTCAATTCTTTATCTTCAAGTTACTTTTCTCCTTTTGGTTGCTCTTCTTCAGTTATTAGTGTTGTACTCCCACAAGTAAATGCAATTTTAGGTCCCCAGCATGAGGAAGAGAGAGCAACACTTTCCTTATTCTTGGTTCTAAGTTGTTGTTGTCTATTGGCTTCTCCTTTATATTCTTCACCCTCAAAACCCATTTTGAAAGGATTCAGCTTAATACCTTGCCTTTGCAACCATTCATTGGTATTACTCAAAATAGGGGTAAACCTTTATTAAATTGAAGTATTTTCTTTATGAGACCATTGAATGAGAGGCAAGGGTCTATTTGCTATCTCCTTCTCATCATAGTCGACATTAAAAAATTTACCTAGATCTCCAATTCTTTTAGGAAGGTCTGCCAATCCAAGATAAACGATATACTCTATAGTAAGCCTGCAATAATCCATCTTTTTGATATCCTCAAATTGATAGAGATGTCTATAACTCCTTTTAAATTTTATTTTCATTCATCTGTAATCAAAATAGACTCTACATTTGTAAGTCCTTAGAGTCATGATCAATAGATCTCTGATGCTATAGCTTTGGCCTTGGGAACTGCTTGTACTAAATACCTTCCAATGGTGATTGGAAAATTAATCCCTAGCTTATGAATAGATTGACACTCATTATGCACCGAAATAACCTATCTACACAGTTCCATCAATATCCACTTGTCGAAAAGATACCTCAAAAACATGTAAGGATATCCTGTGTAATAACCTACCCTTAGGTATGTGAAGGTAGGGAATTGTAAGAATATACATATGTATTTATTCACAACCTTCCATGCTTCATAAAAAATCATATTCTTCTCTAATGTTAGATCAAACATGCACAAAAAGAGTGCAAAGAAAGCATCATTTACCCTGCTAGAGTGATTTGATACTCCCTCTTAGGGTGATTTGGGAATAGTACTTATGCACTGGTACATACCTTTTATCTCCTTTTGTTGTTAGACCTGGATATTTCCTCATCATAGTTGTAGTGTACACTAGGTATGAAGTCATATATAACTTCAAAGTAGAGTACATGTTAATGAGTTTCTTGATGATTTCATCATTGATTTGTACACCCTAGTCAATGCATAACTATTCTTTTTTTGATTACGTCCCTTCTTGAAATGTTGAAGATGCTGGAAAAAATTTTACTCTACCTAGAAGAGTGATCATATCATGCACATCCTCCTTGAAATCACTACGAGGAATTTTTTTAGATCATCTTGCAATGATAGGCCTTGGGGTCTTCAACCATTTCACATTAATCAATTGTTGGATTCATTTTGGTTTTTATCATAAGCCTCTTGAGAATGTTGAATAGTCATATTTGTGTATTTTTCCACAATTGGAACTTGGAAAATCATGTCAATGAATTCAACATCCAACCACATCATTACTTGTCCTGAGCAGTCTCTAACACTTCTATCCTCCCTAATGTAGTGCAAAACAACTTGCAAGAAAAACTCTAGGCAATGAGCTGCCATTGGGAATGAAGCTACCTAATGGAGATTGCTATGAAAAATTGCCTCCAAATATTTTTCTATAGGCTACTTCTTTGTTCTTTTAACAAAGTCATCCATATCAAGATGTCCAATTTTTGTATCCTTGATCTCATCGATCTTGGAGGTAACCATTGTTGGTGGATAAAGACCTTGATATTTATACTTCATTTTTTCCTTCTTTCTTGATGATGAATATTCTTCAATTGTCATCGAATGCACCAGAGATTACTGATATCTCAACAAGGAAAGCCTTGATAAAAGCTTGAAAGGAGATGGAAAGCAACTGCAAGGAAACAAATGATTTTTCCCATATTAGAAGAATATGCATTATGAAAGTGCAAGAATGTGGAAAATCCAAGTGAGCACTTTGGAGCAAGTGGATGGAAGCAATGGAGTGAGAAAAATCAAGCAGATGTGAGCAAAATGGAGCTTGGCATGCAATTTTGAAAGTTTAGATGGGAGTTAGTGAAATTTTCTAGATTTTATGATGGGGTGCTAAATTTCAGCACCCTTGCATGTTGGGAGGTTCAATATGTACAAGTGCTGAAAATTAGTGCTATTACATGCTTTATATAGACTAAGAAGATTTGATGTACAACTGCTGAAAATTAGTACTGATACATAACTTTACATGTTTGGAAGTTCTTTGTGCATAAGAAGTGAATTTTGATGCTCCTACACAACTCATACGTGACCATGGAAAAAGGAAATGCAATGATGAGATTTTTCACTGCCATTGCATATGTATTGATTCATGTAAGAGCACTAAAAAATCCCGCTCTTGCACCATAACTTATACTTATAAAATCGATGTGTAAAAGTGTTAAAAATTAATGCCACTACAAATGATTTGTAGATTTGAAGTTTTACAAAAGCGGTGAAAAATTATGCTTATACATTTGATAGACCACATGAAAAACCTCAAGTAATGGTAGGACTTTTCATTGCTATTGCATGATCCAAGAGAAAAATTTCATGTAGTGGTAGAAAAAAATCCTGCTAGTACATCTTGGACTTGTATTCTTAGGTTGACATGTATTGGTAGATATTTTCACCACCATTACATGTCAGAGGAAGTTTGTCATGTTCACCTCTACCATTACCTTCATGTTGGATATAAGTAAAAAATGCTTTATGTTTTAAAAAATGTAAAGTTTGGTGAATCAATGAAGGTTTCTTAGAAACACACTTTGAAAGGGCCTCAAATAAACATAAGATGCACAAAAAGAAATGACTAGGGATAACAAAAAGCAAAGTTAACCTATGGTTCTAACATGGCAACTAATGACTTCCAATTTTGAGAATAGAAAGACAAGAGACCCAAACAATCATTATCATGCATGGAAAGATGAAAAATATAAATCTAGATGCCAAATCATAAGCAAAATGATAATGCATACCTAGAAGAATGTGTTTGATAAAGAAATAAAACCCTAGTTGATGAAAATATTAGCAAATATTCACAGTTCCATGTGGATTCATGATCAGAAAGTATTCACCAAAATCATGAAGGGAAGAGAGAGAAGAAATGAGGTTTAGATGATTACAAATTATATTAAAATGACATTAAAAACCATTTAAAAGTGTTAAATAAAGTTTCATTAATGAACTGGAAGTTCATTAATTCCACCCGTGTTGGGGCAGGAAAGTGCACAAGTGGTGAAAAAGTTCACCTGTGATTTTTTTTAAAAAATTTCAAGGTGCAATGGTGTTGAATTTTAGCTTTGTTGCACATAATTTTTTTTATATCATCTCATGTAGCCCGGGTGCTAAAAAATAGTGCCCCTGCATGGGAAATTTTTTTCTAACTCTGGAAAATTGAAAAGTGACAAAATATTCATTTTGAAGCTTTTGAAAAAATGGGAAGAAGCAAGCACTCAAAGGGATGATTCGAGGCTGAGGATAATGCATAATGGAAAGTGAAATTATGCCTCATTTTGTGTGCTTAGAGTGCATGGGACTACAAAATGGACAAGTTTCATAGGGGTTATCCCATGAATCAAGAAAAGCTAGATTTAAGGATAACAACTAGCTCTAGCTGGGGAGTTTCTTTTGCTCATTATTTAAAATGATTGAATGGATAAGAACTTGAGACACTAAGTGCCTTCATCCATCCATTGGGAATAGAGTTAGGTGACAAAAACAAAAGGACTTGAAAAGACTCAAAATTAAAAAGACACAATGACTATACAATTATTTACATGATACACCTATCACCTCATCGAGTAAAGTGTTTTAGATGTTTCCCATTGTGTGGAAGTGTGATTGATGTGCCATCCTTGTATGTGAGAAGAAATATGTTTTCACTATAGAGTTGATTTATCTTGAATAGATCCATGCATAGTGAATCAAACTTTCCATGCATACCTTTTGGTTCTCTTCTCTTGTCCCATAAGAGAACTAGATCTCTAACCTAGAAATCATGAGACTCCGCTTTCTTATCTAAAATATTCTTCACCTTTTTCTTGGTGTTTTGTGATATGCTTCGCCACTTGAACATGTTTTCCTCCAATTCAGAGAGATTCATGCTGCACTTATCAACTAAGTTGTTGAAAGTCTCATCTTCAATGGCCTTGGCCAACTTGAGGGCGGGTAGTTCAAGTGTGATGGGAATTTCAACATTCAACCCATAAAGGAACTTTGAAATGGGGACATACCTATTGCCTACTTAGGGGTAACCATGTTAGCTCACAAAGCATCATACAATGCTTTGTGCCATAATCATTGATTCTTGTCAACAAGATTACAAATGATGGTCACTAGATTTAGCTTGACCATTACCTTGTAGATAATAGTTAGATTAATGGGATAGTGTAATTTTGTGCTCAAAAAAAAATTATTTGATCTTTCTTGATGAGAATGTAGAAGCATTGTCTACAACAATATTTTTTAGCATGCTGAACCTGGAAATAATGTTCTCTTTTAAAAACTTTCAAACTACCTTAGAAGTAGCATGCTTTACCATCACTGCCTCCACTCATTTGGTGAAGTAGTTGATAGCTATGAGGACATAGATATGTCACACACTTGAGGGTGGATCCACTATGCCAATGAAATCAATGCCCCATTGCTAGAAGGGCTCATCAATGACGACTGGTTTGAGGGGTAGAGCTACCAAATTTGGCTTTCCTATGAACTGTTGACATAGTTCACACTTATGCACCCAAGAGTACGCATCTTGAAAAAGAGTAGGCCGATAATACTTAGCTTACAAAATATTGTGAGTTGTAATTGGTGTAGAAAAGTGTCCACACACTAAGTCGTGAAAAGATTTCAATAACTTGATATGTTGTGCCTTATCAACACAACACAAGAAAGAACCATCCAAGCTATGCTTATACAATCCATTGTCCCATAAGACATAATTTTATAATTTGAGCTTGATATTTATTTTCTCCTTGGGTGTAAGGTTTTCCAAACATTCTTTGTATGTAAGGAAATGAGTAATATTTGTGTACCATTCATCACTAGTATTGACAAACAAAACCATTGGAAAATCATTAGAACTCACCTCCTTGTTTTATTCAAGGGGTAAACACTTTTGACTAGAGCTATGAACCGGATACAACCATTCAACAATACCACCCCAATGACTTTTGAACCTTGGTGGCAAGAACAACAATGCCACCTATAAACCATCACACCATGCCAATACCGACTAGAACTCACCTCCTTGTTTGAAGCTTCTACATTAGGATTATTATTAGAAATAAGCTGAAATAACCCATGTTAGAGCTTAAAATTTCTAGGATTTTTTTGGCAAAAATGATGAAGAAAATGGACTGCAACACTCAAAAATATAGATGTAAAATCTACCTCGGGAACCTACTTTGAAAAATCACAATTTGAAGCCTACTTAGTTTCATGCAAAATAAATTTACAATCATGTTTATGTGCCATATTTGAGTGTGCACACTTTATTTTAGCTTTCTATGACTAGTTTTAACAAGGTTTCAAAGTTCCATGTTGGAGGGTTCTAAAAAGGCTTGTTGGTTGCACAGTGTTAAATCTGCCAAAAGAGTCAACTTTGGAGAATAATATCTAGTAGTTAGATGACCTTCTTGATGAATATATTTTTGTTTCATATTTTCCTCATATTAACATGCTTTCATGCCAATTTCCAAGATTCCATCACCTCATTTGATATTTTTTTCAAAATCCAAAGCAAATGGATTTTACACAGTTTGATGACTACATTTCTAGAAAAGCTTCAAAAGGTAGACTTTCACATTTAATATTTTTCAAGGAAAGGGATTGGTGAAAAAATATTTTGTATGCATGCTCATTTGACCAAAATGAACCAATTTCCAAAGTGGCAAGTTGGTGGGTTCCAGACAATTTTTTGACAATGGCAGTTTCAGAAAATACTAAGTGAACCACTTTGAGTATTAACAACTTGCAATCCCAATGAATTTATGCTAATCCATTTTATGACCATACTCCCCTATCATAACTCAACATGTTGGTGAATTTTCATGGCTCCGCGAGAAGTTTTGATATGTTTTCCAAGGCGATTTCAGAGGCTGCTTGGCTTGTTTTGGTCATAGTGCAAAATCACTCTATAAGTCATTGAAAACAATAACAAGGGAGATTGCTACATTATGAAAATTGGGTCAAGTTGGTGGTAATAAAATAGGTGGTCAAAATTGGAAGAGATGCCAAATTTGATGCAATTCTCGGATTCAAATGATTGTTCTTTGAAAAGACATGAAACACATGAAAAGTATGGTTAAATAAGGATAATTTTGAAGTAGCTTGGCAAGTTTGTACCTTTCAAAATTAATTATGGAATTGGTGAATCTAGACAAAACGAGATTGATACAATGGGTTCAAAAGGAAAATAGACCTTGTTAAATTTCTATGGCCATGATGAAGTTGGATCTCAATGAACCAATAATACTTCTTGGAAAGCTTAGCAAAAGTAACATCTAAAACAGTTTTTAATTTTTGACAAGAAAAAATTGATTATTGATCCTATATCAAACATCCCCTTAGTTCACCTAGATGTTGTTCAACTTAAACCTAAGATTTAAATGTTGGAGTATTTTCAAATAGCATTTAATCTCATTAGCTTTGGGAATAAGGATGGGAACTCTTTTGATGCCAATCACAGGCCTGGATTTCCAACTTGTTAAGATGGAGAAAATGATAGAGATGAAGGTAACATTGGCTTTGGATGGCTTAAAGTTGAAAGAAGCACTAGAAAAACCTCCCTATATTGTTTTCTTTACTCTTATGTGAGCATCAAGACCTTATATTTCTCATTTAAAAGAGATAGAATTCAGTGTGTGGTTTGCAACATGTGATAGTGAGTCTAGTGCCTTACTTCCAAACTAGGAATTTCTATTATGTATCAATCATATTGATTGCAACTACATGCAATGAGATAAGAAAAAGAGTCTCGAGGAAAATAAGTGTCACCTGCTTTCTATACTGTACCTGCAAATTGAATTCAAAAGATGCCTAAAAGGAAATTGACTTGAATGAGGATGATAGGGAAACCAATGTAAAGAAACATTGAGGAGAGGAGTTGAAGGCGATGAATGTGGATGTTACAATCTTAGGCTTGGATGAAGAAAGAACAAAGAAGGTACCCTCAAATTACATGTTACGCTTTGATGTTGGTGTTACGATGTAGTATTTTTTAACTTCAATACTCCAAAAGCAATACATACTATTGATTAGGTTCATCAAGTTGTATCAAAATTAATAAATACACTCTGTGTGTTCAACCAACTATTAGCTATGGCAAGCCTTCATACACATGGCATTGATGAGAAGAAGATAGAGTTGCACATTGACTACTATAAACATTTGGTTGATGCTGCCAAAGTTCATAGAGAAACAATAGAATGCGTAGTGAGGAAATATAAGCGGAGAACAAGATTGAAGGAGTTCAAACATGAAACTTGTGCCAGCCAAGCTATTAGGGAATGAAATGCTTATTCATTTCAACACAGAAGATTATCTCATTTTTTGAGAAATGGAGCTATGAAAAAATAAATGAAGAAGCAAGTAAATAAAAATTGATCAGTTTAATACACCTAATTCTGCGAGGTTTTGTTTTATTCTTTCAAAATCGAGCTAGAAGCCTGATCTAATCAAAAGGCTAGTGGATTTAAAGGACGTTGTACAATAATTACTAATAAGGGGTTATAAATATAATGAAAATCTTGAAGAAAATACAACAAAGTTGTTAATGATGGTTGGTCTGAGGTTGTGACAGTGTCTCGACAGATGGAATTCCTTGAAATTCGTCCTCAAGCATTATGTGAAACAGCTTGGATAAGTCATTGGCTGCAACAACATCACAATATTATTCTCTTACCATGGCTTCATTCTTGACTCAACATACTTGCCTAATAGTGCTTGTCACTCAATATTATTGAATCTTGTTATTGCAATTTTCTGGAACAAGTCATCTAAGATACCAATACGTAGTCATATTGAGATATTTCCAATATTATCTTTGCATGCTTGATCCAGATGTGTCCTTAAGCATAATGCATGATTTTTTAATTGCAAAATAGGATGTAGAAGATGATGTGGATCTCCATAAGATTGACACAATGAACACATAAACCTAAAAAATAGTGCAAATAAAATTTATCGAAGGGTGAAATTGATTTTAGTAAGATTTAAATCAAAGTCCTCCTGATAGAGTGATGTGCATAAAAAATATACATTGAAGAGATCTGGATATTTCAAAGGGAGTAATTTTTAAGCCCTTCTGATATCTCAAAAATGGGAAGGATGCATGCTTCTTCGAAGAGAAAAGTAGATTTTGGAGTGAGATTATTCAAGGTCTCCTCGAAATCTCGAATGATAGAGAAAAGAATTAGAGAGAGATATGGATATCGAAGGGACATGGTGATAAGTCTCTTCGATCCTTCGATGATGGTAAAACACGAATGATATTTTACTTGCATAAAATGTGGCGGGAACTTTTACCAAATTTATTTTCTCATGAAAACTATGGTAAAAGTATTATTTAGATGGAAGGTAAAAATTTCAAATAGAGATAATTTATTTAAATAATTAAGGTGGAGCGAGATATTATTTTAGGATATAATAATGCAAGGTGGAATTATAAAATATTTTCTCCTAATAAGTTAGAACAAATTAAAATGTTTAGAGTGGATAATTATTTTTACTTAAGGAATATGGTGAGAATGCACAATAAAGTGCAAAGTAGAATATTTTCAATAAGGAAGTTAATTAGAAGTAAAAGTTGTAGAGTGAATAAACCTTTTTCCTCAAAGGATATATTTGGGAAAAAATACAAATGTGAAGTTACCCCTAAAAGGGAAGATAATAATTATTATTAATTTTTATGGGGAGGCAAAGACAATGAATATTAAAGTATTTTAATTTTCCAAAGATAAAATTTAATTAAATGAAGTGTTGCACCAAATAGACATGTGAAGGGTCATAGCCCTAAAAATGCAATGTATATATGTAAGATGGAATCATATTAAAAATAGTCAGAAGGAATTAGGAATCAATAGTTAGATAGGTTGATTAGTTGCTTCAACAAAATACTATGATGTGTATTGCAAAATATTTCGAAGTAATTTAATGGACACAAAGAAGTTTTAATTGAGTGGCTAAATTCTGGTGTCAATTGTTTGTTGATAGTATACAATTATTTGGGTTTCTCAAATCAAGGGTTTTCTTGTTATTTAAATTGGTGTGTTAAACTCAATTTATCAACACACATTTTTTGTTCTTGTGCGATTTAATTAATTTGTTTTTTCAAAAGAATTAAAAATCCTTTTAATAAGTCACATTAATCTCAAAGTATAATTTGGATTAATAAGAAGATCCCTATAATCAATAAAATTATCATATTGTCTCAAGTTTGATTCTATCTTCTTATTCAAATTAGAATTGTATTTGATTTGTTAGGGCACACTTGTTACTTTTGTGTGATTCAATTAACTAGTTACTTCAAAAGGATTAAAACTTCCTATTAATTAATCATAGTAACCTAAAAAGAATCATTTGGATTGACAAGAAGAGTCTGGTAGTTACATCCTTGCACATTTATGTCGGTCATAAAATTCTAAAAGTGTCAAATAGTTCAAACTATATCTAGAAAAGGGTCACATACCATTCACATCTTGACTCCATTAACCTAATAGAAATGGACACTGGTTGTACCCATTTCATTACAAAATTTCATAAAATCTTATTCATACATTCACATTTCCAATTATAGCACTAGGAATAGGAGTAGCTATTAAGTTTTCATCTATTCCACATTTCATTCCACCATTGATAGATCCCTAAAATCAACCAAGTCATACCACTTTCAAATTTGCATCAGTTATCAAGGTTCACCCACCTAGGTTTAGCAAAACCTAAAGTGTAGAGAGTCATCAACCACAAAGGTTAACTCTGTTCGTTAGCCCAAAAACATTGTAAGTCTAATCATAGAGCTTGGCATCCACTTAGAATTTACAACCTACATTTTTGAGACATAACAGATTGGCGACTCTAATAGGGACAAACTTAGAAAAAATATTTGGTTCCAACCTATCCAATTAAAGATTCAATAAAGTTTTGAAATTAGTTTTCAACCAGAGATTCATAATTGTGTTATTTGCACTCCCCATCTGAGTCACACACCTAACAGATTGGAAACTCTATTGGGGAAGCTTAATAAATATTGAATCTAGGCCTTTTTTTCTATAGAGTCATAAAAAAGACACATTTGCATTAACTTGAATTCATAAGGGATTTTGTTGAGGATAAAATCAAGAATAATCTCATTACTACCATTTTCTCACTTTTCAAAAAGTGAGTGGAAACTCTATTAAAAAATTGATGAAGAATGAAAAAACATCTTGGAACTACAACAATTCTAGTCAGAAATAAAAGTTGAAGGTTGAAGTATGTATAACAATTATTCTTTTCCCTATACACATTATGATATAGCTGAAATTTTTTCCAATGAAAGTACTGATCATTATGTACAACAAAACATTTTTGTACCACAAGACTCAAACTAAACAAATGCTTATCCTATTCCTCCTAGTCAAAGACTAGTGATCTACCAAGATCATGAATACAATCAATATGCTAGACATCATCAATATCAAGCCCCTCATCAAAATATTCAGCAATGCCAACCATGTCCATTAAGAAAACTATATGTCTTAGACCTTGATAAACCATTTAACTTCACTAATATCCAAGGCTACCTAAATCATTATCCTACTGAGATTAGAAAATATATCCCTAAATTTTATGGAAAATAATATGAATCAACTCATAAGTATGTACAACAATTTTGGGATTTTATTGAGGACTTTCAGATTTGTCTGAAAGATGTCATTATGAAATGTTTTGCAAGATCTTTGAGGGATGATGTAAGGGAATGGTTTGAAAGCTTACCCATGCAAAGTATATACTTCATGGGAAGATTTCAAAAGGATATTCTTGAGTCAGTATGATAACAATTATGAAGATTATACACAAGCCTTAGGACCTCAGCCTATTCCAACAAACAATGAAATGCCATATGCAAATGTGCAATATCCATTAAAGGATGAGAACAACATTCAAAGTGTAAACGACCCTGTTATCCTAGCCCACACACCTCAATACCTTTTACACCATAGTCATCCCTATATTCATCATCAACAAATGGTACATGTTGTTGACCTTATTTTCTACATTCAGGAAAATATGAACTCTCTTGAAAATATATATCAGAATCAACAGTTTGAGGAAGATGATGAGTATTCACATACTCAAGAAAAATTTCAAGATTCCATCATGAAATCATAGAATTACATATCCCCATTAGATGTATTTTTTGGCCTAAGGGGACATGAAGGATAATCTGGATGTTCTTTATTCAAATTAATGGTGAATATCTTTATGCAAATACCTCTTGGTTCTCAACCCGATGACTCCATGAGAATTCAACAATTTATGAGAGCATATGAGCCTAATTCAACTCATTGGACTGAATCATTGAAGCCAGTTACTCTAAACCAGGTGGTTAAAGTGATTATTATCATAGATAAAATTAGGCATGAGGATGCTATCAATGTTGAAACTAATGGTGATGAATATGAAGATGTTGATAAAACAATGCAGCCATTAGAGAAAATATGTGCAAGTAAAGATTTCAATTTTAGATTTGAATGAGGATGTAATTCTAGATGACCAATCTTTCAATTTGGAGGAGGAATGTAATATGGAATAAATTGTTGAGGACATAGTTCTTGAAGAATACATCAACACTGAAGCAAGTGAAGGAGAAAGTCTACTTGACAGTGAACAAGAGACATGTCCATTTACAACTAATGATGACACCATTATGAAGAATAAACATGCACACTTGGAAATGGTTTCAAATTTATTTCAAACCCATTGTCTGATCAAATAACATAAGAAGATCAAATGAAATTTTTCCAAGCAAATGACAGTGCTGATAAAATTATATTTGATATGTCATTATCCAAAGATCTTGAGCATTGTTGTAATAATAAAAAAGGTTAAGAGTACATTATCAATGAGATGGATGAAGAGGCATGTTAACTCAGTAGTGAACAAATTTTAGATTTACTGACAATTGAATATCAGAGATGTACACACTGAAATCCCATCCCCATCATACATTTTCTTTGACAATGAAGGTACTTTGCATGAAAATGATGAGGGAAATATTGAAGCTCATAAAGATCCTATATTTATCTCTATTCAAGAAGGAATATGTAAATCAGACTTGAATATCTTTTTCTCATATGAGAAAGATATTGGTTTGCATATCATGGATAATAAATTTAGTAATTCAAATGTGCATAAGGATGACTGTATAGATTAGGAATTTGTGTTACTACCAATTAGTGATATGGAAGAGATGGAAAGTGTTTTCAGATTTGAGTGTCTTAGAAGATATCAACATGAAAACATTTTAAGACCCATGTGAGAGGCATCTAGGTGATGGAATGAACAACATGGACAAACATGATTGTTTTCCTTCCCATTCACCTAGAAATTATTCCACTAGTTTGTGTCCATGGCCTTGTGGTGATTCCAAATACTTTATGCAGACTTATTATGAAGAGAGACCCAATGATCTTAGCTATATGGTGAACAATAAGTATTTTCATTTTTCAGATCAGCTAGGAGGTCATTTTACAATACATGACAATGAAAATAATAATGAGAAATGTTGCATTGAAAGTGAATACTCTTTGTATTCTAAGATTTTATCACATGATGTTGAAAATTTTCATATTATTCCTAATTATGAACTGCAATATGGTAAAAGAAATATGGACAAAGTTGAACATAGTGTTCTTTTGAAAGTTTCCAATGGCGGATATAGCAGGGTAGATTGCATAAATGTTTTCAAGAGAAATTTGATGAAATCATATCAGAATAAGGTGTATGACAAAGGTATGTTTGGTCCTTTCTTTTGGGTGACCTTCAACCATCATTTATGGTTTAATTTAAAACCATAACAGATTAGGGACAAAGGTGATCTTTTTGAAGATTTATTACCCAATGGATGAAACATTCAGTCTACTCCCTAGAGACCTAGACTCTTACTATGCCCGCAAGGGGCATACATCCCCATAAGAAGCCACTGTTAGAGCTTAAATTTTTTGGAATTTTTTTGGAAAAAATGATATAGAAAATGGACTACAACACTCAGAAATACAGATGTAAAATCTACCTTAGGAACCTACTTTGAAAAATCACAACTTGAAGCCTACTTAGTTTCATGAAAAATCACTTTACAAGCATGTTTATCTACCATATGTTAGTTTGTACACCTGATTTCATCTTCCTATGATCAATTTTCTAAACATTTCAAAGTTCCATGTTGGAGGGTTTTGAAAAGGCTTGTTGGCTGCATAGTGTTAAATCTACAAAAAGGGTCAACTTTGGAGGATAATATCTATCAAATGGATGACCTTCTTGAAAAAATTATTGGTATTTAAAATTTTCCCCATATTAATGTGATTTCATGCCAATTTCTAAGATCCCATCACCTCATTTGATATTTTTTCAAAATCCAAAGCAAATGGATTTTACATAGTTTGATGACTACATTTCCAAAAAAGCTTCAAAATGTCAACTTTGACATTTAATATTTTTTCAAGGGATTGGTGAAAAACCATTTTTCACTCATGCACATTTGACCTAAATGAACCAATTTCCAAAGTGGCAACCTCTAAGGAACATATTTGATATTTTTTCAAAGTGACAAGTTGATGGGCTGTAGATGGTTTTTTTATAGTGGTAGTTTCATAAAATGTTGAGCGGACCACTTTGAGCATTAACAACTTGCAATCCTGATGACTTCATTCCAATCCATTTGACAACCATACTCCCTTATCTTGACTCAACTTTTTGGTGCATTTCCATGGCTCCAAGAGAAGTTTTGATACATTTTCCAAGGTGATTCTACCTGGCTTGTTATGGTCATAGTGCAAAATCACTCTATAGGTCATTGAAAACAATAACAAGGGAGATTGTTACATTTTGAAAATTGGGCCAAGTTGGTGGTGATAAAATAGGTGGTCAAAACTAGCAGAGATGCTAAATTTGATGCAATTCCCAATTTCAAATGATTGTTCCTTGAAAAGACAAGAAACACTTGGAAAGTATGGTTAAAAAAGGATAATTTTGAAGCAACATGGAAATTTTGTACCTTTGGAAATTGATTATAGAATTGGAGAATATCGAAAAAAAGAGATTGCTACAATGGGTTCAAAAGGAAAATAGACCTTGTGAAATTGCTATTTGATCTTGAAACTTATAAGGCTTCCATGATGAAGTTAGATCTCAATGCACTAGTAATACTTCTTGGAAAGCTAAGAAAAAGTAACATCTAAAAGGTTTTTAAAATTCCAACAAGAAAAAATTGATTATTGATGCTATAGAAAACATCCCCTTAGTTCACCTACATGTTGTTCAACTTAAACCTAATATTTAAATGTTGGAGGATCTTCAAATAGCATTTAATCTCATTAGCTTTGGAAATAAGGATGGGAATTATTTTGATGCCAATCACAAGCTTGGATATCCAACATTTTAAGAGATACCTAGAGAACTACATGCAATATTAACAAAGGGATACAATTCATTGACACATGGCGGGAGTATAAAAGTAGAAACTACATAAGTAAACCATGGAGAAAATGGTAGAGATGAAGGTAACATCGGATTTGGATGGCTTAAAGTCGAAAGAAGCACTGAAACAACCTCCCTATATTTTTTTTCTTTACTCTTATGTCAGCATCAAGAAATTAGATTTCTCATATAAAAGAGACAAAGTTTAGTGTGTGGTTTGTAGCACACGATAGTGAGTCCAATTCCTTACTTCTCAACTAGGATTTTCTATTCTATATCAATCATATCAATTTCAACTACACACAACAACATAAGAAAAAGAGTCTTGAGGAAAATAATTGTCACTCGCTTTCTATATTACACATGTAGATTGAATTCAAAAGATGCCTAAAAGGAAACCAACATGAATGAGGATGATAGGGAAACCAATGCAAAGAAACCCTAAGGAGAAGAGTTGAAGGCGATGAATGTGGATGTTACAATCTTAGGCCTTGATGAAGAAAGAACAAAGAAGGAACTCTCAAATTACATGTTACGCTTTTTTGTTGGTGTTACAATGTAGTAGTTTTTAACTTCAACTCTCCAAAATCAATACATACTATTGATTAGGTTTCTCAAGTAGTATCAAAATTAATAAATACACTCCATGTGTTCAACCAACTTTCAGCTGTGGAATGCCTTCATACACATTGCTTGGGTGAGAAGAAGATAGAGTTGCACATTAACTATTGTAAACATTTGGTTGATGTTTCCAAAGTTCATAGAGAAATAGTAGAATGTGTAAGGAGGAAATACAAGTTGAGAATGAGATTGATGAAGGAGTTCAAACATGAAACTTGTGGAAACCAAACTATTATGGAATGAAATACTTATTCATTTCAACATAGAAGATTATCTAATTTTTTGAGAAATGGAGCTATGAATAAATAAATGAAGAATCAAGTAAATAAAAATTGATTGGTTTAATACACCTAATTTTTTGACTTTTTTTTTAATTCTTTCAAAATTGAGTTGGAAGCTCGATCTAATCAAAACGCCCACAGATTTAAAGGATGTTGTACAATAATTACTGATAAGTGGTTGGAAATATATTGAAAATCTTGAAGAAAATATAGCTCAGTTGTTAATGATGGTTGGTCCCAAGTTGCGACAGTGTCTCGGTAGATGGAATTCCTTGAAAGTCATCCTCAAGCATTGTGTGAAACATTGGATATGTCATTGGTTGTGACAACTTCACAATATTATTCTCTTAACATGGCTTCATTCTTGGCTCAATATACTTGCCTAATAGTTCTTGTCACTTGATATTATTGAAGCTTGTTACTACAATTTTCTGAAATGAGTCATCGAAGACACCAATACGTAGTCATATTGAGATATTTCTAGTATTATCTTTGAATGCTTGATCCAGATGTGTCCATAAGCATAATGCATGATTTTTTAATTGAAGAAAAGGATGGAGAAGATGATGTGGATCTCCAAAAGATTGACATGATGAACACATTAACCCTAAAAGCTAGTGCAAATAAAATTTATTGAAGGGATAAATTGATTTTGGTGAGAGTTAAATCAAAGTCCTCTTGATAGAGTGATGGACATAAAAAATATACATCAAAGAGACCTGAACATTTCAAAGGGAGTAATTTCTATGTCCTTCTGATATCCCAAAAATGGGAAGGGCTAATGCTTCATCAAAGAGAAAAGTAGATTTTGGAGTGAGATTATTCAAGGAATCCTTGAAATCCAGAATGATAGAGAAAAACATTTGAGAGAGATATGGATATCAAAGGGATAGAGTGATAAGTTTCTTCAATCCTTCAATGACAGTAAAACATGAATGATATTTTACTTGCATAAAATGTGGTGGACAATTTTACCAAATTTCTTTTTTGGTGAAAAATATGGTAAAAGTATTATTTGGATAGAAGGTAAAATTGCCAAACAGAGATTTATTTAAATAATTAAGGTAGAGCGTGATATTATTTTGGGATATAATAATGCAAGGTGGAATTATAAAATATTTTTACCCAAGAAGTTAGCACAAATTAAAGGGTTCGGAGTGGGAAATTATTTTTACTTAGGGAATATGGTGAGAATGCACCCTAATAAAGTACAAAGTAGAATATTTTCATCAAGGAAGTTAATTAGAAGTAAAAATTTTGGAGCAAATAATCATTTTTCCTCAAAGGATACATTTTGGAAAAAATACAAATGTGAAATTACCAGCAAAAGGGAAGATAATAATAATTATTAATTTTCATGAGGAGGCAAAGACATTGAAGATTAAAGTATTTTAATTTGCTGAAGACAATTAATTAAATAAATATTTGCACTAGAAAGACATGTGAAGGGTCATAACCCTAAAAATGCAATGTATATATGTAAGATGAAATCATATTAAAAATCATCAATAGGAATTAGGAATTAGTAGTTAGATAGGTTGATTAGTTGGTTCAGCTAAATACTATGATGTGTATTGCAAAATATTTTAAAGTAATATAATGGAAATGAAGAAGTTTTAACCAGGTGGCTAAATTCTAGTGTCAATTGTTTGTTGATGGTATACGATTATTTAGTTGTCTCCAATCTAGTGCTTTCTTATTATTTAAATTGGTATGTCAAACTCAATTTATCAAGGCACATTTACTGTTCTTGTGTGGTTTAATTAATTGGTTTCTTTGAAAGAATTAAAAATCCTTTTAATAAGTCATAGTAATCTTGGAGTATCAGTTGGATCGATAAGAAGAGCCCTATAATTGATAAAATTATCATATTGTCTCCAGTTTGATTCTATATTGTTATTCAAATTAGAAGTATATTTGATTTTCCATGACACACTTGTTTCTTTTATGTGATTCAGTTAACTAGTTCCTTTAAAAGGATTAAAAATTCATATTAATTAATCATAGTAACCTGAAAAGAATCATTTGATCGATAAGAAGAGTCTGGTAGTTACATCCTTGCATGCTTATGCCAATAATAAACTTCTAAAAGTGCCAAATAGTTTGAACTGTATCCAAAAAAGGGTCACATCCCATTCACATATTGACTCCATTAACCTAATAGAATTAGACACTATTCATACCCATTTCATTACAAAATTTCATAAAATCTTATCCATGCATTCACATTTCCAATTACAACACTAGGAGTAGAAGTAGCTATTAGGTTTTCACCTATTCCATATTTCATGCCACTGTGGATTGATCCCTAAATTCAACCAAGTCATACAAATTTCAAATCTACATCAGTTATCAAGGTTCACCCGCCTAGGTTTAACAGATCCTGAAGTACAGGGAGTCATCAACCATAGGTTAACTCCATTCGTTAGCCCAAATATGTTGTAAATTTGATGATAGAGTCTGGCATCCTCTTAGGATTTACAACCTACATTTTTGAGACCTAACAACCCTCACCCATGTACTAGTTTGGTAGGCTTGATGTCGATGTCATGTTCTTGTATCTTGGGAATCCTATTACCACTTTTCACACCAAATTCCTATTGCATTAAGATGGAATTGATAGTTGAATTTCGAACCAATGCTTTGACATGGATGTTAAGGATGCAAATCCTAAAATACTTCATTGTGTTAACCACAAAGAAAGCATGTTTCTCCATTTGGGAATATTTTAGTTTATGAGCCTTCAAAGGATAACTCATGAACACAATTGGGTATTCAAAATCCTCACTATTCTCCTACACCAAGATCACTAAGAGTGTATGCGTGGATGCATAATTGTACATGATAAATTCCTTCATGTAGTCTAGATATCCTAACAATAGTGCATGACCAATAGCCTCTTTGATATCATCAAATGCAACTTTCCCTTTTATAGTCCAATGATATGTGGAAGTTCCTTCCATCTTATTAAAAATATGATGAGTTTTCCCTATGAAATCAAGTACAAATTTTTGCACAAAGTTAACCTTTTCAAAGAAGGAATGAACTGCTTTATTACTTAATGACAAAGTAAGAGATCAGATACTCTTGACCCTTTTAGGATCAATTTTAATACCTTCCTTGGACACAATGTGACCAAGAAGCTTACCCTTTGTAATGCCAAAAATTGTTTTTTTGGGATTTAAGGAAGTTTCATGTTGTCAGCACCTCTCCAAGATTTTCCTCAAGTGGTTGAAGTGATCTTCATGCTTCTTCAAAAAAAATTTAAGGTCATCAAGATAAACTACAATGAACTTACCCATTACATTTCAGAAAGCCAAATCCATTGCATGCTAGAATGTGGCACAAACATTGATAAGACAAAAAGGCATTCTATTTTACACAAAAGTACCCCATGGAATTGTAAAGGAAATCTTATGCTAATCATCTAGACTAACCTCTATTTGATTGTAACCAAAGAAACCATCTAACATAGAAAGCATCTTGGATCTAGTCACCATTTGCAGAACTTAGTCCATCACTAGAAGAGGATAGTTTTCTTTTAGTGACAACTGATTTAGATTTTTGAAATCCACACATACACGAATTTCATCATTATTTTTACAAACATGAATAATATTGGCTATCCACATTGAATGGTGGATAGAAAATATGATTCGTGCATTAAACTTTTTATGTATTTCTAAAAGGATAGTTCCAAAAATCTTGGGTTTGTATTGCCTTTGTTTCTGCTTGTAAGGAAATGCACTTGCTTTGAGTGGAGTCTCATGTTTCACCTCTTTTGTATGGAAAGACCTCAAATCTTCATAAGAATATGCCAACACATCCATGTATTTCCATAGTAATGCAAAAAATTCATCTTTTTATTCGACAGTGCAACACTTTCTAATATTCGCGATTTTAGTATCTACTTCAGTTCCCAAGTTGATTTGCTCAACTTCATTTGATGCATCAAAATTTGATTATTTCTTTTTGACATAATAGTCATGCTTGTCAAAAATTCTTTCAAGGGATACCAACACCTTGGGAATTTTATTCCCTTTAAGCTAAAGAAACTCTTCACCTATGACTAGATCAACTTCAAAGATAGATTCTTGGGGTGGAGAATCATTACCTTATAGATTCTTGGGGTGGAGAATCATTACCTTCAAATTACACCTCATTAAATTCTTTTCCTTTTCCAAAAAGGTAACAATCTAATGATCATCATTGAAAATCTTCCAATTTTCTGAGTTGTCAAGAGCACTTGGGAGGAAAACAAACTTGATGGTATAAGTAGGACTATAAAAATATTTGTATGGTATCAAGAGAATGGTTGAAACTACTAAGGAATCAACTCTATCATTATACTCTCTTAGAACTACAAAAATATCAAAGGAATCAAACTCCTCAATGCAATAGAAAATGAGATTGTGGTAATGCCTAAGTTTTTCATTCTTAGTTTGCTAAAAATTCCTTATTTGGTAGACTACCAGCTTAGCATCACATTGAGCATGAAGATTCTTGATTCCTTTCTTACTTGCAACTTTCATACCTAATAACAAAGCTTCATATTTTGTTGTGTTATTAGTATTATCAAACTATAATTAGAAAGCAAAAGGAAAGATTTTTCCTTTTGGAGATTCAAAAACAATCTCGACTCTTGAACCAATGGAAGAACAACTACCATCAAACTCTATTACCCAAACATCATTTGGATCACAAAGGCTTGTAGTTTCAAAATTTGTAACTTCATCATTTGATGAAGCTTCATAATCTATGAAGGAAAAATCATAGAAAGATGATTCATTTTTAGGAGAAGATGAGTAGAAAATTTCCAACTCTTGCTTTGTATTTCTTGATGAAGATTCGACATCCTCATTAGTCTATAAATAATAAGTACAAACACTCAAAGAATCAAATAAAATTTGATCTCTTGGATCATCAGACTTAGTCATTGAAAATTTGGAATCCCTTTCAGGAACCAACTTTTGCATCACACCCTTTATAGGCATCCTAGCCTTTGACATGTCCATGTTGAGTTCTCCTACATATTTAAAAAAATTACATCTGAGTAGAATACCATAGGATGCTAGAACATCTTCTACCAAGACTGTCATCTTGATCTTCTTCTTTGGATATGCAACAAATGCAAATTGTGCATCCTTAATCTACTCGATCAAAGGTACTTGCTTGTTCTCCATAGAGAAACAATGAAAAAAAATTTTCATGAGATTCAAACCCAATGTAGTAGCTACCCTGGTAGGCATAACATTATCAAATGCATCAGATTCTATAACAAAATTTCTCAACTTAAAGCCATTTACAAGCAAGTAAATATAGAATGGGTCAATCCTTCTAGAGGTAGTTGGAGGAACAATAACTAAGCTATTCTAAGGAGGCTTAGGCTTTGTAAAAACAAGAAAATTTGAAGAGGAATCCCTACTAGGGGTAATTCCTTTTTCTCTAACAAAATTGACTAGCCTGTCAAATTGATTGGGATTAGCCTTGAAGTATTTGGCTTTAAACATTTGGATTTTTGTCCTCTTTTCATGGTCAATGATGTCAAAATCTTGGAAATAACTTTGCAAAGAAGATAGAGTAACTTCATTGATGGGTTTAAAACAAAAAGGACATTGGTCTTAGTGACTTGGATATTGGCTTTTGGTATTGAAGGAATTGCAAGAGGACGAGGAGCACTAGTTGTTTATTTGTTGTATCTTTAGGTTGCTAAGGCAAAGGAGATTCTCTTTTTACAATAGTTACTGGTGGATTTCCCTTTGCTTTTGAAGCATTGACTTGAACTTGATCAAGTTGATTTTGTTACAACTATGTGAAAACAACATATGTATTAGTTACTAACTCCTTATCATCAGATTCATTCACCAATTGCAAATAATCAATGTTTGAGTCACCATTTGGATCTACTTCCTCATCTTGGAATAGATCAACATTTTCCTCCATGGGATATTTTAGTTGTGCATACTCATCCTACTCAACTTCATAATACCCCATAGTTGCATTGGTAGGTGGAGCTTCTAGAGCAAGCCTTCCTTGCAGCACAAGAAGACGTTCCAATTTTTGTTTTTGGAATAATTGGATGAATTTGGGAAAGTCCTTCTAGGAACATCCTTGTAGGAATTATTTGAAGCTTGCTTCTTCAAGGCCAACAACTCATTTGCTAACCTTTGTACCATGGGATCCTCAAATTTGGAGTTCTTATTTGAAGATAAAGAATTTGATGCTTTCCCTCTTCTATTAGGTTTCATCCTTATTTTTCCAACAAGTATCAAATCATCTTCAATGCTTGTAGCTAGCTATTGAGCAGCTTCAAGATTAGGTATGACTACCCTACACAACAAGAAGATTACCTTTGAGTTACATATTAATGAAAAAACACTTAATATTATGGGTTGTCGGTTTATTGTTTGTAGGAATCCTTGTTACCGAATTTTTAAACTTGTCCACAAACTCACGCATGGGTTCATGTACCTCTTTCCTTGTCATTGTGAGCTAACCTAACAAGGCATGTGCATATTCAATAGGTTTGAACCTTTCTTAAAACTTAGCATGAAGAGTGTTCCAATTATTAACGACACTAGGAGAAAGATCATAGAACCACTTAGTAGCTACTCCTTGCAAGGTCTCAATGAACAACCTTACTACAACATCCCCATGCTCAATGCCAAGTACACCACAAACAATATAGAAAGTAGAGATGTGTTCATCAGGATGTTGCTTGCCATTATCATAGAATGTTGGGATGTTCTTTCATGAAACACACGGAAGCTCATGTAAAGGAGCCACCAAATTAAGAGGGCCAAAATATTTACCCCAAGGTCTAGTAGATGGAGGCAGAGGTTGAGCCATAGTGATTTGAAAATAGGTATTTGAACTGGAACTCTATGAAAAATAGAAGATTTACATGGAAGTGGTGATCTTAATATTTGTTAAGGATAACTTGCAATACATTGTAATAGTGACCTTGCTTGTGGAGGACTAGAAAGAATTTTATGACACTACAACAACTCAAAAAATGGATCCACCACACCTTTTGTCCTTTGACCCCATGTATAACTTCTGTTTTCTAGAATGAAGACTTGGAAAGAAAATGAAAATAAACAAAATAAGAGATATACAAAAACTTACAATAAGACACTGAAGTACTCGCCCACTTCAATCAAAAGTGTGAGGCTTTGATTGCATGTTGTGTTCCCCAATGGAGTCACCAAAAAATTATTTGGTGAAAATTTTGTAATCTCTTTATAGATTACAAAACTTGAATTTCAACCATAGTTATTATGAGATACAATCTCTCCTCTCAAAAAGGGGAAGCTCCCTTCTTATTGCTTACAGGAATGAAAGTACACCATTCTACATTTAAAAATATATACACTATTCTAACCATGGGGGTGTGTTACATTCATGATTCTCTCTTCTTTTAGATAATATGTTTACAATGTTCCACTTTAATACTTTGTGATGCTTTTCAACACTAAGTAAAAACTAAAGCTATAATTTCCAATATTCTTAATTTGTCAAAGTATAATCTATGAATACTATTTAACTAAAGGTTCGAAGCTTGAAAACCAATGAAATCACAAAGTATTTCAATTATTTTCAATAATGAGTTCTTCAGTAAAGTAACCAATGATGCAAACGAAGCACGAAGTCTTCCAATATACAACACAAATAGATCCATGAATAGAATGAATAATTTCAAGCATAAAGTCTTCAAAATAATTCACCAAAAAGATATTCATATCACATAAACAATTCCAAGTAAATGATATAGCACAAAGTCTATAAAATCCAACTTGGACTCCCTCCAATCATAATTAATAAAATTTTGATAATCCAATCATATAATAAGGTAAATTAATGTGAAAGATGTAAGAACATTCACATTCATTCAAATTTGATCCAACACAAAGTTTGGTATTCAAGTTTGGCTTCTTTATTGATTGAATAGAGTATCACAATATGAACTCAAAGTATTAAAATCGCTTTACAATTGAGCATCAATTTGTTGCAATAGATTAAAGACCAAAAAAATACAATAGAGCTTGTTAGCTCTCAAAAACGTAGGTAAGACTACCTCAAGAGGTTTCCAATCTCTTGATACATTTCAGGGTAACAAACAAGGCCAAATGATTTAGACCTTCTACTCTTCATGTGTTGCTAGACCTAGGTGGGTATACCTATATGAATTAAGTAGACTTAAAGTTGTATGACTTGATTGATTTGATGGATCTATTACGATGGCACAGAGAGTAATAGATGAAAGCTTACACACTACTCCTACTCCTAATATTAAACTTGAGATGTGAATGTTTTAATAAGACTATATAAAATTCTAAGGTGTGAATGGTGTGACCAGTGTCTACTTTTGTTGGGCTAATGGAGTCAAGATTTGTATAATTGGTGAATTGCTTAATGGCTATAATTCAAATTGCTTGACACTTGTGACTGTTTACAGCTTGTGTAAATGTGCAAGAGTGTAATTACCAAGTTCTTCTTAATGATCCAAATGTCCTTTTCCACATTACTGTGATTAATAGAAAGGATTGAATCATGTCTTGCAAGAACCAGTTAATTGAACCACACAAGAGCAACAAATGTGCTTTGAAAAATTCAAGAATATCCTTGATATTTCAATTTAAATAATCAGGAAATGACAACCTTGGAGACAACCAGATAATTTTTTCAATAAATTTGAGAAAAAATTGACACCATTATTGGATCACTAGATAAATATATTCTTCTCCATTATATAATTTTGAAAGATTTTAAAATACATATCATGATGTTTTATTTCAGCAACTATTCAAACTACCAAATATCTAACCTACTGCTTATTTCTCCTAATTCTAATCCCTCTATTTCATTACCGAAACAAATATTTATACATCAAAACTCGAAAGGACATCTCCTTTCAAAAATATCATAGTTTTAACAACAACAGATTAGATGATAATAGAGCTCTGTTAAGTCACAAATGAGTTTTAGATAGGTGATCCAAATAATCTTGGCATTCGTATGTATCCACATCTCCAACTTCATTAAGGATTGTGATCTCCATCTTTATCATCTTCTCATTTTGCTCGCTCGCCATTAATGTGTTAGATGGAACACGAGTGAAGTGTCTTTTCAAAACTCATACTATCACATCAAATGTATTGTCGATGAGACACTTTCAAATCTGGGGCAATATATTTTACAACGTTCATTAAACCTTTCATCAAAACATTCGGTAGTCTCCCCGACATGCTGAAGTATTATTGATAGCAATCCTTTATGTATATAATTGTGACATTTTAAGTTGGGGAGATGTTCCGTAGATTACATTATGTCTTACCGATATACACCCCTTGATACTTTCTGGTTGCCGAGACGCAATTACTTTCTCACTGATAAAACACATTCAGCGAGACATAGGATTCGACAAGACTACAAAAATTCATCTTGATAATCATTGATAGAGTCCCCTAACACTTTGTCAGTAAGACCTTATGCATTCGGTAAGACTTTACTCCAATGATATTTATTTTGGTCGATATGTTTCCTTGTGCGTCGGTTGGTAAGACATATATGAGTTCCCTTTGACTTATTCTGATGATAAATGTCTTGTCAATATGATTTTTCTATCGTCAAGACAATGAATTATGTCCTACCGATATGTGCTTGCAAATGAATTCCGATCGGTGTGACATCTTTGAATTCTTGCCAATAGACTACAACAGATATACATTAGTAAAAAATGCATTATGGATTGGTGAGACCTTGACCCTCTCTCACCAATATGGATTATACAGTGAAATATTTAGGGCTAGATAGATTTCCGTGAGACCACATGACAAAGTATGAGAAAAAATATTATGGGAAGAGGATTTTTGTGTTTATGGTGAGGATTATTTTGGAAACTCATGAATATAATTAGCTGTAAAATTTTCAAAATTTTACAATTCTAACAGTGGCTCTGTTTGGGGATGAATGATTGTGAGATCATTGCAAGGATCCAGATTTCTAGGAAGAGCAGACCATATAATTTATCTATAAAGCAATAGATTTAAACTCCCTTTTTTGTGATGAACTGTTATGGTTTTCTAAAAAATATTCATCACAGCTGATGGCACAAGGCAACCAAAATAATTGTCTTTATTTTCCCTTGTCAAATACCTTTCTCTATTTTGTTTTCATCAATTTCTTTTTAAGAACACTTATGCAATCAGCCTTGCCACTATCATTGAAAACCTTCAGATGATCATTATGTTTAGCTTGACCCAGATTCCTTTCACCATCTTGCAATTCATAGTCTTTATCATCATGAAATAAATGTCTTCCATCTTCACCATACAATGTGTGTGCATATTCAATGCAACATTTCTCATTATTCTGCTCATTATCATATATTGCAAAATGATCTCTCGACTGTAGTAAGAATTCATTATCAGAATGCTTCTTATGTAAATATGAGAATTCTATCATATCAACATTTTTTGAAATAATCAAATTTGAAAGATCTTTTACTTCCTCCATATCACTGATTAAAAATGAGACAAAATTCTAATCCACACAAACATCATCATGAATATTTAAATCAACTAATGTTGGAAATGAATTTTATGAGTCTTGATGTGTATATTTTATATACTCCATTTCTAGTAGATCTAAGTTTTGCTCACTGTTGAGTGAATATGCTTCATCATCCACCATACTGCTATTGTGTTCTTTATTCTTCTCATCATCAAAAAATGGTGGCTCAAATATGTTGATCTCATATTCATTTTTCTCACAACTTGGTACATTACTTTGATTATCAGAAAATACTTCTTTTTTTAACACAAAGTGGATTTGAAAACACATAAAATTGGTTTTCTGGGATACCTTGGCAAAATCTCATTTGATCATCTTCTATCTTTTCATCATACAATGGATTTGAAAAAAATTTAAAACCATTTTCAGATGTACAAACCTCTTCTTCATCAACTGTGTCTTCATGGCTTGCAACTGCAGCTAGAGGTTTCATTTGCTCACTATCAAATGAACTTGCCTCTTCAATTACTTCTTCATCCTGATTTACATAAGAGCTACAAGAATCACCTTGCTGCAAATCAGAATCCACAGGTTCATCTTCACAATCTGAATATTCATTGGATTCCTCATAACATGCACTATCACAACCTGTTATGCAGGAAAGAATTTCAATATCTTCATCTTCCTCATGCAGGCTATCATAGGAATTGTTTTCATCTGCACGTCTCATCTTCCATCTGTTGCACTATTTGATCAATTTCATCATTAATGATGTCACCATTCTCTTCATACATTTTCTTATCTACAATATCAGTCCACTCATCTGCCATTCTGTGAAACAACGAGTGCCTAGATTCTCCTTCATATCTCCTTATGTCAAGAAATGCATCTAATGGATAAATTCTACATTCTAATTTTGTGATGGAGTCATGGCTTTGAGTATGTACATACTCAGCTTCTTCTTCTTCGAATTGTTGATTCTAGCATACATATTGCTACAAGCTTATATTTTTTTGAATCTCTAATAACCCATGGGAACCCCAATTTGGTGCAGATAGATTTCCATATTTCTCAAGAAATTTATCCTGAAATCCTTGGAGAGAATGAATAGAAGCTATTGGTAGGCTATTAAACCAATCCCTAGCTTCATGAATGAGTGACATCATGAATAGCCTCATATGTAAATCCTCATAAGTTATATCGAAATCTTGGATGAAAGCATTGAAATTCCTCAAATGATCTTCAATAGTAATTGCACTACTCCCTATAAACCTAGGGACAAGACTTCTCCAACTGCTATCCATAGGGTAAGGGTAAAATTGAAACCCTGTTAAATCAAATTGCCTAATTATTGTTGTGAATTCTTGAGGGGGAGGATTAGGTGGATGTTGATACTAGTACAATAGATTATTGTATTGTGTATGAGAATGTAGCACATATTTTTGACCATGAGGTGATTGTGGTGAATATATATTATGTTGTGCATGATATGCATTAATTGCATTGTGAAGTAATGCTCTCTTGCTCTAAACTTCTATTTTCAATTTTTTTAGTTCATCTCTGAACACATTCAAAGGTAATTCCCAAAGGTTGTCATGCATTTTTCATCAAAAATTTACTAGAGTCGCCACTCACTTTCTTAAAAGTGAGAAAAATGAAATTATTCTTGATTTACCCAGTGGAGTCACTTTTCCTCAAACTTCTAAACTATGAATTTCTCCTCAATGACTCTGATGGTCTTCAACTGAATATTCTGAAATATCACCCTAGTATAGTCGCCAATTTGTTAGCTCTCAAAAATGCAGGTAAGAATACCTCAAAAGGTTTCCAGTCTCTTCATACGTTTTTGGCTAACAGACAAGGCCAAATGATTTAGACCTTCTACTCTTTAGGTGCTGCTAGACCTAGGTGGGTATACCAACATGAATTAAGCAGACTTAAAGTTGTATGACTTGATTGATTTGATGGGTCTATTATGATGGCATAGAGAGTAATAGATGAAAGCTTATAGACTACTCCTACTCCTAATATTAAACTTGAGATGTGAATGTTTTAATAAGACTTTATAAAATTCTAAGGTGTGAATGGTGTGACGAGTGCTTACTTCTGTTGGGCTAATGGAGTCAAGATTTGTATAATGGGTGACTTTCTTAATGGCTATAATTCAAATTGCTTGGCACTTGTGACTGTTTACAACTTGTGTAAACATGCAAGCGTGTAATTACCAATTTCTTCTTAATGATCCAAATGTCCATTTCCAAATTATTGTGATTAATCGAAAGGATTTAATCTTATCTTGCAAGAACTAGTTAATTGAACCACACAAGAGTGGCAAATGTGCTTTGATAAATTGAACAATATCCTTGATATTTCAATTTAAATAATTAATAAATGACAACCTTGGAGACAACCAGATAATGTTTTCAATAAATTTGACAAACAATTGGCACCATAATTGGATCACTAGATAAATATATTCTTCTCCATTATATAATTTTAAAAGATTTTACAAAACATATCATGATGTTTTATTTCTACAATTGTTCAAACTGCCAACTATCTAACCTACTGCTTATTTCTCCTAAATCTAATCCCTCTATTTCGTTACTGAAACATATATTTATACATCAAAACTCGAAAGGACGCATCCTTTCAGAAATATCATATGTTTTAACAACAGATTATACAATAGTCAAGCTTTGTTAAGCCACACATGAGTTTTAGATAGGTGATCCAAATAATCTTGACATTCATATGTATCCACATCTCCAATTGCATTCTAGATTGTGATCTCCATCTTTATCATCTTCTCATTTTGCTCGCTCACCATTAATGTGTTAGCTGGAGCATGAGTGAAGTCTTTTTTTGAAACTCATACTATCACATCAAATGTATTTTTGTTGAGACATTTTCAAATGTGGTGCTATATCATTTACAATATTCATTAAACCTTTCATCAAAACATCCTGTAGTCTCCCCGACACTGTGAAGTCTTACTAATATTAATCCTTTATGTATATCACTGTTACATTTTAAGTAGGGGAGATGTTCCATAGATTACATTATGTCTTACCGATATACACCCCTTGATACTTTCTGGTCACTGAGATGCAATTAATTTCTCACCGATAAAACACATTTGGCAAGACATGAGTCGGAAAGACTACAAAAATTCATCTCAATAATCATTGATAGAGTCCCCTAACACTTTGTCGGCAAGACCTTATACATTCGGTAAGACTTTACTTCAATGATATTTTCTCTGGCTGATATGTTTCCTTTTGTATTGGTCGATAAGACATATATGAGTTCGCTATGACTTATTCCGATGATAACTCTCTTGCCGATATGATTTTTTTGTCATTGAGATGATGAATTATGTCCTGCCGATATGAGCTTGCAAATGAATTTTGATCGGTGTGACATCTTTGAATCCTTTCCGATAGACTACAAAATATATACATTAGTAAAAAATGCATTATGCATCAGAGAGACCCTTACCCTCTCTCGCCGATATGGATTATACAATGAAATATTCAAGGCTAGATAGATTTCTATGGGACCACATGACAAAGTATGAGCATAAATATTATGGGAAGAGGATTTTTGTGTTTATGGTGAGGATTTTCAAAATTTTACAGTTCTAATATTGGCTCTATCTAGGGATGAATGATTGTGAGATCATTGCAAGGATCCAGATTTCTAGGAAGAGTAGACCAAATAATTTATCCATCAAGTAGCAGATTCAAACTCCCTTTTTGTGATGAACTATTATGGTTTTCTGAAAAATATTCAATAGAGCTAATGGCACAAGGCCACCAAAATAATTGTCTTTGTTTTCCCCTATCAAATACCTTGCTCTATTTTGTTTTCATTAAATTATTTTTAAGAACACTTATGCAATCAACCCTCCCACTATCATTGAAAACCTTCAGATGATCATTATGTTTAGCTTGACCCAAATTCCTCTTACCATCTTGCAATTCATATTCTCTATCATCATGAAGTAAATGTCTATCATCTTCACCATACAATGTGTGTGCATATTCAATGCAACATTTCTCATTATTCTTCTCATTATCATATATTGCAAAATGATCTCTCGACTGTACTAAGAATTCATTATCAGAATGCTTCTTATGTAAATCTGAGAATTCTATCATATCAACATTTTTTGAAATAATCAAATCTGAACGATCTTTTCCTTCCTCCATCATTGATTAGAAATGAGACAAAATTATGATCCACACAACCATCATCATGAATATTTAAATCAATTAATGCTAGAAATGAATTTTTTGAGTCTTGATGTGTATATTTTATATACTCCATTTCTAGTAGATATGAGATTTTCTCACTGTTGAGTGAATATGCTTCATCATCCACCATACTCCTGTTGTGTTTTTTATTCTTCTCATCATCAAAAAATGGTGGCTTAGATATGTTGATCTCATATTCATTTTTCTCACAACTTGGTACCTTACTTTGATTATCAGAAAATACTTCTTTTTTAACACAAAGTGGATTTGAAAACACATAAAATTGGTTTTCTGGCATATCTTGGAAAAATCTCATTTGATCATCTTCTATCTTTTCATCATACAATGGATTTGAAAAAAAATTAAAACCATTTTCAGATGTACAAACCTCTTCTTCATCAACTATGCCTTCATGGCTTGTAACTGCAGCTGGAGGTATCATTTGTTCACTATCAAATGAACTTGCCTCTTCAATTGCTTCTTCATCTAGATTTGCATAAGAGTTGCAAGAATCACCTTGTTGTAAATCAGAATCCACAGGTTCATCTTCACAATTTGAATATTCATTGGATTCCTCATAACATGCACTATCACAACCTGTTATGCAGGAAAGAATTTCAATATCTTCATCTTCCTCATGCAGGTTGTCATAGAAATTGTTTTCATCTACACATGTCTCATATTCCATTGGTTGCACTATTTGATCAATTTCATCATTAATGATGTCGCCATTGTCTCCATACCTTTTCTTATCTACAATATCAGTCCTTTCATCTGCCCTTCTATGAAACAAAGAGTGCCTAGATTCTCCTTCATATCTCCTATGTCGAGAAATGCATCTAATGGATGGATTCCACATTCTAATTCTGTGATGGAGTCCTGGATTTGAGTATGTACATACTCAACTTCTTCTTCTTCTAATTGTTGATTCTGGCATACATATTGCTGCAATTTTTGATTTTTTTGAATCTCTAATAACCCATGGGAAGCCCAATTTGGTGTAGACAGATTTCCATATTTCTCAAGAAATTCATCCTAAAATCCTTGGAGAGAATCAGTAGAAGCTATCAGTAGGCTATTAAACCAATCCCTAGCTTCATGAATGAGTGACATCATGAATAGCCTTATATGTAAATCCTCATAAGGTATATCCAAATATTGGATGAAAGCATTGAAATTCCTCAAATGATCTTCAATAGTAATTTCACTACTCCCTATAAACCTAGGGACAAGACTTCTCCAACTACTATCCATAGGGTAAGGGTACAATTGAAACCTTGTTAAATCAAATTGCCTAATTATTGTTGTGAATTGTTGAGGAGGAGTATTAGGCCGATGCTTATACTAGTACAACAAACTATTGTATTGTGTATGAGAATGTAGCACATATTGTTGACCATGAGTTGATTGTGGTGAATATATTTTATGTTGTGCATGATATGCATTACCTGCATTATGAAGTAATGCTCTTTTTCTCTAAACTTCTATTTTCAATTTGTCTAATTCATCTCAAAGCACATTCAAAGGTAATTCCCAAAGGTTTTAATGCATTTTACATCAAAATTTTACTAGAGTCGCCACTCACTTTCTTAAAAGTGAGAAAAATGAAATTATTCTTGATTTACCCAGCGAAGTCACTTTTCCTCAAACTTCTAAACTATGAATTTCTCCTCAATGACTCTATATGATGGTCTTCAACCGAATATTCTAAAATATCACCCCAACAGAGTCACCAATTTGTTAGCTCTCAAAAAAGCAGGTAAGAATACCTCAAGAGGTTTCCAATCTCTTGATATGTTTTAGGGTAACAGACAAGGAAAAATGATTTAGACCTTCTACTCTTCAGGTACTGCTAGACCTAGGTGGGTATACCTATATGAATTAAGCAGACTTAAAGTTGTATGACTTGATTGATTTGATCAATCTATTACGATGGCACAAAGAGTAATAGATGAAAGCTTACAGACTACTACTCCTAATATTAAACTTGAGATGTGAATGTTTTAATAAGACTTTATAAAATTCTAGGGTGTGAATGGTGTGACCAGTGCCTACTTCTGTTGGGCTAATGGAGTCAAGATTTGTATAATGGGTGACTTGTTTAATGGCTATAATTCAAATTGCTTGTCACATGTGACTATTTACAGCTTTTGTAAAAGTGCAAGAGTGTAATTACCAAGTTCTTCTTAATGATCCAAATGTCCTCTTCCAAATTACTATGATTAATTGAAAGGATTTAATCCTATCTTGCAAGAACCAATTAATTGAACCACACAAAAGCAACAAATGTGCTTTGATAAATTGAACAATATCCTTGATATTTCAATTCAAATAATTAAGAAATGACAACCTTGGAGACAACCAGATAATGTTTTCAATAAATTTTACAAACAATTGACACCATAATTGGATCACTAGATAAACATATTCTTCTCCATTATATAATTTTAAAAGATTTTACAATACATATCATGATATTTTATTTCTACAACTATTCAAACTACCAACTATCTAACCTACTACTAATTTCTCCTAAATCTAATCCCTCTAATTCATTACCGAAACAAATATTTATACATCAAAACTCAAAAGGGCACGTCCTTTCATAAATATCATATATTTTAACAACATTAGATTAGAAGATAGTCAAGCTCTATTAAGCCACAAATTAGTTTTAGATAGGTGATCCAAATAATCTTGACATTCGTACGTATCCACATCTCCAACTGCATTCTGGATTATGATCTCCATCTTTATCATCTTCTCATTTTGCTCGATTGTCATTAATGTGTTAGTTGGAACACGAGTGAAGTCTTTTTTTGAAACTCATACTGTCACATCAAATGTATTTTCGATGAGACATTTTCAAATATGGGGTGATATTTTTTACACATTCATTAAACCTTTCCTCAAAACATCTTGTAGTCTCCCTGACACCCTGAAGTATTACTGATAGCAATCCTTTATGTATATCACTGTGACATTTTAAGTCAAGGAGATGTTTTGTAGATTACATTATGTCTTACTCATATACACCCCTTGATACTTTTTGGTCACCCAGATGCAATTACTTTCTCACTGATAAAACACATTCGGCAAGACTACAAAACTTCAACTCGATAATCATTGATAGAGTCCCCTAACACTTTGTCAGCAAGAACTTATGCATTCGGTAAGACTTTACTCCGATGATATTTAGTCTGGCTGATATGATTTTTTTGATGCTGAGAGGATGAATTATGTCCTGCCGATATGTGCTTGCAAATGAATTCCAATTGGTGTGACATCTTTGAGTTCTTTCTGATAGACTACAACAAATAAACATTAGTAAAAAATGCATTATGGATCAAGGAGACCTTGACCCTCTCTCGCCGATATAGATTATACAATGAAATATTCAAGGCTAGATAGATTTATGTTCGACCACATGACAAAGTCTAAGCAAAAATATTATGGGAAGATGATTTTTGTGTATTATTTTGGAAACTCATGAATATAATTAGTTGTAAAATTTTAAAAAAATTACAGTTCTAAAAGTGGCTCCGTCTAGGGATGAATGATTGTGAGATCATTGCAAGGATCCAGATTTCTAGGAAGAGCAAACCAAATAATTTATCCATCAAGTAACAGATTTAAACTCCCTTTTTTGTGATGAACTATTATGGTTTTCTGAAAAACCTTCACCATAGTTGATGGCACAAGGCCACCAAAATAATTGTCTTTGTTTACCCCTATCAAATACCTTGCTCTATTTTGTTTTCATCAAATTCTTTTTAAGAACACTTATGCAAGAAACCCTGCCACTATCATTGAAAACCTCTAGATGATCATTATGTTCAACCTGACCCAAATTCCTTTCACCATCTTGCAATTCATATTCTCTATCATCATGAAATAAATGTATTTCATCTTCACCATACAATGTGTGTGCATATTCAATGCAGCATTTCTAATTATTTTACTCATTATCATATATTGCAAAATGATCTCTCGGTTGTACTGAGAATTCATTATCAGAATGCTTCTTATGTAAATCTAAGAATTCTATCATATCAACATCTTTTGAAATAATCAAATATGAAAGATCTTTTACTTCCTCCATATCACTGATTAGAAATGAGACAAAATTTTGATCCACACAACCATCATCATGAATATTTAAATCAATTAATGCTAGAAATGAATTTTTTGAGTCTTGATGTGTATATTTTATATACTCCAATTCTAGTAGATCTGAGATTTTCTCACTATTGAGTGAATATGCTTCATCATCCACCATACTACTGATGTGTTTTTTATTCTTCTCATCATCAAAAAATGGTGGCTCAGATATGTTGATCTCATATTCATTTTTCTCACAACTTGGTACCTTACTTTGATTATCAGAAAATACTTTTTTTTCAACACAAACTGTATTTGAAAACACATAAAATTAGTTTTCTGGAATACCTTGGAAAAATCTGATTTGATCATCTTCTATCTTTTCATCATACAATGGATTTGAAAAAAAAATTAAAACCATTTTCAGATGTACAAGCCTCTTCTTCATCAACTGTGTCTTCATGGCTTGCAATTGTAGCTGGAGGTGTCATTTGTTCACTATCAAATGAACTTGCCTCCTCAATTGCTTCTTCATCCTGATTTCCATAAGAGCTGCAAGAATCACCTTGCTATAAATCAGAATCCACAGGTTCATCTTCACAATTTGAATATTCATTGGATTCCTCATAACATGCACTATCACAACCTATTATGCAGGAAAGAATTTCAATACCTTCGTCTTCCTCATGTAGGCTGCAATAGGAATTGTTTTCATTTCACATGTCTCATCTTCCATTGGTTGCATTATTTGATCAATTTCATGATTAATGATGTCACCATTCTCAGCATACCTTTTCTTATCTACAATATCAGTCCATTCATCTACCATAATGCGAAACAAAGAGTTCCCAGATTCTCCGTCATATCAACTTATGTCAATAAATGCATCTAATGGATAAATTCCACATTTTTATTCGGTGATGGAGTCCTGGCTTTGAGTATGTACATACTCAGCTTCTTCTTCTTTGAATTGTTCATTTTGGCATATATATTGCTACAAGTTTTTATTTTTTTGAATCTCTAATAACCCATGGGAAGCCCAATTTGGTGCAAACATATTTACATATTTCTCAAGAAATTGATCTTGAAATCCTTGGAGAGAATCAATAGAAGCTATCGATAGGCTATTAAACCAATCCCTAGCTTCATGAATGAGTGACATCATGAATAGCCTCATATGTAAATCCTCATAAGCTATATCCAAAAATTGGATGAAAGCTTTGAAATTCCTCAAATGATCTTCTAGAGTAATTGCACTACTCCCTGTAAACCTAGGGACAAGACTTCTCCAACTGCTATCTATAGGGTAAGGGTACAATTGAAACCCTGTTAAATCAAATTGCCTAATTATTGTTGTGAATTGTTGAGGGGAATGATTAGGCAGATGCTAATAATGGTACAACAAATTATTGTATTGTGTATGAGAATGTAGCACATATTGTTGACCATGAGATGATTGTGGTGAATATATATTCTTTTATGCATGATATGCATTACCTGCATTGTGAAGTAATGTTCTCTTGCTCTAACTTCTATTTTCAATTTTTTTATTTCATCTCTCAGCACATTCAAAGGTAATTCCCTAAGGTTGTTGTGCATTTTTCATCAAAATTTTACTAGAGTCACCACTCACTTTCTTAAAAGTGAGAAAAATGAAATTATTCTTGATTTACCCAGTGGAGTCACTTTTCTTCAAACTTCTAAACTATGAATTTCTCCTCAATGACTCTATATGATGGTCTTCAACCAAATATTTTGAAATATCTCCTCAGCATAGTCACCAATTTGTTAGCTCTCAAAAACGTAGGTAGGAATACCTCAAGAGGTTACCAATATCTTGATACTCTTTAGGGTAACAAACAAGGCCAAATGATTTAGACCTTCTACTCTTTAGGTGTTTCTAGATCTAGGTGGGTATACCTATATGAATTATGCATACTTAAAGTTGTATGGCTTGATTGATTTGATGGATCTATTACGATGGCATAGAGAGTAATAGATGAAAGCTTATAGACCACTCCTACTCCTGCTATTAAACTTGAGATGTGAATGTTTTAATAAGACTATAAAATTATAAGGTGTGAATTGTGTGACTAGTGCCTACTTCTGTTGGGCTAATGGAGTCAAGATTTGTATAATGGGTGACTTGCTTAATGGCTATAATTCAAATTGCTTGGCACTTGTGACTATTTATAGCTTGTGTAAAGATGCAAGAGTGTAATTACCATATTCTTCTTAATGATCCAAATGTCCTTTTCTAAATTACTATGTTTAATCGAAAGGATTTAATCCTGTCTTGCAAGAACCGGTTAATTGAACCACACAAGAGCAAAAAATGTGCTTTGATAAATTGAAGAATATCCTTGATATTTCAATTTAAATAATCAGGAAATGAAAACCTTGGAGACAACTAGATAATGTTTTCAATAAATTTGACAAACAATTGACACCATAATTGGATCACTAGATAAATATATTCTTCTCCATTATATAATTTTAAAAGATTTTAAAATACATATCATGATGTTTTATTTCAGCAACTGTCCAAACTACCAACTATCTAACTGAATGCTTATTTCTCCTAAATCTAATCCCTCTATTTCATTACCGGAACATATATTTATACATCAAAACTCGAAAGGAAACATCGTTTCGAAAATATCATATGTTTTAACAACAATAGATTAGACCATAATCAAGCTCTATTAAGCCACAAATGAGTTTTAGATAGGTGATCCAAATAATCCCCGCATTCATATGTATCAACATCTCCAAGTACATTCCAGATTGTGATCTCCATATTTATCATCTTCTTATTTTGCTCGCTCATCATTAATGTGTTAGCTGGAACACGAGTGAAGTCTTTTTTTGAAACTCATACTATCACATCAAATGTATTGTTGGTGAGACATTTTCAAATCTAGGGCGATATCTTTTACAATGTTCATTAAATATTTTGTCAAAACATCTTATAGTCCCCCCAACACCCTGAAGTCTTACTGATAGCAATCCTTTATGTATATCACTATGACATTTTAAGTTGGGGAGATGTTCCGTAGATTACATTATGTCTTACCGATATACACCCCTTGATACTTTCTGGTTGTCGAGACACAATTACTTTCTCATCATTAAAACACATTCGGCGAGACATATGAGTCGGCAAGACTACAAAACTTCATCTCGATAATCATTGATAGAGTCCCCTAACACTTTGTCGAGAAGACCTTATGCATTGGGTAAGACTTTACTTCGGTGATATTTAGTTTGCTCGATATGTTTCCTTGTGTGCCAATCATTAAGACATATATGAGTTTGCTATGACTTATTCTGATGATAACTCTCTCGTCGATATGATTTTTCTATCGTCGAGACAATGAATTATGTCCTGCCAATATGTGCTTGCAAATGAATTCCGATCGGTGCGACATCTTTGAATTCTTGCCGATAGACTACAACAGATATTCCTTAGTAAAAAATGCATTATGGATCTGGGAGACCCTGACCCTCTCTCACCGATACAGATTATATAGTGAAATATTTAGGGCTAGATAGATTTATGTGAGACCACATGACATATTATGGGAAGAGGATTTTTGTGTTTATGGTGAGGATTATTTTGGAAACTCATGAACATAATCAGCTGTAAAATTTTCAAAATTTTATAGTTCTATTAGAGTTGTTTGTTATTTATAGGTGAGAGCTAAAAGTTATTCTAGGAAAAAACCTAACACACGTTTGACTTATTCAAACATGATCTCCTTGATTATAGGAGCACATTTCCATTTTTACATGTAGTTACATGAGTACAAAAAGACATGTAAAAATGTCACACCTATTTGCATAAAACATGAGAAAAAGAATGTAAACTAACTATCTCTAGAAATACAAAAAGATTTATGGGTAAAAGCACAAAACTGTGTCACACTTTCGGCCAAATAAATAGTTCCGAGTGAAATATTTTTGGCCGAAAAGGTTTCAACCGAAACCACATGGCCTATTACGTGGCACATAAGTTTTGGCTGAATCCCAAAAAATCAAAATTTTTATTTTCCCGCTTTGAAATTGGCTTTGAAATTCCATTTTTTAATGTGCGAGGTTTCTATAGAAAGGGTTTCGGTAGAAACTGTTTCTATAGAAAGGGTTTCGGCCAAAACCCTTTCTATAGAAACTGTTTCTATCAAAACTATCTATGTGGCATCCTAGTTGGTAGCCAACTCAATTTTTTTCAGAATTTTCTGAAACTTTCAACTTTAGCTAAGAATTTCTTTAGTCAGAATGATTTTTCTGCAACAAAAAAAAAATACCCTTTTGTAGAGCTCAGAGTGTAGAATCCAAATATATAATTTTTTTAATAATTTGATTAGTTTTAATATATTTTATTTTTAAAATAATGCAAGTAGGTTTTTAAAATGAAAAAAAAAAGGCTGATTACAAATTAAAAAAAAGATAGTAAAACTTATTAAAAAAATTTAAATCTATATGGTGCAAAAGAGGAGGGAGTCTTCTTCAAAAGGGTATAATTTTTTTTTTGAAAATGATTAAAAAAATTGAAAATAGTTGACGGCCCATGAAAACTATCAAATTCTGACATGTTTGACTTTAAAACATTATTACGAGAAAAATATACATCAAAATTTGATTTTTTTTTTTCATGCACAAGATATTGAAGTTACCTATTTGGAGAAAAAAAAATTAGGGAGAAATGAATTTGTTTTCAATTTTTTTCTTAACGGCCAGTGAAGTCACTCTTTTCTAAAATTTTCAGCATTCCAAAATCTGACCTTAAATTGAGAAAAACATAATGAACTTTTTTTTTTTTTTTAATTTTAAAAATAACAACAATAAAATTCATAAAAATTTCTATACTTCATTAGTTTACACCATTTCGAAATTCAAAACATAAAGACCACTTTTATGTGCTCGAAGTTCAGAATTTCTTTTGCTGTTGGTTGATTCCTTTATAAAGTGTGACACAGGTTTGTGCTTTTACCCTTATGGTTCCTTGTTTTGGGCTTGGAAATCTTCATAATTCTTCAAGATCTCTTGTATCACTATCTTTTCTAGTCCTGAAGCGTAATCAATAATGGTATGAACCTTAGTGATAGAATTATTTGCAGAAGAACAAACCTTCTTGCATCTATCCAATTTTTTTTTGAGATTTCCCAAGGTCAACTGTACATCGCACAAAGTGTCCATTGAAGCTAATGAAATTTTTTCATGTTCCACTTGTTTTTTAATAGATTCCTTGAATACTTGAACAATCTCACTAGAATGAAGAAATGTGTTATTGTCATCAAGAAGCTTTCTTGACAACTCTTCAATTTTGTTCACCAATATAACACGATGTTCTTCAACATCCTTTTGAACTTTTTGTGCACATTGATTAGATTCTTGATAATTTGTATGCACTTTTGATTGACTCTTTAATTTCCACATACTTATCCATGTCAGGAATAATCCCAACATCCACTAATTTTCCTAGTTTCACTTTTTTCAAATGTAACCAGGACTCAAGATTTTTCCCCATTTCCTTTTGTTCAACATAAATTTTACTTACTATCTTCTCTGGCTCTAGATTGATCTTGGATATACGTATGATCCTTTCCACTACAATGGTCATGAATTGTGAACCTTGTTCTATTATCCTATTAAAAAATTCATACATGATTTTACCTTTAGAATAATATTTTTCAACCTTTTGAACCATGGGTTCCTCAATACTCATTGCAACTGGATCCACATTTGTAGAAGACTCAATAATTCTCCTTAAAACCGAGATAGTGTTCAACTATCACCTTGTACATGTCTTTAGTCTCCTTCAGTTTATCAAATTTCTTCATCAATGTCGTTAAATATGTTTGGGCATCATCTTTAACACTTGAATGAGTTATTTTTCCAAGATCAATTCTAGTAAGTGTGTATTCCTGCATACTAGATTCATCATGGATTTTACCTTGAGGAGGTTCTACCACTTCCACATATTTGTGTCCAGATTTATCCATATGCAACCTTGAAAGAACCTCTAGCTTCTTCCATTTAGGCTTTTGTAGAGCTATCTCCTCAACATCCAACTCATCAAGAGATACCACTTTATTTTTCCATTTGGAAGCTTGTGAAGAAAGCCATGGAGGAAGGAATGCAACATTACTCTTGACCTATTTCCAATTCTTGTGTTGCACTTGTATTTGTGGGCATAAATGTTGTAGTCACAATAGGTGTTGTCTTAGTCATTACTACACCTAGAATCTACAAAGTTGATGTATCCAGTAATGACTCATTCATGAATTTATCAAATTTTTCCTATGAAGATATGTCAAAAGAGGGAGATGAAAAACTGGGAATTGATGATGGAGATCTGAAAATAACATCTACACTCTGCAATATTGATCCTGTGGAAGGAGATGAAAGAATTGAATGTATTATTGTAGGTATCGTTACTTTGAGTGTATGCAGACCTATTGTAGGTGGAGGTGAAGTTGGAAGAGGTGGTGGAGGAGAGGTAGGAAGAGGAGTATGAGGTATTATGGCAGCAATAGGTGATGATGTATGTGAGGAATTTTGAATAATATTTTCATGTGGGGATGTTTGCATTTCTTCATCCTACCTTTTTTCTTCCTATTCACCTTCATCATCTTCTAGTTCTTGTTCTATTCACTCATCCTCTTCATTCAATTCATCTTCCTCATTCAGTTCTTTATCTCTAGGTTGTTTTTCTCCTTCTAGTTGCTCTTCTTTAGTTATTAGTGTTGTACTCTTCCCACAAGTAAATGTAATTTTAGGTCCCCTATGTGAGGAAGAGGGAGAAACACTTTCCGTATTACTAGTCCTAAGTTCTTGTTCTTTTCTAGCTTCTCCTTGATATTCTCCACCCTCAAAACCCATTTTGAAAGGCTTCAACTTAATACCTTACCTTTTCAACCATTCATTTGTATTACTTAGAATAGGGGTAAGCCTTTGTTGAGTTGAATTATTTTCTTTCCAATACCATTGAATGAGAGGGAAAGGTTAGTTTGCTATCTCCTTCTCATCGTAGTCAGTGTTCAAAATATCTCTAGGATCATTAATACCTTTAGCAAGGTCCACCAAGCCAAGATCAAAGATCTTCTCTATAGTAAGCCTACAATAATCCATCTTTCTAATATCCTCTTCATCTTTGCACTCAACCCAAATTTCCTCAAATTGATAGACATGTCTATGACACTTTTTAAATTTTATTTTCATTCCTCTATAATCGAAATCAACTCTACTTTTGTAAGTCCTTAGAATCATGATTTTCATATCTAATGCTACAACTTTGGCCTTGGGAATTGTTTGTATCAAATACATTCCAGTGGTGATTGGAAACTTAATCCCTAGCTTTTGAATGGCTTGATGCTCATTATGCATTGAAATAACTTGTCTACATAGTTCCATCAATGTCTGCTTGTTGGAAGGATACTGATGAGCCTAGTTTTTGGTCTAGTTTTAGGTATAATCTATAGTCTATTTTCTCATAGATGTCATGGAATTTAATGCTTAAGTGTTGGTATTGGCACAATATTTCCCTCAAACCATTGAAATTTAATATTATCCTATCTCTGCAAGCTTTAATGATATTTGGCATAATATATGGGTCATCTATATTGATTTTTCATGTGATTAATGAATGTTTCTTAGAGTGGTTATAGATGTGCAGTTATTATGCGTACTGACCTTGACATGTATATTTAATACTCCAAGTTGAGGAAGACACCACTAGCTAGGCATGCACCATAACGTCCAGCTGAGAAATCACTCCAAGTCAAAGGTAGCTGGCAACAAAGATTCTTCATGCAACTAAACATATCCACCTTGCATTGGACCTTAATGATCAAGCATGCATGGGAATTACTACTATGCTAAATCTATGCTTGACTTGCATGTCTGACCAGATTCCATGCATCTATAACTGCCATCACTCCACTTTTCCCTATTTTCCCTAAATGGTGTCCTCCCAGTCATGGAGTTGACTACCTTGTTTAGCTATACTATAAATAATGATTTGATGTTCCTTCTTCAAGAGGTTGCACGATTTGACATTGTACTCTTATTCTCCAATTTCAGTAATACATATGCATTACTCTTTGTATGCATGATTTACAGTGAATAAAATAAATTTTTGAGTTCGAGCATCTAAGTTCTTGTTCATTTAGAGGATAATTATCCAAGGGGGCCCACTTGGTGAATAATATATCTTCTTATTTTAGCATTAGTTTAGCATTACTTGTTATTTAGTACTTAGTTAGAAATCTGGCATCAACTGTTCCTACAGCCACTAGAATTTCATTCTATGACTATTCCTGCAACCAAAATAGATAGAGTAGTCTCCTATTTGTTGCTCATATTTTCAATCTTTCTTTGTATTTCATCTTAGCATGGTTGTTCTTTGATATTCAACATTTTCTTTATTTCCTTTTAAGCAATTTGCCTTCAGTATTGCATTTCTTAGTTGTAGAGTGCAATGACTACTTGAGCCCCTAGTTCACATACTGTGTTGACCCATTTCAAGTTCATGTCCCTAGGTTGACAAATTAAATGCACCTTCATAATGATGGAATAGATATTTAGGTTAGATGTCTAGTCTCTGAATCATGGCTGTAAAGGCTTAGTTATGAAATCATTGTAGGAGGCCAACATTTTTGGCATTGTTGTCAGGGATGGTGTCAAGCTAGGAAGTCTTTTGGATTCATTGGTAGTTTTTCTTGTTGTAGTGTTTTTGAAAGTTGTTCTTAACATATCCTCATCTAGGAAGTAATGACCCCCCTAATTCTTTACCAATTCTTTGTGTGAGTTGACTAATAGTGAGTGATACCGCATGCATAAAGGAAGGAGAAGGGATGCTTATAGGAGATTTCTTCCTAAAAATCTTCATCCATTCTTGCTAGTTGAGTACCAAAACCTACCAAAAGAAGAGGAAGAAGAAGATCTAAACCCATTTGTTGATGCATATCTTGATCTTACTAGTTCTGAAGTCTCCTCTAAAGATTAAAATTAGCTTAAAAACCCCTTTTTCTTAGAACCACATCAAGAGAAAATGGGTGATGCAAATAGGATTAGACAAAACCAACCAACTTTTTCTTTTCCCATTTCCCATAAAAATGAAGTTGAAAACATAAAGAACATTCTTGCCTCAACAGTCCCCAAGTTTTATGGACTTGTGATAGAAGATCTTGATACCTTCTTATTTGAGTTTGACATACTCTGTATGAGTTATGATTACACTACTAATTCCCATAGGCTTAAGTCATTTCCCACCACTTTGAAAGAGGTTGCATTCAGATGGTTCATGAGGCTAGGCATGGATACTATGGAAACTTGGGAAGGAATGAAGACAAAATTCCTTGAGAAATACAAGGAATACTATAGGGGTAGTGACATGAGAGGAGGTGACTTTTTCAGGATGCAATAAAAGGAAGATGAGAGCTTGGAAGACTGCATTACAAGGTTTCTATTTTTCTTTAAAAAGTACCCACACCATGCACTTAATGAGGACTCACAAAAGTTTATTTTCCTTAGAGGAATCAATGACACTTGCACTGATGCCTTGGACCGCATGGAAGGAGGAGATATCTCCCAAGTTTCTTGGAAAGATATCAAGAAAATATTCCAGAATTACTCTAGGGAAGCTTCAAAGAAAGGGAGAGCTTATCAATCTTCCATGGGTAAGTCAACTACTAGTGGAGTTTCAAGAATTGAGATCACTCATTTGCCGACAGACTTCAAGTAAGACATTATCAACAATATAGCTACCTAGCTAGATACACTTTAGGCTAAGAAGAAGAAGAGGCAAAGATGATGTTGATAGAGTATTGTCCTCATTGTAGACAAAAGAAGAAGGATTGTAGATGTAAGATGGTAGCTAACCTGGAAAGCAAGCAAATTCCACCTAAGTTCAAACCAATTCAAATTGAAGAATACCAAGTCTATTGTATTGCACAAAGGAAGCCTTGGGCTCCAAGACAAGGTATGCCACCAAATCCACTATCCTATGTTGGGCCATATTTTAACTCTTATTCATCTAGTAACCAATGGTAGCCCCCATATCCACCCAGTTATGGAGGATATCCACCAGAGCCTTGGAGTAACCCTCCAAATGCTTGGTCTGGTCATTAGAATTCTCCACCTCAGTGGCAACAAATTTAGGGGAATTGGTAGCAATCCCAAGGGCACTATCAACCACCTCCAGGAAATTGGCAGCAAGTAAATCAATGGAGAGGAAGACAGTAATGGTCTACTTAGACAACCAACTACATGCAGCCACCTTCTCAGCCCTAGTATTCTGCTATAATTCCTCCACCTACTAATCCAAGCTCAAATGCACCTAAACCAACTCAACTACCAGATCAACCCACACCCAATCCTAATAACAAACCACAACAATAGCCTACATACTCTGCTAATTCAAATCAATTCCTTGCATATGTTGTGTGTGTAGGTGACATCCATTTGCATTCAGGAAGTACTCTATTAGGCCCTTCTAAGCCAATTATCATTGAACTTCCCATGGAAGAGGAGGAGGAGCCTCTAAATGATCCTATTTAACCAAGTGCACCTAAAAATCCTAAACCAATTCAACCTAGGCAAACCAAGCAAGAACCACCATTTCCTCAGAGATTGGAAGTTGCCAAGAAGAAAGAAGAAAAGGAGGATACCACTTTTGACATCCTGGATCAACTAAAGCATATAAGTGTTCAGATACCCCTATTTCAGGCCATAAAGGATGTTCCAATCTATGACAAAGCTATCAAGGAAGCTTGTATTAAGAAGCTAAGAAGGAAGAAGAGAGACCCAACTATAGTTCATGTGGTGGGCCAACTAGCTAATATCATGCTAGGAAAAATGACTATTCCCAAGTATAATGACCCAGGCAGTCTTGTAGTAGTAGTTGTCATAAACGAGATCCAAGTGAAGAATGCTCTAATTGATTTAGGTGCAACAATCAATGTGATGACCAAAGACATTCTACAACAAATAAATGTTGTAAGTATGATATCTACTCCTACTATCTCACAACTTGGTGATAGCTCAACTGTTAAGATTGATGGTGTAGTGGAGGATCTTGTGATAGTTCTAGACTTCTGGGAATACCCAACTGGTTTTATGATTCTTTCTCCTAAGGCTACACTAGGTGGGTATCCCATCATTCTTGGAAGCCCTAGGTTGGAAATTGTAGATGCATACATTGGATGACAATCAGGTGACATGGCCATTTCAAGTGAAATGAGTACTAAATTTTTTGTTCTTTATCCACCTGCTTAGCCATCTCATGATGAGAAAGATTCTATATGGCCACAAGTTGGTGAGGAGGCCAAGGAAGTTAATTTTGTGGCATAGTTTATGATGCTAGGAAGAAGCTCTTTCATGCAGATCCAAGATGAGGATGAACTGTTGGATAAACTCATTTAGAACCATTATGAAGTGGAGGAAGCATCATCTTCTACTTTGGTCAGGACACTTCTACTTGCTCTTCTTATAGCCACTATTCCTATAGAAATTCTTCCTACAAACGATCCTCTTGTAGCCACTCTTCCTACAACCACTATTTTTGTAGATAGACTTCCTGCAGCAATAGGTATGTTCCATACATTGTTTCCATATGAACTAAAGGTACCATGTATTAATGAATCATCCATGATAGAGTTAACTACATAATTCTAGGTGTCAAAGGGAAAATATCTTAATGTTAATAGTAAAGTGAATGAAGAGTAGCAACTGTTATTGGCAAACCTATTAAGGACCCATCAACATGCATTTGCATGGGATTATCAAGATATGAAGGGACTAGACCCTAAACTTTGTACCCACAAAATTTATATCAGAGATGATTGCACTCCAGTAGGACAATCACAAAGAAGGATTAACCTGATTAAATTTGCACTAAGAGAAATTGTGAAAGGAGAACTGCAAAAATTGCTAGATGCAAGATTTATCTACCCCATTTCAGATAGTTAGTGGGTATCTCCATTAGTGATTATGCCTAAAAAAGGATGGAAATGGTGAGTTTGTGTTAATTATAGATAACTTAATGCTACCACCAAGAAGGATCACTTTCCTTTACCCTTCATCGATCAAGTTTTGGACACACTTGTAGGAAAACAATACTTCTCTTTTCTAGATGGATTCAGTGGCTATAGCCAAATCCAAATTGCACCAAAAAACTAAGAGAAGACCACATTTACCTATCCATTGGGGACCTATTCCTATTCAATACTCCCATTTGGCTTGTGCAATGCACCTGCAACTTTCCAGAGGGTAGTCATTAGCATATTCTCAAACATTTCTCATGATTGCATGGAGATTTATATGGATGACTTCACCACTTATGGTGCTAATTTTAAATCAAGCATTGGAGAATCTCAAGAGATTCCTACAGAGATGTGAGGATAAAAAATTGTTCTTAAATAGTGAAAAGTGTTTCATCATGATGCAAGCAGGTGTAGTTCTTGGCCACTACATCTCCCACAAGGGAATTCAAGTAGATCTTGCAAAAATTGAGGTAATCACAAATTTTTCTACACTTGTAAAACAAAAGGATGTTAGGAATTTCTTGGGTCATGTAGGATATTATAGGCAATTCATCAAGGATTTCAGCAAGGTAGTAGCACCATTGTATCCCCTTCTCACTAAAGATGCTAAATTTTAGTGGACTGAAGCTTGTGAAAAGGCATTTTCTGACTTGAAGGTAGTTTTGACTCATGCTCCTATACTCAAGGGAACCAATTAGGATCTTCCTTTACACATCCAAACTGATGCATCAAATTATGCCATAGGAGTGGTCTTGGGACAAAAAGAGGGAGCTATTGAAAATGCTACTTCCTTTGTCAGCAAAAATTTACAAGGAGCTAAATTCAATTATATAGTGACAGAGAAAGAGATGCTGGCAGTAATCTTTGCACTAAACAAATTAAGACATTACATAATGGGCTACCAAATCTTTTTGCACACTGATTATGTAGCCATTAGATATCTCATGAATAAACCTTTGATCATGGGTAGATTAGAAAGATGGTTATTGTTGATGCAAGAGTTTGATATAACCATTGTGGATAAGCTAGGGAAGGCCAATGTTGTTGTAGATTTCCTTTCAAGGCTAACTACATCAGAAGAAAATCAACCCATAGATGACTCTTTTCCTGATGATAATTTATTCTCTCTCAGTGTACAAATACCCTAGTATGCTGACATAGCCAATTACTTGGTTATAGGTAGAGTTTCTTCTCACTTCTCCCCAAAAGAGAAAAGGGCACTCATTGAAAAATATTTTCCTTTCTCTTGGATTGTTGGATGTTTTGTTTTATACTGGATGTGACAATGTCATAAGAAGATGTGTGAGAGAAGATGAGACATATGACATTTTGTATGCATGTCACAATGAACCATGTAGAGAAAAATTTGTAGCTAAGAGGACAACAATGAAGGTTTTGAACATAAGGTATTACTGGCCAACACTCCACAAGGATTTAGGAAGGTATACTAGAAAATATGATAGATGTCAAAGAATGGGTAGACCAATCAGATCTGATGAGATGCCACTTTTCCCTCAGGTAGTAATCACTCCCTTTGACAAGTGGAGATTGGATGTTGTGGGACCAATTGACCCTCCATCAAATGGTAAGTCTTATTTATTGGTATGCACCGATTATGTAACAAAATGGGTAGAATTTAAAGCCATGAAGCATGCAAGAGATAACAAGGTTGTAGAGTTTCTTTATGAGGATATTTTCACAAGATATAGAGTCCCAAGAGAAATAGTGACTAATCAAGGGCCACAATTCATATCAACTCTTGTTGTAGTGCTAGTGAATGAGTACAATATAAGGAACAAAAACTCTACTCCTTATCACCCCCAGGCTAATGGCCAAGTTGAGGTGACCAACAAAGAGATTGAAGCCATTATGACTAAAATAGTAGCTATCCATAGGAAAGATTGGGAAAAAATTTTACCAGAAGCTGTTTGGACCTATAGGACATGGAAAATAACCACAGGCTTCACCCCATTTGATTTGTTGTATGGAAAGATAGCTATGAAGAAAATTGAATTTGAACATAAAACTCTATGAACTAGAGTTGATTTAGGGATGGATATTTTTAAAGCACAAAGAGAAAGAATCATGCAGCCAAATGCTTTGGATGAGATAAGAAGAGTAGCCCTATAGCATACAGAAGTAGTGCAAAATTAGAGAATCAAGTGGCATGACAAATTTATCAAGGAAAAGAAGTTCAAACTAGGAGATTGGGCCTTGCTCTATGATTCAAGATACCAGGGTAATGTAGGAAAATTAAAAACAAGGTTGCTAGGACCATACAAAGTTGTTGAGGTATTTCCTCGTGGAGTTGTTTAGCTTACCACCATTAACCTTGTCAAGTTCAAATTACTTGTCAATGGTCATCACCTCAAATTATATCATAAGCCAACTTCTAAAGAAGAGTTCCTACAACAATTCACCCAACACTCAGAGCTTCCTACAGCTGAAGGCGGTTGACCTTGTGTCCCTCCTTCAGCCTAATTGAGGTACGCACTTTTCATAATAAATAATTTCACTTATGTGGAAGTCCATTTCTTCATCATCCACCCATCCATCACCACCTTTATCTCTCTTCCATCACTTCATTACACCTCACCTCATTCCACCTCATCTTTATTTATTGCTCAATTCATTTTCCAACAAGGTGTGTTACTTTATCTATGATTTTTGTAGAAGATCTTTCACGCATTCAAGTATGTGTGCATTAATTGCTATCTTTAATCATCTTTTAAGTGCATTCAGTTAATCATTGTATGTTAGTATAGGTATTCACATAAATGCCATCATTTCCTATCAATTACCACTCCCATCTCACATGTGTGGACACATGTCTAAATTTAGGTTAGGGGGAGAGGAATGAAAAAGATGCAAATATTTTGCGAACTTATTGTCCATGTGCCAAATCATATAAGGCTATTTCAAATATTTAAAAAATGAGTTGATTTGAAATCCAAGTGGAAGGACGGCTTGCATGTGTGAAGTGACAATAGTTGTAACTACCATTTATTCTTATAATAATTTCCCTTTATCACTCCTTTCCTTTCCATTATTTCCCTATCGTAATCTTGACTTGCAAGAAAAAAGGAAAAAAGAAAGAAAGGAAATTTAGTTGACACTGGCACTAGAAATTTAGCAAGTTGGTACTAAAATTTAGTAGACACTTCAAGGAAGTGCATTTGATTTTCAAATAGGAACTATAGGAAAGAAGGGGAATTGTAGGAAAAGAAGTTGCAAAGCATTTTTTTATTGCAAAAAATGGGAGGTGGGTTAATTCGAAATGAACCCATGGTGCATGATATTTTACTGTAAGATGCACTATGCTTGGTTGAATTTCAAAACTCTGGATATATAGATTACTTTTTGAAGTTGGATGGTTTTGATGAAGGAATTTCCCTTGAATTTTCCCAAACTTTTTTAGAAGGAAAAATTGCAGTAAAAGGTTTAGAAGCTATGGTAACAAGGGAAAAAATTATAGAGGTTATAGGGTTACCTATTGATGGTGAAAATTACCCTACTTCTAGAGACATCAGGTTAGCTAGGGCTGAATTCATAGAGATAAATGACCCCCCATTGAGCATAGACAAATAGAGTACAAGGAGAATGTCTTTGCTTGAGCTGTGGAAGCAGATAGCTATGTATGTCATCAAATACATCACATGTGAGGGTCACCAATAAAATTTGCATTTGGTCCACTTCAATTTTTTGAATCACTAAAGCCATAGAAGGAGGATGAATGTGCCCAATGTGTTGTACAATCTTCTCTCAATCATAGCAATCGAGACCCAAAAAGGTAGGGATAATTTTGTTTCCCACCATTTCTTGATTAAATTTCTAGTTGAAAAATATTTGCGTGATGTATCTAGAATGACTTGGGAAGAGTTTATTAAAGTTGATCAAAATTATCATCAAGAAGAGTTTATGAATGTTGAGCATTTTCCACCTAGGCTATACCTCAATCCTATAGGTCTAGAAGGAGAGTAAGCACATCTGAAGCTATTCCTAGTGCTTCAACCTCTAGTGTTGGATCTAGTGTGAATCCTCCTGTAGCAGAAGAAGCTATAGAAATTAGTTCTTCTGAAACAGAGCACTCAGAAAAAGAAAGCTCTTTCTTGGATTATGATGATGAAGTTCCACTTGAAACCCTCATGAAAACTAGGGCACAACAAAGAGATGTATAAATGAGAAAAAGGAAGGCTAAAATGCATCCTATAGAAAGAAAAGTGCCAAGATCTAGAGGAAGGTTGATACTATTCATCTTGCAGCCAAAGGAAAACATGAGAAACCTCCTAGGAAATCAAGACCAACTAGGCATGTGATTGGTACGCCTCTACAAGAAAGCCTTAAACCTAGTGAGACCTCACATGAGGAACCTGAAGCTCCAATGGAGTAGGAGAATGTTGACGAAGGAGAAGAAATATTCAAGAGAGAAACATACATAACATTGGCTGATCTTGCTAACATTGCAAAAGAATTGGAAGAAAATCAAGACTTCTTGCAGCATGAGTGAGAGGTCCTACAACATGATCAAGATGTCCTGCAACAATAGCCAAAACCAGAGCAAGAGTTCATGTAGCCACAACAAGAACAAGAGTCCCTACAACAAAAGGAAGAAGAAACAATGCCCTTACAACTAGAGATAACTAGACAACCTGAGTCCATGCAAATAGTGTCATATGAGGAACCGCCATCAACAAAAAGACTGGTAGGAATTCATAATCCTCCTAGTTTTATAGTACATGCAACAATTTTGAATTTATGGAGAGAAATAAAAAGAAGGTGGGAAGAATGGAAAAAGGAAAAATGAAATTTGAAGGAGGAAATTCAAAAGAAGGATGAAAATATTGAGGATAAAGATGCATATATTTCCACCCTAAAGCAGAGGGTAGATGATATGGTAGCTTTAGTGCCAAAGATTTAGGAATGTAGAGATCCTCCAAGGGTCTATGATCTGCTCCTAAAAGAGAAGTATCTCTCCTTTAAGATGTCAAGGCTTGCCTCAGGTTTGAATCCTTCTATTGATACCCCTATGGAATTTTTCAATGCTTATAGGATTGCCTCATCTAAAATGAAGAATTTTCTATGTGAATTTTATTTACATAATTATACTGTCACAAAAGACCATGATTGGAATCGGTTGTTGTATGTTGGGGATGTTCAATTGAGAGTGTTCATGTCTTGGGTGCAAAATGAGATTAGTTGGGGACAATAACATGGTGCTTATAAATGATTGGAGTATGATATCCCTCTGCCTGTTAGAGTTGAATCAAGCAACCTAAGGGATATTTATAGAGAATGGCATAGAATGTTTCTTAGACCAAGTTATGGAAATAGGATTATGCCTTGGATTGAGGCAATTTACACTAAGTATGAGGTAAAAACAACAACAAAGGAGGAAACTATGAGGAGATGTTTATCACAAAGATGGAATAGTTTGACTAATGAGCTTAAATAGGTTGAGCCTCATTCCATCCACAATTATGCTACAACATTAAAAAGAATTGAGAAACATATTCAGATTTGGAGAACTTAGGGATAACATTGGCTTCCCTTGAATTTTTAGCCACCCATGCTCATGTGGCCTGTGCCAAATTTTAGATTCTACAAGTATGACATCGCTACAAAGAGGCAGAGATGGAATAGGTTTGATAGATTGGGAGGAATATATTGGGACCCTGACTTGCGTATTGCAACCACTGATGTTGGACAACTCTTAGTTGAAAATTTTAGAGATTTGACCGAGCAGAAGAACAACTCTTCCCCTATTGGAGGACAAACAAAACATTAGGTTGGGGGGGAGTGATGAGCCTAGTTTTTGGTCTAGTTTTGGGTAGAATCTATAGCCTATTTATCATATATCTCATGGAATTTAATGCTTAAGTGTTGGTATTGGCATAATGTTTCCCTCAAACCATTGGCATTTAATATTGTCCTATCTTTCCAATCTTTAACAATATTTGGCATAATATTTGGGTCATCTATATTGATTTTGCATATGATTAATGAATATTTCTTAGAGTGGTTATATATGTGCAGTTATTATGCATAATGACCTTGACATGCAGATTTAATATACCGATTTGAGGAAGACACTACCAGCTAGGCATGCATCATAACATCCAACTGAGAAATCACTCCAATTCAAAGGTAGTCGATAGCAAAGATTCTTCATGCAATTAAACAAAACCACCTTGTAGTGGACCTTAATGATCAAGCATGCATGGGCATTATTGTTTTGTTGGATCTACGCTTGACTTGCATGCTTGACCAGATTCCATGCATGCATAACTGCCATGGCTCCACATTTCCCTCTTTTCCCTAAATGGCACCCTCCCAGTCATGGAGTTGACTGCCTTGTTTAGTTGTAGTATAAATAATGATTTGATGCTCCTTCTTCAGGAGTTTGCATGATTTGACATTGTACTTTCATTCTCTAGTTTCATTAATACAAATACATTACTCTTTGTATAAATGATTTATAGTGAATAAAATAAAGTTCAAAGTTTGAGCATTTGAGTTCTTGTTAGTTTAGAGGATACTTATCCAAGGGGGCCCAATTGGTGAGTAATCCATCTTCTTAGTTTAGCATAAGTTTATCATTACTTATTTTTTAGTAATTAGTTAGAAATTTGGCATCGACTGTTCCTGCAGCCACTAGAATTTCATTATGTGATTGTTCCTATAGCCAAAGCAGATAGAGTAGTCTCCTGTTTGTCACTCAGATTTTCATTCTTTCTCTACATTTCAGCTTAGCATAGTTTTTGGCTGATATTAAACATACTGTAATTACTACTTGAGCCCCTAGTGCACATACTGTGCTGACCCATTTCAAGTTCATGTCCCTGGGTTGACAAGTTAAATGCACCTTCATGATGATTAAATAGCTATTCAGGTTAGATTTCCAGTCTCTGAATCATGGCTATAAAGGCTTAGTTATGAAATCATTGTAGGAGGCCAACAAATACTTCAGCAACATGTAAGGATATCCCGTGTAGTAACCTACCCTTAAGTATGTGAAGATAGGGAATTGTAAGAATATACAACCTTCCATGCTTCATCAAAAATTATTTTCTTCTCTAATGATAGATCAAACATGCACAATAATGTGCAAAAAAATCATTTTTTACCCTACTAAATTGTTTAATACTCCCTCTTAGGGTGATTTTGGAATAGTACTTATGCACTGGTATGTACCTTCTATCTCCTATTGTTAGACCTAGATATTGCCTCATTGCATTTGTAGTGTACACTAGGTATGAAGTCATATATAACTGCAAAGTAGAGTGCATGTTGAGGAGTTACTTGTGGATTCCATCACTAATTTGTGCACCCCAGTCAATGTTACTTTTCATTTTCCTGATAATCCTAATGTATTCATACATCCATTGTTGAAATGTCAAAGATCCTGGAAAACCTTTCACTCTACTTAGATGAGTAATCATATCACACACATCCTCCTTGAAATCACTATGAGGAATGTTTTTAGGCCAGCTTGCAATGCTAGGCCTTAGGGTCTTCAACCATTTACATTAATCAATTGATTGGCTTCATTTTGGTTTTATCATAAGCATCTTGAGCATGTTGAATAGTCATATCTATGTATTTTTCCATAGTTGAGACTTGGGAATCCACGTCAAAGAAATCAACATCTAACCTCATCATTACCTATCCTGAGGAGTCTCTAACACTTCTATCCTCCTTGATGTAGTGCGAAGAAACTTGCAAGACAAACTTTGGGTATTGAGTTTTCACTAGGAATGAAGCTACCTGATGGAGATTGCTATGAAAAATTACCTCCAAATCTTTTTCTATAGGCTACTTCTCTATTATTTTCACAAAGTCATCCATATCAAGTTGTCTAATTTATGTATCCTTGGTCTCATCGATCTTTGAGGTAACCATTATTGGTGGAAAAACACCTTGATATTTATACTTTATTTTGTCCTTCTTGATTGATGATGAAGATTCTTTAGTTGTCATTGAATGCACCACAAATCATCGATATCTCAACAAGGAAAGGCTTGATAGATGCTTGAAAGGAGATGAAAAGAAATTGTAAGGAAACAAAGGATTTTTCCCATAGTAGAAAAATATGCATTATGAAAGCATGTGAATGTGGAAAATCCAAGTGAGAACTTTGGAGCAAGTGGATGGAAGAAATGGAGTGAGAAAAATCAAACAGATGCGAGAAAAATACCACTTGGAATGGAATTTTGGAAGTTTCTGGGAGTTAGTGAAATTTTCTGGATTTCCCTTGCATGTTGGGAGGTTCAATATGTATAAGTGCTGAAAATTAGCACTATTACATGCTTTATATTGACTTGGAATATTTGATATACAAGTGTTGAAAATTAGCACCAATACATAACTTTGCATGTTTAGAAGTTCTTTGTGCATAAGAAGTGAATTTTGATGCTCCTACACAGTTCATACTTGACAATGGAAAAAAGAAATGCAACAATAGGATTTTTCACCATTGTTGCATATGTATTGATTTATCTGAGAGCACTGAAAAATCCTGCTCTTGCACCATAACTTATACTTAGAAAATCAATATGTAAAAGCATTAAAAATTAACACCACCGCATATGATTAGTAGAATTTAATTTTTGCAAAAGCGGTGAAAAAGTTTGCTTATATATTTGATAGACCGCGTGAAAAGCACAAGATGTAATGGTGAGATTTTTCACCATAGTTGCATCATCCAAGAGAGAAATTTTATGTAGTGGTAGTGAAAAATCCTGCCACTATGTCTTGGACTTGTATTCTTAATTTGACATGTATTGGCGGAGCTTTTCACCACCATTACATGCCAGAGGAAGTTTTTCATGTAGTGGTGGCAAAAATCTTTGCCACTACCTTCGTGTTGGGTATAAGTTAAAATTGCATTAAGGTTTGAAAATTATAAAGTTTGGTGAACCAATGAGGGTTTCTCAGAAACAAACTTTGAAAGTGCCTCAAATAAATGTAACATGCACAAAGAGAACTAACTAGGGATAATGGAAAGAAAATTTAACCTAGGGTTCTAACATGGAAATTGACGACTTCCACTTTTGAGAGTAGAAATACAAGAGACCTAAAAAATTATTATCATTCATGGAAATATAAAAACTATAAATCTAGATTCCAAAGAATAAGTGAAATGATAATTCATACCTAAAAGAATATGTTTGCTAAAGAAGAAGAAAAACCCTAGTTGATGAAAATATCAGCAAATCTTCACAATTCTGTGTAGATTCATGATTGAAAAGTCTTCACCAAAATCACGAAGGGTGGAGAGGGAAGAAACAAGGTCTGTATGATTACAAATGAGATTAAAATAGATTTAAAAACCATTTAAAAGTGTTAAATAAAGTTTCATTACTGAACCGAAAGTTCACTAATTTCACAAGTGAAAGGGCAAGAAAGTGCACAAGTGGTGAAAGGTTTTCCTGTGCATTTTAAATAAAAGTTCAAGGTGAAATGGTGTTGAATCTTAGTGTTGTTGCACATAAAAAAAAATTATCATCTCATGTAGGAGTGCTAAACAACTACGCCCTTGCATGGGAAAAAAAATTTCTAACTCTGGAAAATTGAAAAGTGACAAAATATTTGTTTTGAAACATTTCAAGAAATAGGAAGAAGCAAGCACTCAGAGGGATGATTCTAGGCTCATGACCACATGTAAAGGAAAGTGAAATTATGCCACATTTTGTGTGCTTAGAGTGCATGGGACTACAAAATGGACAAGTTTTGTACGAGTTATCCCATGAATCAAGCTCAATTGGATTTGAGGATAACAACTAGCTATAGCTGGGGATCTTTCTTTGGTCATTCTTTGAAATGATTGAAGGGAGAATAACTCCAAACTCTACATGCCTTCATCCATCCATTGGGCATAGAGTTAGGCAACAAAACGAAAAAGACTTAAAAAGACTCAAAATTAAAAAGACACAATGACTATACAATTATTTACATGGTACACCTATCACCTCATTGAGTAAAGTGTTTTAGATGTTGCTTGTTGTGTGGAAGTCTGAATGGTGTGCCATCCTTGTATGTGAGAAGTTTTAGAACTATAAAATTCTAAAACTTTTATGGCTGTATATACTCATGGGTTTCCAAAAATTCCCATCCCATAAGTAAAATAATCTGCTTTGCATAACATATTTTCCCATATTTTATCATGTGGTCTAATAGAATTCATCTAACCTTGAGTATTTCAATGTATAAATCATATCGACATGAGATGATATAGGTTTCACCAATCCATAAATAATTTCATACTAACATGTGTCTTTTGTAGTCTATTAGCAAGAGATCAAGATTTTCTTACCGATAAAATTTCATTTGGTAATACACATCAAGCAAACACAATTCAAAGTCTTAGCGAAAGAAAGATCCTATCGACAAGACAATATGTTTTGGGATAAGTCATATCGAGCCTATTTGTGTCTTATTGATTGAAGACATAGAGACATATCAGTGAGACAACAATCGCCAAGATAAGTCATAGCGAGCACATGTATGTCATACTAATGAAGCACAAATAACTATGTCACTGAGGCAAGAGTTGTCGGTGTAATGTCCTAGAGTATTCACTTGGTCTTTTTGATAAAGCAGAGAAGGATTCAGTTGATGTCATTGGGATAAGCTTATGGAGTCCTACTAACCCCCTATGTCACACCGATGGGATTAAATTAGAACTTGGTGGTATATTGGATAGAATGGATTCAGCGAGACAAGCTTCAGCGAGGAGGATACAAAAGGTCATACTAAATGTACTTCCATCGATAGGAAAACCACTATGTCTCGTCGATCATAATTGATGAAGGAGATATCTCGGTATGACTTGAGTAGTCAAAGGAATGTTTGTCAACCCCTAAAGTCACAATGATACTCAAGACCACAGGGATAAAACGTCGGGGAGATTCAGAATGTCAGTCAAACTACATGACATCAAAGCGATATATGGTCTATTAATAGTCAGAGAGACTCAAGGTGTCAGGGAAGTGGCAAGACGTCATAGCGGGTGTTTGATGGATGTTAGTAAAAGCCTGAATATAATAGGTCACTGATATTTGAATATGAAAGGATGCGTCCTTTTGAATATTGATGTATAAATATTCATTTTCGATTGTGGAATGGGAGATAGAGAGAGATAGCAAGTAAAAAAATATAGTAGGATACAGAATGTCTTGGTCTAAGACTATGATACATGTTTGAAACAATGGAGGTTTCAATTGAATTCATCTTATGTGGTGACATTTTTCTGGTATCAATTGTTTGTTGTGTTAATTGAAAGTATTGTTGAATTTGTCTCCAAGGTTGATGTTTTCTAATTGTTTAAACTGATATATCAAGGATATTTTTCATTTTATCAGTGCACACTTGTTGTTTCTGTATGGTTGGATTAATTGGTTCTTTCAAGGAGAGATTAAATCCTTTTAACCAATCATAGTAATTAGGGAATCTCATTTGGATCATTAAGAAGAGCTTGGTAATCACATTCTTGCATTTTTATACCAGTTATAAACTTAAACCTATATGCCAAACAATTTGAGTTTCTACCAGAAAGAAGTTACCCATTTCAGATTTTCATTTGACTATGTACACCCAATAAGGCACTAGTCTCTACCATTCCATTATTTAGTTTCATTCATTTTTTTTCATATGAACACATTAGATTTTATCCTTGTTATTTCTTATACAATTTTTACCAAAATAAAACTCATTTATCCACTCCTATTTTCCATTGTGGGTAAGTCACTTTAAAGGAATAAACATTGGTCAAGTCTGCTTCATTGTTATAGGTAAACCCACCTAGGTCTGGGAGCACCTAAAGAGTAGAAGGTCTAAATCATTTGACCTTTTTTGTTACCCTGAAATGTATGAAGAGATTGGCAACCTCTTGAGGTATTTTGCTTGCATTTTTGAGAGCTAACAAATTGGCAACTCTGCTAGGGACAAAAAATAGAAAATTTGATTCCATCCTATCCATCCATAGAGTCAATAAAGTTCTAAAATTGGTCTTTAACCAAAGGTTCATAATTGTTTCATTTGCACTCCCCATCTAAGTCATGCACCTAACAAATTGGCAACTCTAATAGGGACTTATTGCAAGATATCTAGTTGAAGATCATCATATAGAGTCATTGAAGAAAGATTCATAATTTGAGAAGTTTTAGAAAAAGTGATTCTGTTGGGGAAAATAAAAAATAATTTTAAAAGAATCATTTTTCTCCTTTTGGAAAAGTAGGTGGCAACTCTGGTAAAAACTTGATGAAGAATGGATAGAAAATTTGTGTATGGAACAAAAGAATATTTTAGAAGGCAACAATTGATAAGAGAAATTAAAGAATTGAAAAAGCAATGGGTGCAATTGGAAAAAGAAACACTACAATTGAACCAACAAATATTACAATCAAGAGAATTCTACAATAAGAATGAATACATAAATGCATGCAGGCATTAGACCCCTCAAGCTCATAATACAATTGGAAATCTTCACAATGGAGGCGATGCATATCATGCACAGTAGAACATTTATTCACCATAGCCATCAAAGCAAGTAAATGTTTATCTAGTCCCTCCTAGACAAAGATTGGTATGCTATCAAGATTATCAATACAATCAATGTCAATCAGAATCTACAGCAAGGTACATCTTGGAACCAACAATCTAAAAATGATGAATGTTTCAACAATATTTTGGATTCCTTTCTTAACATAAGAAGATATAGAGGAGAATCTTGGTGTTCTTTGCTCTGTAGAATGGTAGATATTTGTAGGAAAACACTTGTTAATTTCCCACCTAGTAAGTTTGAGATCATTTGGTAGTTCATGGAAGTGTATGAGCCAAACCTAGTTTATTGGCCTGAATCATGGATACCAATTTCTCTTGATCAACTAGATGAATGGACTGATATTGTATATAGGAAAAGGTATGAAGACAATTGTGAAATCATTGATGAAGATAGAGGCATTGATCAGATGAGGTGAGCAATGGAAGATGAGACATGTGTAAGTCAAAATGATTCATATGATAGCCTGAATGATGAAGATAAAGATACAAGCGATCTCTCTTGCATAACAGATTGTGACAGGGAAAGCAGTACATGTTATGGTGCATCCAATGAATATTTAGATTGTGAAAGTGAACTTGTGGATTTTGACTTACAATGGGGTGATTCTTGCAGTTCTTGTGGTGATCAAGAAGAAGAAATAATGGACAATGTAGGTCCATTTGACAATGAACAAATAACACCTCCACATGTAGCTTAGAACTATATGGACACAGTTGATAATAAAGAGAATGATTTCTCTATGTTTTTGAATCCACTCCATGATAAGGATGTATCATGCCACAATGAGGAAGATTCTGAGGACAATCATGTGAATCATGATCTACAACAAGGATATATTTTCAGCTCTTATGAAGATCAAGAAGAGGGAGAAATAATGGAAGATATGGAAGAAGAAATGTGTTCACTTAGTAGTGAGAAAATTTCAGATATGCTAACTCTTGAATACCAGAGATATGCACATGAAGGTGATTTCAAAGTCATGTGTCCATCCTACATTTTTTTTGATAGTGAAAGTACTTTGTCCAATAATTCATATGACTCCTAGTGCATTTCTCAAAATGATGGAGAAACCTTTGAAGTTGATCATAAATCTATATCCATTCAAAAAGAGGTATGTAATTTAGAGATTTTTGGCTCATGCGGAGAAGACATTTACTTGCATACCAAGGATGATAGGATTCTAGCATTGATTGCTTCAGATATGCATGATAATGAAGATGTGAATCATGATCCAGTGTCATGTCCAAATGGTGATATGGAAGAGATGAAAAATGTCTTAGATATGTTTGTCTCAAACTGTGTTGATATGATAGAATTTTTTGATTCTCAAGAGAAGCATTTTGATGGTGAATTTTTAGTACAGTTGGGAGATTGTTTTATACTACATGACAATGAGCAAGATAATGAGAAATATTGCATTGAATATGCATATACATTGTATGTTGAAGATGACAGAGATTTTTCCCATGATGATGGAGAATATGAACTACAGAATGGTGAAGGGAATTTGGGCCAAGTTGAGCATGATGATTCTCAAAAAAATTTCAATAACAGTGATAGGGAAGACTTCATGAATGTCTTCAAGAAGAATCTGATGAACTCAAAGAAAAATTGGGTGTTTGACAAAGGAAAGTGTGGGCCTTTCTTTTGGTGGCCTTGAGCCACCATTTACTGAAATGAAGTCTAATTTTTTTGCCAAGGGAATATACAAGATTAAGGGTTGCCAATGCATGGACAACTCTTGACATTGCTCTTAAAAAAATTTCTCTTCCATGCATAGTAGTTTAGGAAATAAAAGGAACAGGAATTGCCAGTACATGGACAATCCTGAAATTCCTTCTTTTAAAATAAATATTTCCATGTACAGTAGTATAGGCTCATGTTCATCTCCATATCCATTCATTCCATTCTACTCACTGGCCCATCACCTTGATTTTGTTCTGCTCAGCTAGAAATCTAGATCCTTGCAATGATTTCACAATCATTCATCCCTAGATGGATCCACTGTTAGAACTGTAAAATTCTAAGAAAATTATTACTGCATATACTCATGAGTTTCCAAAAATTCACATACCATAAGTACAAAAATCTAGTTTGCATAGCATATTTTCCCATATTTTGTCATGTGGTCCCATGGAATTCATCTAACCCTAAGTATTTCAATGTATAAATCATATCGGCATGAGATGATATAGCTCTCACCAATCCATAAATCATTTCATACTAACATGTGTCTTTTGCAGTCTATTGGCAAGAGATCAAGATTTTCTTACCGATAAAATTTCATTTAGTAATACACATCAAGCAGACACAATTCAGAGTCTCAATGAAAGAAATATCCTATCAACAAGACAATATGCATCAGGATAAGTCATATTGAGCCTATTTGTGTCTTACCCATCGAAGACATAGCGACATATCAACAAGACAACAATCATTGGGATAAGTCATAGTGAGCACATGTATGTCATACCAATGAAGCACAAAGAACTATGTTGTTGGGACAAGAGTTGTCGGTGTATTGTCCCAAAGTATTCACTTGGTCTTACTGATAAAGTAGAGAAGGATTTAGTTGATGTCATCAGGATAAGCTTATGGAGTCCTACCGACCCCCTATGTCACACCAATGGGATTACATTAGAATTTGGTGGTATATTTGGACAAAATGGATTCGGCGAGATAGGCTTCAACGAGGAGATATACGAAAGGTCATACTGAATGTACTTCCATCGCCAAGAAACTACTATGTCTTGGTGATCAAAATTGATGAAGGAGATATCTCAGTAAGACTTGAGTAGTCAGAGGAATGTTTGTCGACCCCTAAAGTCACAATGATACTCAAGACCAAAGGGATAAAATGTTGGGGAGACTTAGAACATCGGTCAAACTACATGACATCAAAGCAATATATGATCTATTGACAGTCAGAGAGACTCAAGGTGTCAGGGAAGCAGCAAGACGTCATAGTGGGTGTCTGATGGATGTTAGTAAAAGCTTGAATACAACAAGTCATTGAGATTTGAATATGAAAGGATGTATCCTTTCAAATACTAATGTATAAATATTCATTTTTGATTGTGGAATGGGAGATAGAGAGAGATAGCGAGTAAAAAAAATATAGTAGGATATAGAATGTATTGGTCTAAGACTATGATGCACATGTTTGAAACAATGGAGGTTTCAATTGAATTCATCTAATGTGGTGGCATTTTTCTGGTATCAATTGTTTGTTGTGTTAATTGAAAGTATTGCTAAAGTTGTCTCCAAGGTTGATGTTTTCTAATTGTTTAAACTAATATATCAAGGATATTTTTTAGTTTATCAGTGCACACTTGTTGTATATGTATGGTTGGATTAATTGGTTCTTTCAAGGAGAGATTAAATCATTTTAGCCAATCATAGTAATTAGGGAATCTAATTTGGATCATTAAGAAGAGCTTGGTAATCACATTCTTGCATGTTTATACCAGTTATAAACTTAAACCTATATTCCAAACAATTTGAGTTTCTACCAGAAAGAAGTTACCCATTTCATATTTTCATTTGACTCTGTACACCCAATAAGGCAGTAGTCTCTACCATTCCATTATTTAGTTTCATTCATTTTTTTTCATATGAACACATTAGATTTTAGCCTTGATATTGCTTATACAATTTGTACCAAAATAAAACTCATTTATCCACTCGTATTTGCCATTGTGGGTAAATCACTTTAAAGGAATAAACATTGGTCAAGTCTGCTTCATTGTTATAGGTACACCCACCTAGGTCTAGCAACACCTAAAGAGTAGAAGGTCTAAATCATTTGGCCTTGTCTATTACCCTAAAACATATCAAGATATTGGCAACCTCTTGAGGTATTTTGCCTTCATTTTTTAGAGCTAACAAGAAGAAAGTTGTTTTCACTTTAGAGTTGATGTATCTTAAATAGACCTATGCATAGTGAATCAAAATTTCCATGCATACCTTTTGGTTCTCTTCTCTTGTCCCATAAGAGAACTAGATCTCCAACCTAGAAATCATGTGACTTCGCTTTCTTATCTAAAATATTCTTCACCTTTTCTTAGTGTTTTGTGATATGGCTCACGACTTGAGCATGTTTTCCTCCAATTCAAAGAGATACATGATGCAGTTATCAATTGAGCTATCAAAAGTATCATCTTCAATGGCCTTGGCCAACTTGAGGGTGGGTAGTTCAAGTGCGATGGAAATTTCAACATTCAACCTGTAAAGTAGTTGAAATAGGGACATACCTATCACCCACTTAAGGGTAATCTTGTTAGCTCACAAAGCATCATGCAATGCTTTGTGCCATAACCGTTGATTCTTGTCAACAAGCTTACAAATGATGGTCACTAGATTCTTGTTGCTTGTTTAAGCTTGACCATTACCTTGCAGATAATAGTTAGATGAATGGGATAGTGTAATTTTGTGCTCAAAACAAAATTACATGATCTAGCTTGATGAGAATGCAGAAGCATTTTCTACAACAATCTTGTTTAGCACATTGAACCTGGAAATAATGTTCTCTTTTAAAAACTTGCACACTACCTCAGAAGTAGCATGCTTTACTGGCATTTCCTCCACCCATTTGGTGAATTAGTTGATAGCTATGAGGACATAGATATGTCTTGCACTTTAGGGTGGATTCACTATGTCAATGAAATCAATGTCCCATTGCTAGAAGGGCTCATCAATGATGACTCGTTTGAGGGGTAGAGCTGCCAAAATTGGCTTTCCTATGAACTGTTGACATATTTCACACTTATGCACCCAAGAGTACACATATTGAAAAAAATTAGGCCAATAATACTTTACTCAAAAAATCTTGCGAGTTGTAACTGGAGCAGAAAAGTGTCCTCCACATGCTAAGTTGTGAAAAGATTCCAATAACTTGATTTGTTGTGCCTTATCAACACAACACAATAAAGTACCATCCAAGCTATGCTTATACAATCCATTGTCCCATAATACATGGTTTTATAATTTTATCTTGATATTTCTTTTCTCCTTGGGTGTAAGGTGATCCAAACATTCTTTGTATGTAAGGAAATGAGCAATATTTGAATACCATTCATCAGTAGTACTGACAAACAAAACCATTGGAAAATCATTAAAACTCACCTCCTTGTTTGAAACTTCTACATTAGTATTATTATCAGCAACAAGCTAACATAATCCTTGTTAGAGCTTAAAATTTCTAGCAAAATTTTGGCAAAAATGATGAAGAAAATGGACTGTAGCACTCAAAAATACATATGTAAAATATGCCTCAAGAACCTACTTTTAAAAATCACAACTTGAAGCCTTCTTAGTTTCATGAAAAATAACTTTTAAATCATGTTTATCTACCATATGTGAGTGTGCACACCTGATTTCATCTTCCTATGATTATTTTTTACAAGGTTTCAAAGTTCCATGTTGAAGGGTTCTGAAAAGGCTTGTTGGTTGCACAGTGTTCAAGCTGCCAAAAGGGTCAACTTTGGAGAATAACACCTAGTAGTTGGATGACCTTCTTGATGAACTGATTGGTGTTTCATATTTTTCCCATATTAATTTTATTTCATGCCAATTTCAAAGATCCCATCACCTCATTTGATATTTTTAAAAAAATCCAAAGCAAATGGATTTTACACAGTTTGATGAATACATTTCTAGAAAAGCTTCAAAATGTAGACTTTGACATTTAATACTTTTTCAAGGAAATTTATTGGTGAAAAAACTTTTTTATGCATATTCATTTGACCTAAATAAACCAATTTCTAAAGTGGCAATTTTTCAAATTTGCAAGTTGGTGGGTTCTAGATGGTTTTTTGAGAATGGTAGTTTCTAAAAATACTAAGTGGACCACTTTGAGTATTAATATCTTGCCATCCCAATGAATTTATGCCAATCCTTTTTATTTCCATACTCCCCTATCATAACTCATGTTTCATAGGGGTTATCCCATGAATAAGGATCAACTAGATTCAAGGATAACATGGTTCACCATTAAAAGAAGCTTCAATGGGAAATGCAAACTCCAATGCACTAGACCCTAGAAACTTAAGAGCATGAAATTAGATTGATAAAAGAGAATGAAATATAAGGGTACCTAGAAGAATGATGGGATCCAAGTAAGGTATGCAAATTTGAATTTAGTCTTACTACAAGAGTTTGGGAAAAATCTAGAATCTTCTAGTGATTGATCTGGATCTACTAAAATCTAATAAAAAGGGTATACTAGGACTCATATTCCCAGAGGGGTGATTTAGTCCTAGTATTAGGGTTTGATTGATATTTTTGTAGCCATTAGAGATCTTTTGTAGCTTTTGTCTTGTCTGATTCTCGAAGCCTAAAACTTTGAATTTTGGCCTATAGGTGAGTTTTTGTGAAGATGACAACTTCTTGACAACTTTGAAAAATTTGGCAACTTTTTCTACAAATACTCTTCAAGCTCCAATTCACCTATATTTGTAATCACACATAAAGAGAGAAATTTTTTGTTTTGTTAGGGAATATGGGTTTACCTTGGTCAAACCACATTTTGGTAATTAAACCTTGAAATGAAAAAAAAAATCACGAAGGAATGATGAATGAACAAATGCAATGTTGCAACTCACCAAACCCTTGAAATAAAGGTTGCAAACTTGTGTGAAATGGCTAGCATGAATGTGGATCTTGACTCTTGATTTAATGCTTGAAAGTTTATCTTGAATGCTTGCTTGAATCTTGAAACTTACATCACAAATATTAGCTCACAAACACACATGATGCATGATGACTTTGACATGATGCTTGAATCTTGAATGTAGCTCCAAATGCTTGATGATTTTCTCTTGAATTCTCTTGTGGACTCTTGAACTCATAAAATTTCTCTTAGGATGTTTGCATAAAGATTCTTAGGTCAAATAACAGCTTGAAACCTTAGCTTTATAGGAACTCCATCTAATTTACAGTTTATTAGATCCCAAATGCCAAAATTCACAAAATTTGAATTGAAAATCTTGATTTCCCACTCAAAACCCTAAAAAGGCCCCAAATGGGACTCATACAACCAAGGTGGTGTATGGATCCCACCTGGGGGGACTCATACCTCGAAGGTTGTCTATGGGTCCCACCCTGGATTTTCAAGGTGAGAGGATGTTGGGAGGTTAGAAAATTAAGTGTATTTATTGATTTTTTTAGGATTTAAGTTGAAATAAGCTTTGGGATACATAATAAATGGTATTAAGGGCCTATTAATGATGATTTGATGTTCATGAATGGAAGAGGGCCCAAAACTTAGTGTGAAGATGTAAATAAATACACTTTACACTAGTAAATTAGAGAAAAATTAGGTCCATTTAGTTTAAAAGGGCCCTAAACTTAATGTGAATGTGTTAAACACATTACAAAATAAAATCAAGGCCACATTAGGCTTATTTTTATATTATTTTTTCCCAAATTAAGTAAGAAAAATGGACACTTTTTCCATTACTACAACAAGATATCTTGGGGGTGTGGGAAATTTCTTCAAGTCAAGTGACCTTCTTTGTTCATTTGAGTTCTTATGGGGTAATTTTTCCTCACATGAGGTTTTTTCCTTCTTAGATCTTCCAAAGATCGTTTTTCTTATTTTTCTCTCTTTTGGGGAGGATTTTTGTCTCATTTGGTTTTCTCCTTTCCTTTGTTTGTGAGAGATTACATTTTTGCATGGGTACCTTTTTAGGCCTATTAGTTGATATTCATCTTTTCATATTTTCTATTCCCCCTAAATTATACTTAAGTGGGGTGTTGATGTGAATATAGGTATTACCTAACTAGTTCCACTATTAGGTCCCTTTCACATCTTGTCACTTAAGTTTACTTAGGATGCACATAGGATATTTATCACTTCATGTCTCATATCATAAGATTAAAAAAAAAATCATAATCTTATGTTGTCTTATGTCTCACATTAACCTATATATAACCAAGGGTCTCTCATATAGTGTACACTCATTCTATGTGAATTCTTTGATAGGATTATAATTTATTCTTGTCATATTGATCTTCTAAGTATCTTGTGCTTTCCATTAGGCCTCTAAATTTTGGGTGGCTATGTCCATAGAAAATTCTTATAAATTTCCCATAATAACTAACAATACTTTCATATGCAATTGGGACCTAAAATTCTAGAGCTAGATAAATTATTTTTTCTATATAAGCAGCCTAGTTTTTATTGATGAAGTTATGAGTAATTTCTGAGTCTATCAATATTGTTATTCTCTATTTATTTAAGAAAACCACTACCATGAGAGTTTGTGGGCTGCTAAATCTAATATTTCATGAAAATAAATTATTGGTTGGGACTCTCATGATTCCTAATCTAACTCATTCTCACCTTGTAATATTGAAGCCTCCTCTTTTTCATCACTAGGCCCTTCAATATAAAAACATTTGTCTTCAATGCATCTATGTCCTAGATTGTATTTACTATTATAGTTTAAACATAACCCTTTTTCTCCCATATTTATATTTTTTGTGGCATCAATATAGTAGGGTGAGAAAGTGATTGTGTAGGAGTTCCTTTATCTCTAAAATTTACAAAACCTTACCTTTTGTTAACCACAAATTTTTCTTCTACTTGTATTTCCATAATCATTTCTTAGGAAATATAATTTGAATGGAACATGTGTACCTAATATTTGATATAATCATTTAATACCCCAAGGAATAATTTGGACAATTCTTTTTATTTTCCACATTTTCTACTCTTAAAGACAAAATATTCAATTGATGTTCATATATACTTTGATCATACCTATTTCCCTTAATTTTATAATTTAGCCCAAGTAATTGTCCATGATATTTTCATTGTAATGAGTAGTGAGTCCCTCTTAGATAATAGACCAAGTGACAACAGATCCCCTTTTATTTTCTTCATATAACCAATAATGCCAAATTAATTGGCCAAATTCCAAGAATAAGGAAGTAATTTCCACTTTCTTTGACAAGGAATATGATGAATGTCAAATAATGCTCCATTTGGTAGAACCAATTGGTAGAATATTTTCCATCAAAATTCTACATATCAAACTTTGGTGTGAAGTGCGTAGCTGAATAATAATGATTCATCTTTAAGTCTAATTCAAACCTAAATGAATCCCTCCCATTAAGAGACTTGTCTTACTCCAATTATAGGATGTGTGACTCCCTATGTTTGTGATTTCTAGGACATTGGCTATGAAAAATTTTCTCAATCATCTTCTCTATATCACTTGTCTTAGCCAACACTTGCATATACTCTATCATAATTAAGAATATTCCATCCTTAATATTGTTGGTTAATTTTTTATTTCTTATTTATAGATTTATTACCATTATAAACAATCTCCTTAATTTCTACATCCTCATTTCCTAGATATTTTACATGTGTGACAACGTTATTTTGCCTCTTGTTGCAAATTCCCACCATGATTAGAATTTTCTTTTTTTCAATAAATCACACAAAAAAATCCAAATTATATAAAAATATATTTTCATTTATTAAGGCCCATATATCACTTCATAAAATAAATCTTCAACAAAATAGTTGATTGACCATGTTGAGAGAAAATTTGGGTGGAAACCTTAATTTCATAATAACTTCCTTAGATATGTTCTAAATACCTTAAAATTAGGATTGTAGATATATCCCTACTTCCTTGTTAAACCCTCCAAAAATAAGGGAAATTTTTCTAAATTTCAACTATAGGAGCAAAAATAGTGAAAAACCTAATTCTATAATAACTCACTTAATTCCACTCCAATTTCTTTGAAATTTAGAATTTAGTAGATTCAATATGTCCTTGAAAACCTTTAAAAATATTAAAAATATTCTCTAAAATGAGAGATATATATGCTTCCCAAAATGATATCTAGACAAAATTACCTTTTTTCCTTACCTTCATAGTGTCAATATCATGCTTTGATAAAACTTTTAATGAGATAATTTGCATAATAGAAGAATATGCTATGAAATGAGCTACAAAATACTTGATAATAACTAATAATAGAAAGAAAATTTGAAGGGAAAACATATAATTTTAACTCCAATGGGAACACAATTTATGATTTTATGATCAAATAACACTTACTACCTCCTATATTAACCCTAATTATACCTTTTATATCACCTAGATCGAATTAGATACAAAATATAACACCCAGGTTAACCTAATTAACTAGATACAAATATAATAATTATTATATGACATAACTAGGAGTTAAGTTAGCCACAATATGACTAATCATAACTCTAAGCACATATAGGATTAAGAGTATAGAAAACTCAAAACCATATAAAAAAAAAACTAATTCCATTTGGAATCAAAACTTATTTATATACCTATGAGACCCATCAATAAAAAAAATATAGAAATGAATCTTATTACTCTAAGAATATTTTAATAAAATATGTAGACTCATAATCTCTTATACCATTCATTATAAGTGAATGATTCTCCAAATATCAGTTGCATATTTATAAATGACACTGGTATGAATCACATGTATGATTTATGTGAAATTTTGCACTTCATATAGTTCAAAAGTAATAAATTTATCAGAGATGAGTAGTTTTGGAACATTGATTTCCCATATCTCAAATGATTATGATATTTATATAATCATTCTTCTTTTGAGAAAGAGATTGAAGTATTGATACTCACATCTTTAGTCAAATAACCATTTTTTTTACTCAAATATTTAGTTTTAATGCTAGTAAAGTTATTTGAGAATTTTGGAAGGTATTCATAGTTTTTTATCCAAAATTTATCCCCACATATATTATAAGGTACAAAGTTTCCTTTGGTATGACTTATGATACATGGTCACATTAGCATCATAGGGAGATTAATTTTTTGAGTTGGTATTTTATATGTAATTCTTGTTGGTGGTGAAGTAAGAGATAAAGGAACACACTATTTCTTATTCATAATTATATTATGAAATTAAGAGATGACACTTAATTTTAATTATCATGTATGTAATATCTTGTTATTTATCTAAACTCCAGGTTTAGATGATTACCTTATATGTAGAAAATGATATAAATTATGGATGAGTTTTGCATGTATAGGGGATTGATAAAATTTGATATTATTTACTTGAATATTATTATAATTTTACCCTACATGCCATAAAGAATTCAAGTCCATTAAGGAGTAATATATTTTCTTTTCTTTATTGAGTGTTACTTTAACTTGTAATTTTTATTAATTTTATTTATTTTCTAAAAAATCAAATTATTGGGTACCCTAGTAAACTTTTTTAGGAGAAATACTATAAAGGATATCTCACCTATTGCTTTAATTTTTTTTATGGATCATCACTACATGTTTAGTAGGATGACAATTATTTTTGAAGAACCATAGAAAACTGTACATTCTTTTATTCATAAAAGTATTATATGGTTCCTTGATAACATCATCATATCGTCTATATTTTTTAATTCATGTTATATGCATTTGATTGAATTATTAATGAATTAAATATTAGAGAAAAAATTATGTGTTTTATGATCTAAACTAACTATATTATAGAATCAATTATTCATGCACATGTGTGTGCAAAAATATGGGGGACCAAAAAGTGGCCAGCCCACTTTTTGGCCCCCATACAAGCATAATGTGAGTGTGTTATAACACATTTGTGTTATTTCTTATTTAAAAAAAAATACAAACATATTTCATTCTAAATTTTCCTCTCAACCTATGGCCTGAGCACTCTTCCAAGTATGTTCATGTTGTTGCAGACCTAATTTTGCACCCAAAGATTTTCCAAATAATCACCAATATGCCACTAAGACATCGAGGAGGTCAAAGAAGTAAGTATTTTTAGTTTTTAGTGTAAATTTTGGATTAAATAGGTAAATTGAGTTAGTTTTTAATTAAAATTTGCTTAATTTTCAAGAGTTGATAATACACCCCCAAATGTGCAAAATCCTAACTCACCTCTTCATGGAAACCCTCCTAAAGAATAACCACAAAAAATACCTCCTATAATTCCTTGTCATCCTCTAAAAACACAACATAAAATTAGTGATAATAAATTTCCACAATCCATGAAGATTATTTCCAAGTGTTTCTAGATTAGATTGTGTTTGTATTTTTTTACATCAAAATAAAAAACACAATCTAATCTAGAAACACTTAGCAATAACATAAAATATCAGGGAGAATTGAAAATAATAGAAAATTGAACAATCATGTAGGAAAAATCTCCCATAGGACAACCCTTATTTAATCACTAAGATCCATTGTGTCTCATGTAGAATTTGTTCTAGTGGTAAAATAAATAGTTGGTCTGATAAGAGAGAACAACAAAAACAATTTTAGGTAGACAAATTATCATATGAACAAGTTAGAGAATTATTTTTGAAATCTGACTTATGTGTATTCGTCATTGACCCATGAACCAATCAAACCTTACACACTACATGCAAGAAGTTCCCTATCCATTAGTGCCACAACCAAGGGATAAATAATAATTTTTGGAATAGGTGGTGGATTATTTTAAACCATCCCCCATGCAATAACTATGAGGTGCCACAATATTCTTTGAGGAAACTCTATTTTGTGTTTTTCCTCAATCAAATCCAAAATTACTTTGACATGCAAGAGTTCTATGGTAGAGTTGGGGGCTTCGCATAGGATAGAGTGGGGTCACAACTTGACCTAAACTGGGCATTGAGACTAGTATCTAGACCAAGGTATGAGTATGTGACTATCCTTTCCATTATGAAAGAGGGTGTTCAAGTGGAGACCTTAGAGTCAATTATCTCACTCACTCATACCCTTATACAACATACTAGGTCTCTAGTATAAAGTGATGTAGGCAAGCCTTTCATGCATTGATTTCCTTATCATATATGTTGGTATTTTGGACCTCTATGTATTTATGATCAAATGTGCCTAGGATACATCTATAGCAGATTAAATTGTCATAAGAGGAGCTTTATTGAGTGATATATTCAAATTTGATAGTTAGGAAAATGTCAACAAGCTCATTTAATTTAATTTATTAAATTTTATTTTGAAATTTAAGATAAACTAGATTATTAGAATGATTATAATGAAATTTCAAGGTCATAGTGTTCACCCTACTTGTAGTGGTCCTCCACCTCCTTATTACATGATAGTGTCAAGTGTAGAGGTATGTAACTAGTAAATAATTATAAATATTACATGTGAATAGTCAAACCTTATATGTGTGGTATTCTTCTAACTCACTTTGGATGCTAAATAGGTTAATATAACTAGGTGTTTGATATCAACACCTAGCAATCAAGGTGCTTGTTAAACTTTCACTCAAGTAATACAGAGAATTTTTGTTTTTATTGTGAAAATTATAAAATAATATTTGGTAGTTTTAATAATTGAATAATGTTGTTTCATTTTCAGATGACGCAAACAAATACTCCTCTCAATATTCAAAAGATAATGGAGTATGGTGTTGTAACAACAATAGTAAGTTCATTTCCTTTAACAAAGGTATAAGGAAAATTAGTAAATTTCACATTATATTTCTTGTTTTATTTGTTTTTTATTGAAAAATCAAATGATATTCATTTGTATTTTAATCACCATATTGATGGTTTCCATAGGCCTTTGCAACTCCAAATCACGAGTGTGCCCCTATTGTGGATGAATGTAGTGATTATTTTAGTATATGTCATTCTACAATTCAATTTATATATATTAATGTTTATACTTTTTATTGTATTAGGTGGAGGTCCATGAAAATTTAAACATGAGATCAAGTGAATGAGTTTATAAGAGGGTTAAGTGCAATTGTATAAACAGGTGATAATTCTTCAATTAGGGTTAGAAATCCAAAAACCCAAAATATAAAATGATCAAAAACCATGTTACCAAATGAGATTAAATGATTCTATATTATGAAACCAAAAAATAAATGGCTAGAAAATCAAACTAAACTAATTGAAATCAAGCACAAATGAGAATTTTACATCCAATTTGAAGGAGAAGCTTATTGATGGATGTTGGATTGATCAAAGCTTAGCTCCTACTACTTGGAAAAGCTCAATGATGACCTAGATGATAGATGATAGATGAAATGAATGTTCAATTTCTCAAAAGTCAAAATTACATGATCTTAATAATTAAATTATAGGTGACAATTATGGAGGAATGAGGGTGATTTTATAGATTTTTAAGAATTAGATCAAGGGTTTAGATTGAATCTCAATACCCACAAAGGAGGGTCAATATTTCACCTTAACACCCACAAAGGAGAGTGGATCAAGGAATATGAAGGGATGCAATTAGTTTCAACTCAAAACATATCCTCATTTGTAGGAAATTGGTTGATATATTTGGAGATGAAGGGTGAAAAATTGATCTCATAAATGGAGGGTTAGAAATGCTTGAGACAAAAGTTGGTCAAGATATTTTTGAAAAGGAATATTCCTTGGGGATATGCTTTGTGGATGGAAATTAATATAATTAAATAATTCAAAATTATTTAATTGTGGGGGAAGAGAATATGCTCTTTTGAAAAAAGGAATATTCCATTGAATAAGATGGGGATTAAAGATGGGATAATTAAACAATTAAAATTATTTAGTTATAGGAGATTAGAAGAATATTGAATTAACCTAATCAAATAAAAAAAATTATTCAATTAGGACTATGAAAGGGAATAATTAGTGATGGAATGATGAATTAATTAAATAATTCAAGATTATTTAATCAATACTTGAAATTAGGGTTAAATAATGAAAATGATGTTAAATGATGTTAAAAGGGGATTATTGATGCAAATGATGATAAATGATGAAAATGCACTGATGATGATAAAATGATGAAAATGATGGAAAAATGCAATGTTAAGATGTGTGATATGTGTTAGGTTTTTTTTACATGTCTACATTTTTCCCCTCTTTGACACAATGTGCTTGTTGCATTATTTCAAACACATTTGATGCTTAGATCAAGACTAAAATTTTTAAAGATGCCCCACTATGCCTTAGTGGATGATGGAAGGTTGATAGGACATTGGATTTCCCCCTCGGGAGTTCGGCTAGAAAAATTACTTTTCAGGTTTGGTTCACGACAAGGATCAAAACTAGTTTGGATGAGAAGAGGATGAAAAATAAAGGCCCTAGGGGCCACAGATAATGATCAGGATGAATGGTGAGACTTAATGAATGATCAAGTAGGGTGATTTATGATTCATCACACATGCGATAGTTTATGATGTACCATGAAATTTTCATTTTTGATGATATATGAGATACAACTATTTTTCGATATGACATATGAGGTCTTATGAGATGTTTTATGATGTATACTTTATGCAATGATGAGGATTTATGTTATGCAATGGTTATGAATGCATTTATTTTTGTGACATGATGATGCTTATGATTATGCAATGGATGAGTTGTGATGTGATATTGATGATATATGATCTAGGATATGTTGATACCAATGGTTCTTTTAATGTAGGATGCATGTAGTACTAATAATGTTATGATGTAGGATGTAGGAGATGTTAGTCAAAAGAATGGTTAGAAAGAACTTAAATAATAGAAGAAATTGATCATGTTGACCCAATTGTTGAAAATCCGCATGTTATGATCATAGATGTGAATGGATAAATAGTTGATCGAATGAATGATAATGATTGGTGATGTATGAAAACGTGATGAATATTCTTACTTCAAGAAAAAGCTAAGTAATTTTCATCCAAATAGACATCATGCACCAAGGTATTAATAACTAGGGAAAATTTGTATCTATTGTGCGGACTTTGACTCTGCAAACAAAGAGTATTCCTTCTCATACTAGACATACAAAAACCTTTTTATGAGTATATGGGTTAGAAGTTCATAGCATTTCATTTTAGTTATTTATAGTTCTACATGGCATAGTTATTTCTAGACATGTCTTGGGTTCCAACCTAAGACATTTATTGACACATCCTACCACACATGACCCACAATGGAGTGAGACACTAATGAACAAAAGTTTGACAATGCACATGAAATTTTTTAGAACATAAAGTGTACCAATAGGTTCAATAGATTCTTACATTCTAATAATAAAAATATAGAGATTGACACAAAATTCACCACAAACCTCACATGATTTATTTTGGTAACAAATTTCATTTTATAATCAAAATAACATTGATATAAGGGACCACATCAAAATATTAAGCATTTGTGCTATGATCCTTATGTAAACCATTCTCCACAAGCTAGTGAAAATGCCTTTATTCTTGACCTCTCTCAATACTTGAATTTATACTTGATATTCAACATGGAACTCCTTAAGCCATATTTCCCCTTTTTATCATATTTCACAACTATCCAACATCCTAAAAAAAATAAACCTAAAACATTCAAAAATAAAATAAATGGACATCATTGACACCATTACCACTAATACTGACCATAATTCCCATAAACTCATTTAGGAAATCAAGATTGGATAATGTACAACTCAAACTAATTGGTACACTCTTTAGAAAATATACATAGACTTTCCTTAAATTACTATTGATGCAATGCATATTATTCTAATTAAGAGGGAACAAATGATTTGAATATATCCTCATACATTCTCTTTATAAAGTTTATAAACACATGTAGCCTTTCCCAATATGCACAACATAGTACAATTTATAAACTTATGTGTAATACTACCCTCACATATCTCTTTTCCAATATGCACAACATAGTATTTATAAACTTATGTGTAATACTACCCTCACATCTTTATATAAAATTCTCATGCAAAATCATGCAACACTACACACATGCATCTTGAATTCTTGCATAAGGATACACATGCTAGTGTCTAATCAAAATACATGTGCACAACAAATGGACCATAAAAAACCACTTATTATGTTTGTATGTGTATGTGACATCTATGGCCTTTCTTAAAATAGACAAAATCATACAACTAGCACTATATACAAGCAACACATGAAAAGATAATTGAATTATGTTAAATAATAATCTAATTGGTTTCATATGGGTTTATTATCTATAATCATCCTATCTACATATGCAATGTGTCATATGCATTGGAAGATTGTTAGTATACACTTTCATCTTATTTGGGGACTTGCTTGTATAAATACCTACTTTGTACATGAAAATTAGAAGAGATGTAACAAGTTATCATATTATAGGTTTTCTAGAATGTATACATTTCCCCTAATGATTATAAATTGAAATGGCATATTTACTAGAATCCTTAAAAATTAAAAAAATGGTTTATATATTTGATTCTCTTTATGCATTATATGATCTTGTTGTATCGCTAGCTAAAATACACGATCACCCCCTAGCTCACCCCAAGAATCAAATTATGATAATAGTGTTCTGTTATCCAAAAATTGACATTTTGTGTTAGAAATACTAAGATACATTAACCAATTCCTAATAGGAAGAACATTGTATAGAATACACTAGATAATTTGCATAATCTATGGATCCATGACCAATTTATAAATCATTTAGAATAATGCTTTTGATTAGGTAAGAAACATTTATAGGGTGTTGTACCCTTCATAAGGAGCCATAAGGGCCAATAGAGTTCAAGACCAAAAAAGCATAAAAAAACACGAATCCAAAAAACAAACACAATGGATTGATTGCAGACAGACAAACAACGGACCAGCAAAAGACTAACTAGCATCTTCCCAATTCTTTGATAGGAGATTGAAAACATCATATCCGACCCATTCCTAACGGTCTTCAACCTTTTTTATGCCCATCTCATCCTTCATAACTACCTACAAAGTAGTGGTGACATAGTGGACTAGCTTAACTGTGAAGTGGGTCAAACCACAATTTTTTTTGTCCAATTCATCCAATCATTCCTTCAACACATAGAGTTCCTCCCTTCCAACCACAGTCTTGTTAGTATCAACATGCTCAACATCCAGCAATTCTAAAGACTGAGGTTGAAACCTCTTTTTGAACTTTTCCCATGTCAAGAATGGAGTTGGGACCTCTAGCAAGCTCCTCCTCCTCACCCTCAGACTCCTCTGCAACCTTACTATCTTTTTTTTCGAACAACTCCTCTTTTGTGTCTAAATCTTTAACCTGCATTTTTTTCCTGTTCTTGGCTAGCCTACCAGAGCACCAAATTATGGCATCACAACCAATAACGACCATTTCTGCAACCACCATATCCCCCATAGAGTCCTTGCTCACCACATTTTTTCCTTTGCTCAAAGGCTCCTTCAAGCTCTTACCTTCCTCCTTTCCTTTCTTTTTCAAGGAAGGATTGCTATTAGTCTTGGCGGATGTTGATTTGAGTTCACAAAGACTAGCCACCACACTAGTCTAGGTTGCTCCCTCATTCCCCTTAAGCATTTTGGCAGCAAGTTTGGGTTTATGCGTGTCAACAGGGACCATTTGGTTTATCCTAATAGGGCCTTTGGATTCAGTCAGAGATAAATTGGCCATAGTGGGAGGCTCAATATCCTCAATGCTAAAAACCAATATAGGTTTTAGAAGACATAGAGAAAGATGGAAGTGGTAGAACCTCAAAATGAGGCCCTGGTGGAGCAGTAGGGGAGGAGGGTCATTGGGGTTCAGACCAATAGCCTTGACACATTTTTTGACAAAAGTTTTTGAGTCCATAAGTAGGAAAAAAGGAAAGATTAACAAAAATTTATGTCTAAGGTGATTCAAAAGAGGGAAATGATAGAAGTAATAAGTTTTGTATCTACATTCTAGAGTTACATACTTCATCAAGGTAAGGCACACCTGGTTCCATGGTTGAGGGAGAGCTTCTCATTCAAAACCTAACTGGTTGTGCACTGGCATCTCATTCCCCACAAAAAACTTGTTCATACTTTCATTATCTTGAGTTTTAGTATGCTCCAGATGCTTAATACTAGTGCACTAAAGCCTCATAGCTTGTGCAATAACTTCCTCATCCACAGTAAAGGAAATGACTCCCAAAGTCACACAATGATCTTTCCACGAGTTGAAAATCTGAGCAGATAGATTAGGGTTATGGCCCACCAGTCACTCCATTAGAGGAGTCATACCAAATTTGACACAAATGTGCCAAACTAGCGGATCTTAGTGAAATTCATTGTAGTTATCCAACTCAGTTTGCACCCTATCACCACCCATAATGTCACTTTGCACATAGTATAACCAGGAGCCCTCAAAAAATAAAAGGTTAGAGATAATAGAAAAGTGAAAAATCACCTACACATCAAGGATTTTAAGCCATAAATGGTAGCCTATGATAATCAAGGCAAAGGATAGGTCGCATGCATTAGTAAGTAATTTCCAAAAAGCAATATTAGGGGAATCATAAATGAGGATCTCTACACACAATCAGCTAAGTAAGTAGCACATGAAAGGAAAGGAAGGTTTTCCTTCCATGTAGAAGTTGCACAAAAACCTAGGCAAGATGGTCGTAGGGCCAAAATTAGAAACACCTCAAAGGATAGCTTTCAAGGGCGGACCAAATTTTGTAACACCAAAAAGGTTTTCTTTCAGCCATGAAGACAAAATAGTAGAAAAATTAGGGCCAATAAGGAGCTTGATCTAATAATTATTAGTCACATCAAAATTAAAATAAAAAAACTTAGAAATATGATAGCTTAACAAAATCCCCAAAAGGAGATTACGTAAGGTATGGTCCCATTTAGTTTTAATCAACAAGTACTCGTTGAAACTTCTCATGATTTCCCTTTTCAAAATGGGCTCCATCCCATAATTTGAATTATGCCACTTGTTATCCATCTCATTAGTAAAACTCATCCACATATCCCAACAAACAAGCATGTGGACCCCCTAGAAAATCTAGCAAGGTGCTTGATTAGTTATCATCATGGGTCAAGTAAGGGCTTTGTTCCTTCAATAATAAAACCTAAATGTTAGAAGGTAGGTTCCCTAAAGAATGCTAGCATTTGGATAATTTTGAATGTGTGCCAAATTGGCTAAGGCATCAACCACTTGGCTTCCCTCCCAGTACATATGGGTGGCAACTTTAAATTTTAACTTTGACACAAAGAGCCTAATGTCAAGAAGAATATCTTTAGTACTCCACCCCAACAATCTATCAAAGTTAACAACATCAATAATAGACTTAGATTCTCCTTCAATATGAAGGTTCTCAATCCCCATGGAGACAACCAACTGTAAGACCTTGAACATTGCTCTAGCTTCCACAATCATAGAAGAATGAACACCAATCTCCCTAGATTAACCAACCACATAATTTCCTTTGTAATCCCTGATCACACCTCCTATACTGGCTTTACTCGGATTTCCTTTCATAGCCCCATCAAGATTTAGTTTATACCATCTCTTGTTAGGATGTTTCCAAATAGTGACACTCCAAGCTAGGGATCTAGAGTTATCATAAGAGTTAGTATCTGCATTCTGGTGCGAAGCTTTGGCCATACTTATTTCCTCCTCAATTTAACATTTGTCTAGGCTTTTCCCTTTGAAAAGTGAGATATTTTTTGCAATGAGATGAGACCCAATACCAAACACCTCTTTTGGACTCATCTCAATGTTCCTAAAGATCCTATTATTTCTCTCTTTCCATAAACACCAACATATAATAGGAGGGACCTAGTTCCAAATTTCACCAAGTAAAGGGTGTATAAAGGGTCCAGACCAGCTCAAAATAAAGGATGTGATATCCCTACACATAATCCATTGAATCCCTACTCTTCCTAAAGCTAGCTCCTACACCTCCACAACAAATGGGAAGTGTAATAGTAGGTGATCCATTGATTCTTCATTGCACTTACATAAAAAACATTTGTTGGGGATTTAGAATCCCCTTTTCCTTAGATTGTCCTATGTAAGAATCATGTTATGGCAGGAAATCCACTAAAATAAGTTAACTTTTGGGATCATGTGTCAATTCCAGACCTTCTTCCATAGATCGAGGACAACACCCTAGTTCAATAGCAGATTGTAAGTTGATTTAACTAAAAGATCACCTTGTTTGTCATGAGTTCAAAAGAATTCATCAACCCTACAAGATGCAGGAAGCCTGGTGAGGGAGAGGAATTCCTACAAGGTCTTGGAAATGAGACATAGATTAGGGGAAAGGGGACAATAAAGTCCTAAGTCCTTTCATTTTCTAATACCTAGAGGCCCAAGGAAGTAATCACTAATATGAATACCAAATAATCGTTGAGCCAACCTCATAAGATTCCTAAATTCAGAGTTTTCAAGGGGAGTGTCAAGTAACCAAGTGTCCTCCTAGAATCTGATTTTATTACCATTACCAATCTTCCATTTGATCCCATTTCTCAGAAGATCCTATAAACTACAAATACACCTCCAAACCAAGGACCCTGAAGGGTGAGCCTCCAATAGGCAGTTAATTAAAGGTTTTCTCTAAAGGTAATTAGCATTCATGATCTTACACTAATCCTTCCTATCCCTCAGATGGTCCTAGCCTATTTTTGCCATTAAATCTTTATTGGTATTAGAATCAATCCTAATCCCAAGCCCACCACAACTTTTAGGTAGGAAAACCTTGTCTCATTTAACCAGAGAAATTTTATTTTTTTCCTCAGTCCCTAACTAGAGAAAAGTATTTTGAATTTTCTCAAATTTCTTAGCAACATATCTAGGAATCTTGAAAATGGATATAAAATAGACAAGGATACCTTGTAGAACAACAAACAGGAGTTTTAATTTACCAACATGGCTAAGTAAGGAGTCTTTCCACCCAACCAATTTTCTTTGGATCCTTTCCAATATAGAATTCCAAAAATTTGGAGTGACTTCACTGATAGTAAGGGGTAACCCAAGATAAACCAAAGGAAGAGAACCACTCAAAAGACCTAGAAAAATAGTCACTCAAGTTTGAAGGTTAGGAGTGTTGATAAAGGAGTAAATCGTGCTTTTATTATAGTTAATGCATTACCCAGAAACAACAACATAGTTGTTAAGAATTTTTTTCTATTTCTTAGCTTCAATCATATAGGCTTTCCCAAAAATAAAGGTATCATCTAAAAATTATTGGATCACAGTTGACTCTAAGGAAGAGGCAACCTTAATACCCTTTATGGACCCTTCTCACAACATATTAGAGAAATTCCTACTCAGGACATCCACCACCATTATAAAAAAAAATAGGGTGAAAGAGGGTCTCCCTGTCTAATAACTCTCCCAGTAGGAAAAAACCTAAAGGGAGACCCATTTACTAGAACATAGTACTTAACCATAGTAAGGCATTCCATTATCAGATTAATCACAAATTGGTTAAACCCAAATTTAGCTAGGACTTTAGGGACAAAATTCCAAATCACCTTATCATAGGCCTTAGAAATGTCTAATTTAAGGTCCATACTAGCATAGTTGCATCTATCCATGGAGTGGTGTAATTCATGTGTTGTTATGGTAGCATCTAGGATATGATGAACAAGAACAAACCCTTTTTGAGTTAGGCTAATTATTTTATCAAGGAGTGGTTTGATGCGGATCACCAAAATTTTAGAGAGGATTTTATAAAAAAGTATTAATAGACTAATGGGGTGAAAGTCAAACATAGATTAAGGATCAACAACCTTGGGAATTAAAGCTATGAAGGTGTGATTCAGTTGCTTAAGAATCTTACTAGATTTGAAGAAATCACGAGCAGCTAGGACAAGGTCCTCACCAACAATCTCCTAGAAGGTTTGAAAGAAGGCTAGAGGGAAGCCATTAGGGCCTAGAGCTTTGAAGGCCCCCATGCTGAAAGTAGCCAACTTTACCTCATGTGTGACAACACTAAGGATACGAAGATTATCAATCTATGATATAATAATCAGAAGCGGTTCAAGTAGTAGCCTATCAAGAGTGGGGTTAGGAGCCTCAACAAGAGCTACATAATCCTTCTGAAAGTAATACATAACCACTAAACCAATTAGGTAGGGTGAATTGAGAACCTCTCCCTAAGCATTATGTAACTTGGTTATCTGATTCCTTTTCTTATGTTTAATAGTAGAAATATGAAAGAAAGAGGTGTTCCTGTCACCTTCTTTCAACCATTGGACCCTTGATTTCTGCTTCCAGAAAATCTCCTCTTTCTTAAGAATTTGTCCCCATTCCCTTCGGGGCTCCTTCTCCTAGTTGCAAGTAGGAAGATTGACATCTCTTTTGATTTTATTTTGAACCAATTTCAATTTATCCCCAACAATTTTTTTCTTCTGAAAACATCCCCAAAATCCCTTTTGTCCTAGCCTTTCACCATACATTTAATGTGTTTGAGTTTAAAAAATATTCTAAACATGGGAGAACCACGAATAGGATTAAATTAGGGTGGGAATTCCAAATTAATTCAAATTAGAAAGGGAAAGTTCTGACAATAGACTAGTCACATGAGGTCAACAACAATAGATTGTGATTAGAAACCATCCTAGGCAGAGCCCGAGTGGCACTAAGCAAGCTAGTCTAGTTACTAGAACAAAGGAACCTATCCAATATAACTTGCATCAAATCCTCCCCCATATGTTTGTTAGTCCAGGTAAAAGCTTGACCTGATAAGTCAATTTCAATCAGGTTAGTAGAACTCAAAAAAATTGCTAGATATGCCATGTTGTCAGAATAATCTACCAAACCGCCGATTTTCTCTAAGGAAAATAAGGGGGAGCTGAAATCCCTAGCCATTAACCACTAATAACCACTATTTTTTTTTTAATCTAGTTAGAAAGAACCTACCACAGAGCAGATCTAGCATTCCTCTAGTTGGGCGCATAAACATTGATAAGCAACCAGAAGTTGCCTAGGTAGGTAAGAAAAACACCAACACTACTTCAACAACATAATTGTTTGGAGCCATTAAATATAGTAGGGTTCCAAAGCACAAGACCCCCCGAAGCCCCTTCAACATCATTATAGGAGTAAGTGGCCCTTGGCCATAAGTACTTAGCAGCATTATCCAAATTAGATTTTTTCATCTTGGTTTCTTGTAATAGTAAAATATCTATCTTATGTTCTAAAACATAGTTTTTTAAATCAAGTTGCTTATGGGAGTTGTTTATCCCTCACACATTCCATGACATGATCTTCATTTTTGACCTTTCTTGGAGGAAACATCCAATTTCCTCTTTTTACCCATGGAAATATCATTTGTGGTTTCTCTTAATCTTGTAAATCTTTGGCTTGGCCTTCCAGGCTTTGACTCGCCACCCACATCTGTCATTTTCTTCCTCCCTCTTTTCTTTGGGGTTATCTAGTTATCCTCACTAGTATCATTCTCTAGATTCAAATCCTCTGAGTTGAAAGATGTCACATCTCTATTACCCATATCCTCCCATATTTCACCCTCTTCCTCCATATTCTCACTAGTCCCCACTGAAGCCACCTCCATCTGGGCACCATCAGCAAGCTCATTACCCCCTAGAGTCAAGCTAGAGGAAGGATTTTCTATCTCCAACACCTTATCACATGCCACATTCTCAGCTAGAGAAAGATTAGCAAGACCCGGCGCTAGATCTACACTGGTCTCTAACAAAAGAATAGGAATACCATAGTTAGGGATATTAGACAAGTTTGGTGAGGTAGGTTTTTCTAGATCACCACTAACCAGACCATCAATCTAAGGAGTAGCAACAAAATATCCCAGGTTAGGCTTCTTGTTAAAGGAGGACTTACAATCAGAGATAAGGTGCCTAGGTTTGGCATAATTCTAACAATAGAACACAACATTTTCATAGCACACAGACTAGGCCCAGGTACCAAACTTAGAAAAAAGCTTTACAGAGTTAGGGAAAGTCTTATTCACACTAATTTTCACACAAAAGTGGAAAAAAACTAACCTAGACTTCGATCTAGTGATGGAGTTAGAAGTAATGAAGTGTCCCAAGGAATTAAAAATGCCTTTGAAAATTGATTCATCCCAATATTCCAAAGGTAAACCAGGTAGGTGTATCCAAACCATAGTTGACTTATTAAGATCCATAGCAGGGTCAAACCCTAGCTTCCGGTGACATAAATCCAAACTGTGTTTTCCATATAAACCCAAGGTCTAGATAAAAGGACTGAAACCAGATCTTTTGAGGCTATGAACTTGACAAGGAAGAGACCACCTAACATAGCGTAGATGTCCACACTTCCCTTGAGGTGCCATTTGGAAGTAGACCATCTTCGAACCATATCAATAGTGGGGTAGAATGAGAGAAAATGATCCACAACTACATTCTCCATGGAGGAGAGAATCCTATCACTAACAATATTAGAGATAGAAAAATCCATTCTTGACACAATCACTTCATCCTAATGAGGAGGAGGAGGCTTTGAGCTCTATTTACCATTAGTCAGAATATCCTTCCACCCTTTAGTTAAAGGAAGTAACATGATTGCCAACACTTTGACCAAAGACATGGGTGGCACTAAAATTGTTTGTACTATCTCATGGTCTCTTGTGGGAAATTGTAGGAGGTTTTTCTATAGATTATTCTTGTATGTTCGGAAGTGTTTTTTGTTTAATCATTGTTTCATCAAGGATGGTTGGTTCATTCATAGGTTGAGGCATGTTGCAAAGGGATAGTTCTGCTATTTTCTTTTCCTTGAACTTTTGATATGATTTGAAAAATAAATATTCACAAGGCTTGATAGGTTCCATAGGCTTGGGCCAAAACTAATCTAGTGAAAATTTCCATTTTATTGTGGTAGGATGGAATCCACTATGATGCACAATGAAGATGTCATTTCCAAATGGAAACTTTAGACATTTATGCACAACTGTAGGGATGATGTTCATGGAGTGAAGCCATGGATAACCTAGCTTCACACAAAATTGGTTTCATTGTGGGATGATGGAGAATGAGACTGTTAATGTTTTCAGTCCCACTTTTAATGGGAGATCTATCAAGCCTATCATAGGGAAAGAAAATTTGTTATGTGTCTTGATCCATGATTTCAGATTTGCATATGTATCTTGATATAGCTCATGCACATATAAGAATTCTTTTGTAATAAAATTATCTCCATAGGTGGGATCAATCAATATCCCATTAGTGGGCTTATCGTTGATTTGGCTAGCTATGTAAAGAGGACCATCAGGTGCATGCTTATGTATGTCATTTTGTGAGAAATCAATTTCAAGAGGTTATCTAGTCAAGCCCTTATGAGGTCTAGCTTCAATAAACGCTATCTCATCATTTGTGGGATGTTGTTCAATCATACTCGCATTGTTATCATTTGTGTCAACATTCATCACATCATTCTTCACTTCACTAGCTTTGACAAATGAAATATTGTGCTTAGGCATGGGATTTTTAAATATTTGCAAATTTTGATTAGGAGGAGCTACAAACTTATTTCCTTGATCATTCACACTTTTGATTAGTAAATGATTAGAATCAATAAGGTCTTGCACAAGATGTTTAAGATGCTTATAGTATTTTGTACTATGTCCATTTGTTTGATGGTAATGACAATAAGCATTTTTTAAAGCTCCTTTAGGTAATGGTATAGTAGGATGGAATTATCTAATAGGAGGTAAGGTAAGCATGTTTTTTTCAATAAGATGCAACATGATATTGTGAAGGGTATTGGGTAAAGTAGTAAACTATCTCTCTCTCTCTCTCTCTCTCTATCCCTGAAAGGAATTTTTTTTATAGCAACCACTTGCTTATTGTTTTGTTGTCTTGTTTGAGGAGGATTTAATTGTAAAAATTCCTTTCTTTTTTCTTGAATGGTTGATAATTGTTTTGAGCTGTGGATTCAGACTTTTTAGGATGACTAGGTGGATTTTTCACATCACGGTCATTAGTTGAGTTTTGATGGTCACGAAGGGTTGTACATAGCTATGCGAAGGATGGAAACCTCAAAATTTCATGCTTTCTTCAGAGTTTCTATTGGAAGTTGGAAATGAACATTCTTTGAAGGTCGGCATTAGGGATCTTAATGTTCACTTGTGAATAAAGTGTTTGATATCTTCCTCTAAAATCGATCACCTTTTCATCCTTTTTTTTCTTGCATGTCATTAAATCAGCAAGGGTCATATTGGGGCCCATGTGAATAAAGAAGTTGTAAAAATAATGAATGAGTTCATTGAATGAACCAATTGAATTGTTGGGTAAAGATGAAAACCACTTTAAAGCAGTGTCTTTCAAGGATCTAGGGAATAACTTAGCCAAAAATTTATCCTCAAAGATGAAATCACTACACAAGGTTGTGAAGGCAGAAACATGGCTTAAATGATCTCCTTTCCCACCATATTTCTCAAAGCGAGGAACCTCTATTCCTTATGGCATTTTTTCTCTTAATATGTCGAGGGAAAACAGGTAGGACTTGATGTATTGCAAAGGTTGACCATTATTGTTTTGTTGTAATGTTGCCACTTGTTTTTGAAGGGATGTCATGGTTTGTGAAAATGATTTAATGAGATAGTCATTTTGGTTATAAGGTTTAGGGGAATAAGGTGGTGTAGTGTATGTGTGTGGAGAGCTAGTGAATTGTAGGTTGTTGAAGGTAGATTGTATTTGAAGGCACAGAGGTGGAAGGAATTCCCATGGGAATACGTATGGAAGTGTTTATGGTACTAGTAGGTATAACTATTATGGTTGGTTCAATGGTAGTTGTGGGTTGAAAGGTTATTGTAGGTTGGAATGTTGTTATAGGTTGGAATGCAATTGTAGGCTGAAATGTAGTTGTAGGTTGTGTACTAGTGTATGTAGGGATGTACATTGCTATTGTGGAGGATGGGATTGGAATTCCACGTTGACTTTGGGTAGAACCCAAAGCTTGAGTGGAAGTGGTAATGGTAGGGATAGTCTTGGTAATGTTAAGGACATTGGTTGCAGCAGGTGAAGTCATGGGTAAGGAAGTATGCAAACTATGAGCCATGGAGGGTTGATTCTCAACACTATCAGAAAGAGAGTTAGGAAACCCAAGATCCATGATGAGAGAGATATCATTGGATGATGTGAGCCTCAAACTATGTCTTATAATAGTATTTCGAATAGGACACCAAGTTGTAAAGCTAATGCAAGTTTTACAAACCTAGCATGCAAACCCTAGGATAGCAAAGGGGAAATGCAACAACCTAGAATGAAATGCAATTTTTAGAATCTAAGCAATTTAATTTACCAATTAAACAATGCACTAAGCTAAAAATGAAATGTTTTGATAAAATTTTGAACTTTTAACAATGCACTGAAATGAAGTAATTTAAGCTAAATGCAAAGAAATTGATGAAATAGTAAATCAAGAAACTGAAACTAAAAGATAAATGCACCAAATAGAAGCCAAAAACTAAGATTTTAATGTCCTAAAATTGTAGATCTATAGCTAATAGGGACTCATTCGCTAGTAAGGGAGAATGGATCTTGGTTAGGTCTTTCTAGGATTTTTTTGTGGAATTTAGAGTCACTTTTAATGACTTTTCGGATGCCAAAAGCTTTAGGTCAGACCTAATCAGGGACCTATTCGCTAGTAAAGGTGAATGGGTCTTGGTTATGTATTTTTAAACTATTGTTTAATGATTTGTAGGTTCTCAAATTGTATATCTTGTAGTTCTAGGTTGTAAACAATGAAATACAACTTCATATAGTTTCCAGAAACTCAATTCAAAAATGCAATGAAAAGATGAAATGAAGGACCTAGGTTGAAATGCAATTTTTTTTTAATTTTCAAATGTAATTCGATGATATCTAAATGAGATGCAATTTTTGCAATTTTTAGATTTAAGAAATGCAAAACAATGCAAATCTAAACCCTATATGATATGCAAGATTTTAATACAAAAGAAAAAACCCTATATGAGATCTTAATTCAATGCAAATCTAAATGCAATGAATGCAAGATTTTAACTTAATATGCAATGAGAGACTCCAAAAAATAGAATATTGCAATGTTGAATGAGTCGAGTTCACCAAAAATGATTAGGTGAAAAATAGGGTCTGCCAAATGAATCAACAAAGTGATGGATCACTTATTTTTCTAAGACCCTTAATCACTTAAAGATGCCAATAACAATAAGAAATGCAACCTAACTGTTATAGCAACTATGGGGGATGTTTTTAGAGCATAAAACATTGATGTTTTTAGACCATAAAACATTGATGTTTTTAGACTATAAAACATTGATGTTTTTAGACCATAAAAGCTATGTACCTAACAAACAAAAAGAGTTGTTTTTGGGCTATAGAGGACTCATTTTCCTTTAGTGGTGAATGGGTCCTTTTAGGGTTTCAGAAAACTGATTTCAAGATCCTGTAGCTTGATATTTGCACTCTTGAAATCCCTATTATCAAGTTTTGGAAGTCAATATTCAATTCTATATAGATCTTTCTGTGATCTTGCACTTTGAATGACAACTTTTGCGACTTTGTAACTTTGACAACTTTGCTCCAAAACTTGCTCAACTTGATCTTCAACCTGTCAATCTGCAATAACACTCTCAAGGGAAAGGAAAACTTGTTGATTTGTTAGTGAATGATGGTTTTCCTTAGTCAAACCCCTTACAAGTAGGTAATTAAACCAAGTGATGGAATAAAGGAATTGAAGCATGAATGTGAAATAATGTAAATGATATCACCTTGGATGATATCTTGTGAAGCAATTCTACAAACTAACACATAGTGGCCATGAAGAATGTAGATATTAGATGTAAGATGATTCTTGTAAATATATCCTCAATGCAACATTGACTTCTTAGCTCAACACACATGAATGCATTAAACCCTTGACATGATGATAAGACCTTGAATTGCTACAATAAACCTTTGAAATTTTCCTTCAAATGCCTTGAGAATGCTCTTGAAGTGCTCTAATGCTCTTTCTTTTGATCTCATGAAGTCACATAAAATTTCTAGGAGAAACAATGTGAATTCACCCCTTATTTATACTAAATAAGGAGATTAATCCTGAAATTCAAAGAACTAAGGCTGGCACCATATCTAGAAAGAAAGATAATTAAATTCCTACTAGAATGAAATTCAAAAATATGGGTCTCATTAAGGGAGGACCCATTCACCACCAAAGGCGAATGGGTTCTGGCTAAGTTTCCAGGAGCAAGCTTCAGGGAGCTAAAAGAAGGCCAAAAACCCATTCTAGATCAACTGAGAAAGGGGCTTCTTATTAATGGAGGACCCATTCACCATCAAGGGCGAATGGGTCTTGGATCAACTTAGTAGGACTAAATTTTTCTCAATGAAATAATTTTTATTTAATTTATGATTTTCAAGAAAGATCCTCGAGAGGTGTCAAAATTAAGGCCTAAAAAGGGGGTTAATAACTCCAATTGGCCACAATGAATTAAGACCACCTAGATAAGTGTGAAAGTACTATAAAACACTTGACAACACTTAAACAAGGTACACATTATGTAAATTTTATTTAGAAAGGGGCCCATTAAGCTTAATTAAGTAAATACATCCTAGAAAAGTGTGAAAGTGTGTTACAACACTTTACAACACCCTTTAAAAAGACCAATTAAGGCATGTTTTAGTCAAATAAAGATCCTAGAATAATGTGAATGTGTACAACACATTACAACACCACTCCAAGACACCATTAATTTAGTTTTAATGTCAATTATCAAATCAAGCAAGGAAAAGGCTACTTTTTTCCGTTACTATAATTGGTAAACAAAAGCTAACTAAAAATCACAAAGAATATTAAGGGAGTGGAATGTTTTAAAAGAAGTAAGGCTTAATAATAATATAGAAAAGGGTGATAAAATTAACAAATGGATAATAGACTAAAAACATACAATATAATCATAATTAAATAAATACAGTAAATAATAAGGGATTAATCAGTGGGCCTTTGGTCTACTGGTGAAGTTGAAAGGTTCTAAATGAGTCCACTAGGGATCAAGTCTTGCTGAGTGCAAAGGCTTTGACATAGAAAAAGGGAAGAAGGCCCATGCTCCTGTAATGGGGTAGCAAAAAAGAATTTATGGATGACCTCCATCAAATATATATATATATATATATATATATATATATATATATATATATATATATATATATATATATATATATATATATATATATATTAGATATATTTTATTTGGGGTTGGGGCCCTAGCTTGGTTGGCTAAATATTTCTTGTAGCAGGAGGTTGGTCACAAGTTCTAGTCTCCCCCACCCCCGTGGTATCCGAGGGCGTGTCACACCAGCGCTGCCGGTCACGTTAAAAAGTTTACCAAGCGCACTGCAGTTTATAGGGGGTCATGCTACCCAATTCCTGCAGTCTAAAAATAAATAAATAATAATAATACGGAATTAAGTAAAATATAAAAACTAGAGGATTCCACAAGTTGGATTCCCAATCTAATTTTTGTTAAAATTAAACTCAAATTATTCAAATGTTGCAACAGATATAAAACATAAAATGTATTATAGAATTAAATACTCGAATACTAAAGATATTAGAGAAATCAAAGAAAAAATATATATTGTAAATATTATAAGAGAGACATTTTTAAATAATAGTAACATTAGAAAAATAATAACAAACTAATATATTATAAAATTAATTTTTTTTAAAAATGAATCAAATAAAAACAAATGAAAACAATAATTGTTTCAATGTTACTTTCATATTGAAAAAAATATGTGAAATAGGTACAAGTGTGCACTATGGAGTATTCTCCCCATAGTAGTACACAAATCAAATACATGTGATTCTTGAGCGAAATATTCAACCGATGTGACCAAATTTCATGAATAGTTGAGATAAAAGGAGGTTGGGGGGTAGGTTTTCACATACCAGTGTTAGCTTTCAGGAAGATAAAAATGGGAAAGCTTTTAGTATGATCAAAATGATACATTTCCCGTGTTAACTAGAAATAGCAAGGTTGGCTGAAAATTTTAGGACAAGGTTTGGAAGGACCAGTATTTTCTTGATTAGGGGAGAGGACTTAGTAGTTGAGCTCTCTAACTTCATGATTCTAATTATTTTACATGGAAATTTCAAATCACTCCCAATTTTTTACAAAAACTTACTTGGAAAGTCCCTTGCTTATAACTGAGGTTTCAGGGCCACATCGGCATGCTTTTTGTCAAGGTGTCCAAAAAGGCCAAAAAAAAAAGTGAGACCAATACTTGTGCATTCACAGCATGTTTTATTGAGCGTTGATGTGGCATCACATGATTGGTTGCTTTTTAGATAAAAGGAATAAATTTTGTTTAATTATGAGCAGTAGTCACCATCAACACTAACAACTTTAAAGTCACAACTATTGGTTCAATATTGATAAAAATATTAGGCATTATATAAACAAATACTATCATAACTATTGAAACATGCTCAAGTACTAGGTCCTCTCTCTTATGTGATGTTTGGGCAATTTGAGATTCTTGCCAGAGTAATAAATGTAGAGTCAGTTTGAATTTATTGGTGACAAAACCTTGTCTTTTGTTACTTGTGTTCCCTCTACTTCGTCACTTTCGTTTCTTTGGCTTTGTGTTTTGATGGGCCCCAACGTATGATGGCATGCACATTTTGTGTTTTTATGCATGCTTTATCATACGACATGTTGTTTGTGGGAGATTAGTTGCATTCACATTATTATGCCTTTAATTTTATAGTGTGCATAATCATAACTATCATAACTCTTAATTAAGATATATGATCATTAATATAGTCTTATATAAACAAGAGTTGCAAAGCAGCGAAGTTCCTGCCTAAATTTTGAAGAATAGTCATGTTTTAATTTGTTGTGTTTGCCAAGTTTTAACAACAATGTTGATAATATAATAAGTTTATAATAATCTTCAAATTTGTCAATTTTTTGGTTTATGATACAATTAATAGTGTTGTAATATTTGCATTGAAAATATTGAGGAACTTTGTGATCCTACATTTAATCACTCTCTTGTTTTTTATTTTTTTAAATAAATAAATATTATTAACAAAATTCTTAATCAAAGAGCATAAGGAACTATCTAAAATTGATTTATTCAACTAAACTAAAAACTTAACAATTTTGATAATGTTTTGGATAAGGATAAAAATGTGATGGTGGATTCTTTTGAATAAATATCTCTAGCATGTTGGTGCTTTTTTATTTTTTTAAATAAATAAATAATATTAACTCTTTGTTTTTTTCTATTTTATTTTGTTTTATAAGACTATGGCCATGAATTTTTTAAAATAACTATTGTGTTGTTCTTTTATTTTTATAAATAAATAAATATTGTTAAATTCCTATTGCTTTTTTTTTTTTCTTTCGTGGTGCCTTCGGCTCATAAATACCACAACCTTATTGTCCAGTCAATCACAACCTTATTTTCTAGTCAATCCAAGCAAACCAAAACTAATCATGTGTCCGCACAAACCCCAATAGTTGCCCCACACTATATGTGAATGGGTAGGTCAAGATTTAAACTTGCATCAATTCCATGTCTTTCTCAACCAACCAATATACAACACCAAAAACATTTAATTTTACTTATATTATTCAATATTTCATTTCATTTTTTACTATTATTAGTAAATGTGGAGAATACTTCATGGACCAGAAAAGGTTACATTGTATATGTTTTTGGAGAAATCCATCTTTGTTTCATAAGGCTCACTACCTTCTGTTGGAGCTTTAGATTTTTCTCCTTATGTTTCACTCAGGTCCTACCTTGTGTCACTAGTCCTTCATGGTGTCAACTTCCTTGAGGGTTAGGGTTTTAGCCTTATTTTCATGTAAAACCCTAATGTTTGTTTTACACCTTGGTTGGGTTCTATTTTACTATTACTTTTTGAGGGCTTTTAAAAAAACTTATGCCCCATCGTTTCATCTAGGCTAGCTCTTTTTGCTCTAAATGTTTTATTCCCTCCGCGAGTTTTATTTTTCCTAAGTTTGCGTAAGCCAAATGCTAAATTGTTTCAAAACAACTTAATTCATTGATTTCCATTTACCTAGTGATGTCCCCTTGCCCTATACTAAACATTTTATTTTGCAGAAGGATGATGTTCGTGCCACCATTGATTAATTGCCTTCAAAGATCAACAATTGCTCGCCATCTCGTGATCAGGAATTGGAGGATTGTGATATCATGGGAGGGTGCCACGTGTCTCTTCCTAGGGGATCAAACTTGTGCAACCAATGATCAACTGTCATTTGATCTTAGCCCTTGCCCACTATCTCACAATCAGAAGGTGCTCACTTTTTAAATACCACACAGTAGCGAGATTTTGCCACATGTACAAGGTGGGGCCTCGAGAGAATTATGTGTGATATATTTCAAAGAATATTTATGGTAGAGGTTAGAAGTTGAGTCTGGCCGCATCTTAGCCGTCCATGTCATCCCGCGATCTAAATTTGTTGGATTGTGATATCATAGGGAACTACCATATGTCCCATCCGATGAAGCCAAAGAAATAAAAGGGTGGGTTACTAAAGTGCTCTTAAGGTGCACATGCTTTTAATCGACAGAGATGTTATAATTTCAGGGGAAAAGTTTCTTGAAGGTTAATGGCAAGGTCGATGGTTGTGTTGAATGAATGAGATCATTTATGATCAAGATCAACAGTCGCCCACCACCGTGTGATCAAAAATTGTTGGATCACGATATCACGGGAAAACTCCACGTGGATTCCCTTCGCAACGTATGGTATGATGGGTGTTTGTTTCTCATGTTGGTGATTATGTCAGTTCATTTGAAGGTGGTCGTTCAATGATTTGATTCAACTGAAGGATTGACTGCTAGAATTTAAAATCTAAGTCAAAGTATGGTTGAAGTCATTTCTTGTAGTGCAAGGGCGAGTTTTAATGGCAGAAGGGATGCTTAGTAGTGTGATTCAATAAATAAGTAAAATGTTGTGGTTTCTAGTTCTGCTTTAATGGAAGTCTCGGCATGGATTTCCAGTGGTCTTTATTATTGCATCAACTTTTCCAAGTGTGTCAATTGGCTAGTGACATGTGTACTCTTTGGCTCGATGATTGTTTTCTCCTTCATTCTCTATAAGAAGGATTTCTAGGCCAGGAGTAACGAAGGAGGGAGTTAGAAAAATTTTGTCGAGTCTAGGTTAAGTTGCAGAGCAACTCGTAAAGTCTGGTGGTTTCAGGAAGGATGAAATTTAGGTTTTGAGCCATTTTGTTGCAAGTATTGAGTTCATAAGGATTTAGTGTTGTATAACAGTACTAGCATTTGAGTTAACAAAATAAATTCAAGCTCCTGTCTCTCCATTGTACTTGCATATCTGAACCTTGAACAAAATAACCAAAGGTTGTTTTATCCATCTCACTATTGTGGTGTGTGTGTTCTTTATTTTGGATTTAATTCAAAGAATTAATTAAAATACTTGAATGGGATTACAAGCGGATATGTATTGTACAAGGATTTGGTAAGTATTATTGAGTTAGAATACACATTGATAGATTGTAATGAAATGTGATCAAGGATTTAATATGTTATGTGTTAAATCTGTTACATAACCTTAGGTGCTTATAAATTTGGCTCCTGCCCAATGGATATATGGCACTGGTCCAAGTTTCAATCACCCATATGATTCAGTAGTTGTTTTTCTTTTCCTAGAGCTTGCTCCAAACTGTAAATAAATGAATATTTTATATTATCTTGTGTTGTAGTTATCTCATGCTCAAGGTAGTTGATATTACTGATGAACAACCAATTTATTTCAGTATTAGCCCACCATGTTGAGCTATTAAGTGAGATTATCTGGTATTGTTAATGCTATTTATGATAATGTTGTAGAGGTAATAAACACATTAAGGGATCACCCTCCTGGGTCTTACAGAGCCCAAAGTGTAGTAGGTTTCTTTAAGTCCTCATTAGTTGGTCCAGGTCCTTCATGCTGCCCTTGATTGGAATTGGCACTCCAATAGGTAGATTAAAAGGAAAACCTTGTTATAGTGTAAAAATAAACCAACAAGATGGTGACTCTATTGGGGAACTAGCTTTAATATTTCTTGTCAGTGTGTTAGTTGTCCATTTTGCCTAGAGTTGTCATAGTAGTTCTATGATTTGAGAGTTGAGCTTTAAATTATGTGTTAAGTCTATCCATTTCTTCTATAAATCACTTTTGAGTGTTGACAATATGAGGTTCCAAAGGTTTTCATTCTCCAACACGTACCTTTAGGTATTTGGTATCCCCAAGCTAATTGTGTGGCGACTCTAAAGTCTCTGCACTGGTGTGCATTTTATTGTAAAAGTTTATTATAAGTGAAAAGGACTTTTGGACAAGTACGTAGAATGAAGAACACCAAGTCTTTCATGAAGAATCACCCTAAACATAAATTGGAAGGTGGAATTCCCAAAATGAAGAAAAGGGACTGGATAAAGAAAAGACCAGAGTCTAGTAATGTTGCTCCCGCATTATAGGACCTTATACACCAAGGTACAAGTGAGTTTTTACACCCTATCTCTAAAAATCATGAATAGGTGTCTAGAAGTTCATATTTAGATAGTTATGGATTTTTTGATGCATTATTTAATACATCGGTTCAAGAAGATGTGACATGTCAAAATAAAAGGGTTGTTAGTGTCAAACACTAGTACAAAAACAATAATATATGACTAAATAAACTACTAAAAGTTGCATATATATGACTAATTTTGGTCACGTGACCATTAGTAGTTTATTGCCGGTCATTTATAATGTGACCAAATTTATGACTAAACTATTTTAGTCATTTATCTAGTCATTGATTTGGTCATTTATTTAGTCATTGATTTGGTCATTTATTTAGTCGTTAATTTAGTCATTTATTTAGTCATGGTAGTGATTTGTTTAGTCATATATTTAGTGATTAATTTAGTCATATATTTAGTCATTAATTTAGTCATTGATTGTTGTTAACTGGTCATTTATTTAGTCATGGTAGTCATTTATTTAGTCATTAATTTAGTCATGTAAGTCATTACTTTAGTCATATATTTAGTCATTACAAATCAAATCTAACTTAATTAATCCTCACAAATTAATGCATATAAACTTCAAGTATCATAGATATTCAAATGTTGAAGAAGCACCATGAAATGTAGACTAAAATTCTTGAACAAATATGATTGATCAAACACAAACACAAACAATGCAGTATTTATGAGTGGAGAAAAAACCACTCTAAAAATTTACTTTATTAAACCTGATTGGCAAATCAAAATTTCATTGGTTACATTCAATGTCTCAGTGACACTGTACAACTTCCTGACACTATATAAATAGAATACTCATATTTTTATATACTTATATTGTTTTCCCCTTCCTTAACTGCAGTCATTTTGGAAGGGCAGCGACCTCCTATAGGGGCTCGACCCATTTAATCCCCTTGCAAATCCACAACTTTCCCACCACTATTGGTTTTGACTCCTCCAAACTCTTCATCATTGGTATTCACCTTTTACTTCTCCAATTTGGAGCTGCAACCTGAAAATAAGGTTTCAAAATTTGCACGTCAAAAACATATTTGGAAGTAGATTTTTATCAGATATTGTAGTTGCAAGTTCCACTAATTATAATAAAGATAAATAGTTTTACCTTTCTGCATCAACTAATGCAATTCTAATAACTTTTAGAGGATCAACAATGTTAGCCTTCATCATATCAACATACTCAACTGCAAGTTGCAACACAACATTAAACTTATTAATTAGACTCAACATCTAAGAAATAAAAAAAATTCAAACATTATCAATTTAGTTTCCTCATAGCTTTCCTCTAGCATATCTGGAACCTCTTTAGATGTTCCATCTAGCTCTCATCACTCCCATACAAGTAGAATTGTGTATGTCCATAAAACTACCATCTTTCCCATAGAGTTAGAGCTAAATTAATATAGAAATCTTTTCTTGTTGAGCAATCCAATTCCCCTAGCAAGCCTAACATATAAACAACCTCCTTTACATTCAAAAATTTACTCAAGGATGTCATTTTTAGTCTCAGAAATCAAAATAACCTTATTGTTCATTTCTCAAATCTACATAGTTAATAGACAAAAAATTCAATGGAAAAAGCATGAGGAAAAATAATCTACCTCTATATTATTAGGGGTGATCAAATACAGCTTAAATCTACAATCAGAAAACCTCCTATGAGATACAACCAATCCTATCAGATTAAAAAACAACTAAAACCTTCTTGGGAATCACAACAACAATACCTGAAATCCATCAATGGACGAATGTAATTTTTTCCAAACATGTAGTAATCAAAAGGCTCCTGTATTGCTCTATGATAATTAGAAAATGTGAAAGGATCCTAAAATAAAGGAAGAAATAGAAGAAATTATGCATTTGTTCAAATTAGTAAATATAGTGTAATGTGTTAATTGTTTTTTCTTTACATCATTTAGGAACTAAATCATAAAAAATTACATAGAGAGGATTTGAAGCAGCAAACCTCAAACTATAACAGAATCTGATAAAAAATTGTTGCCATGTTTGAAAGGACTATTTCTTTTGCATTGGGATTCCCACTCTCAAAAGCCTAACAAAGGAAATCCAGATACATGACCATTGGAAAAATACAAAATTATCACATTAAAGAGAGGAAACAACAAACACTCTGTTAAAATTCCATTCTTACCTCAAAATCTACTGCTTTGCAAGAAAGAAAAGCATTTTAGGCAATTCCAAAGCAATACTTTCTTATTTTTTTATTAAACATCAATATAAAGACCTTTGTTTTGTTGCTCTTGTGGGAATTTTTTAACTGGGAATGAAACTATTTCAACATTTAGAAAACCACGTTTGACAGGTATACAAGGTATTGGAAATGCAAACTTACAAACTATTTGCAAAAATTCTTTTACATTTTAAGATAGAGAAATTTCATTCTATGGACTTGCTTTAGTGGCAAAGATAAAGCAGAGTTGATGACCATCACCAGCCAAGCATGTGGGTTCAGGGAGGTTTAAAAGGTTGGTCGCTACCCTTATTCAAGGGTAAAATCTATTACTAGGTCGCTGACAACACTGTCTCAACTCCAACATCTAAACCAGGTTGGGATTCTTGTTGTCTATGTAATAAATGAACAAAAAATAAATGTAAATGTAGGTTAGTGTTGTTGTAGCAAATTTTGGAAACATATATTGTGTTTACTTGGTCACTGTATCATTTTCTGAGTTCAAACACTTCATATCTGCTCATTACATTGTCTCATTATCCACATGTACAAGTCTGAAATACATTTTCTAAGTATTTTTATTGCTGCCATTATTGGGCTATGTAGAAAGTGAATTGGATGTTAAGAAATATGCAATGTGTAGAAACAAATTATTCAACTAGGATTCAAGTAAAAAAACCTTAACTACAAAGTACAACATTATACATAACTCATACAAAATAAACCCTAGAAGCCAAAATGTAGCAGTGGGAAATACGTTTAAGAAAAGATTTTAGGGAATAGATGGTAGCCTACTCTGTAGATTTACCATTACTATGGTATTGAGATTTTCTTATATAAATTTTGGGAATTTCTTTATCATTGTGAATTTTGTAATAAGAATTCTCTATTTTTACTTGCATAATATATTGAACATAAATTTTTCCCATAGTCCATAAGAAATGGCATGCAAATAAGTTTTCTGAATACAACACCTACAGTATCAGGCCAAAGGGATTGCTACTGGGGAAAAATGCATGATTTTTTCTTATGGTTGTGAGGTGAAAATGTAGTATACCATAGCTGACACCCTTTGCATTGTTTGTCTCAGCCACAATTGCATCCTTCCATCCTTGTGAAATCATAACCCTAATACAAGAAAAGAGGGATATGAGTATGGAGGTGGGGTTGGTTACATTATTTTGAAATAGGGCATGGAAGTATATGAATAAGTGTACAACTATATTGCATTCCATTGAAGCAATTTTATATCCATGCTGAATGATTTTCTTTTAGTTACAACAAATATAGTGAAAACTATATTTATTTGAACAAGCGTTTTCAATTTCTTTGCATTACTTTAATATAAGAGCTTTTGTCACACCTCAAGCCTTGAGTACATTACATAAAGGGATCACAATACCAAGTCCAAAACTAATAAAACTTATTCATCAAGATTTTTAAAACCAACTTTTTGGACCACACTTTGTGATCCATCATCAGGAAGAGGAAAAATAGTTACATTTTGACAATCACTATGGGCTTTGGAAATATCATGACTATTAAAAAAGAGGGGTTTGGCTGGGAAAAACAAATCCATAAAATGGTTTCATCAAGCTGCAAAGGTTGTGGAAGGGTAGTAGCTTCTAAAGATAAATCAAACTGAAGAGCTGCAAAATCCCCCAAAAAAGTTACCAATAAAGTTAATAGGTTGCAAAATTAAACCATATCTTTAGAGAATTCGCATAAGAAGGAAAAGTGTTGCAACATTAAAATGAATTTCTTGCAGATTATGCAAGTTTCTAAAGGAATTTTGCACAAAAAAATTGATGAATGAATTTAGAAGAAAGCCTGCGATGATCTATTAAGTTCATATTGGAAATTTGTAAGTTTCAAAAAGAAGTGATAGAAAAGTCAAATTTCAAAGTAAACCTAAACATAGGATGTCAAACTTTGGAAAACTGAGTTATAGGAATACAATGTTATTGTGTACTTGAAAGTTCCAACTCTATATCAAAACTTAAGTATAATCTCTTATTTGACATTTGAGAATCTAGGAAACTAAGAAACATGGTTGCATCACCATGAGTAAGAATAATTATAAAGTACAGTTCAGGATTTGGGAATTTGAGAAACATAGGAATTCACTACATGGGAACTTGAGACACCGATGGGAGTTCAGTGTCATGTGTACATGAAAACTTCTAAAACCCAAATTCAGAAAAAGCTTCAAGATTCAAGAAACTAAGTAATTGGGATCTAGCACCATCTGTACGTATAAGTGCAGTCATCTTATTAAGGGGCAGTCATGGGAATCGATAAATCCATGATTCTATTTCATTTTCCAGTTTGTTTCATTCATTTTTTATCAAGTATGAAGGAAGATATTGTAATTTTATTGCAGATAAGTCAAAACCCATGTTAGGGTAAACAATGGCTTTAGAATTTGTGTTTCTTCTACTTAATTCAGTGAAAGCTCTCAATTTTTGGTGTGTAAACTCCTTGTTGCATATAGATTCATATTTCAAAGGTTATAGACCATAAGGTGAAGGCATATGTGCAAAGAGTTGAAGCTTTGAATGTAAATTTGTGTCTCAGTCTGCTAAAACAAAGTTTTAAGAAGCCTAAGACCTAGGGTTTGCAAAAATACACGTGGAAAAGAACTTTTAATGGATTTTAAAGCTTTAGCAAGTCAAACAAAGGTTGTTTGAAGCATTGAGTAAGTGAGCTTGAACTTGGACATAGAAGATTCAATAAACCCTATTTAGTTCAAGCCTTATTAGGCCTAAATTGCTACGTGGACAGTCATATTGGAGTCTGTTTTTCCAAATGAACATCTATTGATTTCTTGTTATGTTTTAGAACCCTATAAGGGGCATCCAAAATAATGATCACAGTCAGAAAAAGAGGTATGCCACTCAAGTTGTTTCTGACAGTTCCCATAAGCATGGCTAAGAGGAATGCTAATAGTCATTGAAGGTTTGTTTATCAAATCATTGAAGTTAAGTTCTTGGATTTTTAAATTAGTTTATTTATGTTGATTCAATCCTACTAAACCTACCCCAAATGTGGAAATAGTTATCCTTAATATGCATGGTGGGAGAATTTTTGCACTCAATGCCTAATCTTTAGAAAAGTGTCATCCAAGTTTTGAGCCAACCATGTAGAACTTCAAGTTGTGAGTGCAATTGGACTATGTTTGAAAACATACACTCCAAAAGTGCAGTAGGTTGTTAATGCAAAGGTTCAATGACCTTGTATATATGCATTACAACATATGCCTCCACCACAAGAGATTTTTAGCAACAAACGAAGATTTATCCCCCATTAAGTTGGAGTATGATTCTCTATTTGATTAGATCTCTAAGGATAGAATGGTTGCACTTGCTTTTTTGACATACTCAAAGGGGTGCATGGTCCAATAACTTGAAGCTAATGTTGGCTGAGTGGCTTCTCTCAACCTTAGTTTGATTTTTTATGTATTTTTTTGCTAGTACCATTAGGATGGATTTTGAAATCCATTGTTTGTGATGTGTACCAAAAAAATAATTTTAAGGATATCAAAACAATTTTTCTTTTGTATTCAAATCCAAGTATACTGTTCACATCATTTTTTATTTATTTTGTTTTCTACACATGTATGGTAGATCCAACTGATTATTTTGTGTGTGTAAATTTATTTTGATATGAGATGCAATATAGTCAGTTTTTTATTAAATTCACTATTTTTAATGATTTTTTTGGTTTTCCAAGTCTGCACTAAATTTTTGCACCAAATCTGAGTCCAAGGAAAAAAATGGCTTGTCAATTCTATGAGTCCACATCTCAACACAATGGCCATAACCCTTAGTAATGATTTACAAAGCTTCAACTAAAGCATCATATTGCAAACACAGAAAACAAAGTTTTTTGTTTTAACGTAGCAAGAATAAATGAATATTTTATAAAACTTGTGTACCTAGTGATACAACCTGAGCAAGTTGTATGAATGAAGGCATGTGTAATAAATAGAGAAGAAAAAAGTTTGAGTCTTTAAGGGGGAGATTTTTTTGCCTTTTTGAACAACATATAAGATAAATGAGAAAAAATAAGACCCTTGTGGGCTTCCACAAGGAAGATCTCATACACCAAAATAGTATCCCACTTGGTAATCTTCAAAACTACCCTAAACTTTACAATTAGCTAATGTAAGCATATATCCTATTAGAGCATAAGAAACATAAAAATAAATCTTATTTCAATCATCCAAAATCCAAGATTTGAGTTTTTTAAGATGAACATGGAAGGTACAATTAAAAAAGGAACAAGAAATTTTTAAAAATAATTATATGATTGTCAACAATAGATCCTATAAAATGTATTTATTATGACAAAGATAACAAACAAATAGGGAGAGGAGAAAAATTACTTTGATACACCAAATTAGTTTCCCACTTGGGAATGACCTTCAAAACTACCCTAAACTTTACAATCATCTAATGTAAGCATATATCCAATTATAGCATAAGAAACATAAAAATTAAATACCTGGGTTATTTGGATCAGCATAAGGGAGTGAATGAACTCGCTTTCCACCTATACTACAATTTGGATCCACACGCTCAAAAGACACATATGTAAGTTCTCCAGAGACCTGCACAAAGTAATTGCCATTCCTGTCTCCTCTGTACAAAAGGCTAATGGATAGAAATTAAAACTATGCTAGACCTGTTACAACTTTATCCTATAGTTGTTAAATGCATTCCCCAACTCTAGGAAAACACCATACAACCAACTAAAAATTAACACATGCAAACATAATAAACATGAAATTTGCAGAGTCTATGATATACTAAACAAGCTTCTGGTAAAAATAGCATTTAATATCATTAACAATCCATATCATAGTCAGTGATCCATCATCAAGATTAAAGAAAATTATCCTAATAATGGATCACAGAGTGTGATCTAGAACGTTGATGAAATTAAATGTACAATTTTTTTTTCCAAAATCTTGTTACAAATGCAAACAACACATATTTAGCCCATCTGGGCATATCTAGCAAGGGCATACATTACAAAATAACCTATATATACTATATAAATGCTTTTATTTATTTTATTGTTTTGAAATAAATCAGCACTAATAGTAAGCTCCAATGACAATTTCAAAAAATATGGATGACAACAAAGTTACATACCAGTGTTGTAGCTTGTAGTGGTTCAGAAAGATTATGGTTAATGTTTTCCTTTGAATTCTCAAATCCTATAACAAAACTCCTTAGCCAAGCTCCAATTAGGTCTGCTAACCATAAACATGTAATAACCCATCATGTACTTAGGAATGTTTAGTTATATTTCAATTCAAGCATTGCAAAACATGAAATAACAATGAAAAACATGAGATAATGGATTTTAGTCCCTTCATTACAAATAGGTCATGAATATGACCTCTACAGTGTGAGATTTCAATGAGTCTATGTTCAACATCATCTTGTTGAATCTGCCCTGTCTTAGGAACACGTTCTTTAACCTTCACTACATCTGTAAATTTAGGCTTTTCACATCCTAAAAGATCTAACTGCTTGCAATTCTTCCACATGCTACCATCTATTGGATTTGACATGTTTTCAAAGGCCTTTGCAACCATACAAGAAGAGGTAAATTGAGGGGATCCTGCATTTCTGAGAAGCATAGGGGACTTCAAAAGGCCTGTGTACTTCCAAGAACCATTTCCTCCAGATTTCTTCCATTCATGGCCATTCATGGTAAGATTTCAAAGCCAAAATACAACCTACGATTTTTGTTGTAAAACCTGGTTGCAAGCTCCCCTGAAGAAACAACAGTATTAGACAAAAGTATAGAGAACTAATTATTTAGAATCTAATAATATTGGAATGAGCATGCTCACTTGTTCTAAATCAGAAGCTTCAAATGTTGGCAACTTTAACTCCTCAACAGCTACAAGAAAATTTCTAGCATTCTCAAAATATTGATAAGTATATAAAGGTTGGCGTTTAGGACAAAGTGATGGAATATTTTTAACCAAATGCTTTCCAATTATGTAGACATTATCATCATGATTATCAGCATAATAAAGCAGAAAAGCAAGAAGTCAATTGGAAAATTATGAAATGTTGATAAATGAAATTAACTAGCTAATGTCAACAACATGCTCCCACCTTTGGCACTGCTCCTGGTTGAACCTTATTGATTAAGCTACACAAAATAAGTCCATTTCTTAGACACAGATGAAACTCCTCCTCAAAGGGTTCACATGGCATGTCTGAAGGTTGTGCCATGCTCATAATCCATGATGTAGCTAGAAACCTTTTGCTTGCTGTGAAATGGTATACAGAAAAAGAACTCATTATAACTTAGAATCCCAAGAGGAACACATTTCCTTTGCTATAAACACCCATAACAATGTATAGATATTGTGATGTGAAAAGAATCAATAATATAACTGTGAAAGTTTTGATGGACTAAGTGAAAAATAAAATTTAAACTAGAGCACACCATTCTCATCAAAATATAACACTGTACCAAAAAATGGCAGAACTAATCAATAATCTGGCAATAGACCAAAGATGTAAAGTAATGTATTATTTAATACAAATGGCCAATGTATCCATAAATTGATGATGACTATTATAGCTACCATTGGTTACATGGCTTGAGCTTTCCCAATAAATCTATGACAGGTTGCCAATGATTACTATTACAGCTGCTATTGGTCATAGGGCGTGCAAACTATCTTGCTTCAAATCATGATTATAGCAAAAAAACATTCCAACATTTCATGCACTAGTCTAAGTTTGTTTCTAACAGTCCCCATCCCTACACCACTTTTAGGCTATCCCCAAAAACTGGTATATTGGTGTCTGTGGCATCCCCAAAAACTGGCATCTTTGACTACTATCCTTGAAGCATGTCTTGTCATCCCCTTCCCAAAAATGCTATGCAATATAACAAAAAAATTGTGTGTGTGTGTGAATGCAGGTATATGTAAAATTTTAGAAGCCTAGTTGTACATGACATCAAGATTCAAGTTTAAACATAAACACAATGCATCAAATTAGAGATCCAATGCTCAATATTCATTGATTCAAAAAAAGAAACAAAAAAAGAGTCATTGCTTTCATTGAAAATTTGAAGTATATAATGACAAAAGGCCCAAAGGTTGCAAAATGTCCAACAAGAGGCATGCCAGTAAGATTATAGATATACAAATATACAACTATACCTCCTATAGTTGAGCTTTATCTGGGCTGTCACTATCAAAATTGGCCTCTACCTCTGAACCAATTCCTATATAAAATTGTGATTCGTCCAAGGAGACATCAACCAATAGTGGATGCAAATGGAACTATGAGTTAGTTCTAGGGAAAATTTAGAGTTTGATAAGGAGTGTGGAGGGCCCACTAATAAGGGGAATGAGGCTAGTTTGTGCCCCCTCCCCCTCAACTACTCTTTTCTTCATTCTTATGTTTAACTGTTTTCTTTCAATTAAAAAATTATGACACCATGGAGATACGAGGTCACCCTTGTGGTAGTTGAGGGGCATCTTGGATGTCCCAGGTCATCCTAGATACAACCAAGTGTCCAGTGATTGTGATGCATCCACAATTACATGCCCTAGTAGGGACATCCCATGCTGTCCTTGTGTCCCATGATCGTCACCGAGGACAGATCTGAGGAAATAGGGAAGACAGATCCCCATGTAACACACATTTTTTCCAAATCATGACATCAAATTTTAGTTATGCCACTTTGTAGGCCTCCATAGTGTCCAAAAAAAAGAGCAAAAAGAAATTTGATTAATAGCCGCAAATTACCAAAGTAGGAAGTGGCTCAAGGAACTTTATGGGCACAATTGATCTCCTTGATTTGAAGATGTGATCCACTTACTCATATTTCCTTAAAACAGATCTTATCATAAATTTGTATGCATCTCACAACCCAATCCATACTTTACAATTCCTCTTACATTCAATGTTCCCAAATGTTGTTTAATGAAAAGGATCTTGTCAGGCTAGGATGGTAAATACAAATAATTCAGTAAGAAGAATATGACAAATACTGTTTACATTCTGATAAATACCAGGAATTCACTCAACAGGGTAGTAGAAAGTCCATATTTGAATGTTAAATCCACTCCCCTACACTTACGTACAAATAAAATATTACTATTTTAGTGAAAAGCTCCAAAAACCAAAATATTGAATCTTGCCTATTAAAATCTCCAACTCATAATCTGTAAGATGCTTGCACATGCTCCAGTACAAGCGGCCCACTCAATACTTTACGACCTTGTGTTGAAGCAAAGATCCCATCCTCAAGAAGCTTCAACTTTCTATCATCATTCTTAAACTTCTCTACATTACCTTTCTGGATTTGCATATCATGTGTCCTACCAGATTCAGACTTGGTATATTGGCATTCCTTCCATGTTGGTCTATCACACTAATCATCATCAATAATATCAAATTTCCCTTTGCAAAATTTACATTGAAAAAACCTTATAACTTCAATTATACTTTGTAAACTAGTCATTACTCTATTGAAGCTTAGAACCATTAAGATCTCTAATTTTAAAACCAATTTCAGTTACATCCTCTAGTCCAAAATGTATTATTTAAATAATGGCTACAAATCTAATTAAAAATGATTATAAATCAAAATTATAAAGTAGTTATAATATCAACAAACAAACCATATGTAGATATTATTTGTCCAGAGGAAACTCAAAGATCCCACTATTGATACAGGTTATTACTCTATTTGGCTTCCACATAACTTATTATTTATTAAAAAAATGGAACCATTGTGCTTGTATTATACTCAAAATAAAATGAAAAGAAATTGATAGCTTGAAAACAAAAATTGCATACTAGAGACCATTTAGACAATGAAGTGGTAAAGTAGATGTCAGAGATCCTGGCTGAAAGCGTGTCACATGGCCTCCATCTTGTAAACTCAGTGGTGTTAAAAAAATGTTTTATGGCCTCTAGATTATCATTTTCAATTAAAAAAATGATAATCTTTACACATTCATAACCCAATTATCAAGTGTCAAGGGGTAAAAACTCTCTTCCATAAAAGTATTTTATTGTAGCCTTCTATTCCAAAACTATTACCTATTAGTTATGGTAAACAAGCCCCCCTACTTTTTCAGCAGTCTCATCTTTATGTGTGAGGGGGGACACGGTAGATTGAATATATGATGGTTTATCAATTTGGTCCTTGTTTTTCTTTGTTGGAATTTGAGGCTTCGCCTCATATTTTGTGGCAGAAAGTTTGTCATCATCTTTAATCTATGTATAAGGCAACAAAATTAGACCAAGGTATGGACATAGAATAAGAAAGACACAAAAAGTATCTTATCAATACTTAAATATATATCAATACAATGAAAGCAAACATGAATTACTACACCAGACTTCCCACTTAGTTGTCAGGAGGATTGTATATTCCATACCAGAGCAGCTTGAGCTTTTAAGTCCTCGAGATCGAAGTTCCAAGCATTGATCCCTTGCTTGTACTCATTCTAAATTCATAAAATAAGATGACAATTTAGCAAAGAAGAATTTTAATAAATCTTTATAATTATGCTAACTCTGATCCAGCTTCTCTTCAAACTCATATTTTCATTTATGAATGAATAAACACCTTTATACATGTCCAATCAGTAAAAATTTTCTACAGAATTCTCATTTGCAAGACTTTGGTATGAAATATTTGGATTAGATCATAATATTGAACTTGAAAAATACATATAATATGCTTAAACTATAACTGGAACACTAATAGAGCACAACAAAATTAGTAAAATACACATTAAATCAGTTCAACACAGTGATAAAGCATGACAAAACTTGAAGAGTACAGATAAACTGTCAATGGAATAGAGTGAAAGAGAAATGAATGATCTCCACAAGGATAACAAATTAAAATCTATTTTACCACAAAGAAGTATGGGAAATTCTTAAAAAAATTGTGGCCTGCATGCAAGAGGGTTGGAGGAACAAGGGTAGAAACAAGTTGGGTTAGTTTAGGTTAAGTTTTTCCTATTTTTATTTAAAGTTTCCTAAGGGACTTCTCCAAGGAGAACTAGATCCTGGATACCATCAAGAATTGATATGGGTACAAGAGAGAGTAGGGGTGGTTCTTAAAAATTAGGTACCGAAGATGGCATATTTTTTACCCCCAATTGTATACAACTTATTAACACTTAAATAGTGGAAGTGGGAAGTGCATCTCCAAACACTTGGGACTCATCTCGTGTGGAAGAAAGGTTGGGGACAGTTAAGAAGTCTCCAAAACTCCCTGTTGTTTTCAGGAGACATCCCTAAAAATAGAAAAAACTATAAATTTTGATACGGAGTGTGGAGGGCCCACTAATAAGGGGGATGAGGGTAGTTTGTGCCCCCTCCCCCCCACCAACTTTTTTCTTCATTCTTATGTTTAACTATTTTCTTTCAATTAAAAAATTATGACACCATGTAGGTACGAGGTCATCCCTGTGGCAGTTGAGGGGCACCTCTACCACCTCATCTTCCTGCCTTTTTGAGTTGTTAAGAAGATCCTCCAAACTAGCCCTAATCTCATTGTTTTCCACTTGCCAATAAATCAGGGAGGCTATTTAAATCTATACACCCTAACATGTTCAATTGTTGCAGCTGTGATAGGTTTCCAATGGAATTAGAGAGCTTATTCAAATGTACACACCCTTCTATATTCAAGTGTTGAAGTTGTGACAGGTTGCCAAATGAATCAAGGAGATTATTTAAACGTCCACATCCTTCTATGTTCAAGTGTTGCAGCTGTGATAGGTTGCTAATGGAATCAAGGAGGTTATTTAATCAGGGAGCTTATTTAAATGTCCACACCCTTCTATGTTCAAGTGTTGTGTTGCAGCTGTGACAGGTTGCTAATGAAATCAAGAGGTTATTTAAACCTTTAAAATTTCCTATTATATTCAAGTGTTGTAGCTGTGAGAGGTTGACAGTGGAATTGGGGAGGTTATTTAAACCTCTACAACTTTCTATTTTCAAGTGTTACAGATGTGACAGGTTGCCAATGGAATCAGGGAGGTTATTTAAACCTCTACAGTCTTCTATGTTTAATTCCTGCAGTTGTGACAGGTTGCCAATAGAATCAGGGGGGTTATTTAAACTTTTACACATTTCTATGTTCAAGTGCTACAGCTATGACAAGTTTCCAATGGAATGAGGGAGGTTATTTAAATCTATACACCCTACCATGTTCAAGTGTTGCAGTTGTGACAGGTTTCTAATGGAAACATGAAGTTTATTTAAACATTCACAACCTTCTATGTTCAAGGTTGCAGCTGTGATAGGTTGCCAATGGAATCAAGGAGGTTATTTAAACCATGACAATATTTTAGCTTCAAATGTTGCAGCTGCAATAGATTGTCAATAGAATCAAGGAGGTTATTTAAATCTTTGAAACTTCCTATTATGTTCAAATGCTACATTTGTGATAGGTTGATAATGGAATCAGGGAGGTTATTTAAACCTCTACAACTTACTGTTTTCAAGTACTGTAGACGTGATAGGTTGCCAGTGGAATAAGGAAGGTTATTTAAACCTCTACAATCTTCTATGATCAAGTGTTGCAGCTGCGACAGGATGCCAATAGAATCAAGGAGGTTATTTCAACTTTTACACCCTTCTATGCTCAAGTGTTGTAGCTGTGACAACTTGCCAATGGAATTAGGGAGCTTATTTAAACCTCTACAGTCTTCTATGTTCAAGTGTTGCAGCTATGACCGGTTGCCAAGAGAATCAGGGGGGATATTTAAACTTTTTACACATTTCTATATTCAAGTGCTACAGCTGTGATAGGTTGCCAATGGAATGAGGGAAGTTATTTAAATCTATACACCCTACCATGTTCAAGTGCTGTAGTTGTGACAGGTTGCCAATAGAATCAGGAAGGTTATTTAAACGTTCACACCCTTCTATGTTCAAGGTTGCAGCTGTGACAGGTTGCCAATGGAATTAAGGAGGTTATTTAAACCATAGTAACAGAAATCTGCAAAAAACCCGATTAATCACGATTTTTAAAAAATCTGCAAGCTAGATGATTTTTTCCCCGATTTTTTGAAAAAATATGACCTTTTGGTCAACAATTTTTTCCCATTTAAAACTAAAAAATTGCCAAAAAACGTGTTTAAAACCTACAAAAAAACACAAATAAAATTGTGTTGATTTTCATGCGAAAAAAAAAACGATGAGACTATAGCTTGTTGCTTACAATTATGCTTTGATACATTTTTTCCAAGCATCCATAGCCTATTCGAAAGCACCTGTTTTAGGCTTTTAGCCATAGCAGCAAGGAAGTGAACTGTTTGATAAAATGCTTTGGTAGATATGTATGAAAAATGTCATAGCATAGACAAGGCAGTGAACTATTTGAAAATATGCCTCAAAGAAATGTGGTCTCATGGTGATGGAATGTCATCACAATCCATAGCCATAGGCATTCATCATGCCATTCCATCACCATGAGACCACATTTCTTCGAGGCATTTTTTCAAACAGTTCACTACCTTGTATGTGCTATTGCTTACTATTATGCTTTGATAGATTTTTTCCAAGCATCCATAGCTTGTTCAAAAGCACTTGTTTTAGGCTTTTAGCCATAGCAGCAAAGCAGTGAACTGTTTGATAAAATGCTTTGGTAGACATGTATAAAAAATGTGGTAGCATCGACAAGGTAGTGAAATGTTTGAAAAAATGCCTCAAAGAAATGCAGTCTCATGGTGATGATTGTCATGGCATTCCATTACCATGAGACCACATTTCTTTGAGGCATTTTTCAAACACCACTGCCTTGTCTATGCTATTGCTTACTATTATGCTTTGACAGATCTTTCCAAGCATCCATAGCTTGTTCGAAAGCACCTATTTTAGGCTTTTAGCCATAGCAGCAAGCAGTGAACTATTTGATAAAATGCTTTGGTAGATATGTATGAAAAATGTTGTACCATAGAAAAGGCAATGAACTGTTTGAAAAGATGCCTCAAAGAAATGTGTTCTCATGGTGATGGAATGCCATGACAATCCATCACCATAGGCATTCATCATGGCATTCCATCACCATGAGACCACTTTTCTTTGAGGCATCTTTTCAAACAATTCACTGCCTTGTCTATGCTATTGCTTACTATTATGCTTTGATAGATTTTTTTCATACATCCATAGCTTGTTCAAAACTGTTTTAGGCTTTTAGCCATAGCAGCAAAGTAGTGAACTATTTGATAAAATGCTTTGGTAGACATGTATGAAAAATGTCGTAGCATAGACAAGGCAGTGAATTGTTTGAAAAAATGACTCAAAGAATTGTGGTCTCATGGAATGCCATGACAAACTAATGCAATTGGCAGCTGCTCTTAGTTATTAGTTATGCAATGTGAAGTAATTGCATAACTACTTAGGTTGACTTTGTAAAAAGCTATATTGTAATTGAAATTTTGTCATCTATCAGCATCTAGTTATTAGTTATGCAATGTTAAGTAATGCTTTGAGTTTGAAAGATGTGCAATGCAATGAATGTAATCAGTGATATGAATATAAACTAGAAAATTTATTTTCTACATTTCATTAGTTAAACTCTTTATTTTATTTGCTCTCTATATCTCTATGCTATGGAAATGCCTTTCAATTTAAAAAAAAATAGTTTTTATCTCTTGTTCTACAATTTTTTACGTTTTTTTTAAATCTGATTTTTTCTTTATTTTTTCACGATTTTTTCCCGATTTTTTCAAGAAATCTTATACTTTTGGTTTGCCAATTTATTCCCCAAAAGACTTGTGTTGCTATGATTTAAACCATGACAATATTTTAGTTTCAAATGTTGCAGCTGCAATAGATTGTCAATAGAATCAAGGAGGTTATTTAAATCTTTGAAACTTCCTATTATGTTCAAGTGTTGCATTTGCGATAGGTTGACAATGGAATCAGGGAATTTATTTAAACCTCTACAACATACTATTTTCAAGTACTGCAGACATTTAGGTTTCCAGTGGAATAAGGAAGGTTATTTAAACCTCTACAATCTTCTATGATCAAGTGTTGCAACTGTGACAGGTTGCCAATAGAATTATTTAAACTATCCATGCAGAAGTAGAGATGTGAATGTTCAAACCTTACTTGCTCAAAGTTGCATCCCAGTCTATTTCTGATTTATAATTGAAGGCATCATCAAATCCAAATTCTTCTTTTAGCACCTTGACCTGCAAATTAAATTATCACCATCCAAAGAGTGATAAGAGGATCATTGTTTATGTTGTGAATTTTTTTCTCCGACTAGTCTTAAAAAATATGTTTCTTATAATGGCCACAAAAAAATTCTCGTCATAGTGTTCTCCAATGCTTATATCAAAGTTCATTTTCAGGCCAGTACAACAATATACTAAATTGCAATGCATGGTACCAATATATTCTCTTGGTATTGGAAATTGCAATGCATGGTACCAATGCTTTCTATCATAGTTCTAATCAGATTTTTAATAACGGATTTGAGCAACCATGTCTTATTTGAAGGAAAAAGTAGTTCTAAATCCGTTATACTATTGTGGCCATGCCTACATCTATATAAATATTATCCTTCTAGCTAGTTTCACAATATTCCTAGCACGATGAGACAATAATTTTTCTGTACTCCCTGAGTGGACCTGACAGGAAAGGATTTGTGCTTTGGTAGGGGAGACACGGATTCAAATATAGAGAGGGGTGGGCTATTGGATAAGTACGCCCATGCCCCATATCATGTAGCACATATGATGCCTTCCTAACTACCTTGAGTAAGTATACAACAAGTAAAGGGTGGTTTCATATTTTGTTAGCTTTCCTCCAATCTAAGCAAAGTTGGGTTAATAGGTCACCATGCATCATATACCTTAAAGGACATTTTTTTCCTTTCTCTGTATTACTAAAGCAGGCAATATCTGCTCTCCTACCATTCAACCTTCACATCATTACACATGGTATTCCATTCACAATGCAATTTTTTCTGCCTCATCTTTCTATGCTCCTTAATGCAATTTTTTCTGTCTCATCTTTCTATGCTCCTTTAAAGTCAGAAAAAGTTAATTTCTGACAGTTTTTGTTAAATCTCTGACGAACATAAATGGAAATTTTGGTAGATGAACCAGAAAATAATAGGTACAAAACTATGCCCCTTTCTTGACCAGCCCCTAAATTTTGGACCAGAAAATAGAGTTACAAAATTAATTTACCAATCAAATCCTAAAGAACTGAAAGTGGACGTTGTATCATAACTCTTTTCTGAAAAGATTAAATAGACCAAGTTCCATTTTTCATAACATAAAGTGTTTAGTTATGGATCTAAGAAAAATAAAATATTCAGACGGAAGATAATAGCATAGTTTCAAATTTTGATTTGCAATTGAGTTTAGTGACTAATTGTTTTGTGGCTTGCCATTTTGTATTTTGAAATTTTGGTAATCTACTTTCACAGACTGCATAAGAACACCCAAAAGCTTACAAGGCTAGGCAGAGATCAAGTTCCATTTATATGATACAATCAATATAAAGCAAACGAACTAAAATATCAAAATGATTGTTCGCATATCTTCAACATTACAGTCAGATTTGATTTAAATTAAAATGTCCATTTGACATAAGAGCGTCTAGTACATCCTCAATAAAGTGAAATATAACTTAAGTAAAATAGGAACATTTTATGGGTTAAAATCTAAAAGAAAACATAAATATGGCACTATGATTGCAATCAAGAAAAACCCAAAGCTATATCAAGTACCCTCCTAGCATTTGAAGTTTAGAAGAAATCAGTGATAAGGTTCATATTGAACATCACCTACCTTTTCATCACTACTTGTGGAACCAACAACACGACAACCATTAATTTTAGCAAGCTGCCCAACAACAAGCCCCACTGCACTTGCTGCTGCAGAAACAAATACTTGCTCTCCGGGCTTAGGTTCTCCAATCTTCATCAGCCCAATATATGTCGTCAACCTAGAAGAACCTATTCTCACCAAAACAAAAATTCAAAATCCCTAGAAACCCCATACAATTTTATTCCCAACTCAGAGTTAGTAACATAACTTACCTAGAAGCCCCAAGTAATGGGGCAATGGAGCCACATCAGCATTAATTTTTGTGAGCCCTGATCTAGAGAGCACTACATACTAAGCAACATCAGAAAATCCCAGCACAATGTCACCTTCTTTAAATTGTCCATCACCGGAGGCCACAACTTGTGAAACTGATCAAGACACAATTGGCTGCAATCAAGGTTACAGTCATGACTTAGTAATTAGTATATGAAGATTTGAGATTTTCCCATGTAAATATGAATAATTGTGTCGTGTTGTCGAAGATGCCAGATAAAAAACTGGCAAAGCTTGCAATAAAAATATGAAACCCTACCACAACAGAATCTTTTTAAAATGATGCGAAAAAAAAAATCTTCCTACAGTTGTTGCTTCAGTCTACTCAAGCAAAGTAGCCTTTTTTTGGCTGGTTTCCCATGAACAAAATTACGGTCTCGAGAAACTCCAATAATGCAAATCTGGTTTGCATATAATAATAAATTGCCTTGAAATTGCCTTGAAATCTACATAGGATTGCATACAATAATAAATTACAATTACTAGATGTTTTATGAACACACGTATTAAACCTCACCAAATGAGAACTAGTCAAATTGATTTAAGCCCATTCAAAATTTGAGGGGACTACAAATAGAATTTGAATAAAAGGGAAAACTGATGCAAACTATCAAACTTGTTAGAGAATTCCATATCCATTTCTAGAAATCTACTACTAATCCATCTGCTCTATTCTGTAGAATTTCAGTTATAAAGCCCTATTCCTACAGATAAATTACAAAAATCATTGCCAATAAAGTTTCAAAGCCATAGTCAACTGCTAACCCTTCACCTCTAATAAGGCATTAAATCTAGTCTTGGGCATACTTTAAATTCATAGAATTAAGAACTTATCACTCACGCTCTACGTAAGTCAATTATTGCCATATTTCCCATCAGCCTGGCAAACATTCTGTGGCCCAACTCGTGGATAGCTGCAAATTTCATCAGAATTTTTACAGTCAAGATACAAGTATTTCTCCTTGCACAAGTAATTCTCACAGCTTATAAGGTATGATACCTAGACTCAGAATTTAGGATCTATCTTGTTCAAATACAACATAAAGATATGAAATAATTGGGGTTCATATAATCAAAAAACTATTTATAACTTTATATAGAGAACTCCAGAGAGGACCACTAATTAGAAACATTCCAAAATGTTAAAGGTCATTTAATAACATGTAGAATGCAATTATTCAAAGCAGAAATACCCCACCACAAATGATCGCAAGTTAGTAACAGTTGAAACAAAACCTTGGAACAGAACACATCATCATTTTAGAATCAAAATGGTAATGATGCTAGTTCAGGAAACATTTCTTACCATACCACAGTCTGGTAATTGTATAAAGACAATTTCTATAGAAATGGATAGTACAAAAACTGTAGAATCCAATATATTTGGATATAATAATGATATCCATATTTCCAAATGAATGTATTTGTTGGTAATTGAAAAGAAAGTGTGGATATTTAACACAATAATTTGGTTCTTCAATTTATTCTTTTTAGAAACATTCCATGCCCAGTTACACAAAGCATAACTTTCCATGAAAGCAATAAAATATATTGCTCGACAGAGATTTGAAACTACAAGATAGAAATAAATTTTAAATACACATTAGAAGATCTTAGTGATCAAGTTAACAGAATAATCCTCGAAACTTGGAAACAGACAAGTCACATTCATATGTCAGGTGACACAATGTAATATTGTGATTCTTGATGCCTTAATTAGAATTTTCTGAGGAAATGCAAATAAGGGGAAAATATATATGGCTAAAACACAAGCAAGCTCCAGATAAGCTTTGGAAATAGAGTGCATGCCGGCTACATTACATCTAACTAATCACAAGAACAAGCTAAAATGACCCGTACAGTTATGTTAGTCACAATATCAAACAACAAGATCACAATCAGTAGGTATAATTAGATTATTTACTATTAAGATTGAACCTTGAATTTTTTATGAAAGACACTTGCCTTAGTACAAGGGATCAACACATTCCTTGGAACTGGCAACCCTTTAGATGCTACATACTCCTGAGTTGTATACAACTTAGCATTTGTAAAGCGTGTGCCCTCTACAAAAGAGCCAGCCAAAAAGGCTGAGTAAAATCTTTCAACCGCTATAAACCTGACAAAAATTACAAATTACATTGATTAGCCATGGACCTAAATGTGCTCATTATTAGGATCTTGGCCGTAATTTTCATTTTAATAAACATACTCTAAAACCCTCGTCAAAGCCTTATTGCATTTTAAGGCTGCAGCTCGCCAAAATGGAGAAGTGAAAGGCAATACCCACTTTTTTTTCTTGATATTTTATGTATCAACGCTCCCTTCCCTTCCACCTCCTTGTTCTTGGTAGCAGCTACAATTTTGACTGATACTTTTTTATCCTTTCCCAAAGTTAAAGAATATATAATAATACTCTTAGGTGTTAAGGGACTCCTAGTTTTACCATTTTACTCTGTAGGCATCATTATGATAATCCATGAACTAGATACTTTAGAAATAGCTCAAAAGAAAAAGCATTCAACCTGCAAACAACAAGCAGAATGGACAAGCCACAATAGAAGACGCAAGTTTCTGGCAAAGCTGGAAAGGCTTCAAAATTTAAATGTGTCATACAATCACTTCTGAGGACCAGTCCCTTGTTCTGGAGCATATAAGAAGTAGAGAAATCTATGCAGAGTTTGCAAGAAAACGTCGAAACCCTACCACCATGCTCAACGCAGATATTTACATCCACCCTCTAAATGGGAACAATTTATTGCGATGCGAAATTCTTTGTCAACTAGGGAACAATATTTTGCAACAACTGAACTGTAATGGGATTAAATATCATGCAAGTGGAGAAGCGAAAAGTCAATACAAGCAAGGAAGAGGTGGGAGGAGCGGGGAAAGCTGCAAAAAGGGGCGAAAACGGTTGGGAAAGTGGTGGAAAATGATGAACAACTGCGATTCATTTCATCGTAGTTCATCATCTATCCTGCAATCTCCATCGTTCGGCATGAAAAGAGGTTGCAAAACCTCGGTGTGGGGACACCTTCAGCATAACTAGCAATCACATGTTGGTGTGCACTGGGTATACCAAAGAGATGTGGATGGTCAATTAGGGAAAAATGGTCTATTGTTTACATATATTTATGCACTATGGTAGGAAATTTAGCAATTGATGTTGTTTGTACAACAAAGGTCTCAAATCAACAAGGATCCAGGAAACGATCTAGTCATTAATGTCTACTATATCAATTGGTCCACTGCCCATAAATGAAGAAGATAATCAAGTTCCATTAGCAATAGACTCATGTTATGTTTGCAATAGGGAGAGAGAGAGAGGAAGGGAGAGATAGGGATAAAAAGAGGGAGAGATAGAGGGGAGAAGAGAGAGAGGAGGGTTAAGGAGATGGAGATAGAGATAAAGGGAGAGAGGAAAATAGATATAGATATACAAGTCTTGGAAGAGGGAGAGAGAGGGAGACATGTCTAGAGATAGTGAGGGAGAGAGGAAGATAGTGGGAGAGAGGAAGAGGGAGACAAATATATAGAGAGATATTAGAGAGAAGGAGAAGGAGAGATAAAAATGTAGAGAGATAAGGAGATGGAGAGGGAGAGAGGTAGGGAGAGGGAGAGATATATATAGATGGAGAGATAGAGTGATAAAGAGATAGAGATATAAGGAGATATAAGAGAGGGGGAGAGGGAGAGATACAAAGTGATAAAAAAATAAAGAGTAGAGAAAGACAAATAGATATGGATAAAGGGAGAGAGAAATAGAGGGAGATAGAGAGGAGAGAAAAAGAGGGAGAGATAGATATTCAAGAAGAGAAAGAGAGAGATATAGGTATGAGAAGAGAAATCGAGAAAGAGGTAGAGATAGAGAGATACATAGGGATAGGGAAGGAGGGAGAGAGAAATAGATGGGGACATATAGATAAAGGTGGGAGATATAGGGAGGGAGGGAAAAAAAGTAAGAGAGATAGGTAGAGAGAGAGGGGGGGTTGTGAGGGAGAGATATCTCAATATATAGAGTGGGAGAGGGAGAGGGAGAGGGAGAGATATATAGAGCACGATATAGAAAGATAAAGAGGGACAGGGAGAGATAAAGAGATAGAGGTAGAGAAAGATATAGATATAAAGAGATAGAGAGAGGAGTGAGAGGGAGATCAAGAGAGAGAAATAGAGATAGATAAATAAAGTAGGAGATATGGAGTGAATAAGAGAGAGATAACATGGAATTCATTGTGCCGCATCACATGAAATTGTTATTATATGCTATATTTTATATATGTATTTAAAAAATAATAATTTTATGATTATATTTATTATAATATATTATATCTTATATTAGAAATTTTTAAATATAAATAAAAAAATTATAATTAGTACAAAATGTATTTTTATATAAGACAAAATTGTTATTATATGCTATATTTTATATAATGTATTTTAAAAATAATAATTTTATGGTTATATTTATTATAATATATTATATCTTATATTAGAAATTATTAAATATAAATATATATATATATAATTAGTACAAAATATATTTTTATATGACATTAAATTATATATAATATATTATACAAAATGTATTTTTATATAAGACATTAAATTATATATAATATATTTATATTTATTATTATATATATTATATATATAGAGAGAGAGAGAGAGAGCTACATGCCCTCCATGGGATGGTGGGGAGACTACACCTCCTGACCTCTTGCGTGCAAGATGTTTTAGCTGCCCCAAAAAATGTATTATTATTATTATATACTATATTCTTTAATAAAAATATTTAATGCAAATATAAGATTATTAAATTAATAATTAATAAATTATTACATTGTACAAATTAAATTAATATATAAATATAATACAATATATAATTAATAAATAATATATATTTTATATAATACAAATTAAATTATATTAGTCATTTAGTTGTGATTTTACCCAATTACCAAATTAGTCATTTATTTTCAAGATACTACTAGTGTTAGTCACATGATTAAAAGTTTTAGTCATGTGACTAAAAGTTTTAGTCATGTAGTCATTTATTTGCCAAATTCTACTAGTGAAATATGCTAAAAAAGAAGAGGTAGGAGTAGAAGTTGAAGCCATCATAGAGAATGCACCAGTGATGTGCCTCCTCCTCCTGTTGAAAATGTTGTAAACCCTTTATTGGAAGAGGTCAATTTAATAGACTTGAGTGATACATCAAGTTCTGATGTAACTTTTCCCGACCCTAATGATGTTTTTGGGGACATTAATTCTTTGAGGCAGGAAATCCAAAAGCAAGATGAGTTTAGGAGGAAAAGAGAAGAAGAAAGAGAAGTAGAGTTGAGAAATGTTGTGATTGAAAGGGATAGGTTAATGAGATAGTTGAAAAGCATAAAGTTTCTGAACCAGCAAGAGCCTAAACCAAGTGTTGAGGGTTCGATTGTACAGAAGATTGTTAATAGAGGAACAAAGCCTATGTTTAAAGAAAACCCAATAGGCCACATTGATGACCAACCCAAGCCTATTGACCAAAAACCCTCAAATAATGTTAAGTCTCAACTGAGTAGGCCTGTCTTAGATAAGGAAAAGCAAAAGGTTGAGGGGGTTAAAATAAGTGAGAAAGTAATTCTCCATCCCACTCAACAAGATCTTCAACCACATGGGTCATTGCAAACAAAATATTCCCTAGAAAAGGCTAAAAGGGAGAATGAAGCTTTGGCAGAAGAGTTGGAGAGAGCGGAAATTGAGGTTGTGAATGCATAAATGAAGAAGAAATTGAGTTTCCTGAAGAGGTTAAACATGGATGGGGCTACACAAGCTATAACCTCATCAAGTCACCATGGTGTTTTAAGGGACAACCCTAAAACTAATCCAGACCCCACCAATAATAATTCTAGCCTGAAGACTCATGCAAATAAGTCTATAAATCCAAATCAGGATGGTTCTAGAGTATAAAATTTAGGGTCTGGTGTTGATCCTCATGTGAATGGGGGATTATTTCAATGATGACCTATATATTTAGAAAGGTATAGGCCATTTATTTTTTATGGTATCCTTGGTTATCCAAATCCTCTCCCTGCTAACTTGAGAGAAAAGATGAATAATTTTGTTGGGAATAATGTTCTAACAATAGAGGAACACTTGAAAGCTTTGATGGATATGTTGAATTATTATGAGGTAGAACATGAAGATGTTGTAATGAAATTGTTTGTACAATCTCTAGTAGAAGATGCGAGGGATTGGTATAGAGTTCTACCTAACACTAGTATTGGTTCATGGGATGAGTTTGAGAAGTGTTTCATAGAGTAGTATGGTGATAAAATTAATGCTAGTTTTATGTTAAATGAGCTTAATAACATCAAGAAGTCATTGAATGAACCTGTGACAGAGTTTAATTTAAGATTTCAGAAAGTAATATATAAATTGCTTCAGGTTTTAAGGCTTGATGAAAATGTTTGTCTAACTACATATTTCAATGAATTTGATGCTAAAATGACATATCTCCTTAGAGATAAGGACCCTTAGACTATAAGGGATGCATTTAGGGTGGCTATAAATATTGACAGTAATAGAAGAGCTTCTAGGAAGTATGGTAGGAGAGAAGAACCTACACTTTTAAAAAATCCTAAGAATAAGACTGAGAATATTTCGACCACAAAGCCTAAGGATGATTAAAAGGGGGAAAAGGTTTAAAATACTCTAAAAGACATAAAGAAAACTATTGCTAAGAAAGAGAAGGGTATAGGAAATGAAAGGAAACCCTATAATAGAAATGATAGGCCACCTAGATTGAAAAATTATCCTTATAGTACAAATTGGAAAGATGGAAAACCAATCTTGCCTAGCCAGAAACCTAAACATGATCATCATATGCTGGACCCCTTGCAAAAACATTCAGTGAATCTAGTGGTAGATAGACCATGGTGTGAGGTGTGTGAACACCCTCATGATCAAAATTATTGTGTTGTTGCCCAATTGCTTGTTGTTGAAGGAGGGGGGGAGGATGTCCATAATCAAACATTAGAATGAGAGTAGGATGATGTAGATGTTTGTATGGCTAGATCATGCATTGATGAGGAAGAATGTTCTTCTGATGATGAAATACAAGGAGATGATCTAGAAAATTAGAGGCAAAGAAGTGACATGTATCATAAACAAGTCTTTTCTGATGAGGAAGGTGATTTTGTTCATAATTCTTGCAACATGGAATAGGCTAAAGATTCAGTGTCCTTAAGGAGGCCGTTAGAAGAAGAGATTGCAAGATTGACTGAAGAGATGGCTACTCAAATGAGAGGTTCACTTCAATTGAGAAATGGACCTATGGATGGTGCACATGGCAAACCTGCTAGCCTCTTTATTAAAGAACAAAAGGACAAAAATAGAGGTGCTAGAGTTGAAAACAAAAAAGATGTTGTAAAGTTAAAGAGGTTAAGAATGATAAGACTTGGAAAAAAGGAAGTGACACCCCAAAGCTGCAAAAGGATGTGACTTCATCACTGGTAAAGACCAAGGTGATTGCAAAGGTAGCTAAACCTGCTACAAAGGATAAGAAGCAAAGGAAGCTAGAAGGAGGTAATAAATAGGAGAAAAGGGAAAATAATGAAGGTATGATATCTAATCTACCTAAATATACACCTATGGATATGTTTCATGTGCATTCTCAAGTTAAATTAATTGTACCTTTGTTAGAAATGATGAGAATAAATGAACACAAAGAGAAAAAAATAGCCTTGATCATAGATGTTGTTGGTAATAAGACTAGACAAGGAACTAGAAAAGAAGAAAAAGATAAAGAGAAAGAAAAGGAAGTGGAGGGAATTGTGTCACAAATTCCCCCTATCTATTTAGGAAATTCCATTAACATGTGCCTTGAAAACATAACTCCCTTTTTCTTAAGTGTGGATATAAATGGGAAAACCTTAAGAAATTGTATGATAGATTCAGGGCATCAAATAATGTTATGCCAGTCAAAATAATGGAGGCATTGGGCTTGACAGTAGATACTGCTCAAGGTAGATGCTATGCTATGGATTCAAGGGAATTTCTAGTTATTGGAACTATCAAATCATTTCCCTATAGATTGACTTAGTACCTTGACAAGGATTTAGTCATAACTATATTAGTCGCAGACATCCCACCTCATTTTGGGATGCTTTTGTCAAGAAAATGGAGTGCATCAATGGGGGGTAACATGCAATGTGATTTTTCATTTGGTACTTTCTCCATTGATGGTAGAGATGTCAAAATTGAAAGGGAATCAAAAGTACCTCATATGATTGAGCATAACCCGATTGAAAACATGACATGTTATATTGACAATGGTATAGATGAGTTTAGGGTTGAGGAAGTCCCTAACAATTGTGATAAGCCTAATGCACTAATTGATACAGAAATAAAACAGTTGTCAAGGACAGATTGTTTGTGGACCATGTATTTTGATAGTGCAAGTTCAAAGGAAGGCTCTAGTGCAAGTGTTTTGTTACGATCACCAAATGGAAAGACATTCAAGTTCTCTTTCACTTTGTTATTTAAATGCACTAATAATGTTGTAGAGTATGAATCCTTGATATTGGGGTTAAGATTGGCTAGAAAACATGGGATCAAGAAGCTCAAGGAAATTGGGGATTCTGAGCTTGTGGTATCCCAAGTTAGATCCAAGTGTGTATCAAAGAATAAGAGATTGAAATAGTATAGGAATGCTATTTGGGATGAATTGGAGAGTTTTGATGCATTTGGCATAGGATGGATGGAGAGAGGTCAAAATAAGGTGGAAAATCTATTAGCTACTATTGCAGTAAGACCAAATGATATGTCTTATCCTAGAATTTCAAAGGTTGAGGTGCAAACTAGGCCATCTATTTCTGATAACATAAAAAATTGGCAAATTTTTTATAATGATGATGATATATTAAGATTCTTGAATTGTGTGGGAGAGTATGAAAATTAGGAAATTGACTTTGGGGATTTTGTTGAAAATGTTGATGGTAAGGATACAATATTTGGAAATGAGGTCATCCAGTTAAAGAAAAACACAATTCCCAAGGGTCTAGTTGTACTGGAAATATTGTTTGATAATCAGGACAAGACAAAGTCTAACCAAACTTCCCATCCTGATGACTTGGAGGAGATAAACCTTGGAACAAAAGCATCCCCAAAGAAGGTGTATATTGGAAAGAAAATGTCACCAAAGGTGAGAAGGATGCTAATTGATTTATTAAGGAAATTTAGGCATGTGTTTGCATGGTCCTATGATGGCCTTAAGGTGTACAGGGAATATCTTTTCTAACATGATATTCCTTTGTGTGATGATGCCAAGCCATTCAAACAAAAGAAAAGGCCTATTAATCCCACGTTAACCCCCAAAATGCAAGAAGAATTGATGAAATTAAGGGATGTAGGAATCATCAAGCCAATCAGACATTCATCCTAGGTGTCAAACCTGGTACCTGTAAGGAAGAAAAATGGAGACATCAGATTGTGTGTAGACTTTAGAAATTTGAATGTGTCTTCATTAAAAGACAACTATCCATAATCCAATATGGAAGCCATGTTGCAAAGGGTGATAGGCTATGAATTAATGTCTATGATGGATGGTTTTTCTAGTTATAACCATCTTATGGTCAAGGAGTCTAAGTGGTTTAAGAAAAATTTCACCACACCATGGGGAACATATGTTTATGTAAGAATGCCATTTGGTCTAACAAATATAGGGGCTACTTTTCAGAGAGCCACGGATGTGGCGTTCTCAGATTTCATTAATTTGTTTTTGATAATCTACCAAGCTGACTTGACAACATATTCAAAAAAGGAAGAGGATCATTGTGACCATCTAGAGAAGATATTCATTAGAGCCTTGGAATATGGTATTTCTTTGAATCCAAACAAATGTGTGTTCGGAGTACTAGAGGGACGACATATTGTTTCCAAGGATGGAGTGAAAATTGACCTAGAGAGGGTAATTGAAATTGATAAATTCCCACAGCCCCAAAATGTGAAAGGAATACAATCTTTCTTTGGAAAAATAAACTTCTTAAGGAGATTTGTGACAAATTTTTCTAAGGTAGTTCACCCTATTTCCAAAATGCTCAAGAAAGGAGCCAAAGTTGAGTGGGATAAGGAGTCTGTGTAGGATTTCCAAGCCATTAAGCAAGCAATAAAGGAGGCTCCTATGTTAAGAACCCCTGATTTTTCCAAACCCCTATAGATTTTCTCATTTGCTTTGTTTCACACAATTGTAGTTGTGTTGTTACAAAAGAATGCAAAGGGTTTTGAACAATCTATAGCCTTTTTCAGAGAATCTTTGCAAGCTACAGAACTTAAGTATGATGTAAATGAAAAATAGGCATATGCACTAGTGAAAGTAGTAAAATATTTTAGGCCTTATTTGATGGGAGCTACTGTAATTTCCTATGTTCCTAGCGCTACTGTTAAAGACTTCACACAACAAGAAGTGTCAGGAAGAAGATGTAGATGGATAAACAGGATCCAGGAATTCAACATTGAGGTCTAGATTACTAAACTAGTAAGAGGACAAGGATTGACCAAGCTTATGGCCCAAAGTAATCTGGAAGCTAATCAAGTGAATTTGCTAGAAGAAGAGAATAGATCACACATATGTGATATGGAACATTTTGAGTGGTATAAATATGTAATATATTATTTGCCAAGAATGAAATGTCCTAACAATTTAAATGAGAATGAGAAAAGGACATTGAAGTTACATGCTATCAGATATGTTGTTGTTGATGGAAAGCTCTAGTGGAGAAATGGAGAAGGTGTCATGTTGAAGTGTGTTGACCAAGATCAAGCAAAAGAACTTCTGAGTGAGATGCATGGTGGAGTTTGTGGAGGGAATTATATGGCTAAAAAACCTGTGCATAAGATAATAAGGGTTGGATTTTGGTGGCCTACAGTTTTTAAGGATGCACACCAACTAGTGATGACATGTGACGCCTGTCAACATTTCTCTAGTAAGTTAAAAAAATTCTGGTAACTTGCCCCTAATACCAATTATAGTACAAGCTCCATTCCAGCAGTGGGACATTGATTTTGTAGGAGAGATAGCATGTAAATCTATTGGAGGCCACTCATGGATATTGGTGGCTACTGATTATTTTACCAAGTGGGTGGAAGCAATTCCAATAAAGAAAGCTACTAGTAAAGTAGTAATTGATTTCCTAATGAGCAATATATTGACTAGATTTGGGTGTCTAGAAAGAATTGTATTAGATAATGTGTTAGAACTATAAAAATTTGATGATTTTTATATCTCTCTCTTCCCCCTGAGTCTCCATATGGGTCTTATTTTAGGCACATTTTCCTTATTTCATGATATTTTCCCATATTTTGGTCGTGTGACCCCATTGATTCCATCGTGTCTAGCATTTTTCATATTGTGGTCCATATCGGCATAGGTCTATCTTGAACTCCCCGACCCATGTTGCTTGTGTGTTAACATATGTTTGCTGCAGGTGATTGGCAAGACTTGTTCATTGTTACAGTGATCGACATTCACCTATGGGTTTCTATTAGCACGACATTCATGTTGTTTCGGTGACCGAGGAGGAACCTACCGGTAGGAGTTTGGTCATTGGGGTTGTGTCTCATCAAATGTGAAATTTCTCCCCGACTAATGCATGTGGAAGTCTATCGGCGAGAGCTTGGCGATATCGGAATGTGATCTCAGTGAGGTTGTTTTGTCTTGCCGATGCGGGGTTTCATCAAAGGGTTCTCAGGGAAAGTCTTACCAAACAATACATGTAAGGATTTCTTCGGCCAAACGTGTTGCTTTCAATGTGAGGTAATAACGAATGTGCAATGTCACACCAACCGGTGGTGGATGGATACGTATCTGTAAGAGTTAGAGCTATCGATGTGAGGTCTTGGCAAGTGACCTTCGATCTCGCCGACTTTACACATGGAGTTTCTTTCAATAGGAATTTCAGTGAGACTATTGTGGGTTCGGAGTAGGTCTTAGCGAATGTAAGTGGATCTCACTAATGGAATACAAATTGACTTTATCGGTGTGAGATTTGTTCTCTCTTGGTGATCTGAGGTGAGTTCGGGGGTTTCAATATGACATAACATCATTTACAAGATGTCACACTGATTTTGTATAGTCACAGCGATACACAAGATGGATGGGAGTATCGGTGAAACATAGAGCAATCTATATAGTGTCTCCTCGACTATGTATTGTCTTGGTGAGGATGAATGAGGGTTATATCTCCGTGAGAGTGTGCTCTTGTCTTGGTGACTTGGAAATCACAAAGACCTTCGGCATGACATAATGTATTCGATATGATGTTTCCCCGATATCACAGTGTCACAACGAAACACAAAGGAACATAAGAATACTCCATGACTTTGGTGTAATGAGTAGAGTGCTATAGCGACATACAGGTGGTAAGTGGGCATACCGGTGAAACATAAAATGATCTAATTGACATCTCCCCGACTCAATTATGTCACGGCGAAAGCGAAATACATAAGGGAAACGACTAACGATTGAATTTCCTTCGGCATAACTGCTAGACTGTCTTGGTGACTGTTTTGGTGACTAATGAAAATTCAAACACTAAGGCTGACATGAGAATTCCTAAAATATAGTTGCAAGCCGACATGAAATGAGCCCAAATTCTGTGGATGACCAACATAGGATCTTAATGTTATATGTTTTCCTTATGCTAGTGTATAAATATTCATTTTGTAATTGTAAAATCAACACCAGTTATTAGATATTTGATACATAGCAAGTGGATACAGTAGAATAAAATTATCAGATCAGAGACTATTGTTGCATAATTTTAGAATGGAGGTATTTATGAATGTCAATTGATGTTACTGCACATTCATGGTGTCAATTATCTATTGAATTTAATGAAAGTATTGCCAAGCTGTCTCCAAGATGGATTTTTCTGATTGTTTAAATTGATATAAAAAGTTTGTATTCAATTCATTAGTGCACATTTGTTGTATCTATGTGGTTAATCAATTGGTTCTTTCAAGCAAAGATTAAAATCCTTTAGGTTGATCACATTAATTAGAGAGATTCATTTGGATTGTTCAAGTAGAGCTTAGTAATCATATTCTTGCATGTTTATACAAGTTGTAAACATAATATATGCTAGATAATTTGAGTTTTCTTTAGAGAAGTGTTGCTCATCTTGATCTCATTTGACTCTGCATACCCAACAAGGCACTAGTCTCTGCACTTCATCATTTGGATTCATTCAGTTTCTTTACATCTGTTAGTTTAGCATTCATTTTAGGATTTAGATTAGAACATTGCTACTACTTTCAAGTTTGATTTCATTTGTTCACCTCCAATTTCCACTGTGAACAAATTGTTGTAAGAGGATAATCACAAGTTAAGTTTGCTTCATTCAGAGAGGTACACCCACCCAGGTTTAGCAACACCTAAAGAGTAGAAGGTTGAATTCTTTTGACCTTGTCTGTTACCCTAAAGTGTATCAAGAGATTGGCAGCCTCTTGAGGCATCCTGCTTGCATGTTTGAGAGCTAAAAAATTGGTGACTTTGCTGAGGAAAACATTCAGAATCAAGGCCTATCATAGAGTCAGAAACTTTATAGAGACTCCGCTGGGAATAAGAAACATCAAGTATTTTCTCACTTTTGACAAAAGTGAGTGGTGACTCTAACAAAAAATTTGCAGCTATTCAAATATGAATAGAAGAAGATCTCAATACAAGGGAGGTCATACTAGAGCTCCTACTGGTAGCAGCAAATGGACACACAAAAATGACAAGGTTGATAAGGGAAAATGAATAAGTGAAGACATGTGCATGACAGATAAAGATAAAACATCAAGAGAATATTTTAAAACATATGATCGTTATGATACATGGAGAGATAATTCAAGTGCAAAACTTTGTACCCCTGAAGAGAAAGTCAATCCATTTTATAATCCTCAAAATCAACCTGAGTTTGTTGCCAAACTTGAAGCAAGAGGACTCAGATATCAATAGGAATGTGAACAAAGGATGGAGGGTAACCAAAATGTGTTTACTGATCATGAGGTTCCTGATGAAGTAAAAGCACAGTTTGAATTACAAAAGAAGAGGATAGAGGAATTAGAAGCTAAATTGTAGAAAACTCAAGTTGTTGATCAAATAGCTAGTTGCCCAAAGTATGTTCCACCTCATAATCAGGGTGATAATGGTGCAGGGCCCTCTGATCAATCAAATTCTCCTCACAATCAGGTAGGGAATCGACACATACAACCAAATCATCCACCTCACACTCCTACTCATCATACAAATATGTAGCCACCTCCTGTTCAACATTATTTCCCACAGCATAATGCACAATACAGTAACACTATGAGCTAATATCAGTACCCACCTTTTCCTCCCCCTCACCATTATACAACAATGATCAGACAGTTTGATTTGACAGGGTTTCATCTATACCCTTAACCTATGAATGACAGCTGGAGAGGTCTGGTACCTAAGTTTACAGGGAGTAATGCAATTACTGTAGAAGAGTATTTAAGGAATTTCAATGTGTTCATCCAAGACATAGGTGTGCCATATGAAGATTTACACATGAGGTTATTTATGATGTCACTTATTGAAGATGCTAGGGATTGGTTCAACAACTTGCCAGCATTCTAAATTGATTCTCTTCATGTATTCCAGGACTGATTCTTAGAGCAATATGGGAATCTAAATGCACCAGATGCTGCTCTTCATGAATTGATGTGAATTCAGAAAAAATAGAAAGACTCAATTTATGATTTCAACCAAAGATTCAACAAGTTGTAGAGTAAGGTACCCCCTGGATCAAGATTGCCATATTTTGTAGCTTTAAGTGTTTATTTAAATGCATTTGATCCTAAAATAGGGTATGAATTGACAAATAGATTCCCAAGAGATTTGGCTGAAGCACAAAAAATAGCACTGACAATTGAAAACAATAGGAAGGCTGCTGGTATAATTAGTAAGAGAGATAACCCTCGTCCTCCTCGACAAAGTAACAATTATCAGTAGAGACAATAGAATACATACAAAAATGAAAGGCCAAGGTTGCATGACATGCCTTACAATATAGACTGGAAGGATGGAAAACCTATAATAGCTAGGCCTAGAAACAAAGAGACTCCTGATCCATTGAGCAAGAAGGGAACTTATATGGTAAGTAACAATTACTTCTATGAAGCTTGTGATAAGCCACATTCCCCAAACTATTGTGTTGTGGCCCAAAGGATGCAAGAGTAAGGAATGTTGATGGAAAACAATGGAGAAGATCACACAGTGTATTTGACTTCAAATAATTTTCATCATGTTCAAGAGAGGTACTCATCTTCAGAGCATGAAGGTTATGAGTACGATGTTTCGAATCAGAAGTACAATGTCCATATGGCTGAACAGCAGGTCTTTTATGATTTTGAAGAAAATTATACAGAGCTACATTCTGTTGAGGTACCTGTTCCATGTAGTGTGAGGAGACTTACTGAAGATGAAATAGAGAGAATAACTATTGCTATAGTTGAGGAAGCAAAAAGTAAATAATGGTTGAGAAACAAAAAATTAAATGAGATGGAAGGTGCTCCTAGGGGATTTTTATGAAAGATCAGAAGGCAACACAAGGAACTATGAAGAAGTCAGAAAACAAGTAGCATGATAAAAATGAACAGAAGCCTGCCAAAAGTAGGAAGTTAAAGAGTTACACAAAGTGATGCAAAAGTTTGATCAATATAGTAAAAGAGAGAAGGAAGAAAACAAAGGAGAAGTGCCAGAACAAAAGAAAACTGTTAAGGTGGAGTGCTCTTCTTTTGACTTCACTCAAGCATTATCCTACATAAAAATGTCTATTCCACTACTTGAGATGATGAAAATTAAAGAATATAGGATACTTTTGTTCAATTGATAACAAGTGGGAATGAAAAATATATGAATTTTGAAAAACAAAGATAGGCAGGAGAAAATAAATAACTTTGAAGTCTGCTTGAGTGATATATTATCAAACCCCCCTCAAGTTGATCCTTTTTTCACTACATTTCTTATCAATAAAAAATTATTAAGGAATTGCATGATAAACTTTGGTGCTGCTATAAACATTATGCTAGTAGGAGTTATGAAACAACTTGGCATGTGGGTGAGTACCATTGGAGGCAAGTGTTATGCAATGGATAACCGACCTGTTCCTATAGTAGGTATAATGAAAGATGTTGAAGTCAAACTGGCTACTTATCTGCAAGTGGTTTATAATATAGATATAACAGTGATTGATGCTCCTCCTCAGTTTGGGATGCTTCTATCAAGACAGTGGACAGTAGCAGTTGGAAGAAATGTTCAATTCGATCTGTCTTATGCTACAATTCCAGTGAATGGCCAAGAAGTGAAGCTGTATAGGGAACCAAGAATGAACCAGCTTGTTGATTGTGTACCACAAGATCAAATCAATTGTTTTTGTGATATTGATCTTGGAAGTTTTAAGATAGAATCAGCCCGGCCATAATTAAAAAATAGTAATCCAATTGAAAAGCATGTGGCACAAAGTTGCAATGAAGTATGGAAGATGTATTTTGATGGAGCATGCAACCAGGAAGGTAATGGAGCTGGGATTGTTTTTGTCTCACCTGAAGGTATTACATTTAAATATTCATTCATGTTGACATTTCAATGCACAAACAATGTGGCAGAATATGAAGCTTTATTGAGAGGTATGAACATAGCTGTGAAACATAAGATAAAGTTGTTGGCAGTTCTGGGTGATTCTGAGTTGGTTGTTTCACAAATCAAATAGAAATATGCAGCAAAGAACAAAAGATTGAAGCAATATAGGAATGCTATATGGTACATAGTTGAGTTGTTTGATTCATTTTCAATTGAGTGGATTGACAGATCAAAGAACATAATGGCTGATTTTTTAGCAAATGTGGCGCTCAAAAGAGATGATATCACATTGGCTGGGGTTTCACAGATTGAATTCAAGACAAGGCCTATTGTTCCTAATAATATTTATAGTTGGCAAGTCTTCAATGATGATACTGATCTTCTGAAATTTCTCCACTGTATAGATCAATATGAAGCACAAGAAATTGACTTCAATGCTTTTGTTGAAGATGTGGATGGGAAACAAACAGTGTTTGGAAAGGAAGTTTTACAACTCAAAACAAATAAGCTTCCTAAGGGCTTGGTGGAATTGGAGAGGCTGTATGATGGAAATGATCGGTCCCTCATGAAGCAAACACCAGTTAGAAGAGAATATATTGAATAAGTTAACTTGGGGACTAAAATAGACCAAGAAAGGTGTACATAGGAAAAAAGATAAACCCTACAATTAGAAGAATGCTAATTGAGTTGCTGAGAAAATATAAACACATGTTTTCTTGGTCTTATGAAGATCTCAAAGCATACAGGGAAGATTTGTTTCAGCATGAAATACCATTGAAACCAGATGCTAAACCATTCAGACAAAAGCAAAGGCCTATAAATCCAACACTGGAGCCTAAAATGCAAGAAGAATTGGCAAAGCTCAGAGATGAAGGAATTATTAAACCAATCAGGCATTCAACATGGGTCTCAAATTTGGTCCATGTGAGGAAGTAGAACGGAGATATCAGACTATGTGTGGACTTAAGGAATCTGAATATGGCATCTCTCAAAGACAATTATCCTCTACCTAATATGGAGGCTATATTGCATAAGGTAACAGGGTGTGAATTGTTGTCCATGATGGATGGGTTTTCAGGGTATAACCAGGTTAAAGTCAAAGAATCTGTGCAATATAAGGCAACATTTACAACTCCTTGGGGAATGTATGTCTACATAAGAATTCCATTTGGTCTCACTAATGCAGGAGCAACCTTCCAAAGAGCTATGGATGTGGCATTTGTAGACTTGATCAATGTTATCATGGTGGTGTACCAGGATGACCTGGCTGCTTATTTGAAGAAGGATGAAGATCATGTGCAACATCTGGAAAAGGTATTTATTAAAGTTCTTGAATATGGTATTAGTTTAAATCCAAAGAAGTGTCATTTTGCAGTCATAGAGGGTAAGCTCCTAGGAAATATTGTTTCAAATGAGGGAATTAGAATAGATCTTGAGAGGGTTGAAGCTATTGATAAAATTCATGTTCCCAAAACTGTTAAGGCTATACAGTCATTCTTTGGACAGATTAATTTCGTTAGAAGACTTGTTTCTAACTTTCATGAGATCATTAAGCCTATACCAAAAATGTTGAAGAAAGGACAGAAAATGGAATGGACTGTAGAAGCCTTGGAGGCTTTTGTATCCATCAAAAGGGCCATCAAGGAGGCTCCTGTTCTTAAGTCTCCAGATTTTGCAAAGCCTTTTCATATTTTTTCATTTGCTTCAATGCACACAATTGCTACTGTTATGTTACAAAAGAATGGGGATGGTCATGAACAGCCTGTGTCTTTTTTTAGTAAGTCATTACAAGGGTCTGAATTGAAGTATGACATAATGGAAAAACAAGCATTTGCATTAGTAAAAGCTACAAAAGCTTTCAGGCCATATCTTATTAGGGAAAAGGTGATTGCTTATGTTCCCCATGAAGCTATTAAAGATATTCTGACACAATCTAAAGTAACAAGAAAGAGATGCAAATGGATTAACAAGATCTAAGAGTTTGATATGGAGATACAGATTACCAAACTAGTGAGAGGTCAAGGCTTGGCTAGGTTAATGACAGAAGAAAATATTGAGGCAAATCAAATCTGCAACATTGAAGAAGGGACTATAATTGCAAGCATTGAGCACACTCCTTGGTATACTGATATTATGCATTATCTTAAGTACATGAAGTGTCCAAAGGGATTGAGTGACAGCCAAAAGAGAAATTTGAAGCTGCAAGCATCAAAATATGTTTTCATGGATGGAGATCTATTTTGGAAGAACAGGGATGGTATACTATTATTATGTATACATGAGTCACAGTCCAAGCATGTCTTGAGAGAAATGCATGAAGGAATTTTTGGAGGACATTATTCAGCAAAGACAACTACACAAAATTCTCAGGGCAGGTTATTATTGGCCAAAGGTTTTTAATGATTCATTTACACATGTGAGAAAATGTGAAGTCTACCAAAAAATTTCCAGAAATTTGAAGTATCAGGGTGCTTTGCCACTTCGACCTTTGCAGGTTGATGCCCCTTTTCATCAATGGGGAATTGATTTCATTGGAGAGATACAAGAAAAATCAAGTGGAGGACACAAGTGGATACTGGTTGCCACTGATTATTTTACCAAGTGGGTGGAAGCAATCCCAACTAAGCAAGCTACAAGTAAGGTAGTGACTAATTTCCTGATGGACAACATTATCACCAAATTTGGTGCACCACTGAGGTTAATCACAGACAATGAAATGTATTTCAAATTAGATGAGTTCAAAGGCTTCTATGATACATATGGCATCACTATTTCTTATGTAGCTCCTTACCATCCACAGGCTAATGGTCAAGCAGAGTCCAGCAATAAGAGTCTTTTGAAGATTATAAGGAGGATGTTAGATCAAAACAAGAAAGCTTGGGATTCAAAGTTAAAATTGGTTGTGTGGGCTGATAGGATCACTGTGAAAAGGGAAATTGGAAAATCCCCATTTGAATTGGTGTATGGAGCACAAGCTAGGATGCCTTTACAGAATTTTTTGCCAGTCTACAAGTTTATCCTTCAGAAAGATTTGGATGTTCCTGAACCTATGGAGGAAATAATGGAGCAACTTGCTAAACTTGATGAAATAAGGAGAGTTTTCCAAAATAAAAACATGAAGTTACAGACTCAAATGAAGTATCTATTTGACAAGAAGGAAAGGGATAGAAAATTTGAAGAAAATTATTTGGTACTAATGTGGAATGCAAGATGTCAGGAGAAAGGAAAGCATGGTAAATTTGAAGCCTTGTGGCTGGGACCTTTTGTTGTTGTTGGAAAGTAAGGTGAAGAATCATACTATCTATAGAATATGGCTAATGAAGATCAGGAATTACTTGTTCATGGGCAATTCTTGAAACAATTTTTCTTTTGAGCAACACAGAGGATTAAGGGTTGCCAATGCATGGACAACTCTTGCTTATCCTCTCTAAAATTATTTTCCATGCACAGTAGTTTAGGATTTTCTCCATCTCCATTTCACTTTAATTTTCCATTCATCTTCATTTTGGATTCATTTCCATTGCCATTCATTCCATTGTTGCTCACTGGTTCATCATTTTGTGTTTGGTCTTCTCACCCAAAGTTCTAGATCCTTGCAATGATCTTACTATCATTCATCCCCAAATGGAGCCACTATTAGAAATATAAAAATCTGATGACTTTTACATCTCTCTCTTCCCCTTGAGTCTCCATATGGGTCTTATTTTAGGCACATTTTCCTCATTTCATGATATTTTCCCATATTTTGGTCATGTGACCCCATTGAATCCATCGTGTCTTGCATTTTTCATATTGTGGTCCATATCGGCATAGGTCTATCTTGATCTCCCCGACCCATGTTGCATGTGTGTTAACATATGTTTGTTGCAGGTGATCAGCAAGACTTGTTCATTGTTGCAGTGATCAGCATTCACCTGTGGGTTTCTATCAGCATGACATTCATGTTGTTTCGGTGACCGAGGAGGAACCTATCGGCAGGAGTTTGGTCGTTGAGGTTGTGTCTCATTGAATGTGAAATTTCTCCCCAAATAATGCATGTGGAAGTCTATCGGCGAGAGCTTGGCAATATCAAAATGTGATCTCAGTGAGGTTGTTTTGTCTTGCCAATGCGGGGTTTCATCAAAGGGTTCTGAGGGAAAGTCTTACCGAACAATACATGGAAGGATTTCTTCAACCAAATGTGTTGCTTTCTCTATGAGGTTATAACGAATGTATAATGTCACACCGACCGATGGTGGATGGATGCATATCGGTAAGATTCAGAGCTATCGATGTGAGGTCTTGGCGAGTGACCTTCGATCTTGCCAAATTTACACATGGAGTTTCTTTCAATAGGCATTTTGGTGAGAATATTGTGGGTTTGGAGTAGGTCTTAGCGAATGCAAGTGGATCTCACCAATGGAATACAAATGGACTTTATCGATGTGAGATTTTTTCTCTCTTGGGGATCTGAGGTGAGTTCAGGGGTTTCGATATGACATAACATAATTTACCATATGTCTCACCGATTTTGTCTAGTCACAGTGATACACGAGATGGATGGGAGTGTCGGTGAAACATAGAGCAATCTATATAGTGTCTCCCCGACTATGTATTGTCTTGGCGAGGATGAATAAAGGTTATATCTAGGTGAGAGTGTGCTCTTGTCTTGGCGAATTGGAAATGACAAAGACCTTCGGCATGACATAATGTATTCGATATGATGTTTCCCCGATATCACGGTGTTACAATGAAACACAAAGGAACATAAGAATACTCCATGACTTTGGTGTAATGAGCAGAGTGCTATAGCGACATACAGGTGGTGAGTGGGCATATCGGTGAAACATAAAATGATCTAATTGACACCTACTCGAATCAGTTATGTCACGGCGAAAGCGAAATATATAAGGGAAATGACTAACGATTGAATTGCCTTCGGCATAACTATTGGACTGTCTTGGCAACTGTTTTGGTGACTAATGAAAATTCAAACACTGAGGCCAACATGAGAATTCCAAAAATAAAATTGTAGGCCGAAATGAAATGAGCCCGAGTTCTGTGGATGACTGACATAGGATCTTAATGTTATATGTTTTCCTTATGCTGGTGTATAAATATGCATTTTGTAATTGTAAAATCAACACCAGTTATTAGATATTCGATACATAGCAAGTATATACAGTAGAATAAAATTATCAGATTAGAGACTACTGTTGCATGATTTTAGAATGGAGGTATTTATGAATGTCAATTGATGTTGCTGCACATTCCTAGTGTCAATTATCTATTGAATTTAATCAAAGTATTGCCAAGTTGTCTCCAAGATGGATTTTTCTTATTGTTTAAATTGATATAACAAGTTTGTATTCAATTCATCAGTGCACATTTGTTGCATCTGTGTGGTTAATCAATTGGTTCTTTCAAGAAAAGATTAAAATCCTTTAGGTTGATCACAGTAATCAAAGAGATTCATTTGGATTGTTCAAGTAGAGCTTAGTAATCATATTCTTGCATGTTTATACAAGTTGTAAACATAATATATGCCAAATAATTTTAAGTTTTCTCCAAAGAAGTTTTTCTCATCTTGATCTCATTTGACTCTGCATACCCAACAAGGCACTAGTCTCTGCACTTCATCATTTGGATTCATTCAATTTCTTTACATCTGTTAGTTTAGCATTCATTTTAGGATTTAGATCAGAACATTGCTACTGCTTTCAAGTTTGATTTCATTTGTTCACCTCCAATTGCCACTATGAACAAATTGTTGTAAGAGAATAATCACAAGTTAAGTCTGCTTCATTTAGAGAGGTACACCTGCCCAAGTTTAGCAGCACCTAAATAGTAGAAGGTTGAATTCTTTTGACCTTGTTTGTTACCCTGAAGTGTATCAAGAGATTGGCAGCCTCTTGGGGCATCCTGCCTGTGTTTTTGAGAGATAACATAATACAATGTGTTTTAGATCAAAAGAATACATAAAATTTTGTGAGAAGCATGGCATCTAGATTTCTTATTCATTACCATATCACCCACAGGGAAATGGATAGGTAGAGTAAAAAAAAAAAGCTTGATGAAGATCATTAAATGAATCTTGGATCAGAATAAAAGGGCTTGGGATTCTAAGCTAAGATTGGGAGTCTAGTAGATAGGATAACTATGAAGAAGGAAATTGGTTGTGCCCCATTTGACTTGGTTTATGGGATAAATACCAAGTTGCCCCAAAATAACCTAATGGAAATGTATAAGTTTGTCTAGATGTATGACAATGAAATTGATGATGAGATGCAATTGAGAGTGGTGGCTCTTATAGAATTGGATGAAACTAAGAGGGAGCACAAAAGAGAAATGCAATGTTGTAGTTGCAAATAAAGAATTTATATGACAAGAAGGTAGCTGCTAGGAGTTTCAAAAATGGAGATTTGGTTTTAATGTGGAATGTCAGACTGGAAGATAAAGGGAAACATGGGAAAATTGATGCAATCTGGTTGGGTCCATTTCTGATTAATGATAAGTGGGGTGAAGATTCTTACTTCCTCTAAGATATGACAGGGGATACTCTTGAACTTCCAGTTCATGGAAAGTTCTTGAAGTTATACTTCACTTCAAGTATTCTTTTCCATGAACAATAGTTTAGGTTTGTATATTTTGTATATTGGCTAGGTTGTTTTGTCCGAACAATCCCTTTTTGGTCGTCTCTACCTCTTGGTCTACTCCACTTGATATTTTGAATCCTCGCTTCATTATAGTGGAATGAACGTCCCCAATTGGAGCCCCTATTGGAGCTTCAAATTTTTCTCCTTATGTTTCACTCAGGTCCTCCCTTGTGTCACTAGTCCTTCATGGTGTCAACTTCCCTGAGGGTTGGGGTTTTAGCCTTATTTTCATGTAAAACCCTAATGTTTTTTTTATGCCTTGCTTGGGTTCTATTTTACTGTTACTTTTTGAGGGATTTTAAAACAAATTATGCCCCATCATTTCGTTTAGGCTGGCTCTTTTTGCACTAAATTTTTTATTCTCTCCACAGGTTTTATTTTTCCTAAGTCTGCATAAGCCTTGTGCTGAATTGTTTTAAAACAACTTAAGTCATTGATTTCCATCTACCTAGTGATGTCCCCTTTCCCTATACTAAATGTTTTATTTTGTAGAAGGATGATGTTCATGCCGCCATTGATCAATCAGCTTCAAAGATCAATGGTTTCCTGCCATCCCGTGATCGAGAATTGGAGGATCATGATATTGTGGGAGGGTACCATGTGTCTCTTCCTAGGGGATCAAACTTGTCCAACCGATGATCAACTACCGTTTGATCTTAGCCCTTCCCACTATCTCGTAATCAAAAGGTGCTCACTTTTTAAATACCACACAGTAGCGATATTTTTCCATGTGTACAAGGTGGGGCCCCAAGAGAATTTTGTGTGATATATTTTAAATGTTTCATTGCTTCCAAAGAAAAACATTTAAAAAATGAAATATTCAACAAGGCTAAGGAAATTCATTAAAAAATGAGAAGAAGCGATGAAATTAGGGAAACTAGTCAAGTCAAAGAAGATTTATGGTGGAGGTTAGAAGTTGAGTCCGAACGCATCTTAGTCATCCCTACTATCCTGTGATCCGAATTTTCTGGATTGCTATATTGTGAGCGACTGCCACGTGTCCCATCCAATGAAGTCAAAGAAATAAAAGGGTGGGTTACTAAAGTTCTCTTAAGATGCAAGTGCTTTGAATCAACAAAGATGTTATAATTTCAGGGGAAAAGTTGCTTGAAGGTTAATGGCAAGGCTGATGGTTGTGTTAAACGAATGAGATCATTTATGATCAAGATCAACAGTCGCTCGCCATCACGTGATCAAAAATTGTTAGATCGCGATATCGCGGGCAACTGCCACATGGATTCCCTTCGTAGTGTATGGTATGATGGGCCTTTGTTTGCCACGTTGGCAATTATGTTAGTTCATTTGAAGGTGGTTGTTCGATGATTTGGTTCAACTGAGGGATCGACAACTGGAATTTAAAATATGATTCAAAGTATGGTTAGAGTCGTTTCTTGCAGCATGCAGGTGAGTTTTAATGGCGGAAGGGATGCTTAGCAGCATGATTCAATAAATAAGTCAGATATTGCGGTTGCAATGGTTTCCAATTATGCTTTAATGGCAGTCTCGGTGTGGATGTCTAGTGGTCTTTATTGTTGCATCAACTTTTTCAGGCATGCCAATTGGCTAGTGACATGTGTACTCTCTAGCCCAATGCTTGTTTACTCCTTCATTCTCTATAAGAAGGATTTTAAGGCCAAGAGTAACAGAGGAGGGAGTTAGACAAATTTTGTTGATTCTAGGTTAAGTTGCAGAGCAACTCATAAAGTCTAGTGGTTTTAGGAAGGATGCAATTTAGGTTTTGAGCCATTTTTTTGCAGGTATTGAGTTCATAAGGATTTAATGTTGTATAATAGTACTAGCATTTGAGTTAACAAGATAAATTCAAGCTCTTGTCTCTCCATTGTACTTGCATATCTAAACCTTGAACAAAATAACCAAGGGTTGTTTTATCCATCTCATTGTTTTGTGTGTGTTCCTTACTTTGGCTTTAATTCAAAGAATTAATTAAAATGCTTGAATGGTATTATGGGCGGATATGTACTGTATGAGGATTTGGTAAGTAGTGTTGATTTAGAATACACATTGATGAGATTGTAATGTAATGTCATCAAGGATTTCATATATTATGTGTTAAATCTGTTACATACCCCTAGGTGCTTATAAATTTGACTCCTACCCAATGGATATATGGCACTGGTCCAAGTTGCAATCACCCATATGATTTAGTATTTGTTTGTCTTTGGCTAGAGCTTGCTCCAAACTGCAAATAAATGACTATTTTATATTATCTTTTGTTGTAGTTATCTCATGCTCCAATTAGTTGATATAACTGATGAACAACCAATTTATTTCAATATTATCCCACCATGTTGAGCTATTAAGTGAGATTATTTGTTAATGTTAATGTTTTTTATGATAATGGTGTAGAGGTCATAAACACATTAAGGGATCACCCTCCCGGGTCTTGTAGAGCCCGAAGTGTAGGAGGTTTCTTTAAGTCCTCATTAGCTGGTCCAAGTCCTTCGAGTTGCCCTTGATTGGAATTGGCACTTCCATAGGTAGATTAAAAGACAAACCTGGTTACAGTGTAAAAAGAAACCAACACCTTCAAAAGTAGGATCCTATTATAGACTTCTATCAAACGTAAACCAGATACATACAAAATTGGAGGAGACTATATTCCTACATTCCAATATATTTTTGATATACTATGTAGAAACTAAAACCCATTAAATTCCATGTTTTTTATGCACTCCTACAACAATATTTAAGACCCTCTATAGCAAGGATCCTTTTCAAAAATAGGGCACTCTCTACAATGATCTCATAGTGGTTATTTTTATCATATTCTTTAATTTAAAATTAGTTTTTACTTTTCTACAATTTCCCCCATCCTACAACCTCCTTGGGTCTTGAGTGAGTGGAGAGAAGTCAAGCACATGGTAATTACTAGATACCATGGGATACCTTTTGGAATTGGAGTTTTGTTGAAGGAAATGTGGAATTGGTTCTTAGATAAAATTAAAAAGAAACTCTTGAATTGGACCAATAGATTTCTTTCCATGGCAAGTAGATTACAAATGGCCAATAAAATCCTTATTGCCAACCATGTTTACATTTTATCTTGTTGGTTTCCCTCCAATTCTTGCTACAATCAATTGACATAGCTAATCAGGAGCTTCCTTTGGGTTAAGTAGGGAAACAAAAAGGGTTTTCCTATGACTTCATGGATCCATTATATTCAAGCAAAATATAAAGGAGGTTTAGACATCATTGATCCTTTCACCCAAGGAATTTTTCTTACTACTAAATGGATTATTAGAGCTTTGGATGGTGATGCTCCTTGAAAACATTTGGTTCATCAGTGCATTCAAACTACTACTATTGGTTGGCCTTGGGAGATGGTGAAATGGATGGATAAACTTCTTCTTGCTCCATACTTCAAAATGCATGGTTCAACCCCCTTCAATTCCATTTGGAAAGCATGGAAAATTATCTCTAAACAATTATCCTAGTATGCCCATTCTTTCTACCATGGTCTAAGCTTTGTCTCCTCCTCTATTTAGTGGAACCATCTTGTTTAGCTGGATAATGCCCCTCTTGCTTTAAAAAAACTCCTTAAAGGAAAACATCTCTTCAACAAAGGAATCTAAACTTTTATAGACCTTTGGGATCCAATTGTTTTCAATTGGAAAATATGGCATCAACTCAAAGTTCAATACAATTTGTCCTCCTATGATAAACCTTCTATTCTCCAAATTCAAAGACTTGTCACCTAAGTTGTATTGTTTTTCGTCCACCCCTTGCCATGAAAAATTCCTCACAAATTGGAAATGGCCTAACAATAAACACCTCTGTGCATTCCCTCTTAAAATTTTCTATAGAAAAATTATGCCTACTGTGCCTTTGTCAACCCATCTTAATTGTAAATGGCATTGTAGATTCAGTCATGCCAAATGGAACAAGTTAAGCACCTTCATTTAGAAATCCAAAGTTGAAGCCCAAGCTTAACTAATTACCTGGAAAATTTTGCATGTTACAATCCCCATTGTTGTTTTTGAACTATTGTATTTCCTTTTCTGTGTCTACTATTGTTTGAGTTTGATGTTCCCTAAATGACATTGGTGTTGAAGAGCTCTTTATGAGCTATTGGTTTTGTCTAGCTCATTTTTTGTTGCTCCAATTTCTGGACTGATGTAACTTGATTATTTTTATCCAATAATATATATATATATATATATATATACAAGTGACATCTATTCTATTTTAATTAATATTATAATTTATTTTATATTTGAAATATACATTTAAGATATCATGTGTACAATTAAAATTTACATAATATTTTTTATTATATTAAAATGTGTATTGAAATTAGTTTTTTATTTGAAGGTTTTATATCAACTCTACATAATAGTATAGTTAGCTATTTGGTAGGGAGCACAAGTCTTAGAATGAAGCCTTTTTTGAGTGAACCCAAGACAAAAGTTTATTTTTTATAAATATAATTGAAATTTACATAATAAATTAAAAAGTGCATGAAATATAGTGTCATGAAAGAAGTAATTTTAATGGTATCAAATATATTATTTTATTAAGATTCACCTAAGTAGTTCATTTTTAATAAATAGAATAATATTTTTTACAATTAAAAAATATGTAATTGTGCATACAATTGAAATCTGAATTTGTATAGGTAAATTAAAATGTGTAGTGTAGTTCTCACCTATAAATTTGAAAATCATATATATTTTAATATAAGTTACATTTTAATATAAAAAAATTGCATAACATTCATACCTTAAAATCTGAGAGTAATAGGTTAATTACTTAATTAATTTAATCATGTTGATTAATTAATTAAGTCACCTTTACTTTATTTTTCACTTAAGCTAAACTTAGGCCTGTTAATAATTAATTAATTATTAATTTCTCACCTTTAGGGTTTTGATCTCCTTTCATAAGATTGATCTCTTTGTAATTATTCAATTCTTGTTTTACGCATTTTTGCTTCACGGAAAGTAGAGCACTATTCTTGTGTTTTTTGTTCTCTTCTATGTGACAGGTTATTTGCTTGTAGGTGTTCACTAGGTTGTGTGAGGTTTTATTCCTCAAGTTCAACATGGTATCAAAACTTCAAATCTATAGCTTCTTGCTCATTTTTTAGAGGATCCTATCTTGAAAGTGGCATTTTTGTGCATCTTGAGTCAAATTGTTCCTCAACATTGTGTTCAGAATGCTCAAATTAATCAAGATTGATCTTTGTTTCATCAAATTTGGATTCGCGATGTCAGATTTGCAAGGGTTTCAAGTTTATGAAGGTTTCTAGATCCAAAGCATACTTGCAATTTTGGAGCATTTTGAGCCCAAATGGACCTCACCATCACATTCAAAGCACCCAAAAACCCAAAAATTGATTGTCAAATCATTGAAATTGGACATAGTGACTCTAAGAGGCAATTTTTTTCCATTTTTGGGTTGTACTGCCTAGTACAACACACAATCTGAGAAAAAGAAAACTAGTGATGCAGGGCACCGCCATTAGTTAACCACTAGTGGTTAATAGCTAGCAGCTAGCCTAGCCATCAAGCTTAACCTCCAAACCCTTTTGGAGCAGTTTTAGTATTTTGGCCATAACTTTTGCATACAAACTCATTTTTCAAAAAAAAATATCATCGAAAAGTTAGTTTTGGGCATGATCCATTGGTACAAGTGATTTCTCTTGATTTTATTTTTTTCTTCATTTATTTTCAGTGAAATTCACACCTTATTCTTGTACTCCCAGAGGCGTAATTTTTGCATATAGACTCTAACTTTTGAAAACAAATAGGCATCAGAAAGGTGTTTGAATGCTCTTTTCACATCTATAGTTTATTTCATCATAGAATTTACTAGTACATAGATAATTTCCTGAAGTGAAATTTTCTTTTTCATGATTTCAAGCTTTCAAATTTGTACTAGGGTTTGGTTTTTTATGTTGTGGGGCATGTTTTTTCTCTTGCTTTCTATATATTCACATCAAAAAATATAAAAATGTTTCATTCAACACATTTCTAAACCATAAACATCATGGCAGCCACCTCAAAAGTTTACCATCTTTCCCCACATAATTATCATACCTAGAAGGCACATATGAAAACACTTCTCATATCTAAGGGGTTATGGTCTTGTTTGGATGAGAATCAACCTTAGTTGACATGTCCATTTGAGATTGTACAACACATTAAAAGAATGGATGAGGCTATGGGTTTTCTCTCACTACATGTTACAAAAACTTTTATTTCACCTAGAGGGTTGCACAACTCCTCGGGCTATGTGGACTAAGTTTCATGATCTTTTTGGCACCATTAATCAGTTTAGGGCACTTCAGATTGAAGACAAATTAACCACCTTAGTACCTGATTCTTTTCCATCTATTAGGGATTTCTTGATGAAATTCAAATCACTCAGATCATTTTTATAGGGTTGTGGTAAGAACAAAAGAGAAAGCAATTGTATATACCTAATCCTACCTAAGCTTCAAGGTTCATTTAAGATATTCTCTTCTACATTATATTCCACCATGGATGCTTTGGGTCCATGATTTACCATGCCTACCATTGATGTATTCTATGATCGGTTGACACATGACTAGGCCAAGCTAACATAGTTGGATTCTATTCCAGGATCATAGAACCAAGCATTGGTAGCTTAGACATCATAGGGGAAGCAGAAGCAAAAACAAAATCCAAAGACATATTCAATAGGCAATGAGAGTTCCTCCAAGCCACCATCGAAGTCTAATTCCAAACCACAATCCAACCCTAAGAAGGGTAAATCTTCTAAATCTGGTGTTGCTTGCATTTTTCATGGAAAGGAAGGTCATCTAGTTTCCAGGTGTTGGAAGTGACTAGAGGCTTTAGAGGAGGTCATGCAACAACATCACATCACCTCACCTCAGTCACCTTCCCCAGACATAGGGAAAGGTCATTCTCTTTCTGCATGAGCATTACTTTTAGGATCCACTTGGATTCTAGATTATGGTGCTTCTCACCATATGACACACACTTAGGAGTCTTTCGCCACACTTTCCCATTGTGGCACTTCACAAATTGTAGTTGGTGACTCTACACAGCTTACTGTTATGGGTTCAAGTTCTATTCCATTGGATGGTGGTTGTCTTCAAGATGTACTAGTTGTTCTTGAAATTTTGAAAAACCTCCTTTCCATTTATCATATTTTCCATTCTAGCACTTGTACTTGAAAATTGAGTTCTCCCCACATGATGTGGTAATTCGAGACCTCCATGATCCTAATTTGGTTGTGGCTACTGGGAGTGTTTATTTTGCATCCCGCTTATACAAATTTGATGGCTTTGAGAGTACAAATGGTTCAGGTTCATTAGAGGTTTTCAGAGGTGACAGGTCACTATGAGTGGGATGGGGCTATGGAGGAGGAGTATTCTTCTTTGATGAAGAATAATACTTGGGATCTTTGTCATCTTCCTAAGGGAAGAAAATTGGTTCGATGCAAGTGGGTGTACCATACCAAGTTTGTTGTAGATGGTTCAATAGATAAGTACAAAACATGTCTTGTAACGAAGGGGTTTTCTCAGGTTGAGGGTATTGATTACTCTGAGACCTTTTCTCCTATTTCCAAGATGAATTCTATTCACTTTGTACTATCACTAGCAGCTTCACAAGGATGGACACTTTTTTAGATGTATGTGAAGAGTGCCTTCTTGCATGGGGACCTACATGAGGAGATCTATATGGAGCAGCCTCAAGGTTTTGTGTAGGACACTTCTTTGGTTTACAGACTTCGACGTTGATTGAATGGTCTCAAACAAGCCCCTTGGGATTGGTATGAGAAGATGGACTCTTTTTTGCTTTCCTCTCACTTCACACACTATCATTCTGATCCCATAGTGTACATTCAACATGAGGAGGGTGATCTTTTGATCCTTATGCTATATTTTGATGATCTCATTCTTATAGGTAGCTCATCCTCTATGATTTAGAGTGTTTAGAGAGCTATGATGGAGTAGTTTGAGATGAGAGATCTCAGTCTTCTACACTATTTTCTTGGTCTACAAATTATTCAGTCTTCAAATGGGATTTCCATATATCAGCAGAAGTATGCTCTTGATATGCTCTAGAGATTTGGCATGCTTTATTGCAAGCCTGCCCCCACGCCATTTCAATCAGGTGTTGTTATGTCTTCCACTTGCACTACTCCTTCAGTAGACTCTAAATTATATGGGCAGTTGGTTGGCAGTTTGTTGTACCTAACACATTCACGTCCTAATCTTTCCTTTGCAGATGGTCTTTTCTCTAGGTTATGCCATGATCCACATGAGAGCCATTGGAAAGATGCCAAACTTATCTTGAGGTACATTCAGGGCACCATATAGCATGCCATTCACTACACATTAGGAGCCCCTCACTTTGTTGGCTTCACTGACTCAGATTGGGCTAGTGATGTCAATGATTAGAAGTCCACTTTCAACTTTTTTTTTCCTTGGTTCTGGTCCTATCACATGGTCTTGCAAGAAGCAATCTACTATTGCATTATCATCTACAAAAGCTGAGTACTAAGCAACGATGTTTGCTAGTTAGGATATTTTATTGCTTCAATAGTGTTTCCTCCTTATAGTCCTACTATTCTTTGGTGTGACAATTAGAGTGCTATACACATTTCCCACAATCTAGTGGAGCATCAATGGATGAAGCACATTGAGATCCACATGCACTTCATCAGGAAATTGATTCAAGATGGTTCTCTCATCTTGGAGTACATTCCTACTCAAGCATAGGTTGCAGACATCTTCACAAAACCTTTCACATCACCACGCTATCTTTAGTTGCAATCAATGCTTGGGGTGAAGGAATTTGTCCTTGGGGGGTCTTTGTAAGGCCTTCCTTCATGTTTTTTTAGCATACTTTTCATCTCTTTTTGGAGTACTTAGAGTTTTTCCCATGAGGTTTTCTCTATTTTCTCTACTTTACAGATATTTGGTTGTATTTGGGTACCTCATCTAGCCTTGTTGTTGGGACCCATCTTTTCTTTCATGCATTTCATCCTTATTTTTTTAGCTTTTCCCTAAGTAAATCTTAAGGGGGGTGTTAGAGTAATAGGTTAATTACTTAATTAATTTAATCATGTTGATTAATTAATTAAGTCACTTTTACTTTATTTTTTACTTAAGCTAAACTTAGGCCCATTATTAATTAATTAATTAATAATTAGTAATTTCTCACCTTTAGGGTTTTGATCTCCTTTCATAAGGATTGATCTCTTTTTAATTATTCAATTATTGTTTTATGTATTTTTGCTTCATGGAAAGCAAAGCACTATTCTTGTGCTTTTTGTTTTTGATATAAAAAGTAGCAAAACAAGGGTGTTGTCCCTTTAATACAAGGAACCAATGGCCATCCACAATAGACTAACACTAACAGCACAGTAACAACATGTCTAAAAACAAAACCATCAGCCAAATCAAATCATATAAAAAACATCACAAAAAGCTAACAAGAACTAAAGCTACTAGTAATGTCCATCATGATAGCATGATTTAAAATAGTCTTAGCCATAGACCACCAAGGGTCATACCAATCATAGAGAAATATAAACATAATAACAATGTCTTCAGCAAAACAAAACATAAACGAAGGCTAATTCAGCCAACCCCAGTTAAAAAACCTAAACCCACAAAAGACTAATCCTTTTCCCTGTTGAATGGCTTAACTAAAGTTATGGTAGCCCAATATTCAATGAGGAACTTAAGTAGTTCCTTGTTGCTAGCTTCTTCCTCCACATCATTTAAATACTTGTCCTTCTACAATAGACATAACGTAGTGGCAGACCTATGCATAATCTTCAACGTAAAACATGTAACATCCTACAGTATTTTCTCCAAACTATCAACTCTATTTTTCAAATTTTCAACCTCCTCCCAGACAACATCCTATTTATTGTAGGCTTCCTCCATGGGAGCCTTACCTTCTGTAATGTTGGAGGCGCAAGACTTGACCTCTTTGATTTTAATGCTAGTAGGACCCTTTTTAAGGCTTTCAGAAACATGGGAGGAGCTACTAGTAGAAACTGAGAGAGCCTCCTCCTCTACATCTTTTTCCTCCTTACTCCTACTTTCACTCCTATCTCCATTGTTGGAATTTGAGGTCTCCTTAAAACTCTTCGCTTTTTCTTACTTGATAACTAGTCTATTTGACCTGCGAGGGGTATTAATCTCCTCGGTGATCTCAATGTCAGAGTCAATTTGTTGGAGTCAAAATTTTGTCTTCTTGGAGGCTTTGTCCTTAGTTATCAGGGTGGGGGCTAAGCGTTTTTTATCTTTGTTCTTCACTTTAGGCCCTTGAGGGGGGATGTATCCTATGGAGAGACTTTCATGGTTGGTTTTTTGATGCATTTTTTCTTGCTAGGTCTAGGGGTGTCCATAATGCTAGTAGACAGAGGAGTAGAAGAAACCAGAGCCTCATCAACAGAGGTGGGTCGAGGAACTTCTTCAACAGTAATGGGTCAAGGAGGGTAGAGGGCTAGGTGAAAATGGTAAAGTCTGGACATAAGCCCTTGGTGAAGGATGGTGAAGTTTTTATTTGAATTCATGTCTTCAATCACATCAAGCACAGTACTCTCAGTAGAATGAATGAGAAAAAATGGGAAGGAAATATTATGCTGATTCCTAAGGTGATTGAGGAAATTGAAATGGTAGTAGTAATACACACTGTATCTTCCTTCAAGAGTTAAGTATTTCATCACCACCATGCAAATTATGTCCCATGGCTAAGGAAACACCTCGCTAGCATAACCTCCACATGACAAGTTGTTTGCTTGTAGGTGTTCACTAGGTTCTGTGAGGTTGTATTTCTCAACTTCAACATAAAATTTTATTCATTTTGTGATGAATATTCACTCTTCTATATTCTTGCTATTTATAAATATCAAAATTTATATACACATTTAAGTTTTTTAAGTTGTATAGGTATTAATATATATTTTAAAATTTCATATTTTTATATCTCAAAAATTGTGGATTCTAAATAATTTATGAAATTACCATAAGGTCATTAAATTCCACCTTTCGCTCTTAGTGCAACTATAACTCTCAACATAATAAGGAAGATCAAAACAAGGATTTCTCATCTTCATTCCTTATTTTAAGTATTAAAATTAGAATACTTAATTGTAATACATTATTTAATATGCTATTACTTAAAATATTACTAAAGTGAGTATAGTTAACATTTTAGCAAAAAGTTAGTTAGAAAAGTAGTGATAAATAATATATTAGATATAAATAAAATTTCTCTTTTAATTAAAAATTTGTATAAAATAAATGAATTATAAAAGTTGTCTCTATATGATAAAAGTTTTGAAAAGGATTCCTCATCTTCGTACCTTAAAAAAATAAAAAACAATATTTTAAGTATTCAAATTAAAATAATTTACTATTCCATCTAATTTATATGTATTATTATGTCAAATATTAAAATATTATTAAAGTGAGTATACTTAAAATATTTTAAAACAATTAGTAGAGAATATTAATAATAAATAATATAATAGATATAAATAAAATTAGTCTTTTAATTACAAAATTGTGTATAAGAATTAAAACAAAAAATAAAAAAATTATAAAAATTTCCTCTATATGGTAAAAGTAAGCATAGGAGTTAAAAGGAAAAAAATAAAAGAGATGATTGAAAGGAAAGTAAAAAAATAAAGTACAAAAATGAGAGTAGAGGAGGGTATTGAATGTATCAAAGTAAAATAAATAATAAAACAAGAAAAAGTTATAATAGAAAGAAAAAGTTATAATAGAAGTTATGTATAATAAAAATTAAAATATTAAGAATTAAGATATATGAAGATATAAAATATATAATAAAACAAAAGAGATGTTTTTGCAAAAATTAAAAAGGTTAAAAAAAAATGATATAATTATGAAAAAAAATGAAGAATTCCATATAGTTAATTCCCATGTTTGACAAGTGGTTTGAAAATTGCATAGAAAGTATGGAGGCCTTTTCATATTATATTATCACTTATTTTTGAATATCTATGAAGTATATATAATTTGCAAATAGAAAATGGTTGCACACAAGATTAAAGCAAGAATCAGTTGTAAAAATTGAACAACTCCCATAGGTTATCCCATTCAAAACTACTAACGTCAATTTTCAAAACAAATATTTTAAATTTGTTAATAATTTATTTTAATTTATTTATGTATTGTTGTTTATTTTATAATATATTTGTTATATGTTAATAAATTTATTCTATATGTTTAGGATCTATATGATATTGTTTTATATAAATATTGATTATATTTTATTTAATTTATTTTATATAAATTTTTCTAATAAATATCTATGCTTTCATAATAAATACATAATTTTATTAATTATTTCATTTTTTTAAAATTATTTATGTAAAATTATTTAAAATATTTAATAATTTTTTTTTTTTGAGAAAATGGAAATTTTAAAAAATATATTTAAATTTGTCACTTTATCTAAAATAATTTTGCATAAATAATTTAAAAAATATCCAAATATAAAAAATTAACCCACATAAAATTATACATAAAATAATAATAAGAACTTTAACAATGAAAATATTAAAAATGTATTCAAATTTATCTCCCTTCAAAATATTTATCTTAAATAATTTTGCATAAATAATTTAAAATGAAATTTTCTAGAAAATGAAAAATATAAAAATTTAGAAAAAAAAATTAAATTTACCCTCCTTCTATATATTTATCTTATAAAATAAATTTTAACTATAATAATTAAATAATCAATAATAAATTTATCTTCCTCCTAAACATTTATCTTTATATGAATGATATTCTAATGATTAACTTTGCCATAATTTTTACATCTTGAATGTGCAAATATTAGTTGAGAAGTGGCAAAAAAAAAAAAAGGCCAATAAAATTGCAAAATAAAAATGAGTTATAGAAATATATATTTATTCAAGGGGTAAACGCTTTTGACCGGAGCTATGAACCGGATACAACCATTCAACAATACCACCCCAATGGGGTTTGAACCATAGTGGCAAGAACAACAATGTCACCTATAAACCATCACACCATGCCAATACCGGCTGCATAATCTTCCCTTATTGCCTAAATTTTTTTAACTAATAATATTCAAGAAAAATAATTTTGAAAATTAGAAAAGTTAAAAAATATGCATTTAACTTTAGAAAACACTTCAAATATAATGTATAAAAGAAAATAATTAATTTTGATTGGTTGAAATTCAAAAGAATTTGGTGGTGCCTATAATTCCTTGATAGAAACTAATAATTACACTGATAGTAAGCATTTTATATTGTTTTGTAATTAAAGATATGATATTTTATTATATACAAGTAGATGGAGATGTTGACATGTGATGCATATCCATTAAAGTACTTGAACAATTAATTATTATAAATAATTAGAAAGCGTATATAATTTTAATAATTTACTTGTCCATTATATTAGAGGTTATCTAAAAGTTTGAATCTTATGTAACTAAAAAGAAAAAGAATAAAATGAGATGACTAAATTTTGGTAGTTAAGGTTAACGATGAAATGAAACAATTAAGGATAAGATTACACGCAATATTCTTTGGACGGCAAATTGCTTTCAGTTAGAGTACTGTTTTAACGCGGAGGAATTTGCCGGCCCCCAAATTACTCACTAATTTAATTGTAGGCGGTGGACTCTTAACGCTTATATTTAGGCGTATCTAAAAATGAATAAAAAATTAGAGGAATTTGCCGGCCCCCAAATTACTCACTAATTTAATTGAAGGCGGTGGACTCTTAACGCTTATATTTAGGCGTATCTAAAAATGAATAAAAAATAACGAATAATTTTTTCAAAAAGTTTAATTAAATTTAAGTTTCTTTAAAAAGATAAGTGGATGTAGTCTTATGAAAGGGAGTGGGCTTTTATTTTTAGTCTTTATAAACATTATAAGAGATAAATGTAATTGGATGTTGAAAAGGTGTTGAAATTTTTATATTTATATAATTTTTATTTAGTTTTATGTTTTTTTAAGGAAATGTTTTAATATATATATATATAGGGATGTGTAATGCCTTAAATTTAACACTCAAAAATATAGTTAAGGACAACACAAATTCCAAAAAAAATTTCCACTTACACATACAAACCTCTCAAATTTTGTTACCAAAGTAGGCACTACCAGAAAGCATACAACTTTTCACCAATCATAAACGATAACTCTTTTAGTTCAATAACTAGATTGTTGAGTCCATCATGGTCAGTTCGAGAGGAGATGTGGGATCCACACCTCTGAGGTAGACTTAAATAGCTCAACCAACCCAAAATTAACCTAAAACATTATATAAGTCGCATTCCAACTATAACATATATATGTATATCAGTAGTAATTATAAGAATATATAAGAGAACAATCCTAGGGGCCAGACCTAGTCCTCGAGGGCTCGTCATCAGACGGCCTTGCCTACATATGTAATTCGCAGAGGCACCGTAGTTCGACAACTAGACTTCAACCATCTCACCCATGGTTGGATAGCAAGGGATAAACCTCAGGTTCAAGGATGGCTCTACCACAGTCACACTCATAACCCAATAACACTGAGATACTCTAAACTCAATTCTCTACTCAACTTCATATTATGCCTCTAATCCATTAATTAAAAACTAAAAGAGTGGGTACGCAACCCTTTCTAGGGCCCTTTTCCCCAGACAGTTCCATATTCGGCTGCCACCCACTTAGGTGAAGCCGAGGATTGAAGAATTGGGTAAAAAAATATACTAGGAAACACACTCCAAGGATATTCTCCTGAGTGCTAAGTTTACGAGAGAAAATAATTTCCATGCCCACCTATATCCTAGGTTTATCCCCCCCTAATTCAATAATTCTCATCTTACCAACAATGACACAATTCAACAACGTTTAACTCCAAACGAATTCTCAACAACAAAGAAAATACACAAGCAATGGACAACAATGGTTAATCTGCAGGGCTTCTTTTCTCTATAGGGTAATGGTTAACAAACCCAATTATAACACTATGCAAGGATCAACTAACAATAAAGGCTCACCAAATATCATCTAGAATGATGACGATCATATCATGTCTGAAATAGATGATTATAATGATGTATGTGGTTTAAAACCAAATAATGCAACGATCACAATATAACATTAATAAGATTAGGAGGCTCCTCTCACTATAAAAATTAAATTATTAAATTGATATAATAATGAATTTACTCTCAATTAATCTAATCCTTATCACCATTATTCGAAATAATAAGTAGGTGATGTAACCTAGACTATCTACATTATAGCAAAGCCAAATATTATTCACGACATTAACTATTCAACTAGAACTCAATATATTTCCACCATACTAGGTAACCTACATTTTACTAAAGAACCTACAAGCATTCATTACTTGGTAGTACTCCATAAATCAAAACCTTATCTTGAGCTTACTTAATATAGGATTACATCATCAACTAAAATCATAGTCACTAGATCAAAACAACAATGCTTCATACACTATGCTTCTAATGTGAATAGAATTAAATTCACCAAACAACCAAACGTGGATGTGTGTGTGTGTGTTCTAGTTAGAGTATGCAAGCAATCTAATCAATCTAAATTATCTAGTCTAATCTAACAAGGTGCATTTAAAGCATTTATCTTTATAAGTTAATTTTGCATAGGCCCTCTATTTAGGTTCCCAAATATTCCATCGCCTACATGCCATATATATCATCAGTTAATGATCAATTAATCGATGAAGTTATTTTATTCTATTTTATTATTTTACTCTCTATCTATCTTTACACGTAGATACATATATAATTTTTGGTGTACAAAAGGTGGGTCATCTTTAGGATATTCGGGATATCCCTCAATATTTGAGGGGGATCGTTATATCCTCAATGTGTTTGAGATTGATTGAAAAGCACAATCAAATATGAAAAGGGTAAGGCCATGTTCCTTAGAAGTTCAAGATATTAAGTAAACAATATAATCTGAATTCTAATTTAAAAGTAAATTTTTATTTAACTACTTTTGATATGCATAAAGTTTGTCAAATGGATTAACTCTTCTCCCATCAAATCTTTATCTTTATTTATTTATTTTCTAATAAACATTTAGTTTAGATGCTTTATTTATTACAACTTATTTAACTTGATTTAATTACTAATAGACAAAAATATATATAATTTCCAAATTTCCACAATATTTATCTTAAATAGAATAAAGAAATAATAATGATTAAATCCTATTAATACTTAATTTATTTGAAATAGACCATCAAATAACGACAAACCTATTAAGTTTCTCTTATAGATAAAAGAATGATTAGTTTGCAGCCGAGCACATTTTGGAGAGCTCCAGTTTGAACTCCCCAAAATAATAACCTATTTAGCCATCCCAAAACCTCTCGCAAAGATAGAAGTGAGACACGTATCCCTTGAAAGGATGGAATTAATATGGTTCCCAACTAAAAGGTGAAACATCGAATGCAACTACCCAGTAAGTATTGCCACGATTGTCACATGCTCTCTTTTCTAGAAGAATCGAAACTTGAGGAGCATTCACAAAGATGCCATTTCCCACACAGGGATATGGATGGAAAATTTGAACCAACTTAATTTATCTAGCTAAAACTTCATACCCAACATTTTGTACAGGGTGATGTTCATGCATTCCAAGCTCTCTGAAAAGGATCTGCATCATATAAAGATTGAGTTTATTTGGTGCCTGCAGATCATATATGAGCATACGCTGAGGAGTCTTTCCAGAAACACTGCATCTTTATTTGCATCCTAGGAATGTTGCAACTCATGTATTTTATCAAAAACAATTGTGCAGATGTCAGCAGTTGTGGTGAGTTTAAATGGTAAGGAGATTGATGAAAGATAGAGGAATAAGAAAGATACCGGGATGAAGTTGGATTGAAGGCCATAAAATGGTACACTTTTCTGTGTGCGAGACAGATCATATCCACAGACCCAGAAGATCAATGCAATGTTTGAAGGTATTGGTTTGGTAGTTGAAGGCGGCAGGGTAATTTCCAAATTCAACACATTTATTTAATGCTGTGGAAGTAGGCGAAAAGGATTACTTATCTGCCACCAAGTGAAGAGTTAACAATAGCATTTGCTTTGTTAAATCTACCCCTTGGAACAACTACTAGAGTCGTTAAAAACCTTCGAGTATGTTCTCTTGGAGATTACTAGCGATGCTAAATGAAACACTCAGAAAAATAGGCTTGCACTATGATTTGCACCATGTCAGATATCCAGTAATAATTTTAGGGACATCCACCAATGCATAACAAAAAGAAAAAAGAGAACTTTTTGTCAGATGATGTAATTACAATTGCCCTGGTATACAAAACGTAGCAGCATAGACAAGGCACGTGAACTAATTGACAGAATGCCTCAAAGATTGCAATCTCATGGAGTGCGATAATTGCAGGATACAGACAAAATGGATTTGTTAAAAAAAAAACAAAGCTTAAGTCGCTTTCAAGCACATTTCCTAAACCTTTCCCAGTATTTTCTATGGTAAGGTATGCTGCAACTAAAATGATGGCCTAGCGAATGCATAAGTGGCCCAAAACAGAATCATGTAAAATGATTTAAGCTACAGTCATAATAGGATGCACAGTGGTGAGAGATTTACTTCAGTCGAGCTTTCTAATTTTGTAAAAGAAATATATCTTTCCTACTACAGAAATAGACTGGTAGTCCACAAACTAATCAATCGGTACAGGAAAATAAATAAAGCTTCCATACATATAATGCACTCCTATCAAATGGGCTTCTGAATGTAACAACAAGCTCTCATGGTATTTATTATTCTAAAAATTCTTAGCAGAAACAACTGTATTTGAATACAACTTGCTACATTCTCCAATCTTCCTAGTTATACTGCCATAGTTTAAGGGTCAATTCTATCTATACTTGAATACCCATTCTTTACTTCAAGAAGAATTACTCTGATGACAATATTTAGCTTATGAGCTATAATATATTGCCACTAATCGATTATAAAGAAAGCTTATTATGTCCTTGGGTAAGAGACTCATCTGATGGAAGCTTTGTCGAATCAATCTTTAGAGTAAGCTAAAAGCCTTTTTCTGGAGTGTCAACAATCTGTACTTCAGCGCCATAAGCTCCTTATCATCAAATTCCATAAAAATGGTAACCCAGCCCTACAGGAAGGCCTTTCTAACGATTCCATGCAATTTGCAGAATCTCCAACAGAAAAAGGTCTAGTGCGTCTCAATCCCCCCAATCCCCCTTTACTTTCCACACCCTTCCGTATTCACCTCCCCTTTTCTCTGTGACTTCCACCGCCCTGCTAAAACATTTAATTCCTCATTAAGGCAGGTTGTTGCTTGTTTCAGAAGATCTTTTCATTCTTTATTTCTCTACCCCAAAAGTCTCCATTTCATTAACTCTCATGGCTCCCGTACCTCTTCAAGGGTCACCAATAAGTGAATCTAATGGCGAGTGGGTGTGATAGCTAGATCAATCGATATAAAATCAAAACATATACTAGTACGTACCATCTTCAAATTGGTCAAGATAATATTTATGTTGAAATCCGTAACTGTCAAACCTATATCTGCCTAGCATGCAAGATCCATGGCAGACTTATAAACTATTGTGCAACTTAGTGCAACATGATAGAGGATTTGTGTTCCTTAAAAAAAAGACCTTGAATGTAGAAAAACTTAAATCCCCCAACTTTCTATCTTGATAATTGCTTTTTTTTTAAAACTCTTCTATTTATGCTATATTGATTTATACTATATAATTTAGTTAATAAAATTAAAATACATATTCAAACTATAATAATGTATAAGAATGAGAATGGGAACAATTAGCATCCATCTATATGTATATATATAATTGTGTTAACACTGATACTATAATCGTATAGTATTTACTATGAATAATACATTCAGTTGATATTGGTTATAGAATATAATATATAATTCATATATCCAATATTTATATTTATGTATGTATATATACACTCACATTATCAATTAAAGGAATATAGTTTCAAAATCAAGAAATGCACAACAAATTATACTCCAATGAATACATAAATGGTAGGTTTACCTAGTAATGATACCTCTTGCTATTTAACAATTAAACTTCAATTCGTATTCAATATATTGTTGTTCCGATCCATATAACATTATGAAAGATATAAACTTATATGCGTCATTAAATTTTATCTAGATTAAAATTAAGCCCACAAAGCTAGGTCTTCAATAATTAAATATTTCAACAATTTTTTTGCCATACATGTAGTTTATTTATTATGAATAAAACCATTAATTTTAATATTTTGTAAAGTAAAATATTCACAACTACTGAACATAAGGGAGGGGCCTTACAGGATGATTGTATAGTCATGAACATGTCTCTTTTTAGTTTGACTAAAATTTAAAATTAAAAATAATTAAATTGTCTAGCTTTAGTCAAGTAAACATACTTTTATTGTAATTTGATGTTATGTGCTAGTATCTAAAAATATTTAATACATTTGATCTAATGATCAACTAATCATTCTTGAATACACAAGTATAAGAAAGACCAATCATTCTAGAGATCAAGTAATATTGACATACTTCAATTTAGCTTTATTAACACGAATAAACAAATTGTATCTTATGTGCTTGCATGTTATGTGGCATCACTTTTTAATTATTATTGACTAAGTATCATCATCCCTCCCATTCAATTTTCAAGGTACTAAAATGTCAATTTACCAACTCCCCTCAACTATATTTCACTAATCTAGGCCAAATGTGTTTAGTTGCTTATGTTTAATTCAATTAACCTAGATTACACCTATCATGGAGAAGCGGATTGGAAATTAGACTTATGTTATTAGGGAGGGTGATAAGAAAATCTTGGAGAATTAGGAATCAATTCCTAATATGTGAAAGCTTGTTCTTGAGATGATTTGATATGAAAGAGAATATTGACAATATGCAATTGTTATTAATTGGAAACATGACTATAAAAATTATAGGTTAGGCAATTTGGAAGATAAGTTAATTGACATTAAGGAGAGCCTTAAGAAGGTTATTCAGGTTACTAAGTGCTTGATCCAATATAGTGCCACTAGTATTAATATTTTAACATAAAAGCTAAAAGATTTAGCTAAAAATCATGAAGTACAACTTGTGGATGAGAAAAATTGTAATTCTATCAAGGGGACCAAGGAGGGGCCAAGCACAAGAAATAGAAATAGGAAAATGAAATCCTTCACAAAAGAGAAGAATGATCTCTAGGAAACTTCCAATATGCAAAAGAAGTTCTACAAGTAGGAGTTAAAGGCTACCACCATCCTAAACCAACTATAACTAAGTCTATGTACTTGTTTATCTTTTGTGTCTTAGTCCTAGGTTGGTGTATTTTGTCATTGCCTAGGTTCATTGATTGAAAATTATGTTTTGTTGTATTAAAGCTTATATCTTGCTAATGTAAGGGGTTCTAAAGTACCTCTAAAAATCATGTTACCCTATAATTAAAAACCTAGAATTCACCTATTAAAGAATCTTTATTTTCCTTCTCATTCTGGTAGAACCATCCAATTAGGGCTACACACCCCAACCTTCTTTCAAGTTTTTTAAGATCTACATATTTTTAATAATATATATTATTTCTGTATCTACTCTTCTTAGTAGCTTGTCACACTTCATTTATGCCATTTTTTTATTAAGGTTAGTGTGATTTATTTTGATATATTTTTTACCCATCCTACATGCATCAAATGACCACATTAGGGTCTCATTCATATCTTATATGTCAATTTTATTTCTAATATTTTAATCTAAAATTGGGCATTTGAGCTTTCTCTAGCCATCTTTCATATATGCCATCTAAAAGGAGTGTTTTCCTCAAACCCTATTATTGCTTAAACTAATGAAAATGAAATATATTATAATTCTCGTAGTAAGAATAATAAGGACTATGGTTATATGTCCATGTGCTTAATCAATATATTGTAAATGAATTAGTTTTTTCATCTAATTATAATAATCCTACAAAACTAATAGATATGGTGCATGACAAATTAACAAGTAAACTATATAGAGTTGATAATCTATAAAAAAATTGGGATATTTTTTTTTTTTAGTGACTAGTGTATACACTAGTAGAATTTGGAAAATAAATGACTACATGACTAAAACTTGTAGTCACAACAGCTAAAAATGACTATATTCTACTAATTTTTTTGGAACACAACTATGAGTAAATAAATGACTAATTTGGTCATTGACTAAAAAAATATTTAGTCACAGAAATAAAAATGACTAAATAGTTAGTCACCCAAATACAAATTCACTTTTGAAAAGCATATTGTTAAAAATTTAAGCACCAAAAGCAAGCACATTTTTGTTTGAAAGGGAAAATTAAAAGACATTGAAAAATAGAAAATTCCCAAAGCTTAGGCGCTAAATTGGGAAATGGTTTCAGTTTTTTCTTCATTACACCTGCATCATAAGGAGGTTTAGGGTTTTGGAGAAACTTTCATCATGCTTGGCATGGAATCAACAACTTTCATTTCAGGTAAAGATATGTGTTTGAAGGAGTCTTCCATGGAAGAAAAAACAAAGGGGCAAGTAGCTCTTGAAAGCTAGACCTGCATGTTGCAAATTTTTGAAAGGCACATTGCAAGGTCTTGGAGAAACTTTCATCATGTTTAGCGTGGAATCAACAACTTTCATTTTAGATGAAGATACATGTTGCAGTTTAAAAGAGAGAGAGTATGGTGTGGTGCACAAAGATAGACTTGCATTACTACTTCATAAATATCAGGTATGCACATGGTGTTACCCAAGTTTTAACCATTGTTGAGATTTTGGAAGGGTTTGCATGAGTTTGGGTTTTCTAAGTTTTGTAAAAAATATCTAGAATTAGTAAAACTAATCCTAGAGACATGATTTTCTATGATTTTTTATTGTGGATGTAGGATCATTTTCTTGCTCCTCTAAACACTCACTTTCCTGCAATCAACATGATTTACTGACTTGGTCTGTAAGGAATTATTTCAATAATCTCTATATCAATTGAATGGATTTTGTTTTGATTTACAACTAAGCCAAGAGATTTTTATAAGTGTCAAATATTAGCTTTTATGTTAGCATGGTTTTTGGTAATACAATTATCAAGCAATTCCATTCTATTAAAATATTAGCCAAGTTCATGGATTGATAGCTTGTGGTGGAGAAGATGATGCTTTGGAATGCTTTGATCTAAGACAAAAAGCTATTGTTGGGAGAATTAATATTGTTGCATCACCAAGAGATAATGAGCATGTATTGGTGATATATTATACCCTAGTAAATATTTTTCATTGTGTTAGAAACTATTGCAAATATATATCTTATCATCTATTCATTTCATTCATAAAATGATTGATACATTTTAGGAAGTCACAACAATACAATTTGATCAAACAAAAGGATTACATGTGGCAGTCTGATCTAGTTCAAGATAGGCAAGTCAAAAATTATAGGGTATCATCCAAGTTTGGTTTTTTTTTTTTTTCATTCAAGGGTATCATATTGATAAATTTTTATACACATTTTTATCTATAATGGAAGGTTCTCATTCCATTCTTAAATGAATAAGCAATAAGTAAAAGTGAGACAACTTTTGAGATCTGGCATGTAAGGTTTCATATTGTTTAGTATTTGTGCTTTAATACTTAACTACTGGGGCTTTCAACACTACATACACGATATGATCACCGATTAAATCCTATTAATTTGATAGGTACAAGATTCAATATAAGCAACATAAGAGATGAATAATAGAAGAGATAATATGGCATTAACGTATGTTCCTATGTAATATAGCTATTCTAGAGTAACATATTTTGACTATGTAAAATCCCATTTTTTGTGAGTGATCTTGACACATAATTAGTGTAGATATTACATTACCAATTTACAATAGCTAATGGTAACTCATTCAGTTTGAAACTTGGTTAATAAACTTGTAGTTTTTGAGCTTTTAAAAATAGTAATAGAAAATTGTAAATTTTTGTGCTAAAATCAATTGTTTTAAGTGTTGAAACTAATTAGAGATAGTTGTATCATGCATTGAACAAAATAAGAACTAAAATATTACAAGAAACTGAGCATAAAAATAAGAGACTAAGAAAATTTTCTTCTCTCGCTATTTTCCTTGGAGAGCTCAATGTGGAGAGAAACTCCAGAAGATTAAGAAAATTTTCCTTCTTTGACCACTATTTTGTAGTAATTAGAAGCTTATACATTTGTGAGGTCATCAAGGACACCATTTTGCAAATTTGAGCTATCCTAACATTGGAAATGCTCTACAAATTGCTTATATACACACTAGTCTACTGTACTTAACAACAAAATATGCTTGAAAATGGAATGCAAAATCCAAAGAATTAGACAAGACATTGTTTGAAATTGTTGTAGAAAAACTACCAAAACAAACAGGATAGATCTGCTACATTCAGTAAAAAAAAATATGGAAATTCCAAAACCACCACTTGTTGCATCTGGTGGTTCTACCACCTCTACATGCTCCATCCATTCACCTTGTACATCTAGGTACAATTAAGAATGGAATTTTAGTTTAGGAATGAATTGTATATTCTATGATAAGTAGATTTTGAATAATAATATCCCTCAGTAGCATGATAAAGAATCATATTATTCACTAGTAAGTGATTTTTCTTTTAGTCACAACTTTCTCTCCTAAGTTGTATGATTGCAAACCTACATCCAATGTAGAACAAAATGTTAGTTCAAATTGTGTAAGAGACACAACAAACATCTTCTACAAGATCAATGCAACTAGTGCGAGGGAACCTAAAGCATTGGCTTCTCAACTTTTTATCTCTATTTAGACCTAGAATGCTCCTTTCTTTGTGAAATCTTGAAATTTGGTTACTTGGGCCAAGGATGCATTCTTTAATGACAATTCTTGACTAGAAAATACAAATTCTTCCCACGTATACTCTCCCTTGGTTTATTTTCCTTAACTCCAACATTCATCCATTTAATGGCATCAAAAACAACCTTCACTTGTTTCTCTAGGGCATCAACTTAAGTAAATATCACCATTGAAATTGTTGGAAGAATGAAGGAGAACTTCTAGTTCTACAAAATTTGTGTTGTCATTGATGTCACCATGTTGTTTGAGTTGTTAGTTTGATCCGGTACTTTGAACAAGTATGAAGGACCAGTTTACATCCTCCGGTATTTTGGTCTACAATTCTCTGTGGTTGATTGTTTTTGCTTGTGGTTTTGGGAAATGGTTTATGGATGTTGAAAGGTTGTATGTCAAAATCTTGTGTGCTCATGTGCTAGTATGGAAAGTTAGCATTATTTTATTGATTGCATTTTGTTAATAGGTCTACCTATGGCTGACCTAATTTATAGTTGATATTGTAATGGTTTAGTTTTCTCTACGGATATATGTGTGACCTATCTTTGGTCCTTGCCGACATGTTGTACTATGCTACACACTTGGATTTTCTTTTGGAGAAGTTTTATACTAACTTGGAGCCGATATTTAGTATTTTTGGTGAATAAAGATTGCATCTAATTAGGCGGACCTAATTGATGCTTGCAGATAAATCATATATATATATATATATATATATATATATATTGGATAATTGTGCAATCGAAAGTGTGAGAGTGTGTAGAAAGATAAAGTGAAAGTATTACTTTGTGTGAGGTGCTAAGATGACGAAGTGTGTTAAGTCAGTTTATTGAGCATCAAAGGAATTGGATCAACACTTGTTAGGTGTACTCTTACTAGTTCATTTTGGCTATGAAGCCACTCCAGTATTGTAATCCTTTTGTAGGCAGTGAGCCTCTTGCTTGAATAGTGAGTCCTCTTTGGAAGAAGTGAGCTTTTATATCTGGACAATGAGTCCTATCTTAGGTAGTGAGCTTTTTAAGTATTCAATTTTGGAACTACAATATATTGTGAGCTAACCCTCACCATGGTTTTTCCCATTTTGGGTTTTCCACATAAACATCTTGGTGTTCATGTGTTGTGTGTTTTCATGTTCTATTAATGCTCTTGCTTACCTTTATTGTGATATGCATTGGAATAATTGGATGGTGCTTGTTCAATAAGTTTAAGAAGATACTGATTCACCCCCCCTTAGTATCTTGGGTATTCAACAATTGGTATCAGAGCTGGTCACAGGTTCAAACCCCTCTCTTGTGCTAGGGGGGATTGTTGCAAGATGGTGTGTCCCTTGGTATTCCTTGTCCAACATAGTGCTTTGGTTTGTGACATGGTCTATCTACCTCATGTGGATCTTAATTGACACTTGTATCAGGAATTGGCAGGTCGACCTTTTAGTGCAATGAAAAGGCCAACATAAACAATCTCCAAGGGTTCATTTGTTGTAGTCCTTATCTCAACAAATAAATATAAAGTATATTTGTATACTTTTTTGCTCTCAAAATACTCACCCAATAATCTCTTCAGAGTTAATCCAATTGGAGATTCTTTACAAGAGGGCACTTCTCATCTTTTCTATCTCTCATTTTTTTCTTACCAATTGCTTCTTTCCTTTGTACAAGTCAAGATGGACATATTGAAGTTCAAAATACTTCTGCCAATGACTTTGGTGTCAACCCTATCCATTTCAAGCTTATCAACCTAAACATTGGCATTAACACCATTAGTACATCATTACTCATTTCCTTTTTTATTTTCATTATATTCGTGTATGGAAAAGAAAAATATTAACTAGTATGCCAAGAATAATAAAGAAAAAAGTGGGTTCAAATGATTCAGAATAAGGAAAGTATTGTGTAGTGGTAGAGGTCTATGCAAGTGTAGATCCACACAAGATTGGTTTAAGCAAGTTACATAAGGAAGCAAATGCATTACGCACAAATTGGCTTCTCAACTTTTTATCTCTATTTAGACCTAGACCCAATAGGAGCTCCAAAACTTTCTTTTTAGGAATATTGTAAGGCCTTTTTCCTAGGGTTGTACTTAAAAGAAAAGCAAGGGAATACACTCTCTCTTGTAAAAATGATTTTCTACTCATAAAAATTGGTCATCTTTCTCAATTTTTTAGGGCTCCAAATATATATGTTCATGATAATAAGATCCTCTAATGAGGATTTTTTCACACTTTGCACAATGAGGCTTTACTAGTTAGGAAGCTAGATTAAACATGTGATTCTCTTTCCTAGTGTCTCCTTGATTTGAGCTCCCATTCGAGGGTGATGCCTAATTATCCTTGGCCATGCCCTCTTCCATTATAACTACAAATGGATTATCAGTTGGGGTGGAGTCCCTTATCTTGTTATCATCTTTCCTTTTCCCACTTTTTAAGCCTTCTAGTATCATTTAGCTGATTCTGGCCTTCTTGTGTTTTTTGCAAATGTGGTAGTTGGACGAAAACCTCCTTTTTTTTAATAGGGGTATACTCTTCTATTCTTCCTTTATGTTCACCCGGTGATTTTTGTGTTTCAATTGGGAAAACCCTTGCTAAGTGTATGTGCTCATGGAATAGTCTACATCAAAAAGGAATGTTTTCATAGTATAGTGGTTGTTCCCATCCAATATCCTCCTATATCGAGAATGATCCAATCTAGGAGTGATTAATCTAAGTTTAATATGACAAATCCTTTCATAGTTTAGTATGCTTGAATCACTTTTGAGCTCAAAAAACACACTAATCTCCCATGGCATTCCCATTTTCACTATTGAATATTCTTGCCAAAATTCACTAGGTAGAAGAGGGAGTCTTACCCTAATAGTGACCATGCTCTTGCATAGAATTGAACACCAAATCCTAGTGCTTCATAAATAGACCCAACTTTTTAATAAACCATAGACCCCCTTGGAAAATACAATCTCTTTTTTGAGGTAAAGACAACAAGAAAGCACCCTGAGGGATTCATTAGAGAATATATACATCCCATGGGCTCCCAAATTTCTTAGACCCAATTTTTAGTGTTTTTGGCCCTGAGAAAGCTCCCATGAACCACTAATTGGGGAAATTTCTTTTAGTAGCCATACTCTTTAATCCATCTCCGTTGTGGAGAAGTTTTGTGGGAATTTCCTTTTTAAGATAGTAGACATTTTCTTTCAGAAAGGGGATGTTTGGTTTGGGAAAGAGTGCTTCAAATCTTGGGAAATAAAAGATCTCATTTACCCTTTATAAATTTGTTTTCCTTTACCTAGGAGACACTCTCTCATAACTTGTGAGGAGTTATTTGATGGACCAAGTTGGAGCTTTAGGAGGATTCCATTTCCTCCTATAATCTAGCTATGAAAGGTCATCCAAAAATGATTGGGAGAATTCTAGGAGAGGATTGGGGTAGGGGAGATCTGATCAGGAAAAGGGCTTTAAGGAGAGTGCACAATAGAGCTTGACCTAGCAATTCAATCTTGCATTGAGTTAAACATGAATTATTTAATATCTAAGGGACCCACTAATCATATTTTTCCATAATAACCATATTCTTGTAATAAGAATGCCAAGCTATGGAAGATCATTAAACAAAAAAGTTAATAAAATTTTACTACAGATATTTTATAGTTTGTTTAATTATAGGGAAATTATTTGGGTGATCCCACAATACTGGTTTACAATTTTTTGCCAAACTGGACACTGAATTTATTTTTTCTAACTAAATCATCACTTTCGAGCACCTATAGTAGCTAAACCATGAGGAATTTGAAGATGATGCAAAATAGTGATTTGTGAAATTTTGTCTATATATTTTGAATATATTTAAAAAAAAATGGAATTAGATTGCACTTCTTTTTCCATCTCCTTCAAAAACTAGTTTTTTTTAGTAAACACCATTTTTAAGGAGTGAGCTCACCGTATAACACAACTTTTTTTCCATGAAGGATAATTTTTTTTTTTTTTTTAATTTAAATTTGTAATTACAATATCTAGTTCTTCCAATTGGTTTCATAGTGTTTTATTGAATATTTTTTCTTTAATCAAGTTTCAAAGTTAGACCAATTACAATTCAGACATAGGCGAACTGTATAGTTCACATAACTTTTTTTGTATGTATAAAATTTCATTCTTTTTTGTTGGATCAAGGACTTAAATATCTGGTGCACTCATATTTTTCAAAAAAAAATTATAATACTCTATTTTTCCACATGTGTAAAACAAAGAGCTTGATTTTCGGTGAAACACCTACATTCACAAGAAATAAAATATATATAAAATAATAAAATTAAATTTATTTAAAATTATACTTTTTGGGAACTTATAATAAGGACTACTTTAAAAAAAAAATTAAATGAATTCATTTGATCCCCCAAAAGGTAAATCAAAAGTGGTTTTTTATTAACATTTTGATAAGTGTAAAGGAGACTCTATTATAGGTATGGTTTAAAACTAGCAGGGTTCTATCCAAGGGGGTTTGATCTAAGGTAGTTTGATCAAACCCTCTTCAATTGGAATGTTTTAAACGGAACCTTTTAAGGGTTAAATCATTGTATTTTCTAAAAATATGCAATTTAAACAAAAATCAGAATCTCCCAAAAATTGTAAACCAACTTTGTGGGATCACCCATGTGTAAAACATTGGTTTTCCCTATTGATTTCAATTTTGTTGCAATTTATGTAAAACCAATGGTTTCAATTCTATTGTAGCTATGTAATATGGTGTGATGCACCAAATAATCATTAAGATCTAGTATTTTTTCATACTTTTCATTCATATTTTAGAATATTGGGTATTCATTACATGATTGAGGTTCATTACACTAAATAAAAGCTTGGCCCAACTTCTTTTAAAAAAAAATTATTTGACAATACTTGGTTGATATAACATTTATTTATGCTACATCTATTTATAGTACTTAATATCAAGTGCATAATTATTTTCCTTAGGTATCTTGTGTATTTCTAGCCACAAAATTCTTTTTTTTCAATGTGGTAAAAGCAAAACTCAAATGAAATTCTTTTCAAGCAAAAAAATTGAGATGACATAGAAAAGGTGAAAAAAATTACAAATCCCAAAAAAAGGATCTCAACATAAAGGAAAAAAAATACAATGTTCAGATGTTCTTAAACCACTCCCTTAGTCCAAGCCGGTGTATAAAATTTTATAGGACAAATATTTGCATATACAACACAAAGAGCACAAAATTGTGATAAAAGTAATAGTTTCTTGTGGTTTCCCAACACCAAAAAATGCTCAACACTATGCTAATAGGAAAAGAAATTCATAGGAGGGTGAATGTGTGTGGTCATAACAATACTGACACTTGAGAAAAATTCATATGCAAATATATCTTACCAATTATTATGATAAGTTGATTTGCTCCTCAAACAAGCTTTGTTCATTACCATGAACATTGGAATAATATTGGCTTCAACGACATTTTTTGATCTAGTTTGAGGTTAAATATTTTTATAAGGAAGAATTATTATGTTGGATTTATGATAAAATATGATCATAATGACTATAAATTGTAGAATTCCACCAAGTTTCCATCACTCCTATATTAAAAAGAAAACACTTGAACAAATTCAACATGCTAACATTTGTAGATCTGTGAAAAAAGTAAAGAATTGTATGGGATCCTGATGAAAGATTCATTTAAATGACAAAAAGTTTTAGCACATGATTGAAATAAATTCATCTCTCCTAATGAACGATTCATTTAAATGATAGAAAATTTCAACACATGATTGAAATAAATTCCTCTCTAGCTTGTAACAACTTTCTTAAAATTTTCACAAAATGATTTCGATGCCAAAAGCAAGACTGCAAAAATCAAACACCACTTTCAAATCATTGCTCTTCTCTTAAATGAAAATAAAATAAAATAGGTTACTTATCAATAGTTGATACAAAGGCCTATGATTGTATACAAATAGTTGCAATAAAAACGTTACTTTGAGATTCAAAGCTCCTATATATAGTCTTTAATGGTAATTTTTTTAGCAGAAAAAAATCGCATACAATAACCCTCTCAAGTTATTTATTAACAAGGATGATTTTGACAAGAATGATGTGATTGTCACAAGAAAAGTTACTTTGAAATGTAGATACCCTAAGTTAAAAATTCATAAACATCCAATGCAACTGGCTCATAGAGTCTATGTATACAATTGAAGGGATATTAATAGAAAAGTATGGGATATATAGTCAAATTTGTCTTAACTAGTATTGATCTTGCTAAAGATCCTCTTTTCACTATTAACCAATCACTTCCAAATTTCAGAGACATGATAGCTAAGGATGAATCAAGTTGTAAAGAATGGTAATTTTGGAGGAGAGAGCATATCTCCATTTGAATGTTCCCGATGTGACATATATTTCATTAATTTTGCAAACCCTCGCTCTCTTGCAAACTCATCAATGCATGCCAACGGTAATGCAAGGGATTTCTTGTATTACCATTGGCATGCCTTGAAGAGTTTGTGGGGCAACCTCTTCAAGGCATGCCAACGATAATGGATGAAAGCTTGAAAAATCAATGAAACAGTTCGCTTGCCTTCTCTATGCTTCAACATTTTCATGTATGTCTATTTTTTAGATTGTTTCATTTAGCATCACCAATATTCTCCACAAGAACATTGTTCCCAGGAAAAAAATTATTGGCAAATATTTTCCAATTGGCGAATATTTTCCAATTGGCGATTAATTCACCTATGCATTATTTTTTAAAATAATAAATCATGTAGTTCTTTGTGTTTTGTTACATACTTATATTCATGTGTGATGTTCTACAATATGTATGTTCATGTATATTGAAAGAACACATTATAAACCATAACTAGGAGGTGTTTGTGAGAAAAAACAAGTAGGATATCCATAATTGATTAATTGTTTGAGAGTATCTCACTTAGTTTACGAATCTCTAAACATTGTGCAAACCCATTCAAAGTCCCATTTGGTTAGACTTTTTTCTAGTCAATTTTAAGCATATTTAATTTTTCAAGACTTATGTCATGATTGGGGCAGCAGTAAACATTTCTTGTTAAAATTTTTGAATGAGAAAATTCTAAATTATCACAATGGAGAAATATGATCTTTAGTAGTTATGCTTATTGCTTATTTGGTAATGGCATCGTGCAAAGTTTTAGGATAACTATGAATTCAAAACGATGGAATGGAAGCTATTAAATTTCAACTTTGCCTTTATGTTCATATGTAAATAAAGGCATCTATACATGGACATTGTAGAATGTGAGAAATTAACTTTAGTTTTATAATTTTTACAAATGGGATTCTTCATTGAAGTAGGACCTGTCCAAATCGTTGTGTCTAATCATGTGAGTATTTTCTATGGGTACATCTCATTTCTCTTTAATGAGAAATGATGTGACTAGATATAAATTATAATGATCTGATAACTCATGCAAATGAAAAATATAGGTCATATTTATCCTTTGATAGGTTGTGTGACTTTCTTTCTTTTTTCCTTTTTTAATTCTTGTAGATATTGGATCAACAATGGGTCCAAACGTGAGATGCATATGTGTAAACAAACTAATTATAAATATAAAAGAGAGTCTTATATTTGAAAATACTATTGTTATTTAAAGTATTGTTATTTAAAGTAAGTAAGAAAGAAATCAACCCTTTCAACTTTATATGAAATCTCAAGAAGGTGTGCACTGTCATTATAATATTTAGAACTATGATTTATCATGTATCCTTTTGTTGCAGCAAGATTATGAATTGCTCTTAATTAATTGTCTTATATCTAGCCTATTTATGTAATTTTGGACTACATGAACTACATTCACTGATATGTATCTTGCTATATTGTAGATGATACTTGATGACATGGAATTCCAATCTAGAGACACTCCTACTTATAAAACTTTTGATGGATTTGTATGTGTGCTTGTATTTTTTGTTGAATGATGGAAATGGTTCACATATCTTAGAATAATTTATCTTGCAACAATCTTGGAGATGAATTTAGATGTAGTGTGAAAATCATAACATACTTGAAAGTTCTTAACAATAGTTGTACTAGGGGCCATGTTTAACAAACCAAATACAATTGCTAACTTTTCACTATGGTGGTAGATAAATGATTTTTTTTCTTATATTCCACAACATTAAGTAAAAGTCTTGAATCTAAAAATACCCTATTGCCTTCATTTTCCAAGCTAAATTATCTAATTTTGCATTGATCTCCAATGTTTGTGGATGTGATCTATCTCCTATACAAAAAAACATGTACCATTTTATGCCCTTTAAACCAACTACATGTAGGTACCTTTTTAGTTCCTCTATCCTTCATCAATATCCTTACTATTTGAACCTCACCACACCTGCCCACTTTTGCACAATTTTTTTAGAGAAGAACATAAGTTGCAGGATTTTTAGGATCCAACTAAAAAAGTAGTGTTGCTGGAATACTCAACCTATATTCATATATGATCCACTTCTATGATGCTGAAAAGACAAATAATTTTCTTATGTTTGATTGATTTCTATTTCAAAAAAATTATATTGGAAGTTGTCACAACATCCTAAAAAGCTTCTTTGTGCTATTTGCAGGTTCCTTCAAAGTAGGAACAATTGAGAACATGCCATGTTATTTCTCAATAAATTTAGTTGTAATGGAATAAATAGACAATTAATTTTGTTAGTTGAATTCTATATGTTTCTCAATTTAATTTGTTCAATGTTGTTGATAAAATATCCTTATACAAGGCTTCATTTCAAAAGATATTTTTTTTACTTGTTACATGAATTAAACGTTTCCTTTCTATATTAGTAGGGTATGTTCAAAATGTTGAAAGACTCGGAGATAGCAAAATACATAGATGAATAAGTAGTTGGAGTGGTTACTATGAAACACAATGCATACATGATCTTATGCATAGGGAGGTAGAGGTATTAAAAGCAAGAAAAATGGTGCCAAGCTCCCTATTGAAAGTGAAACACAGTGAAAATGGTAATGAATACACTACCAAAGAGGATAATGTGCTAGGGAAGATTTAGGACATCCCTGTAATAACAATGAATTTTTCATCTTGAGAGATAGTATGGATAAAATATAATCCTCTTACAGTGAATGTAGATTCATTTCATGGGATAGTTTACAAAGAAGAGCAATCTTATTCAAGAGTATTCATTTTAACAAGTGACAACAGTTAAAGTGACTATGCTAAGAGAATGTAACTATTGACTATGAATATACACTTCATATAACTGAGAGGGATATGTAGTAGCTAATTATCAATGACAATAAAGAGAACAAAAGCAACATATTTGTAAAGATAGTGATCAAGGAGGACAGTCTCAAGTGCAATTTTTTCATAGGTGGTAGTCAAGTCTCAAATGCACAATATATTCTTAGTAATTGTGTTTTGTTTCTTGGATTTTCTTCTATTTTGTTGGACCTTGAGAGGAATGTTAGATGTTCCTTGTTTCACTTGATAGTTTGAAATATTAAATGTCTTGAGACAATGAATTCTTGCTATGTATTAGTCTCATTATGGGATTTTTGAACTGAGGTATACATTGGAGGTTTCAAACACTTTCAAGGTAAAGTCTACAATATATAAATATTGGCATCAAATAGAAAGACAGTGAAATCCAAACCCTACATAGTCAAGATTGCAATTAAGGCTTCATTGAGGTTTAAACCATGGTGACATAGGGTTTTGACAGAAGTAGTTTTGATTGTGAATTGTAGAAGGAAGAATATGGACTTGTTATGATATGTTATCAAAGATTACAAGATGTTTGCAGCGGATTACAAGGAATTGCAACCTTCTGATGTAACAACTCTTTTAAAATTAATAAAGACAACAATATTCCTCTTTCAAGACTTATGTTTCTCTTTGCAACTAGTGATATGATGTTTAATAAACAATGTATCAATATACTACCAAATTGATCAAAATGATGATTAAAATTAATGACTAAATAAACTACCAATGGAAGGAAATTAGTGAACACAAAATGACTAAATAAGTGACCATATTACAACAATCAATTACTAAATATACTACCAAATTGATCAATCAAAAATACCAAATAAATGACTAAAATTGGTTTAGTCATAAATTTGGTCATGTTATAAATGACTAGCAATAAACTACTAATGGTCACGTGACCAAGTTTAGTCATTTATATGTAGTTTTTAGTAGTTTTTTTAGTCATATATTTTTGTTTTTGTACTAGTGATATATTCCCACCTCTGTTGGGTCCCAAAACCATTTCTCTACTTTCCATAATGAAATCCCACTCACAAGGATAGGGTTGTTATCATGCAAGTGAAATCATCCCATCAACATAACATACAGTGTTAAAGTTCAAATCTATAAGAGTGGGTTATCTCTCCTATGCTTTGAGATTAGCTTATAATAAAGAGGGTATTTCTACTAGTATACCTTAATAGATATTAAAATGAAAAAATGGAAAACCAAAATAAGTACAATCAAACTGAATTGAATTTGCAACCCCAAATATTATCACTAAGTCATGAAAGACTAGTTGAATAAAACCCCTGTTGGTGTTTTTTAACCATTGAACCTTGAAAAAAATCTAAAGGAAAACCAAATCTTATGCTCAAGGACTTCAATATTAGGGGCCAATGAATAGGAGATGGATTTAACACTTTTCTCCCCTACACTTCAGGCTCTACAGGACCTAGGTGGGTATCCCTATATTTAAAGAAGATGAGAATCATATAGATGAAAAGGGATTGTAGGTCTAGTTACATCCCTTATTCTCATTTAAGTTCAAGTATGAAAGAAAAAACATGAAAGAAAATATAAACTAAGAAAGTGGGGAAAAGGTTTGTTTGAATATAAAGTTTATTTATGAGGATGGTGGAGGAAAACCATGCAAGACCAGTGCCTGCCTTGGGTTAAAGAGTCACCTATTAAGAAATTTATGATGAAAAACACTAAAAATATCTTGGGGGTCTTCTGATTATATTATCACCTTGTGATAACCCAATCTACACAAGCCTTCTATACAACTCTACTTATAAATACATCTGAAAACACAATGTCTTCACTATCTTCATGCAAGAATTTACATACCTCCTTGAATGACAAGAAAATAGATAAAGAGTTCAAAAAAAAAAAGTGTTTGAAGAACCTAAAATAACCTTGCTATTAAGATTCAAAATCCATTAGATTTCAGAGTTGGAGACAACTACATACCAGCATATATTCATAAATGCCATAATTACAAGATACTAAAATAGTGTCAAGTAATGACTGATAAACATAGATCTTCACCTATTAATACTCAAAAATATTCTATACGTAGCATCGACCTTACCAATACATATAACCTCCTTAGAGAGAACTAACCTTAGAACCCTAACAAAAACAATAAAACTTTCTTTTATAGTTGAGGCATAACTCAAAAATTCAACCAACCATAAACCCTAACCTAACTAGGGTTTACCCATGATTACAAAATATCTGCCAAAGTTACAAAAATTTGGCCAAGTTTGGAGATTACAACCACCATCAATACATTTGACACCCATGTCAGGCCTTCACACCAAGGAGCATGCAAACTATGAAGACAACCCCCATGAAATCTGCAACAAATCACAACAAAAGATGGAGCTCTATTAGAAAGAAGTCGAAAACAAACAAAAGGGAATGTGCACTACTCAAAATTAATGGGAGTAGGTAGAAACAATATTAAATATCATTCCTACCCTTAAAAAATAAAAATTTGTCATTGAGGGGATATATGCACCATTAATGGCACCATCGATAAAAAATGCACCAAGTGCGAGTATTGTTGAACCTTTGAGCTTGAAAGGAAATCCTGTCAAAGAATTAAATGGATTAACCCTCGAAAACCACCAAACCATTGGAAATTAGACCTTAGGTTTCCTCCATAAATTATACCACACTAGCCTCAGGGGTCATAGATCGTATGTCAAGGTTGCATCCTTCTACTTGCAAAAAGGCACCAGTCATTCGGATTTGACAATCAGGCTTACATCTTACCACTAACAATAAAGCAAAAAATTTAAGGGGTACAATAAATCCCCGATTTTGAAAAGACTAACAATCACCTTTCAAAGAACTCTTTGGGGATTGAAGGTTGGATGTAGGGCTTACCTCTTACCATAAAAAATGGTAAGAGGTAAAGAGGGAGCCTAATTTTTGATCCCTAACAAACTAGCATTCGATTTGAAAAAATAGACCTTAGGAGGGAGACCTAAGGCTTCAAGAGGAAAAGGGGAAATTAAGAAGGTGAAAGGGAAGAAAGAATTTTAGATCAAGCATTAGGAAGATGCCTTGCGTTGTACTTGTAACAAAGGTAAAGGGTAAAGAGGAAGACCAATCTCTGATGTCCGGAAAACAAACACTTATTTGTTTTTTCAAAAGCACATCGAGGGTGGAGGGGTCAACTTACTACTTAGTGTAAAGTGGTAAGAGGTAAGAAAAAAGAGAAAAGTATGAAAGTCTGAAAATAAGGACATAGTCGAATTTTGAAAGAACTCATCAAGGTGCCAAGGAAGAAAGGGAAAAATAAATTTGGAAGAAATGCAAAGGGGAGAAATATTTTCTAAGGTTGGGCATTAGAATGATGCCTTACTAACTGGAAAAAAATGGAGGAAGAGGGTAAAGGGGATGCTTGATGCCAAATACTTGAAAATAAAACACTTATTCACTATTTTAAGTGCATATCAAGGGGGTCGAGGGTTGAAGGATGGGCTTACCACTTACCTTAACAAAGGTAAGAGGTAAAGGGTAAGGCCAAATTCTAAACCTTGAAAGATCAACACTTAGTTGATTTTTTGAAGGAAGCATAGGGGGTAGAGGGAAAGGGTTAAACCCAATGGGAAGAACCCAAAATTTCAAAGAGAGATAGAAAGAAGGGAAAAAGAGGAAGGAGATCAAGGGTGAAAGAGGAAGTATGCAAGAAAGTGAAACCTTGAAAGCTTCAAACCATAACATATGACCACTTTTGAGGTTTGAAAATGGATCTTCAAACAAGGGAATTTTGCAACATATAGAAGCTCTTGAGCATGATGCACCATTAAGATCTCTTAGATCAGTTATAACTTATGGGCATCACAAGGGGGTGGCACAAGGTAAAAATAGTTCCACTAGTGGCTCTAGTTGGGGATGCATGCTTTAGTGAAGGATAGCAAGATTCTAGATCTTTGAGGAAGTAGACCATTCCTTATTCATTGGGCCTAGAAGCTACCCAACCTTAAAAGCTCATTTGATGGCCCTAGGCCACCAAATGAAAAAGAGATCCAATGCTTTCCTCTATCAAACTCTAGCCTACCTAAGGAGCTAATCTCCCTTAACCTAAAATTTGTTTTGTCACACCATAGTAGCAAGGGTAGCCTCTTCCCTGCAAGTACAAACATATGATTTCCTTTGAGCAAGTGAATACTTGCTACATGTTGGATCTTGATGTTGCATGGTAACCACACCACATAGGCCACCACACTACCATACACCACATTTTCTAATTTTGTACTAGGTGGAAAAAAATGAGAACTTTGATCAACACTATATGAAACCATGGTACCTTTATACCTGCTTCCTATTGATGGGTGTTTTTTCAATTCTCAACACAGATAAAACACAAGTGTAATGTCTCTCTTGAAAGATAATTCCTTGCAAACAAATTGTAGAAAATATCCCAAGGTCTCTCAGATGTCAGGTCATGACTATGCAAAAATAGCTCAATTGTTGATGTGTGATTTGCTAGTAATCACAAAGGGGCCTTTATGGTTCACAAAGCATGAAAGTTATGGGTATGTGATGAAGTTTCAAATTTTTTGGAAATAATTAACAATAGCAAAAAATTTATGACAATAGTCTGAAACTCATTCTATTCATCAGATTTAACATTGTTATGATGTTGGATACTTAAGCCTAACTCAGATTTTAAAAGAAAATTTGAAAGGTTTGAGGGTAAGAGAGAGTTATTCTAATGATAAAACCATGAACAACATAAAAAATAACTAGTGCTATAGTAGACAGACTCCCACAACCAAGTTTTTCTAACCAAGAGAAACCTATAGTATCATAAAACCAGTGCAATCTTCTAAGGTTCTTTGTATATTTTCAGATTGTAATGTTCACCTATTAAGCATGAAGACATAGCTAAACTTAAGTGCAACATGTAGAAGATCTTAGACTAGCTTTACAAAGTGATCTATCATCAATAAATCACAAAGAGTATGAGATAGAAGTGCATCATATACTGTAACACATAGCCACCATTAAAGCCATTCATGAACTAACAAGCTAGAAATAGACTCAAACAATAAATAAACTAAATAAAATAAACTTGGAGGCTGAATCATGCACACATAATGAGAAAGCTCAAATAAAACATCTAATTTCAATGCTTCCTTCTTTTTCTTCAAAATTCCTTTGCAACAACTCATCTCCCCTTTGCAAATGAGGAGAAAGCCCCTATTTATAGCTTTTAGAAAGTATAGTGAATGGTCAAGATCAATTTACAATGAATGGATCAGATTCATTCTAACTTAGGGTTTTCACATCACCCAATATGAGTACAAAATTTACAATTATAAAATAGGCTACTTTTTCTTTTTTCCTATTTGGTCCTTTAGCCTATTTTGTCCTCTAGCTGGAAACTATATAAAAAATATTATCTTCTATAAAAATCATATTTCCAACTCATCATCATGGATTCTTAGGCAAGTCCCTAGCTCTACAATATTAAGGTAACATCCTCTTGACGCACATCCATAGGTAAAACTATCTCCACTTTGGCAATTTGAATTAAAATCTCCCTTCTTGACATGTCTTCATATGTTGGTTCTTTTAATGAATTGATCCATTATCCCTGCAAGAATCGTTAAAAGCACTCGTTTCATTAAAAAATTCATAATTTAAATCTCCAAAAATGATAAATTCCACTCATTTAAAATATTAAGATCTATCAATTTATAGTCCATCAAGAAATTTTTATTTTTTGAAAAAAAATCCATTTTTGGAAATTCTCAATTTTGGGAAATTTTCCCTTTTGAGAAATTTTCCTTTTTGGGAAATTGAATTTTGAGGAGATTTCAATTTGGAGAGTCTGAGCAATTTAGAAGTCGGAGGGTCTAGCATTGTTGCCACAACCTTTCACACAAGGAATCTCGTAGACAACATCCTGCACTGAGATTTCCACAAAGCCTTAACACTGAGAAAATTTTATTTTTATTCATTTTGGCATATGTGGGGAAATGATAGTTTTGAGATCTATATTACAATATGCCTTAAATTTTTCAAGAAAAGACCAATATGAAAAAATGGAATGCGAAAACTGCAAGGTGGGAAGTTGAACAAGTTTGCACTATAAAAATGGCATTGGGGACCACGACATCCGCAAGGTGGCTTCCCACATGAAAAGTTCTTCAAAACCATAATTCTAAGCAATTTTGAGTTTTTCCAAACTAAGCACATTGAAAGATGCATTAGAAGAGTTTCTAGACCTATTTCACGATGATTTGTCCCTTTTTGAAAAGCATAGAAATTTTGAATGCGGAAGCTAGAGGGCCCAACACATTTGCAACAACATTTCACAAATGTACTTCTACAAATGGAAACCCATAGATGGACTTTCATGGATGGAAACCCATAGAGAAATTTTTGTAAAGTCTTAAAACTTACTAAATTTGAGATTTTTCAATTTTAGCAAATGGGAAAAGGGGGAGAAAGAGTTCCTAGACATATTTCCTTAAGAATTGACTCATTTTGAAAAATGCAAAACTTTGGAATGTGGAAGCCGGAGGGTCCAACACTATTTGCAATGGTGTTTCACTAGCAGACTTCCATAGATGGACTTCTGTAGTGAAATTTTCATAATTTCTAAAAACTTGATGAATTTGAATGACACCTTTTTGGGCATGTTCAAACATTCATTTTATGTTCCCTAGATGTTCAAAACTTAAATTTTTTTACCCCTCTTTTGAAATGTCAAGGTTTGGAATGTGGAAGCCAAAGGGTTCTACATTGTTTGCAATGGCATTTCAAAAATGAACTTCTACAAACAAACTTCTGCAAATGAACTTCTGTAGAAGGACTTTCACAAATGAACTTTTGTGGATAGAAACTCGTGAATAGACTTCAATGGATGGAAACCAATGGAAAAAAATCCACAAAGAAATTTTTGTGAAGTCTCCAAACTTAATGAAACCTTGGAAGTTCATTTAGGCATCATGGAAACATCCCAAATTCAAAGGGAAACTATCCCCAAAGTCAAAAAATGAAGGTGAAAGAGAAGCAAAAGAGAGGGGGCCAAGCCAACAGAATCAAAGTAAAAAAGAAAAAGAAAGGGGGGTCCTTACCTACAGTAGGGCATGTGTGCAAAACATGCACAAAATGGAAACTTTACTAGGGAAATGCTCTAGAGCATTTCAATGGAAAACTGGAATCATGGACCTAGAATCTTTGGTTCTAACCCTCACACTAGGGCAAACAAACTGAAACACTTGACCAAAGGATCAAAACCAATAGTCAATTCAACCTTATATACACTGAAAATCTAAGTGTGTGCAAATGTATTCATTACCATCTTTAAGTCACTACAGGAACCTAAGCTCTTTAAAGTTAAGTTATGTAAGTCATTCTAACTCCAAAAGCAACCTAGACATTGCCTTGCTGCCAGTTAGGCATCCATAGCCCTGATGAGTTTGTCACTGTGATTATTTCGAACATAGCTCTACTACCAATCGGGTGTCCATAGCCCTAGTTTAGTTATCGGTATCCTCCTGAAAAGTTGAATTTTCTCTTTTGATTTTCATTTCTTTTTTTTCTTTCTTTCATCTTCTTTTAGATTTTTTTTCATTATTTTCTATTCATTTCAACCTACAAGTAGTGAAGCTTGCACTCAGGGCTGAGAATCACAGTGGCGCTGAAGTAGAATTTAAGATTTTTCACTTAACAAGACTTTACAAAGAAACCTACAATGACCTCAGGATTCTTAAAATGTGTGAAAGGTGTAAGATTTTAGAATACATTAGAATCAGATCAAACTGGTAACTTATCCCCTTTGAATCAAACATCCATGTCATTTAGCACTAATAGAAGACCTTCACCATCCATACCTAAAACATGATTGAAGTTTCTCAAAGAAATAATTAGACCATCCCCAAGTAATAAGATTGTTGTGACCACAAACATTCCCAACAAAAAGAATGGGAAATCGAACCGAAGAAGCAAAGTGAAGACAAAACTAAAGAAAACTAACCTAAAGCAACCTAGCCTAGAAAAAACCACCTACACTAAACAAAATAGGAAATCAAAACAAAATAAAACTACACTACTCAAACCGAACTACATACAAAGAGATTCAAAATGAACCCTACTCAAACAAGGTGAACTAACACCCACCCCCATAAGATTTCACAATGGATGTACAATCATCAGGATGATTTTTACAGTTCTAAGCAATGCAATTTTTTCCTTATATTCAAGATAAAACTAGGTATGTGCAGGATCATCATGGAAAAAACAGGACCTTTAGTGGTGATGAAAATTCAAAAAAATCAAAGTTAGGAAAATTGACATAAAAATTTGAATAAGTTATCTATATTATTTCAAAAATATGTAAGAACAGAATTTTTAGAAAATTGAATGTAGTTTCTAAACTACTAGGTTTATTTAAAAAAAAAATCTATTTGGTGAAAATTTGAAATTTCAATGCAATAGTACTTGAATTTCAGGGAAAAGATAAGTAGGTGTTTGTATGACCACCCTAACCACAATAAAATGATAATATTTTCTTATAAGATTTTAGATATAAGTAGAAGATCTATGTCTCAATGTGATGCATATTTTTTTGTAATTTTTTTCCAAGTAAATAATTAATTATGAATTTTTTATTACAACTTTTAAAAAATATAAAAAAGTGTATGTCTGACCACTTTAACTTGGTCAAAACTTCATGAACTATAGTATGCAAGCACAAAATTTGACGCATGTTTTAGATTCAAAAAATGTGATACCATTTGAAAGCTATATATGTTTTTCAATTAGCCTATCAATCAAGACTTTAGTCGTAATTCAAATAGAAAATGAATAATAATTATTTATTAAATTCAAAGTAAAGCATAATTTATATTGGTGGAAAGTTGAGAATATCCTTTAAAAACCCTTTTTGTTTCATCAATTTTGGGTAAAAAAAAGTCGTCAGCCATATGGGTGAAGTCTAGAAAAGGAAGGTAAGCTATTAAACACATTTTTTGTGTTGAATTCTTAGGATTGGCATGTCCTAGCCAAATTCCAAGGCAAGCTTGAGGCTAACCCCTAGGTAGTAAGGTTTGTGTCAGAAATATTGAATATCCGATATATTTTATATATGATTTTAAAAAATGTAATATAGTTTATAAAATATGATTTAAAAAATGCAATAAATACTTTATAGTTTATTTTAATATATCTAGTTTAGAATATACAATATAGTTTATAATTTAATATATAATATATTATATTATTATGTATAATATATAAATATTATTTCTATATTTTATTTAATGTATATATATTACTAATATATAAAATATTTAAATATTATCTATTCCCCTCTCTCTCCCTCTCTCTATCTCTCTCCCTACCTCTCTCTATCTCCCTCTCCCTTTCCCTCTCTCCCTGTCCATCTCTCCCTCTCCCTTCCCTCCCTCTCTATCTCTCCCTTTCTTCCCCTCTTTCCCTCTCCCTCCCTCCCCCCTCTCTCTCTCT